>CM076575.1:684674352-685303605 GCA_034641835.2 Pinus albicaulis
CCATAGTAGGTCCCACTCAACACACTCTCCACAATCATCATCTGCCCCCCAGTGATGTGATGGAGCATCTGGTTGCCCAGGATACGCAGCACAGTTGCAGCCACTACACGGGTTTCTAGTCTCTCTAGATCCCCGATCGGTATCCGAGTCCCCTTGACTTGGAGACCCAGTCGACAATGTCGCTCCACAAACTCCATGATATGCCGCCCCCGCGGTAATACTGGCTGCGTGTTTCCCACCATCCCCAGTGGCGGGAGACCCGTCAGGAAATAAACATCCTGGACTGTCAGTTCAATCCTGTGCCCTTGCACTAAAAATACCTCATGCTCTGGATCCCAGTAACTGATAATCTGGGCCAACAAAGCCTCTCCTGCTCTCATCAAAGGGTTCTCCAAAAACTTTAGAACCCCAAACCTGGCCAACACACGACGAACACCCTGATCTGCCTGGATCTCTGCCCGTAATGTACCCAAGTCTCTCTCTCTCCAGTTAACCCGTAAATCTGCCATACCTGCACAAAAACATCATCTTTATCAGCATACAGATCGGGAATACCATAACCAAACACAAAAACCCAACTCTCAGCCATAAAACAGCACTAAAACCCCTTCATCTCCCAGGTCGCAGTTTTCTGCCCAATCCTGGGACAGGTTGCACTTTTTGCCCTGAAACCTGCTTCCCAGGTTGCACTTTTTGGCCCAAAAAGTGCGACCCGGCCGTAGAGATGAAGGAGGGTCTGTTTCTGAGATTCTGGGCCCTAAACGGAACTTTCAATCCATCAAAATGAAAGAGTAAGGTTAGGCCTCTTACCTGCAACTGACGGATCTCGATTCCAACAGTCGGTTTGTCCGCTACGCTCACCGCAAGATTTAGGGCCTTCTCTCCTCTCTACATTCACCACAGCAACAATAGAAAATGAGTGAATTTGGAGGGAAAACTGCCTTATTAAAAGAGAACCCCTGTTTCTTCTTTCGACTGCTGCGACCATACCGTAGCCCCGTTCGACAAACCGTCTGCACTGTTGGACAGCTCTCACCGCGCCCTCAAATGGGTATCTATTAGTTTTTTGTGATTTGAGACTTCACCAGGACACATTTTGTCCAAGAAGGGTCACTTCACCTCTCCCTAATATTGAATTTCCTCACTTACGACACTTGTACTTGGGGCACCATTTTGCCTCCTTACTTGTCTTTGTTCGTGTCGATCTTCGTCATGAGTTACCATCTTGTACTCATGTTTTCATGGTCCCCCATTGGGCCTCTACTGTGTGGCAGCACCATCGAGTCGCCCTTGTTTAGAGTATCCAAGTTGAGTCATCATCGCATTCATGGAGTCTATCCCGAGTCCCTTTGTACCCCGCTATAGCCCTCCATCCTTCATTGCTTGGTCTCTCTCTTGTGTCGCACATTATGACCTTTAGTCCCATTGTCCCCTATCCCTTATGATATTGTGTCATTCGATGCCATGTCATTCATGCCCTTTATGCTCTAACAAGGGAAGTCGTCCATTTGCTACTCAGTCCTTTCCATTTCACTATCATCATTAGTGTCAGTCTGTTCGTCGCTCTACTATTTTCTCTCGTGCCTTAGTTGAGGATCCCTCATTGCATCACCTATGGCGGACCTCCTTCTGTCGACATTAGCTCATTCATTTCAGAAGCCAGGTCTCGAGGGCGGTGTACCTTGGTTCCAGCTTCCACTCTTGTTCGGTGCCCCGGATCAGGCAAAGGGATCTCTCATTTCCCTTTGACTTGATTGTTTCTCCACCTGTACCCTCAAAGATGCCGAGATCCGGGTGACACTTGATGGTTCAGTGATACATCAGCAGCTCTTGATGATTCCCGGGTGTGTGTGAGATGTCTCAACCCTCATGAGGGGGTGGCCCTGCAGGCAGCCCCCCACATGCCCGGATGACCTCCTCCTTGCAGCCTTCGATGCAGCTCCAGATATTTGATGATGTTGGCCTTAGCCACTTGCAGCGCCTCTTTGATTTGCATGTATCAGTCAGATTTTGTGAGCCCTTCCCCATTTACAGGGGGCATTTGGGTTGTATTTGTATCTCATGTACTCAGATATTATTGTATAAGTCCTGGCTCTTATCCCAGGCACAACATGTATGTGGGATTTCTCATTGTATTTTTATCTGGCTCAGGATTATGCCGACTGTACTTTATGGTTCGGTCCCTTGTTTAATGGACACACTATTCTTTGTACTTTGTCTTGGTGGGCATAGGTATGCCTCCCCCACCGCCTTCAGCACAGGTACCCTCTCATAAAAAGAGACTTGTTGCACCTGCGAGTCTCGTCTCCTCAGGGTCTAGTTCTTCAGCACACTATCTACCTTGCATTTCTCTCTCTGACTTCCCTTTTATTGTCTGGTGATTGAGTTCTTACAACGTACTTCGGTCATACGATTTGCTCCTGACACTTGCATGCTGGGGGGAAATCTATTACACCATTTTTTGGTCGCCTAACCTATTATCATTAGATGGACCCAAGTAAACCATGTAAGACCAATTTTACCCTAAGTAAAATTTCTTTCACTATGTAAAATAACTTAATAAACCACATTTATTAGGTTGTGTATGGTCAAAACAGGAAACCCCAAAAGGAAATATTAAACAAACCCATTTTGTTTAATTTTCCTCATGGAATAATTAATTAAACCATAATTTAATTATTATTCCTAGTCATGTTTAACCCAAAAACAAAGAAATTAATTAGATAAACCTTTATTTATCTTATTGTTTTCTAGGAATAATTATTTAATCTTGTTTAGATAATATTCCTTGTTAAATATGACCAAATCACCCACAAATAATTAAATAAATCATTATTTATTTAATTATCTTTCAACCACTTCCTTAAAAAGATAAATAAATCATTTATTTATTTATTTTTGACAAATAAAGAGATTTGACCCAAGTCAAATACCTTTTCCCTCCAACAAATATAATAAAATATTCCATAAAAGGTGGATCTAGATTTGGTTAACATTATTTAATCATGCACCAAGATCTAGAATGACCCAATATTTTGTTATAAATAGGAGGGTTTTTCCTATCATTCTTCACCTTTTGTTGCCTATTAGATCACTTTGGATCTATACACTTGGTCACATTTTTCCATCATTTGTTGTGTGAGCTCCCATTAAGCTCTATTCTTTGCATTGGGTTTTCTACACCAACAAGAGAGAGAAATCTTAGATCTGAAGTGCTGAGGACTTCCAAGAACCCATCCCACTGAGGAGAATTGGATACGCCTTCTTGTTTTCCTCCCAGGTGCCCAATTAATACAAAAATTATTTCAAAAATTGTTCTTTTCTTGGCTATTGGTATATGGAGCAAACCCTTGTTTTTACTGCTTAATGTATTTCCATGCATAGATCTGGTTTTTTGCAGCTCTTTTCTTGTTCAAATAACCGCAGATCTGAAGATATTGGCAGCCACTTTTGTTGTTAGGGCTATTAGTTATGTGTAGCTAAAGTGGTCCTTTTTCGTACACTTCGAAAAAGGATTCATACTAACAAGGATAGGTAAGAAAAAGTATCAATCCATTGGGCTATGGAGTCACAAAATGATTTAATTGCACAACAAGTTTCAACAGTGGTCCATGGGGAAAGTCATCTATATCAAAGGATCTCTTTAGATTGATTTGTGATATGGAACATTAAAGGTGTTGTGAAATAAGAAAAGCTAACAACCATTTAAGAATATATTAACTTCACTAAACAAGAAAAGCCTTTCAATGTAACCATTTTGAAGCAAGCCAAAGGACAGGGCAAACCATAGAATTATTTGGACAATACTCTTACTAAAGCACAATTTCCAGACAACAATCCAGCAATCCTAAGACTACCTTCAGAAAGTAGAAAACATATAAGAGAACAAAGGGTAGCCTAAGATCTGGTAAGCACTTTTAACCTATCCTTATTTTGGCATACTCTCGGGGATATTTTCAAAGCAAATGTTGGAGATAAACTAGAGGACAGGGCTAACCATAGACTTCTCTAGTTCAAATTTACTTAGCAGAATTTTCAAGAAATTTCAAAGACAATACCTCAAGTTGTACTCAGGAAACATGGGCTCACCAACACTTCATTGGTTATACTCTATTGAATTATCCTCAAAGCACAATCAGAAGAAAACATAAAGATAAATCTTATCAGCGAGACTTAGGGTACCTTTTACAGTAAATCATAATCTAAATTTGTTGTTCTTTATCAGAGAAAGTGGACAGTATGAAAACATAAGAAAAATAACAATTGCAGTAAGAAAAACATCACCATTGACATAGACTAGGATCCCATAAATCAGATTTTGTATTTGATGTTCAAACCAGTTACAATATTCAAGTCTAGTAGGTCTTTACAGCTTCAAACTTCTCTTCTCAGCCTATCTTTCTTCAATTACTAATAGAGCTTCAGCAGCTTCAAAAACTATTTACATTCAACAAGTATTCAACCAACAACAATATTAGGCCCCTCATATGATATATATAGGTAAATTGAGGATATGGAGTGAAAAGAAGGTCTAATTATTCAATTAATACAGAGTAAATGTTTCTTGACCTTTGGGAGGCCTAATGGAGAAGATATCTAATGTCTCAACTCTGTTAATTGATTTTTACATTAAATTTCATCTACTTCAGTCACTTTTGTTGAATTTTGAGGCTTTTGGTAGGCTGGTAATTACATTCTGAGCTGTCTTTGAAAATATCTTTGACTGTGTATTGAATTTGTATTCCTTTGAGGAAAATAAACTGGTAGGTGGAATTCCTGAGGATTAATTTCCTCACTGATGTGGCATTTCGAGACTTTCCTTTATTGATTGGGAAAAATACTGAGAGGGGGGGGGGGGGGGGGGTGAATCAGTATTTAGGACTTACTCAAAACTTTTTACTTTTTCTTACTTCAAAACACATACGCGACTTTCCTGAAGCCAACTCACGTATACACGCGGATATACTTAATAAAACATGCGTATGTCCAACAATATTATTATGCAGATAATTCTTCACTTATTATCATTCCATCATTCATTCACTAGATGTTCAATAAATAGTAAGCATGTGCAGTAATAACAGAATAAACCATCACACATAAGCAACACACATGAACACCAAGATTTTAGGTGGAAACCCAAGTCGGGAGAAAACCACCGCTGTCGTTGTCTCAGCCTTCAATATTTTATTATAGAGAAAACATGTTACAACCATGTACTGGTGCAGACTCATATCAGCACGCAGGCACCCACCTGCAGAAGGCTACAACCTTCTCTCATTTACCAGCTTCTCCTGGAAGGGAGCTACAACCCCCTGCTCTCGTTTACCAGCCTCTCCTGGAAGGGAGCTACAACCCCCTGCTCTCGTTTACCAACCTCACCTGGAAGGGAGATACAACCCCCTGACTGGAGGCTTCAACCTTCAGCACCTTTGTGGACCACGTTTCATCAATTTTCATACTGGATCCAACCCACACAATTAAGCTCAAGGAACATTCATCAAACCAACAAATTTCTCTATAGCAGCATAATCAATATTCGAACAATCCAGATCATCGACAGATAGCAGTAAAACAACAGAACATATCAGACATTTCATAACACATACTTCATCAAAACCTAAATTAAATACGCACTTTTTCTTCACTGATCCTGCGTATATACGCGCTTTCACAAATACCAACCCGCATATACATCTGCACACATTTCAGAGTTGATTTCAATTCCCATACGTGATTTCGCTGAATACAAGCCACGTATATACGCGCTTTCTCCTCAACGAACTTGCGTATAGATCTTTAGACATTTTAGGGCAGTGCAGCTCTCCAGAACAGATAAACAGCTCAAATCTTCATTCTTTACTTCAGCACAGATTCGCCATATCACAGATCTAATCATTCCATAAACAGATCCAGAAGATACATATACATTTTAGATCTAGAGATCCCTCTTCATCATTTTCTTCATAGGTGCATCATAGATTCAGATCTATCATCAGACTGTTACCCTTTCCATTCAGACATACTTCAGAGTGAAGTATACATTCAAACCCAGACTCATGCACCCTCTTGCAAAATGAATTTCTTCTTCTTAAATAGATCTAGCCTTTGAAAATACCATGAGCCAAAACCACACAACTTCCGATGGTATTCCTGGACGGGATCACATAGACAATCCATCACTCAATACAATGGGTCAATACCATGGTAGTAACCCCTAGTTTTATTAATTTAGAGTGCAATTAAGCATACGCGACTTGGCACGTATTTTTCCGCATACATACGCGACTTCGCCTCAACAAACCCTCGTATGCCTTGTGACATACCTTGTTTAACATTATTCTGGCACTTTCTGAATTTCTTTCTCTGGTACTTCTGAGCTACTTGTAGAACATCAGATTTACATCACTAATAAACTCATCAAGCATCAAGAACAACTTCATCAAGTAGGTTGCCATCATCTTCATCAAGTGGGTTGCCATCAAGGACAACACTCTGCATCATATTGCCAACATCCTTTATTGATCTATCTTTCTTTAATTATTTAATCACTGATATTAACTTTAATTGTGCTTTAAGGCTTATTTATGCCTTTTAGGATCATCTTTAGTCTTTGACTTTACTGACTGTATTTCTATTCTTTAATCCTTTTTTTATAGTCTCTATCTTAGTCCTTAATCACTATTTCAACCTTTATCCTTTATCTTCTGATCAAGCCTTTAATCTTCTGCCTTTAGTCTTCGTCACTGATTTTGTTTTGTTTCTGCATGTAGGTGTTTCTTCTATGCGCTGGAGGGTTTCATGAATGCATCGATGGCCACGAAGCATCGATTGAGGCTTTGAATCGAACCCTTTATCCCTTTATTTATGTATTTGGCCCTTGGATCATCATCCAAAGACAGAAAGCCACTTATATTGGTTGTGGGATGGATGGCTTATCTGTCTACCATTAAACCTGCAACTCAACGTAAAACATTAATAAATCCTGCGTCTTTTGGATAAAACTACTTTGGAGGCGTTGGGAGGTGTCGAAGGAGAATTGAGGGAGGGGATGTGTAGCAAAGGGGATATCCATGGCGGAAACATGAAGAAATGGGGTTTAAACTCGATTTATGGTGTGAAATTGGAAAAGCGGTCTTGCGAAACCAGAAGTGGCTTTCGTGCAAGGGATGGGCGGTTAGTGGTATTAACCTGAATAGACGTGATTCCATTCAGTTGCTGCCACCTGTCCATGAGAAAACTGCTTGTTTCACGTTAATTTGGGCCATTAACCTTTTCTCGAAAATCGCATGCGAAACTGATTTTAGGTCGTCAGATCTGAGGTAGCCAGATCGACGGTGCAGGGACGGTGCGATGGAAAAAGGTACTCGGTAGAGGAGATAGGGGAAGATAGGTGGCGGGTGGAAAATGGGCCAGTGAATGGTTAGTGTAAGGTGGGCCAGCGGCGTGATGTCAGCTCTTTTGTCGAGAGGGGGGAATTTAATTGATTGGGTTGAGCGCGGGTCGTTGGATCGAAAATGATCAATGGCCAGGACCCTTTTCCAGGAGGAGATGTTAACCACCTATGAAATTTGCTATACAAAAAGGTGGCTAAACCAGTTTTTGGAGCCTTCAAGGAACAAATTTTTATTGCAAAATGTGTTGGCTCTTGAAGTCTCATAAAGGCCTCATGCCTCTGTCCAAAATTTTCCCTACTGTGCCCATTTTACACTCTGGAATTCTGCTGATTTCATGAGAAGAAACTGCTGCAAAGATCACCTTTTTCCCTTTCCTCACTTCAAAACTAACCTCATTTTCTACCCCTTTCATTCTCATAAAAATCCTTCATTTTCATGTTTTTCCCCTTTCCCCTTCATCAAAACCCCTTTGGTAAGGTTTAAGACTCTCTCTTCGCCTTATCGAAACCCCCAAGATCCATTGAAAATTTCATAAAAATACATATTTTTTTGTAAAGGTTTAAGCCCCCTTGGGCTAAGTCCTTAACCATTTCCACTACACATGCCCTAGTGCTGGAGCCAGGTGCTAAGCCATTTGGGTGCTTATCACATCGGAGGAAACGCAGCGTGCAACTCTTCCCCCCTATTGAAATCTCCGATGCCGATTAGCCCTATGCATAAAAACCCTGGTCATATTATCTTCCATACATACATGGCCCCGCAAACGGGTGCCAAGCCAAATTGTGAATATAAAACCCTCCCGACAACAAACCTTTGTTTATATTAAATTTTGGTTTTAAATTTTTTTTTGTCATTATATTAAAAGAAACCAGCCGGAATTCATCGCACCGCTTTTGAGAGGGAGGTGGTTTTTTCCATTTGGCAACGATCAGCGCCACCGACCGACACGTGGCCTCAAGCCATTTTGAAATACTGCCCTCATCGTGCATTAAAGGTCGGATATGGGTCTGGCGCGATATTGGGGTGCGCCGTCCGATCTTAGGCCAACTCATCGAACAGTGATCGCGCTCTGAAGAATACCGTAAGATAAACGTGGTATGACACGGTTATTTAAAACATTTCCACCGTCGATCTAATTTACAGATCGACGACCCACACTCCATCTCCCCGGTCCCCTCGTCCCCAGCAGTAGTCAACGGTCCCACAAGGGCCGGTGCTCCCCGGCGCCACATCAGCATCCATGCGGGAGTTTTTAATTTGGGCGGATATTTATTTTTTCCCCACACAGTCAGCAAATCTGGACCCGTGAGACTTTATACAGCATGATTTTATTTACCTTTTTTGAAGTCTGGGCATGTTTTATAAGGTTTTTCGGTACCCGATCTCCACCGTTGATCACGTGGGCCGATCTCATCCGATGGCCCACGTGTGTCCCAATCCCCAAACTCATTTTTCCGCCACCTTTTTTCCGAAACAAATCTTTTAGCCCATTTTCTCCGTTTGTCCAAATAAAACGACTCTTTCGTTTTGACTATTCGCCCTCGCTCCCAACTTTCGATCTCTGCACGATCGACGGTTCTGATTTAATTTCCTCCTTCACTCTTCTCTGACCTCCTTTTATCAATCTCGACCATTGGATGATGCCATCCAACGACCATGCTCTCTCCACGTGCCTTCTGAAGAAGTAAACCTATATATATGCAGGATTTTATAATGTTGTTCATATTTCACAGGGTTTAAATGGTTTTTCTGCTGTACTGGAGAAAATTTCAAAGGCTGAGGGTGACGATCCTCCTGCCTTCGATTCATCAAAGGGAATCATTCGAAAGATTCAACTCCACGTTTCATCCATGATTCATGAGGCATTGATGGCATTCGATCCCCGTGTAGCCCTGCACACCAATGAACACAACAAGTGAATAAAAAATCAAAGAGTATCTGTGTCGAAGACAGTATGCACCAGAATAGAAGATTGAAGACAAATTCATGAGGATTACGGCTAATATTTATTATCAAAAGCCTAATCCTCCCAACTAAAACACATTTTAAAGAAGATCATAAGTGTTTTATCAACAGGAAAGCCTCCACCGCCACATCTGAGGAAAATTGATTCCTCCCAGCTACCACAGTGCCACCTGTGCCTCAAAACATTCAAACAGAGGCCAAAGTTATTGGTCAAGACTAGATATTTGCCTCAGCGCAGCCAGAGAGTTAATTCTGCAAATGAACTTAATGAAAAAATATCGGCAGAGTTACTTTAACATAACAGAGAGCCTCAAAAGTCAAAAAAGAGCTCCCACCAAGCTTAAATCTTAATGTAAATTATTTAATACAGAGGACACCTATGTAAGCTTCTTCATCGAGCCTGTTAGCCATCAGTATTTTTCGCATGTTAGTGATGACTATATCTTCAGCTGAGTTTTCTAGAAACTGTTTTCCTTGTGTCAATATGTCATCCAGAAAACCCTCCCAAAACTTTTTTCGCCTTTCTACCTATTCAGTCCACCCCTGGCAAAACCACAACCTCCTTGTCAACAATCCTATCTAACCTCAGCCTTATTAGTCTGCCCATCAGCTTTAAAAGGCAAATCCACATCTGTTTCAAAGGTCGCCCCTATGTTAGGAAGTGGCGTTTAGGACATTTCACCTTTGGCAATCATCAAAAAGCCAAAAAGGCCCTCATCTGCAGCAGACCTACCATGACTGATCCCTTAATTTGCAAATGAAGTTGACAAGCATCCTTAAGTCACGCCACTCATATTCCCTAGGTCTCAGCACTGCATGAAGTCCATTCCCAAGCTGACTAGTAGGTTTTTCACTGTGTTCTATGGTTCTACAAAGACAGGAAATATATTTCATCTCATGGAGTAAATGTTTGAGTTCACAGTTAGAAGAACAGCTGCTTCTAAATGTATTATGAGCCTGAGATGAAGCTGCAAAACAAAGGTCACTCATCAGGACCTTACAGCTCTTTCCAGCATGAAAATCACAGTAAGAAAGAGTCGCCACTGTCTCAGCTAAATGGTAAATTGTCAAGGCCCAGAACCTCCTTCATTTACAAGCAGAGGGTTAGGGCGCCTCCTTCATACATAAGCAGAGGGCGCAGGCCAGAGTTGACTCAGAAGGCTACAAAAGTCCAGGTTTGCCCTTACTGAAACAATGAAACAATATCTTCAGGTTTCATGAATGTAATTGCTGACCATAACATGATTATAGTGGAAATATGATAAGCTCAAAGGAAAGGGGAGTTTGGCCTGATAAAAGAGATCATCTGAAACTTTCAAGTCAGGTGAATGGTTGAAACTCTAGAAGGCCTGTCATCAGTGAACTTTCCAAAGCATAAGGACCCTGTCTATCCATAAGATCAAACAGAACAGATGATAAACAATGCCATTACACAGGCAGGAGAAAGTTCTTGGTTTTTCAAGAAAGCACTGACCTTCATAGTCACAAAGATTTTTGTCAATATAACAGGTCATGAGATGAACAAGCCAAGTGACAAATATCTCAGCGACCTTAGAACAGTGTCACTGTGGCTAGGTTTCCTTCAAAAAACACAGTGATGCTTGCAAATAGTGATGCCTTGATTGATGTTGTTCAAATGATTTACTTACCACCACATTCAGAGAAAGGCTGTGTCTGACATAGTGGTAAAAGGGGGCTTCTGATACTTTACCTGATGAAGAGCCTCCTCCATATATGAGCAGAGGGCCAAAAATCATTGCAGGCTGTTGAAAACTGGTAAGTCCAAAAGTACAGGGAAAAGACACAAAGAAATTGAATGAAGGAAAGTGTTACTGTCTATGATATAAATGTATTGATCTCCCTCTTCAAAAAGCTATCTGTCAACAGTCCATCTAGTAGAGAGGAGAAAATATTGAACATATTGTATGCTTTGAATGCCAAAGGAGCAGTTAACTTAAAAAGGGTTAAAGACATTCCATGACCACTTATCCAGAAATCAAAGGAAATCCTTCTGAGCAAACAAAGAAGTCTAGGGTGAAAGGATGCAACCTAAAAAGTGTATTTACAGTCCAGAGAAAAACTTGTGAAACACTTAGAAGCAGCAATTTATCACTGGGAAAGTAAAACAGTGACCAAGGTTGAGTCATAAAATGCATGATGACAGGTATGCAATGCTATGAATAGACAAAGAGACAATTTTGAGCATATGTGTGCCACTGATATCAAAAAGAAGATTTTCTCCTTGAGGAAAGGGTCAAGCAGCAAAACAATATCATATGTCAAAAATCCAAAAGAGGCGCCTTTCAAGAAGGGGTGTTTACAACTTTTCAAATATTTTTGGTGCATTATGAAATAGTCCTTCTTTGCTAAACAATCACCAAGAGAGGGAGGCAGTGAAAATATGTCCAGTCATGAAATGGTGCTATTGACAAAAAGGGTTTTAATACACTGATCAAAACAAAATAAAGACTGTGTGCTCAAGGGCCCTGTTTTCATATTTTACAAGTTTGTTTTTCTGATGGAGAAGGCGAGTGATATTCAATCTTATAAATAGGCAGAGGAAGTTGGTTATGATGAATCACCACTGTTCATATGTTTTAAAAACAAACACGGTTGTCATCATTCCAAAGGGCAGACTTAGCACAAGGATACAGTATCAAATAAACAGTGGCAGGGATGTGACACAGTTAGTTGTCAAGCAGAGAATCCTGTTATAAAAAGAAACAGCTAGTAGAAGGCACTTACAGTCCAGAAGGAAACCTGTAAATCACCTAAGAACCGAGATTGTCAAACTAATTGCAAGGGCACCGGTGGTCTCCTGTAAGTGATAAAGCAGCTTTCAAATGCCTTTTGCCAGTTTTTGGATGACTTTTCTTCTTCGACATTTCGCCTAACTTATCAAAACAGGGGACAAAGTTGAGTTTTTGCAACATCTCTTTTATAAAAAGACCAATGCACCAGTGAAGATATGTTAGTAAAGCAAACCCTGTTTGTTTTAGAAGCATAACAGTTGTTTTTTTAGCATTATCTTCACAGTGGTAAGGTGGGTTTCATTTCGTCAGAAATAGCACCAATGTTGTTAAAAAACAATAGCAAAGATAATATATATATGCTTGATTTATTGGTCGAAGTTCAGAGCTCGGAGTCAGAACTAAAGGGCGGGTATATATATTCAAAATGACCGTTGGGATATTTATTTAAAAATGGTATGAGGTTGAAAATGTCAAAGGAATGGAATAGGGAAATAAGTAAGTCACTTTCGAATTTAAAAAACCAATTGCCGCAGCTCCCAAGCATCACAACGTGTTTTCAAAAGAATTGAAGTTTTCTGCACTGGTTTAAGGCGGCGCGACGTGCCTGGGCAGCAAAATACACGGGGCCTCAACGCCGGCGCGACGTGCCTGTAGGTGGGCGCAACGTGCCTGTAGGTGACCGCCCGACCGCACGACAACTCCACCCGACAACCTTTCTCCGGCGTGACGAGTTTTCTCCTGAGGTTGCCGCGCCAGTGTTGAAGGGTTCCGGTGCACTTCAAATTCCCTCCAAAGGATTTCGCCTTAAAAATTCACAAGGTACTTTGCCTCCTAGCTCGAAAATCTCAAAAATTCAAGTTTTAAAAAAACCCTGTTTTCCGTGGTTTGAAGCTATGCTTGGTTAAAAAGTCTTTGACCGACTTTTGAAAAGGAGAAACTGTCCTCACAGTCCCCCACAACAGCACAGGTTGCCTTTTATTCATCATTTTTTCCCACTGTGAATTTGTTAACAAAGATTTTACCAAGGTGACAGCACATTAAAAAGGCAAAATTTGTTGATGAGAAGTTGGAGGCAGGGGTATAAAGGTGTTAGTTGATATCAAAGTTGTAAAAAACAGAGGTGCAGATATTTCGTTGGTATATCTCTCAAACTCACAAACAAAGAATGTATTGCCTAGACTACTGTGTGCAATGATTTATTCGCCCAAGCTAGGTCTGTCTTCCCTTGCACTGTATTACATCATTGTGGAAAATTGTTGACAGAGAGTTTTCTATGGGTAAATGTTACATTGAAGGGCAGATTTAATTGATGTTTTTCTAGCTCTAGAGGCAGAAGTATAAAAACAGTTTTTGTTCTATTAAAACTTCACAAAGAAAGGAGCCTTTTTCTGAAGAACAGTTTGTTAGTGTTTGAAATTTGATATTAAGACAGAGGTACAGGTTGAAGACTTATTGACAGAGAGCTTCCAAAGATGACAGCATAGTAAAGGAGCAGAGATTGTTGATGGCTAGATTTTGACATTAAGGGCAGAAGCACCAAAGTGATGTTGAATTTCTCAAAACTTCACAAGTGAAAATGGCCACTGTCTAAAGGGCAGAATGCTTGGTGTTTGCATTTGACATTAAAACAGAGGTGTAGGTATTATGTTGATCTCTTAAGCTCACAAACAGAGAGTATATTTCCTAAAAACCACTGTTGCACTGATTTTACACCTAAACTAAGCCTGCCTTTCCATTACACTACATTATATCATTCTGAAGATTGTTGGACAGAGTTTTCTGAAGGTGAAACAGGGCTATTTTCTAGAAGGCTGGGTTGCTGATGATTGGGCATTTGTTGATGATCAAGTTTACATTAAGGCCAGATGTATAAAGGTGGCGATTGACTTCTCAAAAGTCACAAGTGAAAGGTGTTTTCCTTAACACTGTGGGCTAATTTTTCACATAACCAAAGAGTATCCTTTCTTTCCACTGTATGGTCTCTACAGGAATCTGCTAACAGAGGTGTTTTTCAAGCTAAATGACCTAAAAAGCAGGGTTATTATTTTTGAAGTTTGGTGTTGAAGACCCAAATACAAGTGTAAGCAGGCCTCTAACAAAGTCACAAGAGGGGATTTGTTCAAAACTGTGCACCAAGAATCTACAAAGCAGTTCTTACACATAGTGCCATTGTTAAGAAGGATACATAGCTGAAGTGCATCCAGATTTGAAGAACTGTTGTTAATAAGTGTAGAGGGGGCTTATTCAAGGAAGCATTGTTACATTTCATCCAAACCACAGTGTCCATATCTGTTCAAGCAGTTTGGTGGCCTGTCTCAATCCAGCAGAGCATTCCTCATATAGTGAAGACAGTTTGCCTCTTCCAAAGCTTATTTCAAAGACAAGAATGCCTCCAAAACGAGATCACAAAGGCGGACAACATAAGAGATATGAGCCTATCTCCATAGAAGAAATCAATGCTCATCCCTCAGTACTTTTCAATTTCCATGAAGTAGGCTGTCTTGATTTCTGTCAAAGGATAGAGGAAGTCAAGAGTTTCTCGCCACTTACACATTTGTGCGCTTTGAGATTCAAGGACAAACACTTCCAGTTAGCAGGTCTTGACTTCAAAATCTCTCCAAGGTATGTATCCAAAGCTACCAAGATCCCGTATCATGGTGAAAAGTGGTTTAAACAAGCACATCTTGATTTGGAGGATTATAAACCTTTCATCAAGCCGGAACATAGGGAGACCATCACTGCTATTTTTCCTTTCTCCTATCTTCTTGACAGTTATGCTCCACTGATGAAGGCCATAATGAGATATTTCACTTGTGAAGGGAGGTTTAGCCAAGTACTTGCCTATCATGTTCGCTTGTTGATGCATTTTACCAGGAGCAGGCAATTAAACCTTCCATACTTTTTGTCCAAGAGCATAGAGAAAATGGCATCTACTGTCCAAAAGAAAGCTCCACCTCAGCAAATCCCTTCTCTCTTTCACCATTCCTTGATCAAGATCATCTTCTTACACCAGCTGGAGAAGAAAGGAGTTTCATGGGATTCATTCATTAGCCATGCCGATTTCGCCACTGTCCCTCCTGTTCATGTGTTTCCTACTCAGCCTGTCCATCGCCCAGTGCCTTTATCTAGTAGGCCTACCCCTAAAAAACTCAAGATGACCACTGGGCAGCCAAGTAAACAAGGAGAAGAAGAGGGCAGTGAGCCACAGGGAGAAAAGGAGGTGGATGAGCAGCAACAGCCAGATTTTGAGGGACAGCAGCAGTTGGATATCATTGGACAGCAGCTAGAGGTTGATGAACAGCATCAATTTCAGGAACAGGAACAGCAGCAGACAGAGGTTGAAGAGCAGCAGGTTGAGCAAGCAATTGAAACACCTTTCGAGCCACAAGCTGGGCAGGATATTGAAGAAGGACAGCAAGCTGAAGCTGCCTCCTTAATGGTGACCAAAACTGTCCTTAAGAAGGGGAAATTGCCCAAAAGGACAACTCTTAGCTTGCCAAGGAGAAAGAGCGCTAGATTGGCCTTCAAAGGCAAAAGTACAATTGGAGAAAGCGCCAAGCATGGAGGTAAATCAGCTGTCATCCCTATCCCAAGCAATGACAGCGACAATGAGGCACACATCCTTGAAAATCTCCTCATTCACAAAGAAGGGCAAATTGAGGTGTTACAAGAAGATCTCCAAAGGGCAAGAAACTTCAATCATTTCTTGGAGGTTGAGAACAAACAAATGAAATTTCATGCAGCCATTCATGAGGCAAGGGCCATCAAGTACAAAAAGGAGGCAGAAAGGGCACAAGCAAGAATTGAAGAGCTTATTGGCGAATTCGATGATGAAGAAGAGGAGGACCAGCCTAGGCGAAAGAGGCCTAGAACCATCGGGCTTAGGAGAGCCTTGGAGAAACAGAAGGTTGAAGAACAAGCTCAATTCGAAGCTTTTCCTCTCACTACCCTCTTTGAGCGGGAAATTGAGGAAAACAAGGAAGCTTGGCTTGAGAGGGCTAACCAGCATTTGGAGACCAAGCTTAAGAAGGAAAACAGGGATCTCAAGCTACAGAGAAAGAGAACACTTCACTTTCAGAAGCTAAACCAATTCGCCAGGCGCAAATTGAAGGTGGCACAAGAAAAATTGAAGAAATTGAAGGAGAGGCGCCTAGCACGGAAAGAGGCAAAAAGCATATCAGCCCTCGATATTTTAGCTTCAGCTTCGGAACATGTTTCTATGGACCCTTGAGGGTCATACATGCCAATTTTGGGCCTGTTTCAAAAACTTTTTGTTTTTTGGCATTTTTGGGGTTTTCGCCAAAAACTCATAAATGCGCCATTTCAGTTTGAAGAGTCGTCAAGGGAGAAGGGTGATACCAATGGATTCCATAATTTCATGAGCAGCTCTCCAGCGATTTTCAGGGCATTTGAAGATCATTCGCCCCTCCAAATTGGCGAAAAACAGCCTCATTTTGCACATTATGCCCGCCATATCAGCAGCCTGCTATTTTCTGGGTTTTTGCACACAGGTACAGTTTTGAGGGACTTTCAGAGATCAGATTGAGATGATTCCACTTGCATTGGAAAGAAGACACAGAGAGCTTTCCAACGAGCCATCATGAGCCTCATTTAGACATCGGGAAGGCTTCCATTTGCATCCAGCAAGTCAGGGGACCTTTTTCAGGCATAAATATGAAATATTTTTGCAATTTTTGAACTCCAAAAATCTGCTTTTCCCAAATGTGCGTTAGGCTATTTTTATCATGGGAAAATCATGTAAAGTCAATATAATTTCCGGTTTTAGCAGTTTTTTAGATATTTTATTAGATATTTTGTGCCTTGGGCTTTGCAAAGCCTCAAGGACAAGTTTAGATATTTTGACTTGGCCAATGGGATAGCTAGTTGCTCCATGAGTTTTTCCTCCTTCTAGCCTATTTATCCCATGGTTCTCATTGTAAATCAGAGGCTGAACTTGAGAGAAGAATTAATGCATTGGTCATATGAGCTTTGAAGAATACACTTGAGTTATGATGTTTGGATTGCCTCTTGGATGCTTTTGAGGAATGTTGAAGGCTTATTGATGGATTCCTTGACATGGTAGAATGGTATAGTGCTTCTTAATGTGTTTTGTCTTCTAGTTTTCACTCATATTTCATTTTTCTTGCTGCTATAGATCAGTAAAGATTGATTTTGAGACATGCCCATGGAGGCACCTCAAAATCCACGAATCTTCATAGCTTGATGTTTTCTTCTCCCTTAGTTATGCTAAATAATTCTTAGCTGCTCTTTAGTAACCTAAGGTGTTGTTGCTAAGTTTTATTCATCAGTTCCATGTATGTTGAGTAGGATGTATGGTTTGCCCTACCTACCTATCAGCTGCCCATAGTTCTGCCCATAAAACTTTCTCTTTGACTGATTTGTTGATCATTTTGTTGAACCAAGGAGGCCTAGTCCCGATCTAGCCCTTTGCCTAAAACTATGAAAACTTATTTGTCCAAGTGCCCAGTGACTTAGAGACTATGTTTAGGCGTTCCGGAATAGTTTATGAGTTGTTAGTTTGTCTCATGTGTTTTCCCCAAAGTCTGATAGCCTTTTCCCGAAGTTAGAGGGTCATATACCTCTATGTATGGCTTGAATGTTTGATTTCTATGTATTGATTAGCTTATAGTTATTCCTAGCATGATTAATGGCTCGCTATTACATGTTTATGTCTGCTATTAACTAGTTTGCACTTGAAATACCTTGTCTTTCACCAACTTATTGTTCATTTAATCCATTTTGCCCAGAGATCCCTTCTACTGTGAATCAAATCGGCCCTACAGCAGCTTTACATCATTACTTCATAGCTTCCTTGATCTGTTTGACCTCATAGCCCAATTTATCTACATCTTGTCATCCAGTTTATGTATTTGATCAGTTTCATCCCTCACAATCTTAAAAACTAAAAAAACCAAAAAACACACTTCATAACTAGCCTAATATCAGAACATCGCAAGTAAACACACCGACATATTCTACACATATAGAGAGAGCCCTCTCTGAGTCCAGGAAGGCTAGGTCCTTGGGCTCCAAAGCTTGGTTTGATGTTACATCGTCATTTGGCTAGCCAATCGGCCAAATCACGGGACCCAAACATAATGGCGATCACGGTGGGACATATTGAGTTCATGATAGTCTAGCAAACTTTTATAGACTCCTTAGTCCTTCAAATTTTAAACTTGAACCATCAGCCTCTAGAATCATTTAGTGTAAACTCTCAGCTTCACCATCTTAGCAAAGTGATGAATCAGGTTTATAACACTCTTACATCCTAGGCTGCACGTAAAACTCAGAAAAACCCCCAAAAAAAAAAAAACACTCCCTTAGATTGGTTTTTGTTAGTATTGGTGGTGGACCATACAAATATACCTCAACACAACTGATTTTCCACCTGGCGACTCCACTAACTTCTAGTAAGCCTTACTATTTCACCAAACTCTAGGCTACTATCCGATAGACCTATCCCATCACTCACTAACATAGCGGGAGATGGTAAGACATTGAGTACATAATAGTCCAGCAAACTCTTATAGACTCTTTGGTCCTTTAGGTACCATAAACAAGCAAGCAGTCCATAGACTCATTTTTTAGAGTAAACTCTTTTTGTTCTCATCACCCTAGCAAAGTGTTGAAACAAGTCTAGGATACTTTAACAAACCATAGGCTGCACATAAATTCAGAAAATCCAAAACATTCTCAGATTAGTCTTGGTGGTGGACCATAGCTATCTTCACAAAAACAATCCATTCCCACCTGGCGACTCCACTAATCCATCCCTTCTATTTTTGACCATCCTTCGCCTTAGTATAACTTTAGAAAAATCACTCATCCAAAACATTCACCAATACCATTCTCTCTGAACCCTGGATCTAAAATCTGGCTTCGCGAAGAATCAATACTAGATCCCATCCAGACCCAAATCCCCCTATCATAGTAGATGACCCAGAGAAGATTCTGTGGCAAGCTTCTGAAACTGATCATCTAGCTACCGATAGATCCATCCGTAGAACAAGATCTGTACCTAAAACTCGCAATATCCTACTAGATTCACCTTTTGAGCTATAATCATCACAAGCTCTTCCCAGAAGCAAATCATATAGTAAGACTAACTTTGACGATCTTGAACCCCTGAACCCACCACAGAGTCCTATTAGAGAAGCTTCACCCACCACTCCTCCTGATTTCCAGCTTCTTTATCAATTTGGCTCCTATCATCCTAGATCTGCTCAAAACCAGATCACTAGTCCAAGTTCATTCACTACACCTGTTCAAACCACTTCATTTCAGCCTACTAGTCCTCATCTTGTACATCATCCATTAACTCCAGTCATGGCAGCCTGGTACGCACCTTTAGTGTTACCACCACCTCTAGCTCCTCTCCCAAACAAATATCAAGACAAGATCCCACACTTTACTGGAGAAGACACCACCACACCTCAACAGCATATTAGTAGAATGACTGATGCTTATGAATACCTAGAGGTTCAAGACGAGACTGTCCGAATGAGAATATTTGCCCAAAGTCTTGGTGGCGAACCCAAAGCATGGTTCAAAAGCTTAGCTCCAAACAGTATCCATGATATCCCAGAACTACATCAAATTTTCAGAAATAGGTGGGAAATCCGAAGAAACCCCATTCAAATTCTTTCAGAATATAACAGCCTAAAACGGGAAAATGGGGAAAGTGTCCAAGCTTACTGTACTAGGTTCAACAGTGTATATAACTCCCTCCCACCTCTTTTCAAACCTCCACTTGGTTTAGCTTTGGCAAAATTTCCTGAGGGGTTTGATCCGGACATGACATATCACTTAAGAGATAAGGATCCCCCTACCTTGGAGAAAATGCAACAAATAGCTATAAAAGCAGATGCCAACTTAGCTGAAAAAAGAGCTAGGACTAGATCAGAAAGAAAGGTCACATATAGGGATGAGGTCTCCACTTCATCACCTTCCCTAGATCCCAGAATAGATGATCTAGTTAAATCCATGGCTAAAATGTGGGAAAAGATCAATGAAAAAGCTCATGTTAGGGACAACCAACCAAACCCTCAAATCAGAAACCGAAACCAAAAATTTAGGGGGGAACAGCCCCAAAACAGACCAAGGGACAATGACCAACAGATCAGGCCACCATTCAATGAAAACTATGTGGAAGAAGATGATAGGGACTCAGAACCTCTTGATGAACATCATTTAAACCTCATAGGGTCTGACAATGAAGGTGAGGTGTACCTCACCGAAGAAGAACAAGCCTTCTTTTCGCATAATCAAGATGAGATCAATTATGAAGATCTTGATGACCCTGCCATAGAGTTTCAAAATGCTATTGAAGAAGCCCACAGGCAATATGACCTTAGAAGCAAAAGAAACCAAGATAATGTCAAGAGAGGTAACTCTGATACTGCTAAAGCTCCAGATACCATTCTCAAAAAAGCACCAAGCAGTGACAAAATCAAGGTTGAAAAGGCTGATCAAAGCCAAGCTAAAGTTACCCAAACTAGTCCTATCACATATACTCCTGATACTTCTACAAAGGTCACCAAAACAGCTATGGCAAACAAAATCCCTAAACAAGGCCAACAAGCTCAGAACATAGACAAGATCTCAGTTGAAAAAGCTGAAACAAACATATCTAAACTTCAAATGCCTTTTAGCTTTGAAGGCGAAATCGCTAAAATCAAAATCACCATGCCTCTTACTGAACTCATTGCCCAAAACTCTTATAAATCCCAAGTACTAAAGGTATTAAATCTAGGAAATGATGCAAACACTGTTAATATCACTGATGACAGTCCTGAAGTATTGTTTGGTCCAAAGGTAGAGGGAAAATTTCAAGAAGGAGCTACTCTTCCATTTTACATTAGCTTAAACATTCACGACCAAATCCTCCACAATGCCATGCTAGACTCCGGCGCATCTCATAATCTTATGCCGAAGGTAGTAATGGAAAGATTAGGCTTGGAAATCACAAGACCATACAAAGACTTATATTCATTTGATTCAAGCAGAGTCCAATGCCTGGGTTTGATCAAAGACCTTTTCTTTAGTCTGGCCCAAATACCCGCGAAACATATAATCATGGATATAGTAGTGGCAGACATTCCTCCCAAGTATGGGATGCTTCTATCTAGATCTTGGGGAGCCAAACTCCAAGGGAATATTCAACTGGACATGTCATATGCCACCATCCCTGTGTTTGGTCAGAATAGGATACTCTACCGTGAATCCCACATGAAATTTGGTTTATCATTGAATCCCAAGAAAACACTCTTTGGCCTCCAAGAAGGTAAACTTCTTGGCCATATAATTTCGGAAGAGGGAATCAAAATAGACCCTACAAGGATAGATGGCATATTACAAATCAATCATCCAAGAAGCCTCAAAGAGTTATCTTTCATTAGAAAAATTAATTTTCTGAGGAGGTTTATCCCTAATCTTGCTAAGCTATTAAAAAACATTACAAACATGCTTAAGAAATATGTCGGTGTAAAATGGACTTTACCAGCTAAACAATCATTCGAACTAGTCAAACAAGCTCTTACTCAAACACCAGTCATGATTAGTCCAGATTTCACCAAAGACTTTTATATCTTTTATTTTTCATCTGGGCATACAATAGCTGCATTTTTACTTCAAAAGAATGACTTGGGGTAGGAAAAACCAATATCTTTCTTTATTAGGGCCTTAAGAGATGCTTCTCTCAAATATAACATCATGGAGAAGCAAGCCTTAGCATTAGTGAAAGCATTAAAAGACTTTAGGGTCTATATTTTACACTCTCACATAATTTATTTTGTTCCACATATTGTTGTCAAGGACATTCTAAGTCAATACCCTGATGGTAAAAGGGGAAAATGGATTGCAACTATTCTTGAGTATGACTTAGAAATCAGGCCCACCAAACTAGTTAAAGGGCAAGGATTAGCAAAACTTATGGCTAAGTCTAATTTCCAAGCACTAGACATGAATATGGTAGATGTGTTGAAAGAAATAGAAGAACATACTGCTCCTTTTGTTGAAGAAACATTTCTGAATTCTCCTTGGTATGTTGACATTATTTATGTTCATTTATATTTAAATTCCCCTCCTTCTTTGTCTAAAACTAAAGCTAGATTTTTGAAACAAAAAGATTTGAGTTTTTGCATCTTAGATGGGGTATTATAATGGAAAAATGCTATTGGAATTTTGCTTAAATGTTTACTTGAAGATAATGCAGGAAAAATCATGCATGAGTTGCATGATGGAGAATGTGGAGAACACCTCTACTGGAAGGCCACAGCAAACAAAATTCTTAGATCTGGTTACTATTGGCCTACCCTTTTCCTAGAAACTCAGAATTTAGTCATGTCTTGCCATAAATGTCAAATTTTTTATGGCAAGAGAAAACTCCTTCCATTACCTTTACATCCTATCAGAGTTGAGGCACCTTTTCAACAATGGGGTTTACACTTCGTTGGAGAAATCCACCCATCTTCATTAGCGCAACATAAGTGGATCCTCACAGCCACTGACTTCTTTACCAAGTGGATAGAATCTATACCTTCCAGAAATGCTAATGACTCTGTCATTATCAAGTTCCTTGAAACAAATATCCTATCCAGATTTGGTTGTCCCAGAAAAATCATAACGGAGAATGTTGTTGCTTTTAAATCTAAGAATATGGTTGATTTCTGTTACAAATACCACATAACCTTAGGCCATTCCACTACTTAATATCCCCAAGGAAATGGATTAGCTGAATCTTCCAACAAGAGCCTCATCAATATCATTAAAAAAATATTGGAACAAAATCAGAAATCATGGCACAGTGAACTGGTTCATGCCTTATGGGCTGATAAGTTAACTACAAAGAAATCAATAAATATGTCCCCCTATCAGCTAGTTTATGGCATGGATGCAGTCTTTCCCACCCCATTAGGAGTGCCAGTCATGAATCTCCTTCAAGAAGTGCAGTTTGAAGAGAATGATATGCAGAGGAGAATAAATCAAACCATCCATTTACATCAAACCAAAGAAGAAGTTTATGAGAGAACACAATTGGTTCAAGAAAATATGAAGAATCTATTTGATAAGAGAACTAAGGCAGACAATTTCCAAGTTGGAAATATTGTTCTTAAGTGGGATTCAAGGAGAGAAGAGAAGGGAAAACATGGCAAGTTTTAGAACTTGTGGAAAGGTCCCTATATTGTTCATGCTGAAAGGGGTCACAATGCATTTTTCTTGAAAGAATTGAATGGAGAAGATCTGTATGGAGGTCCTGTCAATGGCAGAATGCTAAAGCATTACTTCTTCCAAGAATCATGAGTTTCAAATAATTTTATTTTTTCATTTTAAATATCATGGTCTGAACATTGCATTCAAAGTTATAAAAATCAAAAATACAAAAACAAAGAAAGAAAAAAAAGAGGGCAAATTGTAAAAACAAGAGAGGTATAGCCCCATACCAAAAAGAGAAACAAATATGAAAGTGTGCAAGATTAAATTCCATTCCCGAAAAACACACTCCTAGTTAGTCAAACATGCTAATCTTGACTAATTAGCTTTAAATTTCTGCTGATAGGATAGTGAATTCGATTTGCCAAACTGTTTAATCTTGGCTTATCAGCAGATAGTTTAGGATAGAAATTAAGGGTTCAAACATGCCCAAAATCTGAACCTAAGTTTACAAAAGAATGACTCAAATCTGTTTCAAATTATGAGTCAAGAAAGATGTAAATTTGGTTCCAATTAGTTCAAAATCCGAACCAGTTGACAAAGGAAAGACAACTCAAAACAAAATTCAAAACAGAGTTGTAAAAAAGATGAAGGAAATGGTTTGAAATTTCAGACCCTAAGCCTTCAATTTATATTTAATTTTCTGTAAAATAAATGTCTATGTGCAGCTTGTTTTTATGCCTTAGATCACAGTAAGTCAAACAACTTAATCTTGACTTGGCTGTTTTTAATTTTTTTTTGTAGAATTTAGTGAATAAAATCTATTGGACAGTTTAATCCCAACAGATAGTAGATTAGGTAGAGAATCATATGGGCTCAACTGTTTAATCTGATTCCATGGAGAAATAAGGAGTAGAAATAGATTAGATTTCCTGCTTTCAAAAGAATAAAATGTTGTAAAAGAGTTTTCCAATCCAAGTGCACTCTAATGACGAAAAAATGTTAGATCTGTAGGATTGGGTAGGTAGAAATTTTTTTGATGAAAGATCCATTTTTTTTATGGTTGCTAATGTGTTTTCAGAGAAAAAGACGATCATTAAAGGAAAGAAAGGCAGCCCAATGGGTGAGACACTGATCAGCCTCCCAGAGAAAGCAAGTCTAAAGTTCTTGATGCCTTCAAGAAGGCACCATCCCCAAGTGGAGCCACTGTTAGCCACCTGTGAAATTTGTTATACCAAAAGGTGGCTAAATCAGTTTTTGGAGCCTTCAAGGAACAAATTTTTATTGCAAAAAGTGTTGGCTCTTGAATTCTCATAAAGGCCTCATGCCTTTGTCCAAAATTTTCCCTACTGTGCC
Source organism: Pinus albicaulis (assembly GCA_034641835.2). NCBI lineage: Eukaryota > Viridiplantae > Streptophyta > Pinopsida > Pinales > Pinaceae > Pinus > Pinus albicaulis. The sequence goes on from CM076575.1 coordinate 684,698,999, forward strand.
CATTTTACACTCTGGAATTTTGTTGATTTCATGAGAAGAAATTGCTGCAAAAATCACATTTTTCCCTTTCCTCACTTCAAAACTAACCTCATTTTCTACCCCTTTCATTCTCATAAAAATCCTTCATTTTCGTGTTTTTCCCCTTTCCCCTTCATCAAAATCCCTTTGGTAAGGTTTAAGACTCTCTCTTCGCCTTATTGAAACCCCCAAGATCCATTGAAAACTTCATAAAAATAAATATTTTTGTGTAAAGGTTTAAGCCCCCTTGGGCTAAGTCCTTAACCATTTCCACTACACATGCCCTGGTGCTGGAGCCAGGCGCTAAGCCATTTGGGCGCTTATCGCATCGGAGGAAACGCAGCGCGCAACTCTTCCCCCTTATTGAAATCTCTGATGCTGATTAGCCCTATGCATAAAAACCCTGGTCATATTATCTTCCATACATCCATGGCCCCGCAGATGGGTGCCAACCCAAATTACGAATATAAAACCCTCCTGACAACAAACCTTTGTTTATATTAAATTTTTGGTTTTAAATGTTTTTTGTCGTTATATTAAAAGAAACCGGGCGGAATTCATCGCATCGCTTTTGAGAGGGAGGTGGTTTTTTCCATTTGGCAGCGATCAGCGCCACCAGCCAACACGCGGCCTCAAATAATTTTGAAATACCGCCCTCATTGGGCATTAAAGTTCGGATATGGGCCCGGCGCGATATTGGTGTGCGCTGTCCGATCTGAGGCCAGATCATCGGACGGTGATCGTGCTTCGAAGAAGCCCGTAATATAAACGTGGTATGACACGGTTATTTAAAACATCTCCAACGTCGATCTGATTTTCAGTTCGACAGCCCACACTCCATCGCCCCAGTCCCCTCGTCCACAGCAGCAGTCAACGGTCCCACAAGAGCTAGTGATCCCTAGCGCCACATCAGCATCCACGTGGCAGTTTTTATTTGGGGTGGATCTTTATTGTTTCCCCACACAATCACCAAATCCGGACCCGGGGGAATTTGTACAGCATTATTTTATTTACCTTTTTTGAAGTCCGGGCATGTTTTATAAGGTTTGTCGGTACCCGATCTCCACCGTTAATCACGTGGTCCGATCTCATCCGATGGCCAACGTGTGTCCCAATCCCCAAAATCATTTTTCCACCACCTTTTTTCTGAAACAAAGCTTTTAGCCCATTTGCTCCATTTGTTCAAATAAAATGACTCTGCGTTTTGACTATTCGCCCTTGCTCCCAACCGTCGATCTCTGCGCGATCGATGGTTCTGATTTAATTTTCTCCTTCGCTCTCCTCTGACCTCCTCTAATCAATCTCGACCATTGGATGATTCCATCCAATGGCCATTCTCTCTCCACGTGCCTTCTGAAGCAGCAAACCTATATATATGCAGGATTTTATAATGTTGTTCATATTTCAGAGGGTTTAAATGGTTTTTCCATTGTACTGGAGAAAATTTCAAAGGCTGAGGGTGACGATCCTCCCGCCTTCGATTCATCAAAGGGAATCATTCGTAGGATTCAACTCCACGTTTCATCATGATTCATGAGGCATTGATGGCATTTGATCCTTGTGCAGCCCTGCACACCAACGAACACAGCAAGTGAATCAAAAATCAAAGAGTATCTTTGTCGAAGATAGAATGCACCAGAATGGAAGATTCAAGACAAATTCATGAGGATTACGACTAATATTGATTATCAAAATCTTAATCCTCCCAAATAAAACAAATTTTAAAGAATATCATAAGTGTTTTATCAACAAGAAAGCCTCCACCGCCACATCTGAGGAAAATTGATTCCTCCCAACTACCACAGTGCCACCTGTGCCTCAAAACATTCAAACAAAGGCCGAAGTTATTGATCAAGATCAAGATATTTGCCTAAGCGCAGCCAGAGAGTTAATTCTGCAAATGAACTTAATGACAAAATATCAGCAGAGTTACTTTAACATAACAGAGAGCCTCAAAATTCAAAAAAGAGCTCCCACCGAGCTTAAATCTTAATGTAAATTATTTAATACAGAAGAAACCTATGTAAGCTTCCTCATCGAGCCCCCCAAAGGCCGAGAAGCCATTAAGTCTGTATTAATTATCTTTGGAGATATTTTTATCAGATATCACCTCCTCATTCTTCTATAAATACTACTGGAGAAGATGAGAGAGGGGTTGGTTGATCACTAGTTGTAATATTGAAACTCTCTGAAATAATACATAGTCTGTTGAAGTTGAAGAAGAAACTGAAGTCTTGGAAGCCTTGATGATGTTGTTGCATGCTTGTTCCTGAGAAGGCTCTATCATTGGATCCATGAGCCTGACTATTGGTGAAGTATTCTGAACTATTTTATGTTTTCTCCTTTTTTCATTCTGTTCCATAATTTCTTACTACAGTAGGTTGAAAGTTTTAGGTTAAGAAATGACTCCTGGAAGCACCTTAGACCTGTTCATCCTTCACTGTTTCATGTTTTCTTCTACTGAGGTATTTTATAGTCTTTAATCTCTTTCTTCAATCCTCATGCTTGTTTATTTCTATGATAGTTTGAATAAGATGGTTTCAGCATGATTTATGGTTCTCCCTGCTTGTCTGCTGCCACTTAAAAGGTTTTTATTGAAGTCTCCCTTTGAAGTATTTCTATTTATAGTAAGCCAAGGAGGTATGTTCTAATCTTGCCCTTTTTCCTTGCTTAAACAGTTGTGTTAAAGGTATTTGTAGTTGTAATCATAGATGTGTTAGGTGTTCCCTCTTCTATGACTGCAATTATCAGTGAATCTTTTATGTTTCCTAAGTCATTTGAAATAAAATCTTTGAGGAAATAGGGTGTTCCCCGAATCTTAGATTTCATTTTGAAAGTTGTCTTGAAGTCATTATTTTCTTAAAGAATTTTTGTAGAATTTATGGTTAGCCCTGTCTAACAAATAGCTCTTTATTGTTCAAATTTTGTTTTCAAGTTCCCTTCGTTGAGAATCAAATTTCTCTTTCCAAATCATTGATGCCCATCTCATTCCAAAACCAAAGGATCCTGCATCCAAGTTAGATTGTCCCTATGATATCCCATATCCATTGATGAGTATGTTATGACCTCTTCTTGACTCCATTTCCCAATGAGCCAGATGTTTCTTCATTATATATATCTTTCCTAGACCTTTCATGTTCTGTTGTATCAATTCAACCAAATAAATAAAAAAACACTTGCATTTTAATAACTATTCTAAAAACCAATACTCAAAGCACACAAGATAAACCTTTTCAAACAAACATTTGAGAGATCCCTCTCTGAGAACAGGAGGACTAGATCCTGTAATTCTAAAGATTGGTTCTGATGTTGCCTTGTCTTTTGATTTTCCAAACTATCAAAAAACGGGACACCAACAGATGGAGGAGGAGGAAAAGGTGGGGCCCCAATGGCCGTCATATCTTCAAGATCGACTGTGGATATTTGCTAGCGAGGGGGTGAAAGGATAAAATATTGTCAAGAGGATGGATGGTGGGATGGGTGATGATCGTCGTTGGATCAATTGCGATCAACGGTTGAGATTTGATTCAGAGGGGGAGGTAATGGCGGGGGTAGAAATATGAGAGAAGGGAGGGCCCAATTTTAGTTTTTTCATAGGTTGGGTATTTATGCAAAGGTTTTAGGCTTTTTGAAGATAAAAAAGGGCGAAAAGGTTTCTACATGGGAAAATGGGCATATAAAAGCGGCGAAGGTAAGATCTTGTTAGCCACTTATAAAAATTTGTCATATCAAATGGTGGCTAAAATCATTTTTAAGCCTTCAACAAATCATTTTTGGCCAAATTGTGGGTTCTTAAAGTCTTATGAAGATAACTTGTTCTTGAGATAATCTTCACTGTTGTTTCCCTCATAACACTGAAAAAATCTGCTATTTACCAAAGGAAAAGACTGCTGAAAATTTCCTTTTTCCCTCATTTTCCCTTATCCTTTTTTCTTCTCCATTTCATTCATAAAATTCTTCATTTACCTTTCATTCCTTCAAAATTCCCTTTAAACCTTTGAAAATTCCCTTTGAAGGCTTAAAAACCCCTTTTTCCCCTTCTACCGAAAGCCAAAAAAGCCTTGAAAATCTGTCATTTTGGCCTAAAAAACCCATTTTTTAATTAAGGCCTTAAGCCCCTTTGGCCTTAGCCCCAACCCCTTTCTCCCACATAAAACCAGCACCAAAAACAGGCGTTGGGGCCTAATCGCGCAATCGCAATCGGGTTCTCTATTTTTCTTGTTTCCTTTACTTTAAAAAAGTTTCGGATGTGATTTTCCCCTTTTCTTCTAACTCCCGATCCCTTCATCTTTTCATATAACCCCAAGCCCCGCGGGCGCTAAACACCATAAAAAACCCTCCTGGAAACAAACTCTCCTTTGTATTTAATTAAAAACCCAATTTTCCCATGTTATAACAAATCCCGACAGTTCATGGTTTGATGAATTATCAGTCGTTGATCTAAAACCGATCAACAAGCATTATCACATCGCATCAGAGTTTTTCATTAGACGCATTGCAAAGATTTTTTGCCTACCTTTGATTGCAACCTTATGATGGTTTCCCGACCGTTGATCTGTTCCACCATACCCAGATCTAATGGTCCACATCGCTCTATTCCAAAGCCCGCATATCCGCCTTTGGCATTCATAACTTAATCTCCACTGTCGATTTAATTCTAAGATCAATGGCTCTGATTCAATCGCATCGTAAAAAACCTTTTTGCCATTTATTTCTCCCCACCGATTGAAATCCTGCGATCTAATCTGGACCGTTGAATCCACAAGAACAGACAGCCCAGATTTAATCGCCCTCCGCCATAAGCCCTTGCCATTTCACCCACCAATTGAATCTCCACCGTTGATCTCTTCTAGATCCAACAGCCCGTGCTTAATCGCATCAGGGCATTCCACTGACCTCTTGCTTCTTCCTCCCGCCGATTGTGATCCGCCGATCAAATCTCTGCCATTGATCTCTGTAGATCAATGGTCCACATTGCTCCTGATCTCTGCCTGACCCCCGTTTCATATTCCTTCCATTTACCCTAAGATTTATGGACCATTCATTCCCTTCATCCAACGGTCTAGAATAAACCTGATAGGCCCAACTCCTTTGGGACCTACCTCCCAATCAATAAATCCTGACCATCCATTCATAGATCCAATGGTCCAGATCTAATCCACCTTTGACCTTGACTGCCTTTTTTCCCTCGCATATTACCCTCCATCGCGTGCGATCCGCACCGTTAGATCTGCACTCATCCATCCAATGGCTGACATTCTGTTTCACATTTTTTTTGCGCCAGAGGTTTCACGCCGATAAAAAACGCGAAAAGGGTGGTTTTCCTCAGGACACGTGGCGGGCGGTGAGGCATATCGCATTTTTTTTTAAGATTTTGGAAACCGCATCAATTCTACATGAAAACCATTATGGCTTTCCGCCAAACCACCTTTCTCCGTTTCATTGCGTTCCTCTCATTTTATCTTTGCCATCCGTTCTTTTAATCCGATGGCCCAAATTGCATCTAGCCATAAAGCCATCGCCCTCCACCATTCTTCCCAAAGATTTCATCAATGAATCTTCGTTGTTGATCTCCATTGATCAATCTGATCCAATGGCCCAAATCGTTCTGCGACTCCAAAATATCATTTAACGCCTTTTTCGCTGCTGATTAAGGTTTTCCCCGTTTACATGGTTTTTTCCCCCTATTTTCATTATCATTTTTCCTTCTGCCTTATAAAAACCCAAATTGATCTCAGCCGTTGATCAACGTGCATCTATGGCTCAGACTTAATCTTTTGTTCACTCACCCAACCGCCTCTCCATTATCCTCAGCAAGAAATCCTCGTCGTTGGATGCTTTCATCCAATGGCCACGCTCTAACCTAAACCTATGAAGCAGTTTAACCCATCCACGCAGGATTTTATAACTTTTTGTGCATTCTTGCAGGTTTTAAAGCTTTTACACAGTTTCTTAAAGGAAATCAAAGTTCGGGGATGACGATCCCCCAGGCTTTTATTCTTGAAGAAGATCACTCTGCAGGGTTCCACACCATGTTTCACCCATGCCTCATGAGCACTGATGCTATTTTAAAAAACCTTTGCGCGCTTGCAAAAGCAATAAAAACACAACAAACTCCACAGACAAAGAGTACTAGTATTATAGCATAAAATAAAAGCAGAAATCAATGTTTAAATGTTTTAACACAGTTTTAAGGGATTAAGGCGTAAATTCGACTATCAAGGGCCTAATTCACATAGTTAAAGACAACATAAAGACATGAAGACAGAGATAAAGCCTAATCAAACCTAAAACACAGATCAAAGCAAATTAAAGGTGTTTTATGATATAACAAAGAAACTTAATAGTCCTAAAATCCTCCATTGCCACATCAGAGGCGAATTGAATCCTCTCCAGCCACCACAGTGCCACCTACCTCTTTCAATAAATCAAAAGAATGCATTTTTTTTTCCTCAGTCAGGGATATTTTTTTTAAAGCAACCAAATTTATTACAAACTTTGCCTAAACAATTTTAAAGTCAACAAACTCTGCTAAGCGGCTAAAATACTTAATGAAAATCAATTAATACAGAGGAAATATCATAAAGCTTCTCCATTGAGCCCCTCAAAGGCCGAGAAGCATTTATTTGTATTAAATGAACCTAAATATCTTATTTTACATCCCACCTCCTTATTTCTTCTATAAATACCCCTATAGAAGATGAGACAAAGGTTGGTCTCCGAATATCTGTTGCATGTAAATAGTTTTCAGAAGCTGTTGTAAGCTATGTTTTTAATGAAGGTACCTAAGTTGAGATGAAAAGTTTGAAGCTGTAGAGACCCACTAGACTTGAAGATTGTAACTGGTTTGAAGCATCAAGTGCAAGCTGATTTATGGGATCCTGGTCTATGTCAACGATGATGTTTTTCTTATTGTAAATTGTTATTTTTTTTTTTTTTCCAATCTATACATATTCTCTGATAAAGAACAACAATTATAGAGTTAGGATTTACTGTCAAAGGTAGCCTGCTCTCAATGATAAGCTTTATCTCCATGTTTTCTTCCAATTGTGTTGTTTAATAATGATTTAATATAGTCCAAGCAGTTAATAATGTTGGTGTTCCTTTCTCTTACTGTCTAGATTTTAAACATTGTTCTTGAATGTTATTTTCAGTTTTTGCTAAGTAAATTTGAACTAGGGAAGTCTATGGTTAGCCCTATCCTCTAGTTTTATCTCCAAAGGTTGTCTGAATGTTTCCCTAAGAGTATGTTGAAAGCAGGCTAGGTTCAAATTCCTTACCTGATCTTAGACTATTCTTTGTTTATCTTAAGTGTTTAATTGATAAGTTTACTAATTAAAGAATGAACTAGGGAAGTCTATGGTTAGCCCTGTCCTCTAGTTTTCTTCTCCAATAGTTGTTTTGAAAAGTTTCCCTTTGAATATGCTAAAAGCAGGATAGGTTCAAATCCCTTACTTGATCTTAAGCTATTCTATTTATGTTTTAAATGTTTTCTATTGAAAGTGCATCGAAAGCAGGCTAGTTTCAAAGTACTTACCTGATCTTAGATAACTTTTATGTCTTTCTTAAGTTTATGCCAAAAGTGGGATAGTTTCAAAGTACTTACTTGATCTTAGGCTGCTCTTTGTTCTTCATCTGTTTGATTCCCCTTCTTATTGTTTCATTTCATTCCATAAAATAAACTTTAAAGAGATCCTTTTACATAGATGACTTGCCCCATGGACCACTCTTGAACCTTGTTGTTTCAATTAAATCCTACTATGACTCCATAGCCCAATGGATTGAAGTTGCTTCTTGCCTATCTTTTTAGCCGAATCAATCTTTTACTTGCATACACCTTCACCCTTCATTTAGACTTCCTTCACCATCATTTATCTTAGCCCAACCAAAACAAACAAAACCTTGTTCCTCATACCTAGCCTAATATCACATTTCAAGCCTTAAAGATACATCAATCTTTACACTTTATAAAGAGATCCCTCTCTGGATTCAGGAGGGCTAGATCCTAGAATCCCAAAGTGGTTCACATGTTGCCTCTGTAGTTTTAGTCTTGCCAATCTGCTAAAATTACAGGGAGCTGACATTCTGGCGACTCCACTGGGGAGTTCTAAGTGAAACTTCATCCTAGATACTTTTAGGACCTCAAGAAACTCCTTGATTCAAGAACATTTGTTGTGTTAGCCATTTTAGCCACCAAACTAACATTCTAGCGACTCCACTGGGGACTTCTGAGTAAAATCCTTGAAACATAGTACTCAGCATTCAGTGCAGTATAAGTAGCTATCTTCAATCACTACCAAAGCAATGGTAATCATGATAAAACTTATTTGAATCAGTGACAAACTAAGGAACCCTTAGAATTCTTATACAGTCTTATCAAACCTTGAAGGAAATAGCTAGCTAAGCCATAAGAGTAAGCTTCCTTTGTCTCATCACCGTAGCTAAGTGTTGAAGCAAATTTAGAACACTCTTAAAACCCATAGGACTGAAAAAACTCAGAAAACCCAAAAATATTTTAGATTGGTATTCAAATAAACATGGTGGTGAACCATAAAACCTTTTACCTCCAAAAGAGCTAAAAATTTCCACCTGGTGACTCCACAATCCTAAACAGACCTTAAGACTCCACTGGGAAACCCATTACTCTAATTTACATCATAACAACCCAGTCAGAATACTTTAAGGATTAAATTTTTCTTGGTTTTAAAGATCAGTTAGCCTCCTAAAGATTGTCATATTTGGTTAAAATTTTCTTGTTTAGTTAGGTTTGAAATCATGGCATAGTGGCTTCTAAAAGAATTCATACTAGGAGCCATCCTGATCCAAAACCCCCTGAGATAGTTGAAAACCCTGAAAGAATACTTAGGAATTCTCCTAAGGCCACATCTTCAACTATTGTCAGATCACTCCATAGAGCCAATTCTATCCCAAATAATCTTACAGCACTACAACAATCACAAGTTGACTTAAGAAACCCATTTAGAACCAGGTCACTTGATGATATAATTCAGATAGACTCTGAATCTCCACTTTCATCCCAAGACAGAAGTGAGCATCCTAGTAGTAGAGAAACTACACCACCTGATTTACATTTTCTTCATAATTTTGGTTTCTCTCATCCTAGATCTACTCAACAATCTCTTGCTGGTCCATACACATCTGCTATCCATACATCCACTGTCCAAACTACACCATTCCATAAGACTCCTCCACTTGTAAACCCCCCAATTTTAACGCAACCTCCTATCATGGCAACATGGTATGCCCCTCTAGTCCTTCCTTTATCCTTAGTCAATCTTCCACAGGACTATCAGTCCAAGATACCTTTGTATGATGCTAGTGGTGCCACTACTGCTTCACAACATGTGGATAAAATGAATGACTACTTTGACAGAAATGAGATTGATGATGACTCTGTCAACCTTAGATTATTTTCTCAAAGCTTAGGGGGAGAAGCAAGAAAATGGTTCAAAGGCTTAACCCCTCACAGTATTGATGATCTCCAAGCCTTCCATCAGTTATTCTTAAACAAATGGGAAGTGAAGAAAAACCCTCTCCAAATACTTTCGGACTACAAGAATCTCCAAAGGAACACTGGGGAAAGTGTTCAAGCCTATTTTACTAGGTTTACCAGTGTGTATAATGCGCTTCCCCCAGATATAAAACCTCCACAAGGCTCAGCTCTAAACAATTTTCCTGAAGGATTTGATCCTGAAATGGCTTATCAACTTAGATAAAGAGATCCTTTGACTCTTAAAGATATGCAAAAAGGAGCCTTAGCTGTGGAAGTTAATTTAATGGAGAAAAGAGCAAGAATGAGGAATGAGAAGAGAGTGTCCTTTAGAGAAGAATCTACACCTTCCACATCTAGCTCAAAGATGGAAAGAATGATTGAGGAGATGATGAAAAAGATGAGCATACTTGAGAGAGCACAAGCTATTCAAAACCAAACAGCTCCTCAAAACCGAAATCAAAATCAAAATCAGAATTTTAGGAGAAACCAACCTCAAAATAGACCAAGGGAGGATGATCAATAGATTACATCTCCTTTTCACCAAAACTATGTGAGTGAGGTTGAACAAAACAATTTAGCAAACAGAGGAAGATGAAATAAACATATTGGGAGTATAAAATGATGATTTTTCAGTTCATTACAATAGGAAACAAGGTCTATACACACCCTATGATGATAAAAGAGCTGAGGATGAAAATTGTTATCAAGAAATGGAAAATTTCATCATAGAGACTTCAAGAGAGTATAACCTTAGGAGTAAGAGTAATCAAGAAACTCCCAAATCCCAAACCTCTGAAAAATCTGTAAAAGACAGCCCTATAAACAAACCCAAGACTGCAAAACAGAAAGACAAAACAGTGGCTGTAAATTCTGATAAGAACAAAGAAAAAGGCACTCCAATCAATGAAAAACAGAGTGCAGATATTAGCAGCACTAGCACCTCAGCTGGTGCTCCTGTTAAAACAATTTTGACCGATGTAAATAGAGGAAATCAGCAAACCGATTTTGCTGATAAAGTGGTGGTTAATAAGGTTGAAACAAACATGTTAAAAAATCATATGCCTTTTAGTTTGGAACAGAAAATTGCCAAAATCAAAATCTGTGTTCCTCTTACTGAATTAGCCACCCAAGATGTATATAGATCACAATTTTTGAAGGCTTTTAATATAGGAGAAAATAATGACATGTCAATCTTAGTGATGACCAACCAGAGCTTTTATTTGGTCCGAAGATTGAAGGTAGATACCAAGAAGGGCCAGCTCCTCCATTCTATGTTAGTTTGAATATTCATGACAAGATTTTGCACAATTCCATGCATGACTCAGGGGCCTCTCACAATTTAATGCCCAAATCTGTAATGGAGAGTCTAGGCCTTGAAATCACTAGACCATACAAAGATATTTACTCCTTTGACTCAAGCAGAGTGAAATGTTTAGGATTAATCAAAGACCTCTGTGTAAACTTAGCACAAATTCCAGCCAAATGTTTAGTAATGGATATTGTATTGGCTGATGTGCCCCCCAATTATGGTATGCTATTATCAAGATCTTGGGGAGCTAAGTTACAAGGAAACTCAACCAAACCAGAAGACTTTACAGGGAAACTCACATGCATTACATAGTTACCAGCCAAGATAGACCCAAAAACTCCCCTCTTTACTCTGTACACACAGGCCTTGACTCATTCATACTCTTCAATCATGAAACCTTAGATGAGAAAGAAACCTTAACTGAATTAGTGGCCACACCTAAAAATAACATATTGGCACACATAGATAAAGAGAAAGATAAGACAAAAGCTTCAAAACATTTTGATGAATCTAAAAATCACAGCAAACTAATCATAGGTCTTGAGCTACAAATCAGTCATCCATTGATTTTCAACCTTGAGAGTCAAAATAATAATCCTCAACACAATTAAGAACATTAGGAGTTAGATCAAATTCAACATAGTGTTGATCTTCAAGAACAATCCAAAAGCACACTAGATGAAGAGGATAGTAATCAAACTAGTGACTCTGAAGCTAGTCCTCTTTGGAGTATGCACTTTGATGGATCATGTACTAAGAGTGATGTAGGTGTAGGAGTGTGGCTTCACAATACAATGAACAATCATGCTGAAGGAAATCACTGCAAATTGAATTTTCAATGCACCAACAACATAGCGGAGTATGAAGCCCTCCTCTTAGGCCTAAATTTATTGAATAAATTAGGGGCCAAAAGGATAAAGGTTCATGGTGATTCTAAACTGATAATTAGGCAAGTGAATGGGGAATATTGCGCCAAACATCCCATACTTAGAGCCTATAGGAATGATACCCTTGATTTATTGAAAACATTTGATAAGTTTCAGCTTCTCTTTGTCCCAAGAAATGAGAATATTGCTGCTAATGGTTTAGCATTTGCTGCTAGAACACGCCTGACACCTTATGAAACCAAAATTTGCACTACCCAAATCAAATTTCGACCAGATCTTCCTGAAAATAAGAAATATTGGCAAGTGTTTGATGGAGACAAACAAATAGAAGACTTCTTACAGTCCAGAAATGAATTTTAACTACCAAGTTTAGATTCAAATTATGAAACTGACTGTTCTAATGAATAAAATCGACTTGATGAAGAAGAAACCTCTCCAAATATTGTTGAGATAAATTTGTTGACTAATAAACTTAAACATACCATAGAGATTAGTGCAAATTCATAAAAGAATATTTAGAAATACTGCAATCTAACACACAATATTTGCCAAAAGGACTGGTCCCTTTGGAAGAGTTATTTGATTTCAATGATGTTGCTAGGAAACCTAAACTGGAGCCCATGGAAACTGAAGTAGAAGAGTGTAATATAGGCAGTGAAATAAACCCAAAAATGATTAAACTTTCTAAGACTTTACCAACTCACATCAAACTGAAATACATAGAGTTGTTTAAAGAATTTTCTGATGTTTTTTCATGGAGTTATGAGGATCTCAAATCCTATGACACAAAAATAATCCAGCACAAGATGCACCTCAAAGAAAACCAAAAACCTTTCAAACAAAAATTGCGCAGAATAAACCATGTTCAGTTACCTTTGGTTGAGAAGGAAATCAAGAAAATGTATGAAGCTGGGATTATTGTTCCTATTAGATATTTAGAGTGGGTTTATAATCTAGTGTCAGTTAGGAAGAAAACATGAGAGATTAGGCTTGGTATCAATTTTAGGAACTTAAACAGAGCCTCATTGAAGGACAACTACCCTTTACCCAACATGGATCATATTTTACAAAGGGTAGTTGGTTCTAAAAGAATTTCTTTGCTGGATGGCTTCTCAGGATACAATCAGATATTAGTTCATCCTGATAATCAACTCAAGATAGCTTTTACCACACCTTGGGGTACTTTCATCTATGTGAAAATGCCCTTTGGTTTGATGAATGTTGGTGCTACATTTCAGAGAGCCATAGACATTGCATTTTTGGAAGAATTAGGCTACTTCATCATTATTTATCTTGATGATATCACTGTTTTTTCAAAAACAAATGAAGAACACCTAGAACACTTGAGAATAGTCTTTAAGAAATGCAGAAAATTTGGTTTGTCTTTAAATCCTAAGAAAACAATGTTTGGTCTCCAAGAAGGTAAAATTATTGGGCACATCATATCAGAAGAAGGAATAAAGATAGACCCAAAAAGGATTGAGGGCATATTGCAAATCACTCATCCTAGAAACATCAAGGAGCTTCAATATTTCATTGGAAAGATTAATTTCTTGAGAAGGTTCATACCCAACTTGGTTCAACTCCTTAGAAACATAACAAATATGCTGAAGAAAGAACAAGGAGTCAAATGGACCTTGGAAGCAAAGAAATCTTTTGAGCTGGTAAAAAAAGCATTAACCAAAACACCAGTTCTTATAAGTCCTGATTTTTCAAAAGATTTTTTTATTTTTTCATTTGCATCGGAACACACAGTGGCTGTTGTCCTATTGTAGAAAAAATCATAGGGACAAGAGTAGCCAATTGCATTCTTTAGCAAGGCATTGAGAGATGCACCTCTAAAGTATAACATCATGGAAAAGCAAGCTTTTGCTTTTTTCAAAGCTTTAAAGGACTTCAGAGTTTACATTCTTCACTCCCACATCATTGCATTTGTGCCTAATTCAGTTGTGATATACATTCTAACACAGGACCCAGATGGAAAAAGAGGTAAGTGGATAGCTGTGATATTTGAATATTATTTAGAAATCAAGCCCACTAAACTCATAAAAGGCCAATGACTATGTTATTATAAAATTTCTTGAAACTCATATCCTATCTAGATTTGGCTATCATAGGAAGATTATTACTGATAATTCTACTACATTTGGATCCAAAAATATGGTTGAATTCTGTCACAAATACCAAATTACATTGGGGCATTCTACTGCTTATTACCCACAAGGTAATGGGTTGGTAGAATCCTCAAACAAAGGCTTGGTGAACATAATCAAGAAGTTGTTGGAGGACAATAAGAAGTCATGGGACACAAATCTGGTACATGCACTTTGGGTTGATAGATTATCACTTAAAAAATCAATTGGGATGTCACCCTACCAGCTTGTATATGGAGTGGATGCAATTTTTCCAACCAGCCTTGGAGTACCAGTCATGAAGATAATCCAAGAAGTGCAATATGAAGACAATGACATGATTAGAAGAATAAATCAGATTATACACCTTCAACAAACCAGAGAGGAGGTCTACAACAGAGCATTACAAAAGCAAGAAAGCATCGATAAGCTTTTTGATAGAAGGACAAAGGCCAGTAATTTCAACATTGGTGACAAACTATTCAAGTGGGATTCAAGGAGAGAAGATAAGGGTAAGCATGGGAAATTTGATAACTTATGGCTTGGCCATTATCTCATTCATTCTACTGCTGGTAAAAATGCCTATTTTCTGCAAGAATTAAGTGGAGCTGAACTGTTTGGGGGTCCTGTCGATGGCAGGATGCTCAAACATTATTTTTCTTGACCATATCAGTTTGGAAACCTTTTTATTTTTTCTCATTGTGAATATTACATCCATCATTGCATTCAAAGTTAGAAAAAACAAAAATGCAAAAACAATAGAACAAGAAAAAGAGGGCAGATTGTAAAAAACAAGAAAGGTACAGCCCCATACCAAAAAAGAAGAATAAAATCTAAAAGTTTGCAAGCTCAAATGCCACTCCTAAGAAACACACTCCTAGTTAGTCATACAGCATAATCATGACTAATTAGTTTTCAATTTACTACTGATAGGTTAGTGAAATAGATCTTCCAAACAGCTTAATCTTGGCTTATCAGTTATGAAGATTAGGATAGAAGAAAAAGGGTTCAAACAAGCTCAAAATCTGAACCTGTGAATTCCAAAAATAAATAATGGCGCTAACTTGATCAAATATTGAGCCAAGAATAAAAGAAATGGTTCTAATATGCCCAAAACTTGAACCAGTGAACAAAGAGAAAAATAGCTCAAACAAGCCTAAAAACAGAGCTGGAAGAGAAATGAAGGATGTTATTTAGTTTTCAGATCTTAAGCCTTCACCATTTTGCTTTATTTTTCTGCAAATTTTGTCTATGTGCATCTTGTCTTTATGCCATAGATCAGCAACAAGTTAGACTGTTAAATCCTGGCTTGTTTGCTTTTAAATTTCCTATTTAGAATTTAGTGAATAAAAATCTGTCAGAAAGTTTAATCCTGACAGAGTGTAGTTAGGTAGAGAAGCTTATGACCTCAACAGCTTAATCTGAGTTCATGGAGAAATAAGAGTAGAAATATAATATTTTTATGTTTTCTCAAAAGAATAAAATGTTTGTAAAAAGAGTTTTCCAATCCAAATGCACTCTGAAAAGAAGAAAAAATGTTAGATCATTAGGATTGGGTAGGTAGAAAGCTTGTTTTGATAGAATTCCATTGATTTTAATGGCTGCTAACATTATCGGAACAAAAGAATATCATCAAAGAAAGCAATTGCAACCCAATGGATGAGGCATTGATCAACTTTCAGAGAAGATATGTCTGAGGTTCTTGGCACCTCCAAGGAGCTGCCATCCCAAGTTGGAGTCGTTGTTAGCCACCTATAAAAAAATTTCATATCAAATGGTGGCTAAAATCATTTTTAAGCCTTCAAGAAACAATTTTTGGCCAAATTGTGAGTTCTTAAATTCTTATGAAGATAACTTGTTCTTGAGTTAATCTTCACTATTGTTTCCCTCATAACACTGAAAAAAATTGTTGTTTACCAAAGGAAAAGACTGCTGAAAATTTCCTTTTTCCCTCATTTTCCCTTCTCCTTTTTTCTTCTCCATTTCATTCATAAAACTCTTCATTTACCTTTCATTCCTTCGAAATTCCCTTCAAACCTTTGAAAATTCCCTTTGAAGGCATAAAAACCCCTTTTCCCCCTTCTACCGAAAGCCAAAAAAGCCTTGAAAATCTGTCATTTTGGCCTAAAAAACCCATTTTTTAACTAAGGCCTTAAGCCCCTTTGGCCTTAGCCCCAGCCCCTTTCTCCCACATAAAACCAGCACCAGGACCAGGCGCTGGGGCCTAATCACGCAATCGTAATTGGGTTCTCTATTTTTCTTGTTTCCTTTACTTTAAAAAAGTTTATGATGTGATTGGCCCCTTTTCTTCTAAGTCCTGATCCCTTCGTCTTTTAATATAACCTTGAGCCCCGAAATCAGGCGCTAAACACCATAAAAAAACCTCCCTGAAACAAAATTTCCTTTTTATTTTATTAAAAACCCAATTTTCCCATGTTATAACAAATCCCGACAGTTCATGGTTTGATGAATTATCAGCCATTGATCTAAAACCGATCAACAAGCGTCGGCACATCACATCGAAGTTTTTCATTGGACGCATTGCAAAGATTTTTTGCCTACCTCCGATTGAAACCTTCTGATGGTTTCCCGACCATTGATCTACTCCACCATACCTATATCTAACAGTCCACATCACTCTATTCCAAAGCTCACATATCCTCCTTTGGCATTCATAACTTAATCTCCACCGTCGATTTAATTCTAAGATCAACGACTCTGATTCAATCGCATCGAAAAAAACCTTTGTGCCATTTCTTTCTCCCCGCCGATTGAAATCCTGCGATCCAATCTGGACCGTCGAATCCATAAGAACCAACGACCCAGATTTAATCACCCTCTGCCATAATCCCTTGCCATTGCACCCGTCGATTGAATCTCCATCGTTGATCTCATCTAGATCCAATGGCCCACGCTTAATCGTATCGGCACATTCCACTGACCTCTTGCTTTTTCCTCCCGCTGATTGTGATCCTTGGATCAAATCTCCACCATTGATCTCTGTAAATCAATGGTCCACATTTCTTCTGATCTCGGCCCGACACCCATTTCATATTCCTTCCATTTACCCCGAGATTTAATCTAGACCATTCATTCCCTTCATCCAACGATATAGAATAAACCCAATAGGCCCAACTCCTTTGGGACCTACCTCCCCATCAATAAATCCTGACTGTCCATTCATAGATCCAATGGTCCAGATCTAATCCACCTTTGACCCTGACCGCCTTTTCTCCCTCACAACTTACCCTCCATCGCGTGCGATCCGCACTGTTAGATCTGCGCTCATCCATCCAACGGCTGGCATTCTGTTTCGCG
This sequence comes from Pinus albicaulis, assembly GCA_034641835.2. Classification (NCBI taxonomy): domain Eukaryota; kingdom Viridiplantae; phylum Streptophyta; class Pinopsida; order Pinales; family Pinaceae; genus Pinus; species Pinus albicaulis. Next base: position 684,716,177 of record CM076575.1, read on the forward strand.
CTTTTTCTGCGCCAGAGGTTTAACGCCGAGGAAAAACATGAAAAAGGTGGTCTTTCTCAGGACACGTGGTGGGAGGCAAGGCATATCACGTTTTTTTTGAAGATTTTGGAAACCGCCTCAAATATGCGCGAAAACCATTATGGTTTTTTGCCAAACCACCTTTCTCCATTTCATTTCGTTCCTCTCGTTTGATCTCCACCATCTGTTCTTTTAATCTAACGGCCCAGATTGCATCTAGCCATAAATCCATTGCCCTCCACCATTCTTCCCAGAGATTTCATCAATGAATCTCCGCCATTGATCTTCATTGATCAATCTGATCCAACGGCCCAGATCATTCTGCAACTCCAAAATATCATTTAACGCCTTTTTCGTTGCCAATTAAGGTTTTCCCCGTTTACATGGTTTTTTCCTCCTATTTTCATTATCATTTTTCCTTTCGCCTTATAAAAACCCGGATTGATCTTAGCCGTTGATCAACATGCATCTAAGGCTCGGACTTAATCTTTGGTTCACTCACCCAACCTCCTCTCCATTATCCTCAACAAGCAATCCTCGTCGTTGGATGCTTTCATCCAACGGCCATGCTCTAACCTAAACCTCGGAAGCAGTTTAACCCATCCACGCAGGATTTTATAACTTTTTGTGCATTCTTGTAGGTTTTAAAGCTTTTACACAGTTTCCTAAAGGAAATAAAAGGCTGGGGATGACGATCCCCCAGGATTTTATTCTTGAAGAAGATCACTCTGTGGGGTTCCACATCATGTTTCATCTGTGCCTCATGAGCATTGATGTTATTTTAAAAAACCTCTGCGCGTCTGCAAAAGCAATAAAAACACAACAAACTCCATAGACAAAGAGTATCAGTATTATAGCATAAAATCAAAGCAAAAATCAATTTTTAAAGGTTTTAACACAGTTTTAAGGGATTAAGGCGTAAATTCGACTATCAAGGGCCTAATTCACACAGTTAAAGAAAACATAAAGACCTGAAGACAGAGATAAAGCCTAATCAAACGTAAAACACAGATCAAAGCAAATTAAATGTGTTTTAGGATATAACAAAGAAAATTAATAGTTCGAAAAGCCTCCACTGCCACATCAAAGGCGAATTGAATCCTCTCCAGCCACCACAGTGCCACCTACCTCTTTCAATAAATCAAAATAATGCAGATTTATTGCCTCAGTTAGGGATATTTTTTTTAAAGAAACTGAAGTTATTACAAACTCTTCCTGAAGAATTTTAAAGTCAACAAACTCTGATAAGCGGCTAAAATACTTAATGAAAATCAATTAATACAGAGGAAATATCAGAAATCTTCTCCATTGAGCCCCTCAAAGGCAAAGAAGCATTTATTTTTATTAAATGAACCTAAAGATCTTATTTTACATCACACCTCCTCATTTATTCTATAAATACCCCTATAGAAGATGAGACAAAGGTTGGTCTCTGAATATCTGTTGCATGTAAATAGTTTTCTAAAGCTGCTGTAAGTTCTGTTTGTAATTGAATATACCTAAGTTGAGATGAAAAATTTGAAGCTGTAGAGACCCACTGGACTTGAAGATTATAACTGGTTTGAAGCATCAAGTACAAGTTGATTTATGGGATCCTGGTCTATGTGAACGATGATGTTTTTCTTATTGTAAATTGTTATTTTCTTTTTGTTTCCAATTTGCACATCTTCTCTGATAAAGAACGACAATTATAGAGTTAGGATTTACTGTCAAAGGTACCCTGCTCTCACTGATAAGCTTTATCTCCATGTTTTCTTCCAATTTTGTTGTTTAAGAATGATTTAATACAGTCCAAGAAGTTAAGAATGTTGGTGTTCCCTTCTCTTATTGTCTATATTTTAAACGTTGTTTTTGAATGTTATTTTCAATTTTTGCTAAGTAAAGTTGAACTAGGGAAGTCTATGGTTAGCCTTATCCTCTAGTTTTATCTCCAAAGGTCGTCTGAAAGTTTCCCTAAGAGTATGTTGAAAGTAGACTAGGTTCAAAGTCCTTACCTGATCTTAGACTATTCTTTGTTTATCTTAAGTGTTGTCTTGATAAGTTTACTAATTAAAGAATGAACTAGGGAAGTCTATGGTTAGCCTTGTCCTCTATTTTTCTTCTCCAACAGTTGCTTTGAAAATTTTCCCTTTGAATATGTTGAAAGCAGGATAAGTTCAAAGTCCTTACTTGATCTTAAGCTATTCTATTTATGTTTTAAATGTTTTCTATTGAAAGTGCATCGAAAGCAGGTTAGTTTCAAAGTACTTACCTGATCTTAGATAACTTTTATGTCTTTCTTAAGTGTATGCCAAAAGCAGGATAGTTTCAAAGTACTTACTTGATCTTAGGCTGCTCTTTGTTCTGCATCTGTTTGATTCCCCTTCTTATTGCTTCATTTCATTCCATAAAATCAACATTAAAGAGATCCTTTGGCATAGATGACTTGCCCCATGGACCACTCTTGAACCTTGTTGCTTCAATTAAATCCTACTATGACTCCATAGCCCAATGGATTGAAGTTGATTCTTGCCTATCTTTTTAGCCGAATCAATCTTTTACTTTCATACACCTTCACCCTTCATTTAGACTTCCTTCACCTTCATTTATCTTAGCCCAACCAAAAAAAACAAAACCTTTTTCCTCATACCTAGCCTAATATCACATTTCAAGCTTTAAAGATACTTCAATATTTACACTTTATAGAGAGATCCCTCTCTGGATTCAGGAGGGCTAGATCCTAGAATCCCAAAGTGGTTCACATGTTGCCTCTGTAGTTTTATTCTTGCCAATCTGCTGAAATTACAGGGAGCTAACAAGTCCTGTGGGGGTTAGAGAGAACGGAGGCTAGGGTTAGAAAGGGCGTAGAGATCCTTAGCGCATGGTTGTGGCTCCGAGTCATATGAAATAGAAAGGGGCATGGCTTAAACCAGAAAAGGGGCTTAAGGCATATTTTCACAATAGTCGGACTTAGGCTTAAAACAAAGGTCTCTTGGCCTTTTTTTAGTGTTCTGATATGAATGAAAAGAGAGTTTTTAACCAAGTAAAGGGTTTTATAATGGTTAAAAATGGTTTTTTATGAGAAAATGAGGAAAAATAAAGGGAAAAAGGGCCTTTTTAGAAGATAAGGAAGTTTTGTTAGGATAGGTGAGATAATGACTGAAATGGAGGGATTTGGAGGAAATTTGTGGAGAGGGAATAATGTAGAATAGGCTTAATAACAGTTTTCTTTGGATATCAATATGACTTCTTTGAAGAACTTTTAAATAAAGGTTATCAATGGAATGGATTTCTTGAGGACAAAGATCACAGAGAGGCTTCAAGAAGTCACATATTTTGCATGAAATTTGTTTCTTGAAGGCTAAAGACCTGTTTTAGCCATCTTTGAATATGTCAAAATTATGGATGGCTAACACGTAGAATAATTAGATGGTTGTTTCTTTTACAAGAATTCAATATAACTATAATCGATAGGCCTGGAAGTGATAATTTGGCAGCTGAATTTTTGTCTCATTTGAATATTGGATAGGGAAGCACGGCAACTCCAGTGCCCGGTGAATTCCAAGATGAAGCATTATTGGCCATTTCCGCCATCACTCCTTGGTCTGCCGATGTTGCAAAATATTTGGTGTCAGGGAAATTACCTCAGAGCATGTCTGCCCAGGAAAAACATAACACTGTGCAGCGTAGTGCTAATTACTCCTGGATCGAGGGAGATTTGTTTTACACAGGGCCAGACCTGATCATGAGGCGGTGTGTGCAGGAAGATGAAATGTACGATGTTTTGAGAGCCTCTCACAATGAGCCTTGTGGGGGGGAATTTTTCCAACAAACGAATTGCATACAAGGTTCTCCGTAACGGGTATTATTGGTCCTTGCTCTTTAAAGATGCGAAGAAGTTTGTCTCCAGTTGTGATGCTTGCCAATGGATGGGGAGACCAGTTTCCTTTGACGAGATGCCTCTTCAACCTCAGATATCCGTTGAACCTTTTGAGAAGTGGGCATTGGATTTTGTAGGGCCCATCTCCCCGATGTCGAAAAAGAAGAGGTACATTTTGGTATGCACCGATTACGTCACCAAGTGGGTGGAGGCTATGGTATTATATGCTGCCACGGAAAATGCGGTAGTAGAGTTTTTTTTCGAGGACATCTTCACGCAATTCAGTGTACCGTGCAAGATTGTCACAGACCAAGGTACACAATTCACATCAAATTTGGTCAAGGAATTCACTGATCAGTATCAGATTAAACATCGTAAATCTACCCCTTACCACCCTCAAGCTAATGGGCAAGTGGAATCCACGAACAAAGTCTTGGAATCCATCCTCAAAAAAACTGTTCAACTACACCATGAGGACTAGGTAGACAAGTTATTAGACGCATTATGGGATTACAGGATTACTTGGAGAAACGTGACAGGACACACCCTGTACGATCTAGTCTACGGAAAACAAGTACGTTTTCCCATCGAGTTCCAAGTAAAGAAATTTAGGACCGCCACCCAAATGGTAATGAATCTGACTAAAGCCTAAGATCAGAGGTTGATGCAGCTGAATGAGCTCGATGAGATCCGACAAGACGCATATCATAGAACCTCATTGGTGCAGGATCAAAGAGCTCGATGGCATGATAAGTTCATCAAAAAGAAAGTCTTTTGTCCAAGCGACTGGGCCCTTTTGTATGACAGTAAGTTCAAACACTTCAAAGGTAAGTTTTCTACTCCTTGGTTGGGACCCTATGAAGTAGCTAAAGTTTTAGATAATGGTTCAATTCGTATTAAAACCATTGATGATGAGCAGACTTCCTTCATGGTGAATGGTCATCGGCTACATGTTTATCATAAACCACTCTCACATGATTTATTTCTATAGGACATTCAGAAGGATCCAGGACTAAAGATGGTTCATGGAAATGACCAGCCTCTTACTGGATCAGTCGATTGATTTTTATCTATTTTTTTTCAATATCTATATATATATATATATATATATATTAACCAGTGGACTGTCAATTTCCATATCTACAGGTGGTTCTCCCCACATTCAATGTAGAATAAAGGATAAATTCAGCAGGAGTGGGTTTATTCCTTTATCTAGGCCTAGCGGATTATTTATGGAAAAGGAAAATTTGGAGTCTTCTTTAGATGTCTTCAAACTCTCTAAAAATGAAGCTCTCGAGCACTGACTGATCCAGGATCGTAAAATTTATAGACTAGTGGAAGTTTAGGGATTCCTTGGGCATAGAATTGTTCTTTTTCGGGCCCAAAGAAATAATTACAGAAAGGAAACTCCCTGGAGTCTTCTATGGGAAACTCAGACTATCTAAATATGAATTCCTTGAGCAGGAACTACCTTAGGCTCAATTAAACAATAAGGTGGTGGTAGCCTAGGGATCCAATGGGTATTGACTTATTCTTTTCCAGGCCCACTGGAATAACTACGGAAAAGAAGCCCCTTGGAGCCTTCTTTCAAGACATTTCAAGCTCCCTAAACAGAAATTGCCCAGGAAATTATCATCTCAGGCCTAGTTAAAATCCATGAGATGGTGGACAGGTTCCAGCGCCACCTCACAAAAAATGAGTGGCTCTTTGCCATAGAAATTGGAGATTCTATGTTATGTTCCTCACAATAATCAGCACCATTCTTGAGTTACTCTGAATTTGTCATCTTTGTACCTAGACGTTCAATACTGGACCAAAATTTTATTTTTTCAATCTGTTGTCTAGAAGCTACACCATGGTCATGAATGATATGTGGTACCAATGAACTGTGAAAAGCTCTATTTTTAATAGCTTTACAATCCTGGAATTGAAGCCTAGGCCTAAAAGTCTGATTGATCTGAATATCACTACTTTTTGCAAACTTTACTGTTGACCATGATCATCATTACAGCAAAAGCTACATCTCAAACAGCAGATCTGACACTGTATTTATAAGATATGATGCTATTTTCATTCCCAATATCATTTAAGTGACAAATGTGTATGCTCAATTTTATTAATTTAATTATATGTAGTTTAAATGATTATTACAATTACATGTTGTCTACCATATTCCCTATGCCTCTACCTTCGTTTTTGCCTCCCAAAACAATTAAATTCCTAAATCCCAGAATCACCCATTCCCTACAAAATCTCGTCCACCCATGTCCAAACTTCATATGATTACAGGTGATGATAAGGGTCGTGTAGTTGATGAGGAAGATGGGAAGAAAAGCACATGAATACAAGGGAAGGAACCATCTACACTGGAATATGATTTCGGGCATAATAACACCACCACAGGGACCAAGAATTCATGCGGACCGAGCTTCCATCATAAGCCTATATTCAATTTTCGTTTAACCTCAGGATCATCCTCATGATTCGATTACTAGATAATGTCTCCATCGTAATTCATGATTGTGTCTTTATCCCTCTCCACGATAAGAAATGCAACGTCTCTATGTAGGATAAGGTGATTTTTTGATAAAGAGAGGAGACGCTGGAGTATGGATTGTTTTGATAAAGGGTGGACACCTGCAAATGTTATTCTTGTGAGCCATAGTGGATGCCAGTCACTGATTCTCCAGAGCCAAGGAATAAACGTTTATGTGTTGCGTTTATTTCCAAATTAACTTCCTGCTTATATATTTGTCTCACTGTGGGTCGTGACAGGTGTAATTACATGCCACAATCTGAGTTCAAAGATGTTTGAATATGCTTGGATCATGGGAATCGATAGACATGATCCCACATTCACCCAATTTGCTCGAACTACAGATTATCAATTATGCAAGGAGGCCATCGAGTGAAAGGGATGGGGGGGGGGGGGGGTTCTTCAAAAATTCCAAGGATACAATGACACAGTGGCATTGGAATTTGCCTGAAATTTCTATTGAAAGAGAGCAAAGATCGGGAACTTGTGTCGCGAAGTCACAGAAAAATCATTAAGCAAAGCAATTGGATTACCCACTGGGGGTGAGAAATTCTTCAAAGTGGGGCAATTAAGCATAAAAAATTTCACGAAATTCTTAAAACCAACATATCAGTCATTGAGTTGGAAATAGGGAATGCTACAAAGTTGTATTCAAGATCAATGGTAGTCACTACTAACCATGATCCAACACTTTCTAACTTGTGAAGGAAGACACTCAATCATCTTTCTATATCAGATCAAATTGCTAATGCATCTAATTGAGGATTGTTCTGTAGATATTCCCCATTTCTTGAAATTAATTTTGCATAAGATGGCTAGAGGAGTTCAATCTGAGAATCGGAATCCAGGGAATGCATTGTATCATCATAGCTTGATCAAGATCCTGGTTGTGTTTGAACTGATAAAAAGGAAAAATTAATGGGAATATTTCCTCATAGAGAATTTTCCAGGTGAATAAACTCAGGTGAAATGGAGACAGAGGTCTGTAAGTCAATTTTCAAAATCAAATATAAACATCCCTGCTGCACCCACTTCACCCATCCAACCTGCTGCACTTCCAACCGGAAATGCCACAAGGCACAATCCTTCCTTTAGTCATGAAGCTGGACCTTCAAAAATGAAATTAGGAAAATGAAGAAGAAAAGCCTTGTCCCCTCTTGAAGAATTAATTGGAAATACCCCAACTCAACAAGGTCACAAGCCCAGTTTAGGGAAAAAATCAATTCATGCTAGTAAATATCTAGTTCCCACTTCCAAGACTGTCATACTAGAGAAAAGAAGGACCATAAGCATGGGTAAGTCCCCTTGCACCACTATTTATTCCCAGCACATTTTTGGGACCTCATCCCCATATTCCGCTACTCCCTCTCCCTCATCTTCTCCCCAATTTCCTTCATCTCCCTCATCTTCCCATCAGCTTCAGATTCCAGATGATATTGCCCAATATGTACATGCTTTTACCCCTGATCCCACTTCCATAAGTCCAGAACAGTGGGGTCCTTTTCCAAAGCAGGGTATGGGCCACATGCTAGATAAGAGTCATCCCCAACAGTCAGCAGTTCCAGCAAATATATCAGTCCCTGATGAAAAAGAAAATTTCAAGATTAGATCAGTAAGACTTCAGAATAAAATCTATAAATTAGGGAACAAGGCTCATAGGTTTAAGACGTTATTTCAATCTGTAAGTAAGGAAAATGATCAGTTAAGAGAAGAGAACCTCCGGCTATATGTACAGAATGATGAGCTTCGAAGGAAGGATCAAAGGCTGAAATCATGGAAAACATCTAAATTTCAGTTTGCAAAGAGGACAAGTGCTAGAGGATTGGCTGCACAGTTCAGAAAATTCTTAGCCTCATTTAGGAAAAGTTTGGAGAAGTTGGCCCAAGCAACTGGCTTTTGACTGGACAGTGATGACTTGGATTCATGAGGATATGCCTCAGATCAAGTGTGGGGGATATGTTGAGGCCACTTTTTGTCTTTTTTTCCTTACCTTATTTGCCTCTTTTGGCCCAGTTTTGATACATATATACTTCCTTTTTCCTCTCTTTATCCCTAATATGGCCAAACTTTCATCAATTATTGTTAAAGGTAAAAGGCAGTACAAGTATAATTGTTTGTACTATTCTATAGATAGGTTAGGAATTTTTAGTAGCATGCTTATTTTTTAACTTACTATTATGGGTATAATGATGGATTTCCTGTAGGAATTGTTTGGTTGGCTCTTTGACTTGGAGGAAAACTATGTTCCTTCAACCATCCTTTAGTTGATAATCCAGCATGCCTCAAGATAGAAGCTCTAGCCCAGCAAGTCCGATGCTCCTTCCAGCACTTCAACAAATTCAAGGATCGATGAAGGACCAGCTGGCCACTATCCGTATAGTGGAGTTCAGTTGAAAAGGATTAGGAACCTTCTTCCTATAGCAGTATGTGGTTTTTGATAAGAAACTGATAGTTTAAATTTAGGACAGTTAGTGTTGATTTCATGGATTACCATATCGATGGTTTTCAATGTCCTATTCTGTAATAGAATTGATACTAATTATTTAATTAAGGATGCATATAAAGGAAAAAACATATGGTTTAGTTAAGGTGGTTAATATATTTTCAGTTTCAACTATTAATACTAAAACTGCGATTTCATGTTCTGTTGGTGAAAGCCGAATTGTAACTATTCTGATGCGTTCTTGATTAGTTGTGGAATGTTGTGGATTTGATGAACTTCTGAGATAAGTTGTCATAGGTGTAGTTAGGACTGTAATCCTATGCTTTCCTGGGTGTGGCAAGGGCCCACCACAACCAGATCAGCCCTGTAGACGTAGCTAGAGGTAATTCGTAAGTATAGTTTGATGCAATTCTTGATTGCACAATTATTTGTTTTTGAAAATCGATTTCGTTTCCTGGAATTTGATTTATGTTTCTGTAGCAGATTTAATTTCATACATCAAGGATTATTTTGATAATTTCATGGTAAAATCTCTGTGATTGTGGCTATAAGTGTTCCTGGTTCCTTCCGTAAGGACTGCTTTCCGTTTTAAATCCCATACGCATCATTCTGAATTGAATTTTTCTTAGAAACAGAGTTAAACATATACTCTTACATCTTTCTGAATAAATGGATTTACCAGATGCGTTCCTGTGTGAATGGACAGAGCATGGTTATATGCATTTAATTAAATCTTTGGTGAGATAAGTAGATAGGACTAGAGTACGTGTGGAATTGCTAGATCAATTTTAGTAGGAGAGAATAGCTTGAATTCACAACAGAGTTAATGGGAATTGGTTCTGCGTGTTAATTTTTTAGAGTGGAAGTAATCCGCATCTCATTTCATGTGTGTAGCTTAGATTATTAAACATATTTCAATTGCTCGCAGCAGATGCATGTCATTTTTTAGATTGAGAAATTATGTTTGAATTCCATGTGTTTTGTTTGAAGAAGTATATTTTCGTTCAAATTGGAGTTTGTGGCTTGAGATTTATCATTTCTTAAGGTATAATAGGAGTGGGAATTTTTGTTCATTGAAGAGTGACAAATATAGGTTATTTGGGGTCTTAGCTAGCAAGTTACTAGAAGAACCGTGTGTTGACCAGGTAGGAGAAGTAGATTTAGAGTAAAATTAAGAGTTGTATGCAAATTAGGAGATTGGATGACTCATAGAATAGTTCTGAGTAGGTTTTCTTCATTATTTTGGTGTGATTAAGTAGAGGCTTATAGTCTTGTTTTTTCTTTCATAATATTAGGGTTTGGAATGAGAGGTCATTTAAAAATATTGTTGTAGCATTTAGGTTATGAAAAGCAGAGTTAAATTGGCAAGATTATTTTGAGTTAGTGCATGTTCCCTTAAGGACAGAACGATCATGGTAGAATCTTAATCAGCGTTCCTTTCTGGATCAATGCTTGAAATTGTGTATTAGGCTTCATAGTTTGGTGCAAGTTCCACAATTCTAGTCCATAAGAATAGCAGTGATGAAGTGATTTAACCTTTGCAACTTGGTTCAAAAGTAATTATTCATTAAAGATTGAAACATTTTTATTGCAAGTTTCAGAGGATGATTATATGATTTCCATTGTTAATTGATGTGAACTTGACAACTTTTAATTTCGAGATTGAATCCATTTATGTTCCTATTTCTTAATGCAACGTGTGTTGATTGAATTGGTAGAATTATCTTATTGCAAAAACCGAAGTATCGATTGTTGTAGAAGTTTGAATAACTTTCCCAAAGTGTAGTTGGTAATTTGATGAAAGACAATTGTAATTAAAAGCTAATCTCTAGAGTATAGTTGTGCATTTGATAGCTTAAGTTTATTTCATTTTGGTTTGAAAATTAGAAGTTGGGGGATTAATACTGTCAGAAGTGGGTAATACATATATAGATGCGTCGGCTAGGTATGAAAGATCAATGGCTATCATGACTGAAGTCTGTGTGTAAAATCGATATCCAAATCAGTGTGATAGTGCACCTTTTTTCTTGACGCCAGTATAGTGAAATTGGTATGAAGTGTTGTCATTAGATTTAATTAGGATACCATTAGTAATTGCAATTTCACTGTGTGAGTGTGGAATCAATTTATAGATTAGGTAATTCCTTTTTAAGTGTGACCTCCAAAGATTAGAATTAGGGTTTTTAGATTTTCATCAAACAGCGAGTTGTTGAATCAAAGTTGTTGTTGATTTGGTGATGGTTTTTATTTCAAATTCAATGTTGAGATAAATTGAATAAGGGTTTCCAGTGTTCAAACCAAAGTTTGCTGATTGTTCCTATTTTTATGATAATATGAATTGATTTCTTTCTGAGAGTGTGTTTTTATAGATGTTTATGTGTGTCTCAAATCTTAAATCAAGTATCATAAGGAATCATGCAAACTTTGACTCCAAAACGTTGAATCTTGAAAGCACAGTACAATTCGTGTTTACGAGCCCGAATTGATATACAAATATTAGTGAATTAATTCGACAATTATTTCACACAACAGTGAGCTAGTTGTTCTTCATCAGTTTTTTAGTAGACTGTGATGTCATCAAGGTATATCACAATGAAGTAGCCTATTTCTTTGGAGAAAGCAATATCCATGGCTCTTTGAAAGGTGGCACCAACATCCATTAACCCAAAAGGAATTTTAACATACATGAAGGTGCCCCAGGGTGTGGTGAAAGTTGTCTTGTGTTGATCATCTGGGTGTACCAGCACCTGATTGTACCCTGAAAAGCCATCTAACAGAGAAATGCTTTTGGAGCCTACTACCCTTTGTACGATGTGATCCATTTTTGGTAAAGAGTAGTTGTCCTTTAAGGAGGATTTGTTTAAATTTCTAAATTCTATTCATATCCTAATTTCTCCTATTTTATTCCTCACTGACACAAGATTTGAAACCCATTATGAGTACCTTAGAGGGACTATTATCCTGGCATCATACATTTTCTTAATTTCTTTCTCAACCAGTGGTAATTGGATAGGGTTTATTCTACACAATTTCTGTTTAAAGGGTTTCTGGTTTTCTTTGAGAGAGATCTTATGCTAGATGATCTCAGTGTCATATGACTTTAAATATTCATAGCTCCAAGAAAACACATCAATAAATTATTTGAAAAGCTCAATGTATTTTTGTTTCATATGAACTGGCAGTGTTTTGGAAATTTTTATCATTTTGGCTTTTTGTTCACTTACTATATTGCATTCTTCTACTTCAACTTCAGTGGACTCTATCTTTGGCTTCTTAGCAACATCATTAAAGTCAAAAATTTATTCTAGAGGAACTAGTCCCTTTGGCAAAGTATCATTTTTGGACTGCAGCACTTCAAAATCTTCCTTTGTTGATTTCGTGCACAGCTTTGTTTTATGTGGGTGTTATTTTTCTAAAAAAATTATATCAATATTATCAGGAGGTTCTTTTTTGTAAGCTTGTTCCTCAGTAGAGTAGTCTTCTTCATGATCTAAGTCTGAAATTGGTAGTTCAACTCATTTCTAGACTGCATGAAATATTCAATCTATTTATCTCCTTCAAAAACTTGCCAATATTTCATGTTATTAGGCACTACTAGTTTATATTTGACTTGCACTATGTATTGTTTTTTATGATAAGGTTTTTGACTAGTACTGGCTGCAAATGCTAGACAATTGGCAATGATGTTTTGATTCCTTGGGACAAAGGTAAGATCATATCCTTGGAAGGTTTTTAGGAGGTCAAGGACATCATTCCTATATGCTCTTAGTCTAGGATGTTTGGCTGTGTATTCTCCCTTAATTTTCCTAATTACTAACTCGGTATCCCCATGGACAACTATCCTTTTGGCTCCTAATTTCCTGAGTAATTGTAGCCCTAGGAGGAGTGCCTAATATTCTGCTATGTTAGTTGTACATTGAAAGTTCAGGTTATATGAGTGACCTTTTGCATGATTGTTTTCAGTGTTATGTACCCAAACACCTGCTCCTGAACCAGTTTTGCCACAAGAACCATCAAGGTTCATACTCCAAAGAGGTTCAATTTCATATTTATCATTATGTTGGTCATTGGGGCTGCCACTGTGTTGTCTATTATGTTGTTCTTTATGCTCCACATTATGTTGGTTATTTTCTGTTTAGGCCAACTATCCTGACTGTCCCTCCTTTTTTGTTTCCTCTACAATTGTTTTCTCATTTTCTGCTACTTGTTCATTAATGTTTTCATCATTGTAAAGGATAAATGAATCAAGGTCAGTGTGAATATAATAAAGAGGGGAGTTATCTGGATTTTCGTGACTGCAAACCATGTATTTCATATGAGTCTCCCTATATAGTCTTCTTGGTTGACTAAAGACAGGTATGGTAGCATAGGTCATGTCCATTTGGAGGGTACCTTGAAGTTTATCTCCCCATGAGCGTGATAGGAGCATGCCATATTTGGGAGGAATGTTAGCCACTACAATATCCATTACTAGGCTCTTGGCTGGTATTTGTGCTAAATTAACACAGAGATCTTTGATTAGGCCTAGACATTTAGAGTCACAAGAGTATAAATATTTGTATGGTATAGTTATTTCAAGGCCTAATCTTTCCATCACTACCTTTGGCATGAGGTTATGTGAAGCTCCGGAGTCTAACATGGCATTATGAAGGATTATACTTCTTGAAATTTACCTTCTACTTCTGGTCCAAACAAAATTTCAGGTTTTTCATCATTTAAATTCACAGAATCAACATTTTCTCCTATGTTTAAAGCTTTCAAAACTTGGGATCTATATACATCTTTGGTAACTAATTCAGTAAGAGGTATGGATATTTTAATCTTGGAAATTTCACTCTCAAGACTGAAGGGTGTCTGAGTTTTTGAAAGGTTCAAATCAGTCTTATCAAACAATGTTTTCATAGCAATTTCAACTTGTTGGTTTTTGTTTGGAAACTCAGTTAAAATAGTTTTGTTAGGGGCCCTAGCTGGATTTATAGAGTTGCTTTGGTCACCACTATTTTTTCCACTAGGTTGGTTGTTTTTGTTTTTACATTTATTATAACTTTCAGCTACTATGTTTGGATTTTCTGTTGTCTTTTTAGGAACATTTTCACGGATCTTCCTGGTAGAAATTGAAGAGTTATTTCTCTTGGGAGTATCTTGAATTTTCTTGTTTCTGAGGTCATACTGTCTATTTACTTCCATGATGACCTTTTCAAAGCCTTCCTTATAGTCTTCAGATTCTAGTACTTCTTCCTCATTTGGTACAAATATGCCTTTTTCTTCCTTAGTGAGGAAAACAGTATCCTCATTATTTACTCCTATTAAATTTATATGACTTTCCTATGTCTCCTCAATCACCCCCTAATTCTCATCAGCATAATTTTCTTGGAAAGGAGGTTTGATTTGTTGTTCAAGACCTATCTTCTCTCTTTGTCTTATTTGAGGGGGGTTCCTCCTAAAGTTTTGGTTTTGGTTATGATTTTGATTTCTGTTTTGAGGAGCTGTTTGGTTTTCTCTAGGGTAATCTCTCTTATTTATTTTTATTCTTTCCATCATCTGCTCCATGGTTCTAAGAAGGTTATCAATCTTAGTATTAGATGATGAAGGTTCAACTTCTTCCCTATATGTGACTCTCTTCTCATTTTTCATTCTAGCTCTCTTGGCAATTAGATTTGCCTCTACACTTACTGCACCCCTCTACATGTATTTTAAGTTAGAGATGTTAGCCCCCTATGAATTTTTTGACAAGAAAACAGGGGGCTAAAATGTTTTTTGAGCCTTCAAGGAATGTATTTCCTTTTAAAACACATCATCCTTGAAGCCTCTTTATGCTCTTTGTCCTTTGATAAATCCTCACTGTTGTCCCAATTTAAAAGCCTCTCTGTTGTAACGAAGAATGCCCAAAAAAGGCATTTTCCTTCTTATTTCATTCCCCCTAAACCTCTGCTTACCTCACCTCTTTCCCTCCCCTAATTCCTCATTAACCCTCATAATTATCTTAAATCCCATTTTAAACCCTTCAAATACCCTTTTTTTGTTTTAAGAGTCCCTTCCTCCCTTTATCGAATCCCTTTTTAGCCTTAAAGACCCTCTGTTTTGGCTTGAAAACCCACTTTCTTAACATACACAAGCCTAGCCCCTTTCGGCCAACCCCCTTAACCACTTCCCATATGCCCTGCACCCGAGACTGAGCGCTTAAGCCCCAGGCACTTATCGGAATCGAAAGAAACAGAGCGCATCTTTCTCTATCAAGCTTAATTCTTCCAATGCGAGGTCTTTTACTCTATAAGACCCCCGCCACGATCTGAGTCGTCGATCTCTCAAAAGATCTGATGGTCAGCGCTTATCCCGCGACCCGCTTCTTCCTCTCCCCTATCATCCCCTGATTGCATGCCAACCATCAATCTGTTCTCCGATCCGACGGCTATCGCACAATCACTCGCCGCTGATCGCACCAATCACATTGCCATAGACCTTCCCCAATTGGAGAGCTTTGATCCAATCATAGCCATTGATCTGAAGCCAATCCGATAGTCTTAAGCCAATCACACGATCACCCATTAGATATTTTGATCCTTCCATCGCTCCCCTCCGATTAGATCGCAGTCGTCCATCCTTGATGATCTAATGGCTCAGTTTTCTCCCACCCTATAACCATAATCCTCTGCTTGTGTTTCTCTCTCCAGATCCTAGTCGTCCATCTGCATAATCCAACGGTCCATAGTGAATCTGATGGCTCCATTTCACTCACGCACCTTCTCATTTTGCACGCCATCTCCCACCGTCCAATATTCCCACTCCTAATCTGACGACCATCGTCAATATCGTGTTCGTTTTGCGTCTGAAGTTTAGCAGCTCAAAATTACGCGATATAAGCGGTTTTCCAGGGCCACGTGTCGCTCAGCGACGTATATCGCGTGATTTTGGGCTATTTCATAAACCACCTTGGAGACACGTGATATCAGTGGTTTTCCCATCCAAAACCACTTTCCTCCTTTGACCCCGCCAATTCCAATGACATTTTTATCATGAGGTCTTGGTACCAAATCCCAAGTGTCATTCTTTTCAATTTGCTCAATTTCTTCATCCATGGCATTATTCCAACATTCATATTTGATGGCTTCATTGACATTGTGTGGTTCAATTGTAGATAGAAGTGCTTGATGACTAGAAGATCCTACAAGAGTTCTCCTTGTTCGTACACCTGATTCCTTGTCTCCCAAAATCTGAGATTCAGGATGATTCTTTTGAACGTATCTGGATGGAGCTTTTTCAGATAGATCATTTTCAGGTTCTTCATTTGATTCACTGTCTATATCATTTCCATCTGATGTAGAAGGCCATATGTCATCATCATCTTCTTCTGTTGTTTGTTTTTCTTCTTTAGGAGTTACAGGAGACTCGTCAATAACAACATCAATACATTCAACAACCTTTTGAAGCCTCTTATTGTAACATGTGAATGCTTTGCTTGAAGATGTGTAGCCAAGAAGTATCCCTTCATCTGATCTAGGGTCAAACTTGCCAAGTTTTTCATCATTATTTTTGATAAAGAATCTACTTCCAAAAACTTTAAAATGCTTTACAGTGGGAGATTTGCCATACCAGAGTTCATATGGAGTTTTATCACTGTTTACCCGAACATGAGCCTTGTTGAGAATGTTAACTGCTGCACGAGCTGCTTCACTCCAAAACATGTTAGGAACAGTAGAGTCAGTAAGCATAGCTCTGGCCATTTGAACAATTGTTCTATTCATTCTTTCTGCTACACCATTTTGTTGTGGAGTGCCTGCTACAGAGAACTGTCTTTTAATGCCATGTTGTTCACAAAACTCAAAGAATTCATTTGATGAATATTCTCCTCCTCGATCAGATCTAAGACACTTTATTTTTGAATCCAATTCATTTTCTACCAGTGCTTTGTACTTCTGAAATTTTTCAAAGGCTTCATCTTTGTGTTTAATAAACGCGATCTCACACATTCTGGAGTAGTCATCAATAAATAGGATATAGTATTCTTCCCCACGTAATGACTTTTTCCTCATAGGTCCACAGATGTCAGTATAAATGAGTTCAAGAGGCTTACTTGATGAACCTTCTTTGGCATTAAATCGGACTCTGGTCTGCTTACCAAATTGACAAGATTTGCATATGGTACTTTCTGGAAGATTGATCTTGGGAAGATCACGAACAGCTTGAAGTTTGCTTGCTTTCTTGATTTGAGAGAAACTCGGATGTCCCAGTCTTCGATGCCATAGCCAATTTTCTGAAGATTTGCTTAAGTAACATTGTTCTATGCCATTGAGTACATACAGGTTGCTTGGATTTCTTTTTCCTTTTATAATGATTTTACCTGTATCAAGATCACGAACCACACATTCTTTGGAACTGAAGACCACTTTTGCTCCTTGATCACACATTTGACTAACACTCAATAGGTTATGCCTTAATCCATCCACATACATGACATCTTTAGCCTTCACTTTTTCTTTTAGAAATACTGACCCTTTTCCTTTAATAACAGCAGGAGTATCATTTCCAAAAGTAACTTTCTTTTCCTTCTCTAGAGCATTATAAGTATGGAGTTTGCTTTTGTCACCTGTCATGTGTCTTGAACACCCGCTATCAATATACCATTGATTCTCTTCACCCTCTGCAAATAACGCTATCCCACAATTTTCAACCGGTAATTCTTTCTTTTTCCATACTTTAGAGCTTGAGGGAACATGCTCTTTTGGTTGGACCTTGCTCCTGCATTCAGATTCTTCATGACCAAAGTTATTGCAATAAGTACATTCAACTTCATTTTGGAGAGGAGAAAAATTGTTATAGGTGTTATTCTTTGGTTCATCATTCATCCTTATCTTTCTTGCTTCTCTGGTCATGATGGTTTTATATGCAACACACTGAATAGCTTTATGACCAAAGTTGTGACAAGTGAAACATTGACCATTGAAGTAGAAATTTCTGTGATCATGAAATCTTCTATTAGACTTTACCTGTTGGTTGTAGCCATTTTGAAAGATCTCCCTGTTAGTGTTTATTGAATTGAGGTGATCTTGCTTTACCTGTAAAGATCCTTTGTTCTCTTGCTGAGTGGCTGAATGTAGAGAACCAGCAGTGGCTGCTTTTAGAGAATTTGGTGCTGATTTCTGAGAAGATTCCCCAGTATATCCAAGACCTATTTTTATAAAAGGAGACCGTTGTACCTTGATAATCTCATCCAAGGTTTCTGAACTTTTAGCAAATCTGAGATTGAGAGAATTCAATTTCTCATTATCCTTCCTTAGACTTACTACTTCACATTCTAGATCCTCCATGCGTTTTTCTCTTGCTTCAAGTTGATTTTTAAAAGTCTCAATGATTATGTTCTTTTCTTCTAGGCTTACTTTGAGTTGAATGTTTTCTTCAAGAAGATTATTGTCTTCTAGAGAATCCACAAAGGTACCCTTTTCTTCTTCACATTCTTTCATGAGAGCCCATACTTTTGCACCAAAATTCAGCAAAGCTTTTGTATGTATACTTCCCATTGCGACGGATCTCCTTCAAGCGATCAAGCTTCTGCAGAAGAACTTGCTCTGATACCAATTGTTGGGAAAAATACTGAGAGGGGGGGGGTGAATCAGTATTTACTGCATATTCAAATCTTTCACTTTTTCTGCTTCTAAAACGCATACGCTACTTTCCTGAACCAGACTTGCGTATATACGCGGATACCCTTTACTAAAATCGCGTATACACAGATATCTATTTATGTCATTAATTCTTCACTCAAATCATTCCTTCATTTATTCATCAGATATTCAATAAGCAGTAAACATGTGCAGTAAGAACAGAATAAATCATGACACAAAGCATCACACATGAACACCGGGATTTTTAGGTGGAAACCCAAGTCGGGAGAAAACCACCGCTGCAGTTGCTCAGCCTTCAATATTTTATTATAGAGAAAACATCTTACAACATATGTGCTGACGCAGACTTGACCAGCACGCAGGCACCCACCTGCGCTCGTTTACCAGCCTCTCCTGGAAGGGAGCTCCAACCCCCTGACTCGTTTACCAGCCTCTCCTGGAAGGGAGCTACGACCCCCGATCTCGTTTACCAGCCTCACCTGGAAGGGAGCTATGACCCCCTGACTGAAGGCTACAACCTTCAGCACCACCTTGGACCACGTTTCATCAATTTTCACACTGGATCCAACCACTTCAATAGAACGCAACTTGCTGGCTACAATTCATCATATTTCCGGACCGAACCCTTTCCATACTTTTTAAGTACAAACATACGTCATCAACAGATACATATCAACACAGATCAGACAGCAGAACAGATCAGATATTTCATACCCCTTGCTTCAGCAAACCCTAGTTTGCATACGCGCTTTTACTTCACTGATGTCGCGTATATACGCGCTTCCGTCCACACAAACCAGCGTATACCTGAGTGTATATTTTATTGCGCATACGCGCTTTCTCTTCGCTGAAGCTGCGTATATACGCGCTTCCTCCGCGGCGAAGTAGCGTATAGATCTTCAATCATTACAGAGCAGCATACTTCATCAGATCAGATATTCATTTCAGATCTACCCTTTTTCTTCAGACAGATGTTCGCCTTGATGCTCGCCTCATCACGGATCTAAGCCTTCCCTAATCAGATCTAACAAATACAAGAGCAATTCAGATCTAGATCCCCTTCTTCATCATTGGTGCATCATACAATCAGATTTATCATTCAAGTGTAACCCTTTCCATTCAGATATACTTCAGAGAGAAGTATTCATTCAAGCTCAGACATCTTGCACTCACACTCATGTTGTGCACAATGAATTTCTTCTCCTTTTATATGATTATCCTTTTTTTTTAATACCATGAGCCCCTTTTTCAATACCATGGACCAAAACAATACCATAAGCCCAAAACTACCTGGACGGGGTCAATTAGGCGGATCATTACCCAATACCATGGGTCAATACCATGGTGGTTACCCTTGGTTTTGCACTTTTTGAGCGCTTTATCCCATACGCGACTTGGCACGTTCTTTTCCGCGTGCATACGCGACTTCCCCTAGGCCAATCCGCGTATACCAAGAGACATACTCTTTTTCATCATACTTTGAGTACATTCTGAAATCCTTTCTTCATAGCCTTCTGTACACACTGTAAAAACATCATATTTTCTTCATCAGGAACACATTCTCTTAAGCACAACTTCATCAAGTTGTCATCATCTTATTCAACAAACATTATATCATATCATTTAATAAGTCCATCAAGTCAAGCATAACTTCATCAGGTGAATTGCCATCAAGGACAACACATGTCAACAGTCAAATGTCTTCATCTTCATTCAGTGGGTTGCCATCAAGGACAACATCCTGCATCATATTTCCAACAATCTCCCCCTTTGGACTTGATGGCAACCATGATGGTGTTTGGTTACCACAACAGATAGGTACCATGTCACTCTCCCACATATGTTACTCTCCCAAATATGTCACTCTCCCAAATATTTGACATCATTATCTTCTCTTTATTCAAACACCATGTCACTCTCCCCCTTTGACATCAAGGGCAAAGGGTGGATCAAAAACCAACACTCTCCCCCTTTTCTCCTCATGTGGAAGAAACATTCTGCAGATCTGATATGTGCTGAAGTGGCCAAACTCCCCCTGAGTTCATGCTGAATCTTCAAACATATTTGTTAATGAAGTACATGACTCTATGAACTTCCTATCACCAAAGACTCATACTTACATCAATTATCCATCCGAGTGGATTTACATATGAGACTCAACTACCCAACCAAGTGGGTTTACAAATTTGACTCAGCTACCCAACCAAGTGGGTTTACAAATTTGACAAGTCCTTACATGACTGAATATTTACAATTTTACATCATGGGTCTTAACAAGACCTTTTCATCAAATTACAAATATGACTTTAAGACCAACACTGGAACGACCTCAAGAGAGATTATAAATCAGAAACACCACAATGCCAACAATGCATTATACTCAGCAAAGCTAATGCTCCCCCTGAATCTGTGCAACCAAGCAATCTTTCCAAATGACTAAGGCTCCCCCTTAGTTTGTGCATCCTGAAAACTTCCACCAACAAATCATCAAGACATCTTCATCAAAACATTAGAAACAGAATTATGAGAACTGGAACACCACCAGAGATACCAAACAGTATCATAGATACCAAAAACGACACTTAATAAATGTTTGAAGAAAGCTACTGACAAACAAAGGTACTTCGACAACAACCATACGCGGTTTTTAAATGCCGGGAACTTCACCGCGTACATACGCGGCTTGTGTTTAGGGAAACCGCGTCACAAGCCATCTTCTAAAATTTATGCAGATTTGTTCTTTTGACTGGCAGAGAACACTCCCAGCTTCTGTCTTAGATACTCAAACGCTTCCCTGGGCAGAGGTTTAGTAAAGATATCAGCAGCTTGTTCTTTGGAGGTAACATATTCCAACTTCACTTTTTGCTCAAGCACTTGTTCACGTAGGAAATGATATTTGATGGGAATGTGCTTGGTTTTTGAATGCATAACAGGATTCTTTGAGATACTGATGGCACTTGTATTATCACACATAATGGAGATAGGAGTTGCACATTTGATTTGAAAATCTTGCAAGGTTTGCATCATCCATAGGAGTTGAGTGCAACAAGATGCGGCAGCTACATACTCTGCTTCGGCTGTTGATAAGGCAATAGAATTTTGCTTCTTGCTGAACCAAGATACTAACCGGGGCCCCATGTAAAATGCACCACCACTAGTGCTTTTCCGATCATCAACACTTCCAGCCCAATCTGCATCAGTGTAAGCATGAAGAGTAAGATCAGCATCCTTTGGATACCATAGACCAAAGTCTTGAGTTCCTTGTAGATATTTGAATATCCTTTTGACGGCCTGAAGGTGAGACTCTTTTGGGTTAGCTTGGAATCGTCCAACAATCCCAACAGCATGCATAATGTCTGGTCTGGTCCCAGTGAGATAAAGTAGACTTCCAATCATCGATCTGTATTCTGGTTGATTCACAGTGGGAGAATCATCATTATAACTGAGACTGCATCCGGTTATCATTGGTGTACTTACAGGTTTGCATTCTTCCATGCCATACTTCTTCAGAATTTGCTTAAGATATTTTGCTTGTGATAGAAATATACCATCTGCAGATTGATGCACTTGCAAGCCAAGAAAGAATGTTAGTTCCCCAAGTAAAGACATTTCAAATTCTTGCTGCATGACAGAAGCAAATTTTCGACTCATAGATTCTTCGTTACTTCCAAAAATGATATCATCAACATATACAACTACAATCAATAGTTTATCATTTTCAACTTTTGTGTATAAGTTGCTATCAGCAGACCCCTTTGAAAATCCTTGTTGATGAAGATATTTGTCAAGACAATAATACCAAGCCCTTGGAGCTTGTTTGAGTCCATACAGAGCCTTTTTAAGTCTACAAACAAGATTTGCATCATTTCCCAAAATGAATCCTTCCGGTTGTTCTATATATACTTCCTCTTCTAGGTCACCATTAAGAAAAGCAGACTTAACATCCATTTGATAAACTTTGATTCGTTGATAGCTTGAGAAAGCAAGAAACATTCTTATGGCTTCAAGTCTAGCTACAGGAGCAAAATTTTCTTCAAAGTCTATTCCTTCTTGTTGAGTATACCCTTTGCAAACTAGTCTAGCTTTGTTTCTTACAACATCCCCATTCTCATTTAACTTGTTCTTGAAGATCCATTTAGTTCCAATGACATTTTTATCATGAGGTCTTGGTACCAAATCCCAAGTGTCATTCTTTTCAATTTGCTCAATTTCTTCATCCATGGCATTATTCCAACATTCATATTTGCTAGCTTCATTGACATTGTGTGGTTCAATTGTGGATAGAAGTGCTTGATGACTAGAAGATCCTACAAAAGTTCTCCTTGTTCGTACACCTGATTCCTTGTCTCCCAAAATCTGAGATTCAGGATGATTCTTTTGAACGTATCTGGATGGAGCTTTTTTAGATAGATCATTTTCAGGTTCTTCATTTGATTCACTGTCTATATCATTTCCATCTGATGTAGAAGGCCATATGTCATCATCATCTTCTTCTGTTGTTTGTTTTTCTTCTTTAGGAGCTGCAGGAGACTCGTCAATAACAACATCAATACATTCAACAACCTTTTGAAGCCTTTTATTGTAACATGTGAATGCTTTGCTTGAAGATGAGTAGCCAAGAAGTATCCCTTCATCTGATCTAGGGTCAAACTTGCCAAGTTTTTCATCATTATTTTTGATAAAGCATCTACTTCCAAAAACTCTAAAATGCTTTACAGTGGGAGATTTGCCATACCAGAGTTCATATGGAGTTTTATCACTGTTTACCCGAACATGAGCCTTGTTGAGAATGTTAACTGCTGCACGAGCTGCTTCACTCCAAAACATGTTAGGAACATTAGAGTCAGTAAGCATATCTCTGGCCATTTGAACAATTGTTCTATTCATTCTTTCTGCTACACCATTTTGTTGTGGAGTGCTTGCTACAGAGAACTACAAAGTTTACAATCCATGAGCAGTTTTGTCTTCATGCCATGGTCCACAGTAAGCTAGGTATTCTAATCCTGGCTTGACTATTTTTCAATTTCTATCTTAGAATGTAGAGAAGAATTATACTAGACAGTTTAATCCTAGCAGACGTTAGTTTAGGTAGAGAAACTATGAGGCCAACACTTTAATCTGGTCTCATAAAGTAATAAGGGTAGAAATAGAATAGGTTTATTTTTCTGTTTAAAAGAATTGATGATGTAAAGGGTTTGCTAGTCCAAATGCACCCAGAAGAAAAAATGTTAGGACTATAGTATGGATAGGTAGTTGTTTGAGTAATGTTTGCTGCTGATATAATGTCTTCATGATTGGTGGCAGTTTATCCAAGAAATAAATCGATGGTTCAAAGCATCAGGCATCTGGCCTACTCCAAAGATCATTCTCTGAATTCTTGACTCCTTCAAGAAGAAGCCATCCCCATGTGCAGCGACTGTTAGCCCCCTATGAATTTTTTGACAAGAAAACAGGGGGCTAAGATGTTTTCTGAGCCTTCAAGGAATGAATTTCCTCTAAAATCACATCATCCTTGAAGCCTCTTTATGCTCTTTTTCCTTTGATAAATCCTCACTGTTGTCCCAGTTTAAAAGCCTCTCTGTTGTAACGAATAATTCCCAAAAAAGGCCTTTTCATTATTATTTCATTCCCCCTAAACCTCTGCTTACCTCACCTCTTTCCCTCCCCTAATTCCTCATTAACCCTCATAATTATCTTAAATCCCCTTTTAAACCCTTCAAATACCCTTTGTCTGGTTTAAGAGTCCCTTCCTCCCTTTATCGAATCCCTTTTTAGCCTTAAAAACCCTCTATTTTCGCTTGAAAACCCACTTTCTTAACATACACAGGCCTAGCCCCTTTCGGCCAGCCCCCTTAACCACTTCCCCATATGCCCTGCGCCCAATACCGAACGCTTAAGCCTTGGGCGCTTACCGAAATCGGAAGAACAGAGCGCCCATTTCTCTGTCAAGCTTAATTCTTCTGATGCGAGGTCTTTTACTCTATAAGAACCCCACCGTGATCTAAGCCGTCAATCTCTCAAAAGATCTGACAGTCGGTGCTTATCCCACGACATGCTTCTTCCTCTCTCCTCTCATCCCCTAATTGCATGCTGACCATCGATCTGTTCTCCAATCCGATGGCTATTGTGTAATCGCTTGTCGCCGATCATGCCAATCGCATTGTCGTAGACCTTGCTTGATTGGCGAGCTCCGATCCAATCATAGCCGTTGATCTAAAGCTGATCCGATGGTCCTAAGCCAATCGCACCATCACCCATCGGATGTTTCAATCCTTCCATCGCTCCCCTCCGATTAGATCACAGCCATCCATCCTTGATGATCTAACGGCTCAGTTTTCTCCCGCCCTCTAACCATAATCCTCCGCCTGTGTTTCTCTCTCCAGATCCTAGTCGTCCATTTGCATAATCCAACAGTCCATAGTGAATCTGATGGCTCCATTTCACCTGCGCACCTTCTCAGTTCACGCACCATCTCCCACCATCCAATCTTCCCACTCCTGATCTGACGGCCATCGTCAATATCACATTCATTTTGTGTCTAAAGTTTAGCAGCTCAAAATTACGCGATATAAGCGGTTTTCCAGGGCCACGTGTTGCTCAGCAACATATATCACGTGATTTTGGGCTATTTTATAAACCGCCTTGGAGACACGCGATACTAGTGATTTTCCCATCCAAAACCACATTCCTCCTTTGACCCCGCCAATTCCACCAACTAACCACAACCGTACATTGACCGAGATCGACGGTCCATATCGCACCTTGCGCTCCCTTCATATTTTCCCATCATGTGATCAAAGAATCCCATCGGACCATCACAGCTATTGATCTCCTCCTGAGATCCGACGGTCCTAATCAAATCGCCCTCTGCCATTACCGTGTCCCACCATATCAGGTCATCTCATCGCATCTTCGTGCATTTCGTTTGTATTCCAAAGGTTGAAACATATGTTTTACATTGAAAAACCTTTGTGATCCGCCTGCATAAAACTTTAATGTTTCATATTATAGTTTATTTCATTTCTCTACCTAATTTCATATTAACATCTCCACTCATCAATCACCACCATCGATCATCGCTCCCTGCCTTGATCGAACAACCCACATGCATTCCTCCACCAAACCTCCATTATGCTGCATTTTTTACCTGTTTTACCTTGCATCCACCGTTTCCACCATTCCTGCACCACCATTCCTCCAGGCCTTCACAAAATTTCTTCCGCCACCCCTGGTTTTTAAAATTGGTGTATTTCATGGTTGCAGGGTTTACATAGTGTTAAAATCCATTCTACCTTTGTAATCACAGTCACTGTGATTCGGAGATACATAGAGGTCATTATAGCAGTGGCCAGTGTAACATTAGAGACAAATTAGAGGGATTCGGGCCTATAAATTGTATATTTAGCACCTAATCCCGTGATCAAAGGAAAAGACGCAGTTTGAAGATTAAAAGAGAACATGAAACAAGCCATATCTTCTTTCATGACAGCAGTACATTTTCTCAGATAGTACACCCTCGGCAAAAGTCTCCATGCCTTCCTAAGCTCCCAAAGGCCATTTCTCTGACAGAAAGCTTCCAAAGACTATCAGGACAGCAATAATGGAGGTATGGAAGCACAGAAGACCTTCAGTCACCTTACTTTCTTCAGAAGATAGAACAAAATGCCTTACAACCAGAAAGGACGTTAAAGAACACATCCGACGGTCAATTTCGACCTGACAGAGACTCTGAACAAGACTATAGAGTGCAGCGCAAAGCTATTAAGAAGAGTGGGCATGAAAAATTCCTCCACTCTGTCTTAATGAATAAATTTAATGTACATCATCTACTCCTACTATCCATTCTCCTATAAGAATTCCTGAGAACATGTTGTTGTTGTTTTTGTTGTTGTTGTTGTTGCTGTAGTTGCAGTTGTAGGGATTCATTTTTTATTGTTAGAACAGTTTTGGGAGGAATTAGCAAAGTAGTTTGTAATGTAGTAGGTTGGGAGGAGAAAGTTTGCACTGTAATCAGCCATTGAGCTCAGTGTATGTGAATAGTTTTGCACATCAATTAATCAAGTGAATTTCACAGGATCCTGGTCTATTACTACGGGTGATGTTTCTCTTATTACATTGTTTTATTACATTTTTCTTGCTGTTCATTGGTATTCTAGTATGTATCAGAAATATAGCATAGGATATACCCTTGCATGGTACCCTATGTTTCTGCTCTCCCTACCTTTTATGTTTTCTGCTGATAGTGAATCTAAGGGAAAATTCATGTACTTTAACCAGTGTAGTAGTGGCTTTTCACTGCTAGCTGATGTGTGAATTCAAGGTTTGATGCTTATTTGTTTTTGTTGGATTCAAGATAGAGGATTTGGGATACTGGGGATTTAGTGTAAGCCCTGTCGACTGGGGTCATTGTTCAACAGATTGGCCTTTCAAATATATCTTGATCTAGTGTCAAAG
Organism: Pinus albicaulis; assembly: GCA_034641835.2. Classification (NCBI taxonomy): domain Eukaryota; kingdom Viridiplantae; phylum Streptophyta; class Pinopsida; order Pinales; family Pinaceae; genus Pinus; species Pinus albicaulis. Next base: position 684,743,107 of record CM076575.1, read on the forward strand.
CATTGAAGGTTAAAATTCCTTCTCTGACCTTAGGACTAGTTCTATGTTTAAATATCTAATGTTTTCCCTTTGAGAGTATGCTGAAGCAGATCGGGAGTTAGATTACCTCTCGTCTGATCTCAAGCTACCCTTTTCGTCTCACCTTTTCTCTCCTTATTGTTCCATTCCACCATCTATCTAAAATATCCCTCAGTATAGATGACTTGCCCTTTGAAAGCCTTGCTTAGTTGTATGCAAGTAATCTCCTTTCATGACTCCATAGCCCAATGGATGACACTTTCCTGACATATCCTCTTTTACCGAAATTTCCTACTACTCTGCTCCTTTCTTTCCATTTCCTTCTCAGTTGATGATCTCATGACCAACCCAACATCCAACCAAATCATTTTAAACGCCCCTTTGAGCTTCATACCTAGCCTAATATCTCATTTTTGAGCTTCAAAGATACATCATTCTTTGTCTTTATTGGAGAGATCCCTCTCCGAGTCCAGGAAAGCTAGATCCTAGGGCCCCAAAGTGGTTGTGATGTTGTTCGATATTTTGGTCTTGCCAATCTGGCTAAAACACTGGAACCCCAATAAGAGGGTCTCTTTCTCTTAGTTGGTAAGCCATTTCTGGGTCAAACCCATCTGAAAATTTCATTAGAGCTAGACCTTGTGGAGGTTTCATATGGATAGGGAGGGCATTATATACACTATTGAACCTAGTGTAGTATTCTTGGACACCCTCTCCAACATTTCTCTTAATGTTTTCATACTCTGATAAGATTTGGAGGGGGTTCTTCTTGACTTCCCATTTGTTTAAAAATAATTGATTAAAAGTAGGGAGGTCATGTATAATATTAGGGGTTAAGCCTTTAAACCATTTTCTTGCTTCTCCTCCTCCACTTTGAGAAAACATTCTTAGTTTAACAGTTTCATCATCTATTTCTTATCTGTCAAAATAGTCATTCATTCTATCCACATGTTGTTGAGCAGTAGTAGAACTGTTGGCATCATATAAAGGAACCTTGGACTGATAGTCTTGTGGTAGATTAGCTAAAGGCAATGGTAGAACTAATGGAGAATACCATGTTTCCATCATATAAAGGAACCTTGGACTGATAGTCTTGTGGTAGAATAGCTAAAGGCAATGGTAGAACTAATGGAGCATACCATGTTGCCATTATCTGTGGTTGGGGAAACAAAGGAGGGTTAATAAATGGAGGATTGACAAAAGAAGGTAACGGGTTAAATGGAGGAAGGTGAACAATGGGGGGTGAGGTTAATACAATAGGATTTTGATGTAAGGTGGATGGGTCTAAAATTATCTAGGTTATCCAACTCTGAGATCTAGTCCTAGACAAGATTTTTTCTAGGGGTCAGTCAGATAGGATATTCTGCAAGTTTTTAAGGTTTTTAGGTAGGGAATTTGCTTTGTGAATTCATCTGCTAACAGTTGGGTTTTATATCTAGGATGTTTCCTAAGGATGATTTCATGATTTTAACCTATTGCAGGAGGTTTTGGGTCAGGATGTGATCTGGTACAGATTCTTCTAGAAGCCAGAATTTGGACCCAAAATTTAGAGAGGTTGAGAGTTTATAACAGTTTTGGAAAAACAAACCAATCTGTGAAAGAAATACTTAATCCACAAAATATTCTTTACTGATTTCCTTTGAGGTTTAATGATATCAGGATTTCTCAACAATTTTCCAGTGGGGTATGTAGAGAACTAGTGGAGTCAGCAGGCCTACTGAAAACTAGTAGAGTCACCAAGTCAAGGATTTTAATTGTCTTAAGGCTAGTTGTTATCCACCATCAGCAACCAGGTACCATTATTTTCTAACACTTGATTCATCTAAGTCAAAATGAGGTTATCTAAGTTTTTGAGGTGATATTAAGTCGTTTAATACTCATTTCCCCAATATGGTTGCCACTATGTTTGAATTAGTGATGTTAAAAACAGTTACAATACTCTAGCCCAAAAAATCTCTGCAACTCAGAGCTTTATCAAATCCAGCCTAGCATCTCATCAACTAGCTTAGAAATACCAATCAACCAACCCAACCAACACAAAAAATGAATAATACGTGCAGTATTTATCTGAAAAATGTGGAGGTTGCCCTAACCTAGGGTTTTAGATTTGAATTTATTACAGAGTTAATGTATTTTGACCTTTAATACCATGCAAGGCCCAAGGCAAAATATATGTGATTGTTTTACTATAATAATAACTTCTAACTTAACTGTTTTGAGCTAAATTTGGTATATGTTTGACTTTTGGGGATTTTTATTAAATTCAAAATAACTTCTGAGTAGCTAGAAAAGATCTCTGACTATTTCAATAATTGTTGTTGTCTTTATTCAAGTGAAATAGGTTGTAGGTTGAAAAATATGTCCCTGAAGAAGTAAATGTTGTTTTCTTAGTCATTCAGATCTGCTCTGTGTCAAGCTGTCTTTGATTTATCCTTTAAACTCTGTTTAACTCTTTAAACTTGGATTTGTCTTCATTTTCTACCTTCTTGTCTCTCTCCTTAACTCTGCCTTCATATTTGATTTGTGATTAACCATTTAACCTTTTATATTTCACTGTCACAGTCTCTTTTGATTGTGTTTGTTCATTTTCCTGTATCTCTACGGAGCTACGGTGAAAACTCTTCTTTGCCTTTATTCTGTCTCCTGGGTCTTTATTTGAAACATTATGCCTTTCAGAGGGTTCTAATAACCATCAATAGTTATGACCCATTTATGTTTATGTCGATATTGTGTTCATGGTCCCTTTGAGTATACAAAATTGCTGGATCATCATCCGGAGCATTTATTTAAACCATTTTTGGACTTTGGAATGCCATTTTCACATTCAAACACTGGCTACCTGTACCTTAAAACAAATAAATTAATTTTAAACCTATGCGTGAGGGGTTTTTGAATTTATTTGGGATTTTTAGAGCTTTAGGATTGCTTGCAGGGGTTCATGGTGGCTGCGGGGCTTCATCGCAAAGGCACAGGCCTTTGGAAAGTTTGAATGTAGGTGGTGGTTTCGAGTTTTGGCAGCAGGGGGAAAGGTGGTTTTTGCACGGGATGAGGAGCGGCAAGTGGTATTATCTGTGGGGATGTGATTCCATATAATTGATGACACATGGAGGATGGGACAAGGGCGAATACTGCCATTTTCACACTTTTGGGAGGTGTTAAACACTGGATGGCGGATGGTTCGATGACGATCGAAGACTGTTGGATCTGGCGAAGGTGACCCAATGGTGATCAGGGTAATGGATCAGCGGGCTAGTTTGAAAGGTGGGGTCCGGAAGTAATATGGTTCGGAGGGTTAACTATATGGTGGTGCCGGAGCATATAACAAAGCGGCGGGGTTTTATATACAAAGGTGGGGGCTTAATAAATAAGAAGAAGCGTTTTATAAGGGCGGGGAGTAGGTTTAGTTTATATTTGAGGTTTTGGATTTTTAAACATAATCGGGGTTTTATGAAGTGGGGCCCGGGTCAAAAAGTGGGGCTAAAGGCTTTTTAAAGAGAGGTTTAAAGTATATAAGGGGCAGGGTTAATTTAATTAAAACATAGTTTTAGTACAATACAATGGGGCCCGAATGGTATATTTTTTTATTGAAAACAATGTAAAAAGGACTTTTTACATTGTTTTAATGGAATAAGGGAAAATAATGATGGTGAGGGGGTTTAATGGGGAAAATGTGGCTTTAGGTAGGGAGAAAGGGTGAATGATGAGAGGATTAATTCCAAACATGATTTTTTTCAGAGCAGGAGGGTAAATTCGAGAAGGCGAAATGAGATATAGTGAATTAGGAAAAATAAGGATAATGAAGGAAATGAGGTTTCTGAAGATAGCTGATAGTCAAGGAATGTTATCTTCAGCAGATTGTAGAAAATCCATAGTCACCTAGTGCTACTGTAGAATATAGGAGGATAACAATGGGAAATGGAGGGTTTCAAGAAAAAGAAACTCTTGAAGACTACTTCATGGAGTATGAGTCTCAATCTCAGAGATTCAAGGATCAATTGAGTTTTCAAGAATTTTTTCAGATCAAGGACAATAGGAGACCTCGTCATCACAATAGAGGTGGAGGATTCATAAAGAATCATGATCTACACCAGACTATGGGAAGATTTTTCTTACCCAACTTTGATGGGTCATAAAAATTCAATTCCAAATCATGGGTAGAGAAGCTATACATCTACTTCCAGATGAACCAAGTACTAGAGATGGAGGCCATCAAGATAGCAGCACTACACCTTGAGGGTGAGGCACATGATTAGTGGTTTCATGGCTTGTATACATTATTTCATGCCAATGTGACTACATATTCAGAGTTCATAAGGAGGTTGGTGGAGAGGTTTGATCGAAGAGAACCGGAGGCACCTTTCATGGGGCTAACAAAGCTTAAACAATGAGGTAATCTAGAAACTTGTATTTTTGAAGTTCTAAAACTTTCTATTATGGTTCCTGGTTTATCTGCAACAAGAAGGGTCTATATTTTTATTGATGGGTTAGCAGAACCTATTCATAGGTTGGTTAATTCTAATAAGCCCACTACCCTTCAAGATTCCATTGATAGGGCTAGAGATCTATAAGATGCCTTTCCAAAAGCAAAGGCAACATTTCAGCAAAAGCCCACTTTTCCATCCAAGGGAAAATATGAGGAGGTTCCTCTTTCAAAGGAGAGACAAAAAAAAGTACCTCTTAGTGATGATGTCCACAGATATTTTCGAAGAAGAAATATTTTCTTCACATGCCAAGAATCATCGGCACCCGGACATAGATGTGCAGCAGGAAAGGCACACTATATAGAGGTATTTTGAGATGATGAGGAGGAAGAAGAAGAACCAGAAGGAGGTCACAGCATTGGGATAGTAGGAGATGATCCACCAACACTAGGAGGTGAGAATGGAGAAATTGCTCCAACTGGAGGGACTCTTGCATCATTGAGAGTAGTACCCAAATATCATAAAACATAGTCGGATTTGCACAGTGGAAGTAAGGACAGGATAGTCCCATATATTATGCACGTGTCTTTGGCCCATGAGACATTATTTTTTTATGGAAAACCACTTGGGAGGCCACCTAATCAGGATTTGGTGATGAATTTCTCACAACATGTTACACCACTCATAGATCCAGGAGGAGTGGGAACATTGGGAGGTCATGGTACAACGCAGAGAGTCTTGGATAGACTCAAGGAGGAGAGAGAAATTCTCCTAACATCATCATTACCCACTCTCACACCACATCTTGCGCTGGGCCAGGATGCTACAGGGATCGAGGATGGCACTATCATGGTGCAAGGAGACTATTCCTTGACTTTGGCAGCTCAAAATGTGTTCTCACTTGGGGAAAAATCTTCCACACATAGTAGAGGATGGTGGCCACTCATGCATGCTTTGGCCAAACTCATGAAGTTTTGGATAGGTGATAGCTTCCCATGGAAGACTAACCTACAAAAGCTTCAACCTTTACTAGAGCATGAGCAGCTACAGGAGGAGCAACAAAGGAAGGATAGCATCATTCCAGTATGTGACTTTGGCATAGGATATGTCAAAGAGGAGGACAGCCACATGACAGATGCTTTATATGATAGATCATCAGCACTATCACTTTAGAGGCTAGATCCATATTGGAAATCCTAGCTGTTGGTGGATTATTCCAAGGATATTTTTACTTTCATGATACTTGATGACCAGCTACTAGAGGAGGGATATTCAATCAGGGATGAGGTCATCTACTATCATGGTAGGATCTTCTTATCTAGAGCATCCAAGATCAAGGAGAAGTTACTACATGTAGCACATGAATATTTCTCTTCAACCATACTTATTCCATGAGAGCATACCATACCATCATGGAGGGATATACTTGGGAATGATTTGAAGGGGAGATATATTAGCATTTTAGGAGATGCATGGATCATGTGGACATGGAGGAGATACATAACTCTTTGAGGGAGTTACCACAGCCACCTCTTTCCTCTTTAGGAATGAGAGGGGACCTATATATGAGCCACTCCATTTGTGTGAGCAAAGTATATGGTAAGGATCATGTTATTGTGCATAATGATTTACTTAATGAGTATTTGCATTCCTTTACCATACATGTGCAGGTCATTGTTCCAAGGGGGAGAATTCTTCCATATAAACTTCATGGCCAACTTGGGGCCATAAACATTGTTGAGCATGGCCACTCCCTAGGAGGATATAGGGAGATGACATATCATTCCGGGTGTGCACCAAAGGCACCAAACATTACTCACCTTCTCAAAAATTTTGAGAAGACTATGACAGCAAGTAATTATTGGGGAAACCACTTACCATATTATTATCTGAGGCAATGAAGAGATATACTATGCCGGTTCCACATGTGGGACTATGATCCAACTCCATTATTGCATATGACATCTTATGTACACTTGGTTTTGATCCCATACATTGATGATGTCCTTATTCTTTTTATGGGAATGATTGGAGGGAGGATGGAAGGATTGGATGTGCCCTTTGGGAGAGAGATTCTCCATGTTTCTTATGCTTCATGTTTTAGGGAGAACATTGGGCAAACCATGATTACTACAATGGATATTTTGCTTCCTTATGAGATGAGTCATTCACATCTCATGAGAACTTGGGAGGAGAATTTCATGGAGGGATGGATTGGGAGAAACTTGGCTTATGAGGAGAGCTTATCACATGGGGGTATCACTAATGGATGAGGATAAGAGTTGAAACACTCACCTTTTTAGTTACTTGAGGACAAGAAAAATTTGGGAAGGGAGGACTGTAATATTCTGAGTTAGCCATGAGCTAGTTGGAGTATTAATTTTTTCTTTTTCTTCTTAATTCACTAAATAAGAGGGTATGGAGACCCATAAACCTCATTAGTAGGAATAAAATAATTGCTAATGTGAAAGGATACCACCTTAGTGGTTTGATAAATCACCCTTATGTGTGAAAAGGGGTTGGGTCAACTTTTACCAAATCAACAGCGTTGTCATGGAGGAGTGGCATTCATTATGGGACAACGTAGTTTTAGAGGGAGACTCCATGCATGGAAGTAGTGACTTAAATGAGTGGGGACAAGGGTGAGGAAGCTCACCACATATATAAAGAAGAGGATGGAATCCATAGACCATTATGTTATGTTTTGATATTTTGGATTTTATGGTATGTTTAGACTTGTTGCTCTCTTCATCTGTTTAGCTAAGATTGCATTGTTGTTTAGCATAAGGTGTTCCCGAGCAGGAATCCCACCTTTATCCTTGAAGGACCTCTAGTGACCACTCAAGAAGAGTATTTTCACTATAATTCCACATTTCGACATCAGGCCAAATCTTCATTTTTATGGTACATCACAGTTCTTGTTGAGGTAGTGTTGTGTTGCGGGGTAGAAGTTATGGAAGGTTGATTTGGGTGATTTCTGAGCTAGGACTCATTGGAGGAAGGTTTCTTTATCTTGGGAAGCTATTAAAGAAGGCCCTTGAGCATCATTTATATATTTGGCACTAAACCACGATGTTTTTATCCTCTATAGCACAGTATCAATCTGGATCTACATTATTCTAGGGAGGAGTTGCAGGGGTAGTTGTAGTGGGTGATTTGGGGAGTGATTTCTTCAGTGAAGAGGATAACATTTCATCCGGAGGATCCATTGGAGGAGAGAATACTTATTTTCATATCAACTTCATCCATTACTCTTAAGTTATTTGGTTGCATCATACTTTCAGCCCTAGGGCTGTAGCTCATGTTGTATTATTGGGTATATTTCCCGGAAATCCTCTTGGGTTGTCTTGGAAGGTTGTAATAGAGCATAGATATTCATATTTTGTATCTCTTGAGGCATATATCAGCCCTTTATCTTTGTATTTTCATTTTTATATAGCAATTATCTTAGGACTGCGTTGTAGCAGTGTCTCCGGAATTTTTATATAGTAGCAACACCTCTTTCTTGAGGGATTTATCTATTGGAGGCTTACTCTTTCATGTTGTATGGTTTGTGGCCCATTATATTATAAATTTTTGTTGCTGTTATAATGAATAAAGAGGCTCCATATTGGTCTCTCACATTTATGCATTGATATACACTGCTATTTCCATTTTTATGCACTATATTTCTGCTTTTCCCATTTGGGAATATTACAAATTCGCACTTCAATACTCCCAAAAATCCACACTATTTCAGAAGAATCCACATTATTGCGAAGTGATAATTAGCCATAGCTCCAGAACTATATATATAGTGCATTGTCTTCATATTATGTTGACCTCACATACTTCCTAGTAGGCCGACTTGAAGGAGTATATTTTCCAGCATTGGTGAGGGTTGTTTCAAGTCATTCTTCCACAAGGTTTATAACAAGGTCTTGGATCATTTTAATGATGACAAGGCTCTCGATATACATGACACAAATTACACTTATAAACAGAATACAAACCCTAAATAGACATCAAGAAGAATTCTATTAACCTATATTAAAATTCTTTCTAATGAAACCCATGAAGCAAGTACAAAAAAATACATTTTATTATCATTGTCTTCTTCTTTAAATAAATACATAACTACATAGTCAATATGAAGACCAATCCTAGTTACACTTTTCAACAAACCTCGCGTTGTCCATCGGATTCAGGAATATTGACATTGTGTGGATCCTCGTCATCATCCTCTGCGGTCACCTTGTAACATTCTCGTGCTAGTTCTAACTATGCAGCCCAATTAGGTTGTACCGAAGCTTTCCACTCAGTGGTAATTCGGAATTGATGCAGGAGCATCAAAATATATCAATTCACTTTGACCTGACCAGCCAAAATCATTTACCAAAGAGGGTTGGTCCTCTTAATTTTCTTTAATTATTTTTTGTAATAAGATGTTAAGATTTCCAAGCTGGAAATAAACCGATTGCATTTGTTAGCATAGGTGTTTTATAGTCCAATTAATTAGGGATTGATTTGTTGGACGATTCAGATGGGATATGGTTGTCAAATCCCTTTGAATAAGGATAGTGAGTATATGTAGGGGCGGTAATGTGCGTAGAGGGGGTTGGTTTTTTCTTTGGAGTGTCGTGGTTTGTTTTCTCCAAGGCGAGACTATTTTTAAAAGAAATAGAATAATTTTATGTGTGGTATTGATGGAATGCGTGTGTTGTAATATTCTCCGTAGTTCTCATTTTTTATTTTTATTGTGTGGTAAATATTTATTGTTTCGGTATTTGTTCGATAGTTATGGGTGTGAGAAGAAATATTGTAGGTATAATATGATATTGAATGCAAACGATTGATTGTGAGGAAAGTGTTGTCAAGCATTCAAGTTATTCACCATATGCATGAAATTAAACCAAAACTTTAGTGGATTGGAACATTGGAAGGTATTAAAACCTATAATTTTTCCTCAATCAAAGAACTAAATTCATGTGTGGATGCTTTTCAGGTAAGATCATGAATTGAATTAATGATAGGATGAATGATGAGGGTATTTATTTATCAATTCTTATAATTGAATTATTTGTGAACCCTGCGTTGAGAAAGCTAGCAATTTTAACTTGATATTGGACTTAGGGTTGATTAATTAATGTGGATCATAGACCCAAAAAATGAGTTATGACTAAGGCCTAGTCCAATGCATGAAATTTTGAAATGTATCTCTTAACTCTTGAGGGAAATTTTCTGGAGAAAGGTGGAAATGTTGCCCATACGACCTGTCTACTTGAAATATCAAATTTGGAAGTGTGGAGTTCCATGAGTACATGTTGGAAATCCTATTCAGTGTTAATAGAAAAGAACATGGGGACTTAATACTTTGTATTTGCAGATTGAAGACCAGGGAAGATGCACAAGGTTTTCTGATCTGCAGGTTTAAAACTATTTAAAATAAGGAGGATATTAACCTCTTGTGATTTCTAAAGGGAAATTTTTCCTTGGTAGGCCATCATTTGGTATCCAAGGAACTGGAACAACATTCTGTGTGTGTCATCTATAGTAAATATGCCACCCATGAGAGGAGTAGGTGTTGGTATAGCTCGAGGAAGACTTGTAGCAAATGCAATACTTCTTGAATAAATCATAAATTTGCATATAAGAATGGAAGAAATGGAAATCACTCAGGGAAGAGAACTTGATGAGGAAAATTCCAGTACTGAAGAAGAATATTTTGATGAACAAGTAGAGGAAGACACTGAAGAAAACAAAGTTTTCAGAATTTTGGTAAAGGTTGGTGGCAGACCGAAGGTGGAAGTACTTATGTATGAAGGTAATTTAAATGTAGAGGAATTAAAGAACTGGATAAGTGCCATGGAAAAATACTTTGATTTTGAATAAATTGAAGAAAAGAAGAAAGTGAAATTTGCAGCAAGGAAGCTAAATGGACATGCGGCCATATGGTGGGATCAGTTGTGTTGTGGATGATTTTGTCACCCCCTAGAGACAGCCTAGAGTTGCTATAGACTAGTGCCTAGGACATCTTAATATAGCAAGGAGCTTATTATATAGCTTGGGTTGTCAGTCCAAAAGCTCTCTTACTATCTCTTGTAAAACAAGGAAATGAGTTTTGAATGGGACCAATCTCTCTCAGAAGTTGATACAAAGATAAGAACAGTGTAGGGACATCATGTAAAACTCCAATACAAAGGCATCAGACAGTTAAGAGATAGCTTACTGTAAAGAGGGCCAGTTCAAATAATATATCACAGAAATCAAATATCAGGAGGTAAGTGCAGTGAAGAAACATAAGGAAGATATTAGTTAACATGAGACTGATAACCAGATACACAACAGAACCACATAAGGGCATACCAATTTATGAATTCTTATATGACAATGGCGTTTTAAAAGCACCACCCTCGTGCAACTAATATAGCTGAAAATATGGAAAAGATGAACATGGAACAGTATATCATGACTAGGCCTATTTAAAGCGCTTGACTAATTCCAGAAAGGGCATCAACAAAGATGAATCCTTACTGCAAACTAGTGAGCCACTCGCATTCTAGAACATGATACAAGAAGATAAATAGCATGAAAGGAGATATTGTATTAACACATAAGAGAGATTACATACTGTGAGATACCAAAGACTAGAATCCTCAGTACAGTTATAACTCCTCCTCACTGAGACCCTACGGGCTCGGAACCTTCATACAGAAATATTACAAAATGTATACAAGAGCCTTTTCACTGCACAGTTTGCTGATAGAAATCTGGAACCCTTACAATGTCTTCTTTCTGGGCCTTTATAGGGAAGATAGAAAATTCTAGAGGAGGAGGTAGATAGAGCACATTTAATAACTTATTTTGAAACAAATGGCGGAAAGAATTCGCGCCCACACTATGAATGACTAGCTATAAATAAATGTACTTTACAAATCATCTCCTGGAATAAATTCTAAGGAGAAAAATCTCCTTATAAACATGACGCAAATAATAAAATATACATCGATCCGCCTCTTACTGAAAGAGGGAAAATCTGCTTCCATAAAACCCCAAGATAGTCTGCAATTCTGTACTGTACTCTCGGCCCTTAGCTTTGGATTTGAATCCTGGATCTTTAATGCGGGGCGAATTTCTCTGGAGGGTTCTGTAGGTCCATATATTTGTATTTTTTAATGGCGATCATTCCCACACCTACCCTCGGCTTCTTCTTTAAATTTTACCCACAGAATATCGTCCTTTTATGGGCTCTAGACATTTGCAACAGAGGTAGTGAATTAGAGCGCCCTCATGTTGTCTTGAAACCTGCAAAACCCACAAAATATTAAAGAAAACTGACACAGATGGAGGCAGGGGCGATGGATACATGGTCGACCGGGAGAAATACACAGGGTGGTGGAAGAGAGGCAATGGAGACATAGATTTAACAAGCGAAGCGCGACTTCTTTACATAAGACAGTATGGACGTAGAGGGTGAATGAAAACGAAAGGTATGAATGAAAACATATGCACACACACACATATATATATATATATATATATATATATATATATATATGACGGGGGGAAACTATTTCGGACGTGCGGGAGTAAGACACGTGGGCGTACGGGGGACAGGTGGATGGGTGATGCGGCGGTAGAGTCAATGGACGGGGAGACCGGGATCTGGATCGTTGGATGACAATCAAAGATAGAAGGTTGGGAAGAGATGAGAGCGGCATAATGGTGGGCCACAGAACATGGCGGACACACGTTAACGAGCGAGCAGTTCTGGTACATATCCGCCGTCAGATTGACATCGCTAGATCCGATGGCGTGGGGAAGTTCCACTACCCGACCTTTCTACAGTCATTAACACGCGGGGAGAGTGGTTTTGGAACCTGTACCAAAGACGCGTGGCAAATTTCTAATGGAATCGCTGGCCTTGGGCCCAAAACAGCCGGCCCGGTAGAAGTGGTGTGGGACCATACCGCCGGTTTCTTGTGCGCGGGGCCCTCCACCTGTAATGATCACCGCTCCGTTGATTTGATTTAGATCGGACGGTTGCTATCACCCCCGAAAAATTTATGACTAAGCTCCTTTCCCTATAGCCTGTGGTTTTCGGGCTCAGGTCATGTGATGACAACAGAAAGGGGGCTAAGGCCTTGAGGCTTCGGCTCGATATAATTTAAATGATGGGTTTTCGACCTTTGTAGAGCGGGTCTTCGAGTGGAAACGGTAAATATCAAATGGGAGCATAAGGTTTTAGGCCACGGTGGAGCTTTGTATTAGATTGGAGCGGGGCAATAGGCCAAAATTTGAAATGCATGGGTAAAATTGTACAACATCGGCTCCTTCTGGGGATGACATGTTCGTCCTCGGGCATGTCGAGAACACGCAGACCATTGAATATTTCATTCTGCTACTCAATCTCCGCTGCGCTTCCGCTTCAGGTAATTATCAGCATTATTTTTCTTTATAAAAATAACAACCAAAACAACTTATATACAACATATACAATCAGGCATTCCCGGCCTGGGTCAGAATTGGAAGTATGGCTTAAGAAATTGGCCATTCACAGGGGCATCCAGCAAATCGCCCTGTAGGTTTTCTAAAGAAAAGGTGTTGTTTCTTCCCAACTTCGCTATTTTGAATGGCCCAAACCACAGCGGATCGAACTTAGCATGTTTGCCCTTTTCTGCTCTGCGAACATCCCACCTGAGAAACAGGTCTCCAATTTGAAACTTTCTATCTTTCGCATGCTGGTCAAATACATTCTTCATTTTCTCCTGGTATTCTATCAATCTCTGGTTTACCTGATCCCGCGTTTCCTCCAATTCTACCAGCTGATTAATCCTTCTGATCATGTCATCTGGCTCTTCCTGGCTCTCCTGCATGAAGTGTGCCACTGGCAATGCCAATTGCACAGGAAACACAGCTTCTTTCCCATAGACCAGCTCATAGGGATATTTCCCTGTTGCTCTCTTGCTGGTTATCCTATTCGCCCATAGAGCAAATTTCAACTGAGAGTCCCAGTTCTTTTGATTCTCACTTATTGTTTTCTTCAAGGCTCTCACCAGGGTTTTATTAGAAGACTCTACTAAACCATTTCCCTGCGGATAGTATGCTGTGGAATGAGTCAGGATGATATTATACCTTTGACAAAAATTCACAAATTGGGCAGATTTAAAAGCTTGTGCATTATCAGTTACAATTCTAGCAGAACAGCCAAACCTAGATATGATATTTTCCTCCATAAACTTCATTATCACAGTATCTGTAGCATTTCTTGTAGGTATGGCTTCCACCCATTTCGTGAAGTAATCTGTGGCTGTTAGTATCCATTTATATTGGCCACTTGATGGGGGATGTATTTCTCCTATAAAATCTAATCCCCATTTCTGAAATGGTTCATTTACATGAATAGGAATCAAGGGCATAACTGCTAATTTCTGTCTTTCTGCAAATCTTTGGCACTTGTCACATGCTCTGACCCAAGAAAAAGTGTCTGTATACAATTTTGGCCAGTAAAAACCATCCCTCAAGATTTTATGAGCTGTAGCCCTCCAGCTGTAATGCCCTCCACATATTCCATCATGGAATTCTGTCAATATATTCTCTACTTCATTTTTCAGTGAGGCATAACAGTAATACACCTGAAGGGTCTATCCAATATAGTTGTCCGTTGGCAATTCTATATTTCTGAGATTTCATTCTCACAGCTCTGTATTTTATGTTATCACAACTCGAAGGACAGCTAAGTGTTAAAAGATATTCAACAACTTCTTTGTACTAAGGACTAGTTAAATATTTCACATGTACCTTTTGAGTGGCCATCTCTAGTCCTTGCTGTTCTTCTTCTTTTTCAGATTCTTCATTTGCTAACATAGATAGATTAATTCCCAAAGCTTGATGGTTTGATTCAGATAACATCTTAGCAAGTCACTGTCCTTTAATCAACTTGGTAGGCCTTATGTCCAAATCATACTCCTGAATCTTTGCAATCCATCTTCCTCTTCTACCTTCGCTGTCCCCTTGAACAAGAATGTCTTTGACAGCTGTCGTGGGAACATATGCAGTAATATGAGATTGAAAAACATAAACTCTAAAAGCTTTAAGGGACTTTACCAGGGCATATGCCTACTTCTCCAATATATTGTATTTTAATTTAGCATCATAAAGTACTTGACTGAAGAAAGCTATAGGCTGTTCATATCCCTCTTCATTTTTCTGCAATAATACTCCAGCAATTATGTGAGGGGAAGCAAATGAGAGAATCATAAATGGCTTCTTGTAATCTAGTCCTGCTAGCACAGGAGCTTCAGCAAATGCCCGTTTTATCCTTGTGAATGCATCTCTAGACTCTTGGGACCATTTTACTTCATTCTCCTTCTTCAACATATCAGTTATATGCCTAACTATCTCAGCATAGTTAGGAATAAACCTCCTTAGAAAATTAATTCGGCCTAGAAACACCTGTACTTCTTTCTTCTTTCTTGGTAATGGAATTATGTTTATCACTTCAACTCTCTTAGGGTCTATTCTCACACCATCTTTAGTTACAATGTGCCCTAAGAGTTTTCTCTCGTCTAATGCAAACAAAGATTTCTGAGGATTGAGGGAAAGGCCGTACCTTCTGCATTTTTCAAAAGTCCTTCTTAGATGTTCAATATGCTCATCATCATTCTTTGAAAACATTGTGATATCATCAAGGTATACCACCAGAAACTTGTCCTGTTCTCCAACAAAGGCTATGTCCATTGCCCTCTGAAAAGTAGCTCCTGCATTAATTAATCCAAATGGCATTCTAGCATACATAAATGTTCCCCATGGTGTAGTAAATGCAGTTTTCTTCTGGTCGTCTGGGAATACAACTACCTGATTGTAACCGGAAAATCCATCCATCATTGACATTCTGGATGCTCCCACCACTTTCTGCAGGATGTGGTCCATCTTAGGCAGTGGATAATTATCTTTAAGAGATGCTCTATTCAAATTCTTGAAATCCACACACAACCTTATTTCTCCATTCTTCTTTCGAACAGGAACAAGGTTCGCTATCCATTCTGAGTATCTTAATGGCACAATTATCTTAGCTTTCAGTAGCTTCTTGACTTCTTTTTCAATGGAGGGAAGCAGCAGAGGATTTATCTGTCTGAGTTTCTGCTTGTATGGCTTCGCATCTTCCCTCAATGGGATTTTATGCTGCATTATATTTACATCAAAATTTTTTAGGTCCTGAGGATTGAAACAACTTCAAATATTTTTCTTTATAATCTTCTGGGACTCTTTTGGATAATTTGACAATTTTGGGATCAGTAGAAGTACCCAGATTCAAATCTCCTACTTGATCTTCTTCTGTCACTTTGTTTGGCTGCAAAGGAATATCATTTTTGTTAAATAATCTTTCTAGAGGCACCAGCCCTCTAGGTATAACATTTCCTTTCAGCTGCAACACTTTATTTCCTGCTATTCTTTCTTCCCATTTATTTTCTGCAATGTTTTCAACTTCTTCCTCCACATTATCATCAATCTCCATATTGGAGAATTCTCCCACTGTCTCCATAAATATTTTCATATGTTCATCATCTTCAAATACTTGCCAGTGCTTTACATTATCTGGAATGGATGGTCTGTACCGTAACTCCACTTCATATCTTAATAGTGGATTCTGAGGAGGACGGAAAGTACTGGCAGCTACAGCGAGAGAATCTGCTATTCTGTTTTGCTCCCTGGGCATGAACTGTATGTTAAATGCTGAGAAGAAATTTTCTATCATGTCCCATGCTTCATTTCTATATGCTCTGAGCCGAGGGTGCTTAGTTTGGCATTCATTTTTGACTTGCCTTGTCACTAGCTCAGAGTCTCCCAAGACTTTCAAACATTGGATGCCCATGCTCTTAGTTGCCTGCAGTCCCAATAATAGTGCCTCATATTCGGCTACATTGTTTGTAGCCTCATACTCCAATTTAAAAGACAGTGGCACCCATTTTCCTGTAGGAGAGATCAACAATACCCCAGCTCCATTGCCTTCTCTTGAGTTTGCTCCATCAAAATGCAAAGTCCATATTTTTTATTCCCGACCTGCCTTAGGCTGTTCAGCTTGGATTTGGCCAAAAAGGGGCTCATGAGCATAATTTTGATTTTCTTCTAACATCAAACATGAAAATTCTCCCTCTTTATTATAAACTGGGGAATTCTCTGAGCAGTCAGCCTCAGTTACCATTTTAACAAATCTGGTCTCTCTGTACAGCCTCCTTTCTTGTCCTCCAAAGACCGGGACAGTAGCATATGTTAAATCCAATTTAATTGATCCCCCAATATTTGTACCCCAGGACCTTGACAGCAGCATGCCAAAGCGGGCTGGGATATCAGCAACCACAATGTCCATGACCACACTCTTTGCCGGAATTTGGGCCAAATTGACCACTAAATCTTTAATCATTCCCAAGCATTTAACTCTTTTAGAATCGAATGAATATAAATCTTTGTATGGCCTTGTAATTTGCAGTCCTAGTTGCTCCATGACAGACAAAGGCATAAGATTGTGGGAAGCCCCAGAATCTAACATACAATTGTGTAACAGCAGGTCATGAATAACTAGGGACACATAGAAAGGAGGAGTAGAAGGGTCTATCTCCTCGATATGTGGGCCAAAGACTACCATGGGTCTTTCTTCTTGAAGATTTAAACTATCAGGTGCAATGGGTATTTCAGGAGGAAGCATAAAGGAAGTGACTTGAGACTGATATGCAGGTTGTTTTAGTAGTTCAGTCAGGGGGACAGGAAT
This sequence comes from Pinus albicaulis, assembly GCA_034641835.2. Taxonomy (NCBI): domain Eukaryota; kingdom Viridiplantae; phylum Streptophyta; class Pinopsida; order Pinales; family Pinaceae; genus Pinus; species Pinus albicaulis. The sequence goes on from CM076575.1 coordinate 684,760,291, forward strand.
CTTAATCTTCTCAAGCTCTTTTTGCAAATTGAAAGCAGATGGGGGCTTTTCTATCACTACCTCTTTTGACTCCTTATTTTCAACTAAAGATTTGACTTCTTTTGACACTGGCTCAGCATTAGGAGGACTGACTATTTTTGAAGAGGAAGGAATCTGATCCTTGGACTGCAAGGGAGTATTTAGAGGATTTTTACCTTTTTCTATGTTTCTCTTTGCTGCTGATTCCTTCTGAGCAGATGCTTCTTTCTGAGGTGGCTCCTCTTCTTGATCTAGAGTTCTGGTCCTCTTTCTTGAAGATCTGAGATCATATTTGACATTGAATTGTGCTTGCATGAAATCAACAAATTGTTTACAATAATGATAAATCTCTACTTCTTCGTCTTCGTCTTGCAATGGGCATTCCATATCATCATTATTTGAAAAAGCCAGATTTGAATCTTCTAATCCATAAGCTGCATCTCTAGTGGAGTCATCTACTGGTCCTTCCAGGTTTAAGGGATGAGGTACCTGGTCTTGTTGTTCCTTTGTCTCTCTCGGCAATATCTGGAGAGGTGGCCTTATGTACTAGGGATTATATCCTCTGTTTGGAGCATTATAATAGTTCTTGGGAGCTGCATTCTTTGCCTCCAGTTCAAGCTTGACCATCTTCTTTATCATTTTGCTTATTTCATCCATATTGTCTGAATCATTTTCCTGATTAGAAGCAAAAACCTCTTCTGTGCCTCTCCTCTTAGTATCTTGTTCAATTTTTCCCTTTAGTTTCCCAGTGGAGGCAAAGTTCGCTTCCAATTCCAGAGCATCTGACTGTGCATCATCCAAATTGGCAGGTTTTCTTTCTCTTAATGCGAAGCCAAAATCAAACTCGAAGGTTGCTGTGAAGATTATCTTGGCAGCAGCTTCATGGGGCTTCATTTCAGGAGGCAGACTCAAATATGATTTGTTGAATCTTTTAATAAATTCTGCCACTCCTTCATTCTGTTTCTTCTTCATTGTATTAAACTCAGTAAGGCACTGACCATGATCTTTCTTCTCTCCCCACTTCCTGAGGAAAACATTCTCCATGACATCCCAGGTGGTCACAAAACGATTTCCCAATGTTTTGAACCATTTTCTGGCTTCCCCTTCCAAAGACTGCACGAATAATCTTAAGACCACATCCAAATGTTCAACATTTAAGTTTTCTGCAAAGGATCAGAAGGTCTCAAGATGTTTCTAAGAATCAACTTCATTTTCGCCATTAAATCTTGGCAGAATCTTTAGATAATCCTGTGGCATATCATTTAGCACTTGGGGTAAGGCCAGTGGGGTGTATTTGTTCAAAAGAAATGCAGGGACATTGGCCATTGGAGGAGGTGGAGGTTGTACAACAGTCTGAGATACAAATGAGGGGAGAGGAGTAGGAGGAAGTGGAGTATGAATAACAATGGGAATATATTGCACAGAAGCCTGAGGTGTGGATGGGAATAACTCACGGTTAACAGCAACTACTTCTGTGACCTCTTTAATTTCTTCAGCCTCGAAAGCAGGATGAGATTCTTCTTCAATCCAGGCACTTCCTCTACGTGGAGTCCCTGAGTAAAACTCGGGATTTTCTGTTCTAACTTCTTGAGAAGAAGAGGGAGGGTAATCTTCAACTGAATATTCAGGATTTTCAGCATGAGCTGACTTCCTCTCCTTCCAAACTCTTTTGTGAATGATATTCTCTGGGTCAGACACGTAAGGTGTCTTCGACTGAGATGTATCTGACCTCAAATGTGGCTTACGAGGAGCCAGGACTACCAATAAAATTTATCAAATAGTGACCAGTGGAGTCGCCAAGGTGAGAGATATGCAACTCTTCAACTCTCTGTGCTCACCTAATTAGAGAGTGAAAACAATTTGTCGAGACCCAGGGAAACTGATATTCTTGAATTCGTTCCCCGGCAACGGTGCCAGAAAGATGTTGTGGATGATTTTGTCACCCCCTAGAGACAGCCTAGAGTTGCTATAAACCAGTGCCTAGGACATCTTAATATAGCAAGGAGCTTATTATATAGCTTGGGTTGTCAGTCCAAAAGCTCTCTTACTATCTCTTGTAAAACAAGGAAATGAGTTTTGAATGGGACCAATCTCTCTCAGAAGCTGATACAAAGATAAGAACAGTGTAGGGACATCATGTAAAACTCCAATACAAAGGCATCAGACAGTTAAGAGACAACTTACTGTAAAGAGGGCCAGTTCAAATAATATATCACAGAAATCAAATATCAGGAGGTAAGTGCAGTGAAGAAACATAAGGAAGATATTAGTTAACATGAGACTGATACCCAGATACACAACAGAACCACATAAGGGCATATCAATTTATGAATCTTTATATGACAATGGCGTTTTAAAATCACCCTCCTCGTGTAACTAATATAGCTGAAAATATGGAAAAGATGAACATGGAATAGTATATCATGACTAGGCATATTTAAAGCGCTTGACTAATTCCAGAAAGGGCATCAACAAAGATGAATCCTTACTGCAAACTAGTGAGCCACTCGCATTCTAGAACATGATACAAGAAGATAAATAGCATGAAAGGAGATATTGTATTAACACATAAGAGAGATTACATACTGTGAGATACCAAAGACCAGAATCCTCAGTATAGTTATAACTCCTCCTCACTGAGACCCTACGGACTCGGAACCTTCATACAGAAATATTACAAAATGTATACAAGAGCCTTTTCACTACACAGTTTGCTGATAGAAATCTGGAACCCTTACAATGTCTTCTTTCTGGGCCTTTATAGGGAAGATAGAGAATTCTAGAGGAGGAGGTAGATAGAGCACATTTAATAACTTATTTTGAAACAAATGGCGGAAAGAATTCACGCCCACACTATGAATGACTAGCTATAAATAAATGTACTTTACAAATCATCTCCTAGAATAAATGCTGAGGAGAAAAATCTCCTTATAAACATGACACAAATAATAAAATATACATCGATCCGCCTCTTACTGAAAGAGGGAAAATCTGCTACCATAAAACCCCGAGATAGTCTGCAATTCTGTACTGTACTCTCGGCCCTTAGCTTTGGATTTGAATCCTGGATCTTTAATGCGGGGCGAATTTCTCTGGAGGGTTCTGTAGGTCCATATCTTTGTCTTTTTTAATGGCGATCATTTCCCACACCTACCCTCGGCTTCTTCTTTAAATTTTACCCATAGAATATCGTTTTTTTATGGGCTCTAGACCTTTGCAACAGAGGTAGTGAATTAGAGCGCCCTCATGTTGTCTTGAAACCTGCAAAACCCACAAAATATTAAAGAAAACTAACACAGATGGAGGCGGGGGTGATGGATACATGGTCGACCGGGAGAAATACATAGGGTGGTGGAAGAGAGGCAATGGAGACATAGATTTAACAAGCGAAGCGCGACTTCTTTACATAAGACAGTATGGACGTAGAGGGTGAATGAAAACGAAAGGTATGAATGAAAACATATGCACGCACATATATATATATATATATAGAGGGTGAATGAAAACGAAAGGTATGAATGAAAACATATGCACGCACATATATATATATATATATATATATATATATATATATATATATATATATATATATATATATATATATATATATATATATATATATATATATATATGACGGGGGGAAACTATTTCGGACGTGCGGGAGTAAGACACGTGGGCGTATGGGGGACAGGTGGATGGGTGATGCGGCGGTAGAGTCAATGGATGGGGAGATCGGGATCTAGATCTTTGGATGACAATCACAGATCGACGGTTGGGAAGCGATGAGAGCGGCACGATGGTGGGCCACAGAACATGGCAGACACACGTTAACGAGCGAGCAGTTCTGGTACATATCCGCCGTCAGATTGACATCGCCAGATCCGATGGCGTGGGGGAGTTCCGCTACCCGACCTTTGTACAGTCATTAACGCGCGGGGAGCGATGTTTTGGAAACCATACCAAAGACGCGTGGCAAATTTCTAATGGAATCGCTGGCCTTGGGCCCAAAACAGCCGGCCCGGTAGAAGTGGTGCAGGACCATACCGTCGGTTTCTTGTGCGCGGGGCTCTCCACCTGTAATGATCACCGCTCCGTTGATTTGATTTAGATCGGACGGTTGCTGTCGCCCCCGAAAACTTTATGACTGAGCTCCTTTCCCTATAGCCTGTGGTTTTCGGGCTCAGGTCATGTGATGACGACAGAAAGGGGGCTAAGGCCTTGAGGCTTCAGCTCGATATAATTTAAATGATGGGTTTTCGACCTTTGTAGAGCGGGTCTTCGAGAAAAAACGGTAAATATCAGATGGGAGCATAAGGTTTTAGGCCACGGTGGAGCTTTGTATCAGATTAGAGCGGGGAAATAGGCCAAAATTTGAAATGCAGGGGTAAAATTGTACAACAAGTTGCAAGCATCTAGAGAAATAAAAGGTAAGTCTAATATAAATAATTGGTATAAAATTATTGGTAAGATTAAAATTAAATTTATGCAAAAATTCTATCAAATTAACCTCTTTAGGAATATGCAAAATTTAAGACGAAAGGGAATGATAGTTAAAGAGTACACAGAAGAAATTTATAGGTTGAGTATAAGAGATGGACATGCTGAAGAAGATATGGAGAAAGTGACTAGATACATAAATGGCTTAAGATATGACATACATGATGAAATTAGTTTGTTGACTTTGAGGACTATTAAGGATGCTTATTAGACAACCTTGAAGGCTAAGGAGAAGATGGTAAGGAAACAGAATCAGAAAAATAGAGGAAAGGGTCCAGCAAGAGGAAGAGGATCTTCTAAACCAATATTTTAGAATTCTCATAATGAAGTAGGAGGCTCTAGCAGTTGGCCACCACAAAGAGGAGACTTTGGTGGAAGAATATTTGGAAGAGAAAAACGGACACATGTCATGGGATTGTCCAAAAAACAAACCATCAAATCAGAGGAATGTGAATATAACTAAGGCAAAGGAAGAAAACCCTCGGGTTTTTGGGAAGGAAGAACCACCTGAGGTCAAAGAGTATTTGCTATTAAAAATAGTGTTTCTTAAGGTATAAAAGGAATTAAATGAACCAGCTCAGAGGAAAAATTTATTCAGGACTGTGTGCAAGTCTAAAGGGAAATGCTGCAAGGTTGTGATTAACAGTGGAAGTACTGATAATCTTGTCTCCAGAGAGATGGTAGAGAAGTTGGTGTTGGTTAAAATGGCACACCCTACTCATTATAGAGTGTAATGGTCGCAGAAGGGACATAAGCTCTTAGTGATAGAGCAATGCAAGGTGGAGATTAAGATAGGTACATACAAATTTGTTGTATTATGTGATGTGATGCCAATGGACGTGTGCCATGTGTTGCTGGGAAGATGTTGGTAGTATGACAGGAAGGCCATTCATGATGGCATAAGGAATACTTATTCCTTAGAGAAGGATGGAAAAAAACACATATTGCCACCCTTGAAAGATGAAGTAGTGAAAGAATAATCTAGAACTTTTGTTCTACTGATACGTGGAAAAGAATTTTTGCATGAAGTCGAAAGGAAAGAGGAGTTTCATTTTGTTTTTATTGGAAAACCAAAGGTAATTTTAACTTCAACCAATTTATATGACCTTCCAGTTGAAATTAAAAATATGTTGAATGATTGTGTTGAAATTATTGTGGACGAGTTGCCAAATGTTTTACCACCAATTAGAAGTATCAGCCATCATATAGACTTGATTCATGGTGCAAGCCTACCTAATAAAGCAACTTATAGATTAAATCCTCAGGAAAATGAATAAATTAAAATATGGACAAGAGTTATCAAACAAAGGGTTAATAAGAGAGAGTTTAATTCCGTGTGCAGTACCAGTAGTGCTTATTCGAAAGAAAGGAGGTGAATGGCGGATGTGCGTGGACTCTGGTGTTACACCATTTTTTTGGTCATCTAACCTATTATCATTAGATGAACCCAAGTACACCATGTAAGATCAATTTTACCCTAAGTAAATTGCTTTCACTATGTGAAATAACTTAGTAAAACACCTTTATTAAGATGTTTATGGTATAAAAAGGAAACCCCAAAAAGAAATAATAAACAAATCTATATTTGTTTATATTTCTTGGTCATATTTAACCCAAAACAAGGAAATCAATTAAATAAATCCTTATTTATTTGATTATTTCCTAGGAATAATTTATTTAAATCCTTATTTAAATGATATTCCTAGTTAAATTTGACTAAATCATTTATAAGTAATTAAATAAATCATTATTTATTTAATTATATTCCCACCATTTCCTTAAAATAATAAATAAATCATTTATTTATTTATTATTTATAAATAAAGGAATTGACCCTAGTCAAAAATCCTTTTCCCTCCAACAAATATAATAAAATATTCCTAAAGGATGGTTCTAGAATTTGATTAATAATATTTTATTCATGCACCAAGTTCTAGACCGCCCTAATATTTTGTTATAAATAGAAGGGTTTTCCCATTCATTAGTCACCTTTCACTGGATTAGATCACTCTGGATCTATACTCTTGGTCTGACTTTGAGCCATTATCATTGTCACATTCTTCATCACTTGCTTTGTGAGCTCCCTTTGAGTTCCATGTTCGTCTGGGTTTTCTACACCAACAAGAGAGAGAAATTTTAGATCTGAAATGCTGAGGACTTTCAAGAACCCATCCCATTGAGGAGAATTGGAAACACCTTTCTTATTTTCCTCTCAGGTGCCCCTTTTATATATAATAAAAAATTCTTTCAAATATATTTTTCTTGTCTTGTCTATTGGATGCATGGAGCAACATTTCATTTTTATTGCTTAATGTCTTTTATGCATAGATCTAGATTTGTGCAGCTTTATTTGGATCACCTAACTGCAGATTTAAAGATATTGGTAGCCATAATCGATGTTCAGGCTATTTGTTATGCGTAGCTAAAGTGGTATTTTTCGACGAAAGATTCATACTAACAATTGGCGACTCCACACGGGTTTTATTATGTGACTGCTGTCATTTTATATATTCCTGCATATCCAACTATTTCAGACCCTAGGGTTTCTCTTCAGTTTTTTTTTTTTCCTATTTTTATGGTGTTTTTCACCTCTAAAACCCTCAAACATTCAAATTTTTAACTTTCGTGTGTTTCTGGCCCTATTGTGCAGGTGACAGACATCAGCCGCAGCTGAGACGACAATTTTTTCTGAAATCTGCCGCTGAGAGACCCGGATCTACAGGTCACACTTATCGGCCCAAAAAATGTGACCTGGACTGGAGGGCGCACTTTTCTGCCCCAAAACTGTGACCTGGACTAAAAACAGGTCAGAACCTACGACCTGCACTTTTTTTTGCAATTTTCCAGCAATTTTTCTGGGTTTTTCTGAAGCTTCTGTCAGGGTTTTCCAGCCTTCGTCTCTACCTGTTTGGACTTGTTTCTGATTTTTTTCACTCAACTAAGTGGGAATATTTCCCCTTCGGGCTTTACTACCCTCCACTTTTTGTTGGCGAGTTTTAGCTATTTTAGACATCTGAATTTTTAGAGTTTTAACCTTCCTCCTTTCAAATCTGATACCTCCTTTTCAAATCCCTTTAGATCAGCTCTTATCCCTTTCAAATCACCTCATATAATTTTTTTTGGTTTTACCTCTAGGGCCACCTCCTCGTCGCTCCTACCTTTCGTTGTTTTCTCCCTTTGTTACAACAAAATTTCCTCTTCCTCTTTGCTATTTTCTGCACCTCTTTTCAGCAGATTTCTCCTTTAGATCCCTGTCCCTCCTGACCTTAGATCTATTGGCCTCTTTTTAGTGTGTTTTGATTATATTTTTTCCCTCTTCTAGAATATTTTTGAGAGACCCGCCTTCTTGGGTTAGATTGATGCATTGTTAGCTGTTAATTTTCTGTTATTTCAATCTTATTATTGTTCTCTGTAGATTTATTTTCAGTTATGAAGCACACTTTTTCTTTTACTCTCAAAACGTCTAGGTTTAAAAATTAAAATTAACGCACACCACACACTGACCCTAAGTGAAGAAGAGCCTAGTTAACACTGCCTGGAAAATACTTTAAAATCAATTGACACTGCACCTCTCTGCCCTTGTTTCGACATTGACCTCACTTGATTTTTCACCTCCCTGCCCTTGTCATCTTTTCTTCTTCCCGTCATCATTGCACCTCCAAGGCATTTATCCTAGAGACTTCTTGGCCTTCACCCTCAATTTCCGGTTGGTCGAATTCCTCCTTCCTATCGTCATCGAGTAAGTCCTCCCCTGAGTTCGTACTCCGACTCTTCTTTTGATTGTTCAGGTTCTCCCCCTACTCTTGGTTCTCCCCCTGTTACCTGCACCATGTCTAGTCTAGGGCCTAGCGCTAGCGGTAACCCCAGTTCTACTGCTGGGTCCATTTCCAGTGGAACCACTACGGGAACTACCTTGACTATCCCTTTACTCCCTTATATGTCCGGTCTCAGTCTCCCTGATTTCAATCAATTGATTAATGATCCTATCCGCCACGATGTTAGTTTTCCTGCTATGCCAACCAAGCTCCTCTCCGAAATTCCCAAGTTCGAAGGCCTTGCTAGTGAAGATCCCTCCAACCATATCCAATCTTTCCATATGTGGTCTTCATCCAATTCCATTACAGATGACTCCATCCGTCTTCGATTGTTCCAAAGCACGCTTACCGGTGAGGCTTCTAAATGGTATGTTGATCAGGCCACCTCTTCCCATACCACCTTTGCGACCATTCCCCGAGCCTTTTTATCTTATTTCCAGCTCCCTCTCCAATATGACACTGGTATGGAACTTTTGAATTCCTTCCATCAATCCTCTTCGACCCACCTTTCCGCTCATGTCCAGGAATGGTTGCGAAGAAGGAGCTTATGTCGTGCTCCCGCCTTTGAAGATCAAGTTTATATGGACTAGTTCCTTCGCTCTCTCCTACCTCCCATTGGAAAATATGTCGCATCCCACTTCCCTCAAACCAAAGAAGTCGCCCTCCAAATAGCCTTGAAATATGACCTTATCTATGCTCAATATGGTTATGTTTATACAGTCCTTCCTGACCTCCCAAAACCCGGTGGAACTAACACCCCGGGGGCATCTCACTCTGCCGACGGTACCATTGGAGCTCTTTCACATACCTACGCTCAACCTCCTATGGGCTATGGTTTCCCTCCGGGAGGGGCCAGCACCTCCAACACTTTTCCCCCTCCAAGTAGCATGTATCCAGGATATGGCATGCCTCGTCCTTTTTCCCAACCTCCTGCTTACCTCAATGTTGCCCATCCTAACCCTTATCCTTACCCACAGCCTGGTGTCCCAGCTCCTCCAGCATTTGGACCTCCACCTCCCTTGCATTCTCAACTCCCGCACCAGTAACTACTACCCCCTCCAGGACAAGTCTTTGCACAGCGGGGCATGACTAATCCTCCTTCTTCTCAAAGAAAGAGGAAAGTCAATCAAAATAAATATTCCCTTGGTAATCGTGGATCCAATCCTCCAAGTATCGATTCTAACATTGCTCACCAGCCACAGGGCTCTCAGCCTAAGCTAGACAGGCCGCTTCGCACCAATAAGCTCTGTTCATGTTGCGGTGTTTATGGTCATTACACTCACGATTTTCACCTAGTACCACAGATGCGGCAGATGTGGGATTCTCAGGCCACCGTTCAAGGACTACATTCCTCCCCTACTATCACTCCCAACACGGCTCCTTCTCAACCCGTTGTGTTTACCGATCCTTTCCCTCAACAAGGATTCATGGCTACTCAACCACCTCATGCCCCGGTAACCACTCAACCCTCCCCTTCTGGTTTATCCGATTACCAGATTCTCATGATGGCCTCTGACCAACCTCTCACTGTCGACCTTAACCTTAAAACTTGGTCTCGTTAGTACTCCATGCCTCCCGCTCCATCTTCCCCTGAGTCCCCATCTTCAGGTCCTACATAGCCTTTGTCGACAGCTAATGGTCCCTTGCAAATCCCTCCGCCCAAAACTGAGGTTCATACCAAGATTCCTAAGGGCCCATTACGCCGAAATGTTGCCTCTGGTCAAGCTGCCCATTCATATAGCATAGTAGATGATCTGGCACAATCTCCCACTGCCATTTCAACACTATAACTCCTCCAGTTGTGTCCTTCTCAAAAGAAGGCTCTGCTATCTATCGTGGGTGTTGTAGATCCTGCTGATGACCAATTGATTGTTTTTGATGCTCGTCAATCAAACCATCCCCCCCTTCCTGCCTCTGTTGCATTCCAAATCACAGTCAAAATCCGAAATTCCAACGTCACTCGGTGTATTATTGATGAGGGGGCATCTACCTGTGTGATGTCTGCTTCGGTTTGGAAACAAGTCGGATCTCCTGAGCTGGCCCCTTCCACAATCACCCTTCGTGCATGGGATGGCCATGCCTCCCAACCCATTGGCCTATTCCGTAACTGTCCTATCACCCTTGCGGGCAAGACTGTTTGTGTTGACGTTGAAGTTATCGATGCCCCTCTTGACTACAACATTATTTCGGGGCGTAGTTACACCTATGCCATGTATGTCGTCCCATCCGCAGTCCACCACAAGATGTTTTTCCGTCATCATGGAAATATTGTCACCATCGACCAGTTGACATATCATGAACCAAAATCTCAGACCTCCCCTGAGTCCACCATCTCTGTTGTCACCAATAAGCCAACCATTGATTCTTTGCCTAGTGTTTCCCCCGACATCTATAAAGACTCCTCCATGCTTGGAACCTTTCTGGACCCTCCTCCTGTATCTGATCCTAGCTTGGAAAATGTTTGCATGATGCAATCATCTTGGGTTGACCTTAAGCAGCCCCCTTTGGCTAGTCAACAAACTCACCCTCACCCACCCCAACCAGCTCCTAGCCCTTCGCCCTCGCTAGCCAGCCTTCTTCCTTCTGAACCTTCTTCTACAAATAGTCCCCACACGTCTCTCTACCCTCCTGGGTTGATTCCACCTGATATCAACCCCCTTGGCACCATTCCTCCTGGCCATTACCCTGCTGGTCAGATACCTTTCCTTACTCCCCCTCCCGGAGTTTATCTGGTCCCTATCTTGGCCACCCTATCCCTTCCCAAATTGACCTTGGGTATAACCATCTGGTACCTTGACCCTCCAGCCACTACCCTACCTAGTCAACCCAAACCATATCTTGCTTTGGCCCCGGTTCAACTGATCCCCATGACTTCTCCCACTGCAATAGTACCTCAGTCACCTCAACCAGAACCACCTCCTGTTGCGACTGCTTCGGGTAAGAATGGCACAGCTCACAAGGGGGCATCAAAGGACAAGGCTGCCCTGCCAAACCTTGCCCCTCCTCAGCCTCCAATGCATACCATCCAGTGTGCTTTGTGTGATGTTGTTGGTCACGCCACCCATACCTATCCTGAATTACTGCATCTCAAGACCATGGTCAATCAAACGTTTCTGGAATCCTATATCCCTAAGGTCTATGTCACCATACCTGATTCCATCCCGAAACTTAAAAACTTGTGCACCAACCACCCTTGTTCTTTGTGCGATTTCCATGGACACTATACCCACCTCTACCCCCGCCTTGACGAGTATCATTCCTCTTTAGCCGCATACCGCCGATTCAAATCCACACTTGACCATATACCTTATTCACTAGCACCAAACAACCTGTCTACCCCAATTGAAATTTCCCATCCTGATATTGAAATGACTAAACCTTCAGCTACCATTTCTTACCTTTCATCATCACCGCGATTCTCGGCGACCAACCCCTTAGTGCCTTCCCCCGATGTTTCGCCTAACCACTCATCTGCTTCCTCCTCTGTCACCCCGCATGACATCACACATGTGAGCCTTTCCCCTCACAATCAGGAGTCTAATATTTCTACCTCATCAGGTCATCATCCTCCCTCCACTCTTCCCATCTTCCAGTCAGATGAAGACATCATGGAAGCCATGACTGAACCTGATTTTCCATGGTACAATATGCACCATCACACCTACTTCCTTCCACATCAATCCCATTACCAATATGTTGTCGAATCTAAAGACTTCATTCCCGATAAAGTCGATTGGTTTAAAAACCCCATCCCTGCACCTGACGCTTTCGAAGAAGGTAATATGGCCAATATCTCTCCTACCATCAAAATAGACATTTCTTTCAAACCACGAATCGAATAACATATCACCATGGGTGCCCAATTCACTCTAGAAGAACTTGCAGCCTACACCAAACTCTTCAAATAATTCTGCGATATTTTCGCCTGGTCCTACTCAGAAATGCTCGAACTCAATCCCTCCATTGTCAAACACCATATCGACACATGGCTTGATGCCACTCCAATCCGTCAAAAGTTGAGACCCATTCATCCCTCTAGATGTGAATCCATCAAAGCCGAAATCGATAAACTCACGCAGGCTGGTTTCATTTATCCCATCGAATACACCACTTGGGTGTCCAACCCAGTTCCCATCCTCAAAAAACAAGGCACCATTTGTGTCTGCACCGAATTTCGCGATCTGAACAAAGCTTGTCCCAAAGACAACTTCCCCACACCATTTATTGACCAAATCATTAATGAGTGTGTGGGGCATGAGGTTCTATCCTTTATGGATGGCTTCTCCGGATACAACCAAATCGTTATACGTCGTGCTGATCAACTTAAAACTACGTTCATTAGTCCGTGGGGCACTTTCGCATACCGAGTCATGCCATTTGGCCTTAAAAATGCCAGCGCCACTTTTCAATGAGCCATGTCTTATTATTTCCATGACTTAGCTCATATTATCCTTGCCTATTTAGATGACCTTACTCCGTGTTCTAAACATCGGGTGCAACACCTCCATGATCTGCGTACCATTTTCCTCCGATGTCGCAAGTATAATATTCACCTTAATCCATTGAAATGTGTCTTCTGCGTTCCCGTCGATCGTCTCCTCGGCTTCATAGTGTCCAAAGACAGGATAACTCTCGACCCTTTGAAGGTTCAAGCCATTCTTGAACTTCCTATTCCTTGTACCTTACGCCAACTACAAAGCCTCCAAGGTAAAGCTAATTTTCTTCGTCGATTCGTTCCTGACTATGCCACTACCGCACATGGCTTCCTTAGGCTTCTTCGATCTAACACCCCATTTTTCTGGGATACCTATGCTCAAGAGTATTTTGATGCCCTCAAGCATGCTCTCACATCCGCTCCCTTGATCTGTCCTCCTGACTTTGACCGAGACTTCATCCTATACATCTCCTCTTCCACCTCTTCGATTGCTAGTGTCCTTATCCAGGAGGATGATAACGGTATCGAACATGTGATCTATTATGTCAGTAAGAACCTTGCCGATCCACCTGTGTCCTACTCACATGAAGAAAAATTAGCGCTAGCTGTGGTATTCTTGGTCCAAAAGCTACGTCATTATATCCTCATGCATTCCACCAAGGTTGTGACTATTTCCAACCCCATGGATTTCCTATTGAGTCAACGCATCCTCAATGGGAAGTACACTCGTTGAGTCGTTATCCTCCAAGAATTCGACCTTGAATTTGTCACCCCAAAAATTAAGAAAGGTTTAGTCCTCGCTGAACTCATTTCTGATTTACCTACCGGGACACAAGCTACTCCAATTAATGATGCTCTTCCTGATGAACATTTATTTGCCATCACCACTGACGATCCTTGGTATGGTGACATCCTTACTTACTTTCGAACCCAAAATTTCACCCTTCATCTTGATCGTGATGCTCGATGACATATTTGACACCAAGCCCCTCGCTATCTTCTGATTGGTGACAACCTTTATCGTCGCGGAGTAGATATTTTCCTTCGTCGTTGCCTCACACACACTGAAGCCGAGCAAGTCCTCAATGCCTGTGATAGCGGTGCTTTTGGCGGCCACCTCTCTGGCCTCGCTACCGCCCAAAAATTCATGCGTGCTGGGTATTTTTTGCCTTCTCTCTTCAGCGATTGCACTGAAGCAGTCAAACACTGTTCCAATTGCCAGCCTTTCACCCCTAAGGCATGAGCTCCTCCCGCTCCCCTCCATCCCGTCATCACAACTGGTCCTTTCTGTAAATGGGCCATCGACTTTATGGAGTTTTGACCTCCATCTGTTGGTAACCACAAATATATCATCGTGGCAGTTGACTATTTCACAAAATGGGTCGAAGCTATACCAACATTCAACAATACGGCAGCCACCACAGCCCTCTTTTTCTTTAACCACATCATTGCTCGATTCGGGGTTCCAAAAAAATTGGTCTTTGACCATGTACGACATTTTGAAGATGAGATTTGGCACGAGCTATCCTCACTATTGGGTTTTGAGCACCAATATTCATCATCCTATTACCCCCAAGGTAATGGCCAAGTTGAAGCGGTCAACAAAATTCTTAAGACCATGCTTCAAAGAATGGTGAATAAGCACAAAACAAATTGGCATCTTATGCTCTTCCTTGCTTTGTGGGCTTATCACACTTCTGTTAAAACCGCCACCGATTTCACTCTGTTCCACATTGTCTTTGGCGAGGAGGCAGTCTTACCGATCGAGTGTGAAATTCCTTCCCTTCACTTGGCCGTCGAACTTCTCCCTGATACCCAACCTCTAGAACAACGACTTATCATGCTTGAGTGCGCCTCTGAAGACTGTCGTGTTGCATTGCAAACTCTTGAAGTGGCCAAAAAGCGCACGAAAGCTCAGTATGACTGAAAAGTACACCCTCGTACCTTTCATGAAGGTGACCTTGTTCTAGTATATGACCAAGCCCATGATACCCTCGGTCATGGGAAGTTTGACTCATTATGACTAGGTCCTTACATCATCAGTAAAGATCTTGGTAAGGGGGCATATCTTTTAGAGGACTTTGAAGGCCACCCCCTTCCTAATCCTCGCAATGCACTCTATCTTAAGAGATATTACCCTTAGCATTTCCCGTTCGAAATGCATGTTTTATTTTCTTTTAGATATCCAACATCTTTTTGTTTTCATAATTCGCTACTTCACCAGGGCACATGTTTCCCATGAATTCTTACTCCACCTCTCCTCAAAATCGGATTTTCTCTCTTACAACACTTTTCCTTGGGGCACCGCTTTGCCTCCATACTTACTCTTGTTCGTGTCAATTTTCGTCATGAGATACCATTTTGTACTCTTGTTTTTATGGTCCCCTTTGGATCTTCCCCCATTTCATCATCATCATTAGTGTCAGTCTATTAGTCGCTCTACTATTTTCTCTCGTGCCTTAGTTTGGGATCCCTTATTGCCTCACCTATGGCGGACCTCCTTCTATTGACATCAGCTCATTTACTCCAGAAGCTAGGTCTAGAGGGCGGTATACCTTGGTTTGAGCTCCTTTCAACATGATCGTGATCCGTATACTTGATGGTCCAGTGATTTTGCAGCAACTATTGGTGATTCCCGGGTGTGTGTGAGATGTCTCAACCCTCATGAGGGGGTGGCCCTATAGGTAGCCCCCCACATGCCCAGATGACTTCTTCATTTCAGCCTTTGATGCAGCTCCTTACATTTGATGATGTCGGCCTTAGCCGCTTGCAGCGCCTTTTCGATTCGCATGTATCAGTCAGATTTTGCGAGACCTTCCCCGTGTATAGGGGGAATTTGGGTTGTATTTGTATCTCATGTACTCAAATATTATTTTATAAGTCCTGGCTGTTATTCCAAGCACAGCATGTATGTGGGATTCATCATTCTATTTTTCTGGCTTTTATTTATGCCAGCATGTACTTTATAGTTCGGTTCCTTGTTTACTAGACATACTATTCTTTTGTACTTTGTCTCGACGGGCATAGGTATGCCTCCCCCACCGCCTTTAGCACAGGTACCACTTCATAAACTAGAGACTTGTTGCACCTGTAAGTCTCATCTCCTCAGGGTCTAGTCCTTTAGCACCTTAGACTACCTTACATTTATCTCTCTGACTTCCCTCTTGATGTCTAGTGACCGAGTTCTTACAACGTACTTCGGTCATATGATTTTCTCCTATCGTACGTTGGGGGGCAATCTGTTACACCATTTTTTTGGTCATCTAACCTATTATCATTAGATGAACTCAAGTACACCATGTAAGACCAATTTTACCCTAAGTAAAATTGCTTTCACTATGTGAAATAACTTAGTAAAACACCTTTATTAAGTTGTTTATGGTCTAAACAGGAAACCCCAAAAGGAAATAATAAACAAATCTATATTTGTTTATATTTCTTGGTCATATTTAACCCAAAACAAAGAAATCAATTAAATAAATCCTTATTTATTTGATTATTTCCTAGGAATAAGTTATTTAAATCCTTATTTAAATAATATTCCTAGTTAAATTTGACTAAATCATTTATAAATAATTAAATAAATCATTATTTATTTAATTATATTCCCACCATTTTCTTAAAATAATAAATAAATCATTTATTTATTTATTATTTATAAATAAAGGAATTGACCCAAGTCAAAAATCCTTTTCCCTCCAACAAATATAATAAAATATTCCTAAAGGGTGGTTCTAGAATTTGATTAATAATATTTTATTCATGCACCAAGTTCTAGACCGCCCTAATATTTTGTTATAAATAGAAGGGTTTTCCCATTCATTAGTCACCTTTCACTGGATTAGATCACTTTGGATCTATACTCTTGGTCTGACTTTGAGCCATTATCATTGTCACATTCTTCATCACTTGCTTTGTGAGCTCCCTTTGAGTTCTATGTTCGTCTGGGTTTTCTACACCAACAAGAGAGAGAAATTTTAGATCTGAAATGTTGAGGACTTTCAAGAACCCATCCCATTGAGGAGAATTGGAAACACCTTTCTTGTTTTCCTCTCAGGTGCCTCTTTTATATATAATAAAAAATTCTTTCAAATATATTGTTCGTGTCTTGTCTATTGGATGCATGGAGCAACATTTCATTTTTACTGCTTAATGTCTTTTATGCATAGATCTAGATTTGTGCAGCTTTATTTGGATCACCTAACTACAGATTTAAATATATTGGCAGCCATAATCGACGTTAGGGCTATTTTTTATGCGTAGCTAAAGTGGTATTTTTCGATGAAATATTCATAATAACATCTGGAGTGATAAATAAGATCACTATTAGGTACAAATTTCCATTACCTGAAATAGATGATTTGATGGATTGTTTGAGTGGGTCCAAATATTTTTCTAAGATTGATTTGAAGAGTGGATACCATCAAATAAGAATTAGAAAGGGTGATGAATGGAATATTACCTTTAAAACAAATAATGGGTTATATGAATGGTCGGTGATCCCTTTTGGGCTCACAAATGCACCAAGGACATTCATGAGGTTAATGAATGAAGTCTTAAAGGAATTTACATGGAAGTTTGTGATAGTGTATCTTGATGATATTCTAATTTTTAGTCAGAGAAAGGAAGAACATTTAGAACATCTCAAGATGGTATTGAGTACCTTAAAAAAATAGAAGATATTGATAAACTTGAAGAAATGCAGTTTCATGAAAAATGAATTGGTATACCTAGGATTTTTTAATTTCAAAAGAAGGGTTGAAGATGGATCTAGAGAAGATACAAGCAATTTTAAATTGGCCAACTCCAAGGAGTGTATTTTAGGTAAGGATCTTTCATGGTCTTGCAAGTTTTTATAGGAATTTTATAATAATTTCAGTCAAATATGTGCACCTATAATAGAAACCATAAAGGAGAGAAAGCATCCATTTAAATGGAAAGAGGCCGCAAACCGAAACTTTAAGCTACTCAAAAGAAAGATCACTACGAAACCTATTTTAGCCTTACCTAGTTTTGAAAAAAACATTTCAAGTAGAAATTGATGCTAGTGAGATAGAAATTGGAGTCGTGTTGAGTCAAGAACAAATACCTATAGCATATTTCAGTAAGAAATTAAACGAGGCTAAAAAAAATTACTCTTCATATGACAAATAATTGTATTCTATTGTGCAAGCACTAAAAAATGGAGACATTATTTGCTTCTTAGGGAATTTGTTTTATACTTTGAAAATCATGCATTAAATTTTATAAACAACCAACCAAAATTGAGTCAAAATCATGCCAAATAGGTGGAATTTCTGCAAATTTTCACCTTTGTAATCAAACACATGAGTGGAAAATCAAATAAAGTTAATTATGCTTTGAGTAGAGTGAATTTGGTTTTACAAGAGTTGAATGTTTGCACGTTGGGATTTGAATAAATGATTGACATCTAACGAGAGGATGTAGAATTTAAAGACATATATGCAGCTGTTAAAAATCATGTTGTTCACAATAAAAGCCAATGGTTGGATTACATGCTACAAGGAGGCCTAATGTTCAAAAACAATAACCTATGCATACCTAAGTGTTTAATGAGAGATGATATGATCAAAGAAAAGCACGGTGGGGGAATGTATGGACATTTTAGACAAGACAAAACATTTTCTCAAGTAAATTCTTTCTATTTTTAGCCTTGAATGCAGAATGATGTAAAGAAGTTTGTTGAGAAGTGTAGTATTTTTTAGCATGCCAAAGGAAGTATTCAGAACACTGGATTATACCAGCCATTGAAAAATTCCAAATAGACCATGGGATGCAGTCAGCATGGATTTTTTTTTGGTTTGCCTAAAACAGAAAGAGGAAACGATTATGTCTACATTGTAGTAGATAGATTTTTTGAAATGCCTCATTTTATTCCTTGTAAGAAGAATAATGATGCAACACATATTTCTAATCTGTTTTTCTCATAAATTGTAAGATTACATGGGCTAACCATAAGTATTGTTTCAGACAGAGATAATAAGTTCCTAGGACACTTTTGGAGGACTCTGTGGAAGAAGCTGGGTACAAACCTCAGTTTTAGTTTAGCTTATTATCCTCAAACAGATTGACAAACTGAAGTGATGAATAGAAGCTTAGGAAACATCTTAGGAAGTTTGGTTTATAAAAATATAAAATAGTGGGATTTGGCAATTGCTCAAGCTAAATTCTCTTACAATGATACTCCTAATATGAGTACAGGTATGATCCCATTTCAAAGTGTATTTGGAATGAACCCTATAGGAGTATATGAACTCAAAAATTTGGTAAAACAGGAAATAAGGAGTGCAAAGGCTGAATAATTTGTAGAACAAATTCAAAAGTTGCATGAAGATGCAAAACATAGATTACAAGAAAGCAGTAGTAAGTACAAGAAAAGGGCTAATATGAGAAGGAAAGAGAATGAATTTTAAATAGGTGATTTGGTTTGGTTTATTTGAGGAAAGAAATATTTCCTGTAGGGAAACACAACAAGTTGAAATAGAAAAATATAGGACCATGCAGAATATTGAGAAAATTCTCTGCAAATTCTTATGAATAGAATTGCCAAAAGGAATCAGAATTTCACCCATATTTAATGTTGGAAATTTATACCCCTATAGAGAATCAAAAATGGAAGTAATAGAAGAATATATGAATGGGGAGATTCATACTTTAAAGCTGGAGGAACAACTTCCAAAAACAACACAAAGGGAAATGGAAGTAGTTTTGGATAAGAGAGTGACCAACACAACCAGAGGAAAAACTTATTATCAGTATTTTATTAAATGGAAAGGACAACCAGTAGAAGACACTAGTTGGATGACAACATCTAAAGTGCAGAAGTATCATATTGATCCTGAAGTTTTTATGGAGCATTATCTTCTTCCTCGGGAGTCTGATGTAGGAGCATCAAACTATATCGATTCACTTTGACCTGACCAATCAAAATCATTTACCAAAGAGGGTTGGTCCTCTTAATTTTCTTTAATTATTTGTTGTAATAAGTTGTTAAGATTTCCAAGTTGTAAATAAACCAATTGAATTTGTTATCATAGGTGTTTTATAGTCCAATTAACTAGGTATTTATTTGTTGGATGATTCAGATGGTATATGGTTATTAAATCCCTTCGAATAAGGATAATGAGTATATTTAGGGGTGGTAATGTGCATAGAGGGGGTTGGTTTTTTTCTTTGGAGTGTTGTGATTTTTTTTCTCCAAGGCGAGATTATTTTTAAAAGAAATAGAACAATTTTATGTGTGGTATTGATGGAATGTGTGTGCTATAGTATTCTTTGTAGTTCTCATTTTTTTTATTTGTATTGTGTGGTAAATATTTATTATTTTGGTATCTATTCGATATTCATGGGTGTGAGAAGCAATATTTCAAGTAGAATATGATATTTAATGCAAACGAATGATTGTGAGCAAAGTGTAGTCAAGAATTGAAGGGATTCACCATCTGCATGTAATTAAACCAAAAATTTAGTGGATTGGAACATTGGAAGGTATTCAAACTTATAATTTTTCCTCAATCGAAGAACTAAATTGATGTGTGGACGCTATTTAGTTAAGATCATGAATTTAATTAATGATATGGTGAATTATGAGGGCATTTATTTATCAATTCTTACAATTGAATTCTTTGTGGACCCTGCTTTGTTCAAGCTAGTAATTTCAACATGAGATTGGACTTAGGGTTGAGTAATTTATGTGGAGCGTAGACCCAAAAAATGAGTTATGACTAAGGCTTTGTCCAATGCATGAAATTTGAAAATGTATCACTTAAATCTTGAGGGAAATTTGCCAAAAAAAGGTGGAAATGTTTTTCATACGACCTGTCTACTTGAAAGATCAAATTGGGAAGTGTGGAGCTGCATGAGTACATGTTGGAAATTCGATTTAGTTTCAATAGCAAGGAACAAGGGAAATAATACTATGTATGTTTCATATTGAATACCATGGAATATGCAGAAGCTGGTCTAATCTACAGGTTTAAAAATATTTACAAGAAGGATATTAACCTCTTGTGATGTCTAAATGGAAATTTTTTCTTGGTAGGCCATCAGGAATACTCCTTCTCTGACTTCCTAAAGAGCATTGATACTACAATACAAGCCATTTGTGAAATTATAATTCAATAAGAAACCTTTTGTCATCTCATACCAATATGTGGTGCCATGACACAACTTTGTTTAAAGATACCATTGTTGAGGTATTATATCCAAGGTGTGGAAGAATATGTGTACCCATTCAGGATGAGGTTTTGTGCCCCAGGACGCAGTCCAATGATACAAATGTTTGCGAGGATCATCCATACCATTGTAATTTTTCGTGATAATATTTTTTATATGAACAAACCCGAGCCTCGTCAGTATGCAATATTCCTTCCATCCTCTTAATCCTTCTCTATGCGCGCCCCACCATCCGTCTAGGGTGGACCTCAGAGTGAATTCCAACACTTCATAGCGTTTCTTTTCAGGCACCTTTTTTTTAAATTCATCCAGAAATAAATCAACATCTCTAGTTCCATCATAGAAGGGAAAGTCACGTACCTCCAATGTGACGCAGCGAAATGATTTGGTAACTCTATTGCACTGCTTAATGGAGAATTCGTGTAATCGATTCTGTGAGTTCGCTAATTCTTCGTTAGAGTCTGAAAAACAATAATTGTCACGCTCCCAATTTATCCTTCCATCAATGGTAGGATTGATCAAGTCTTCGTCTTGCGTATTGATCTTATAGATATTTTTGATATCACCATATTCATTTTGGATAGGTTATGAATATCTTGCACCTTCATATGGATCCAAAGGCACAACAACCCTAGTACCATTCTTATCAAACACCATATGTTTGTTTTTCAGGTTGATTATGGCATCCATATCATAAGCCCAATCAAATCCAAGAAAAGCAGGATACAAATTGCTATCATCAACAATTTCAAGACTTCAAAGTCTGACAATACACTTGCACCATTAATATATATGCTAATGCCATGCAGTCGACCCATAGGAATAATCTTCTATTGATTTTCCATTCTTAGCTGAATCGGTGACCATTGCAACTTTGGTCTCCCCATATGTTCCCAGATCTATTCTGGAAAAACATTGGCATATGATCTAAGATAAAGGATTACTTGGTCCATTTCATAATCGTTGATCTACACAGTTAACCACATTTCTCTGTTGGTTCTCTTCTTATTTTTGTAGACCTTGTTTATTGTGCATTGTTCAAGTCGTGGTTCTTCTTTTCCGGCATAGTTGTCAATCAAATCCTATAGTCCTTCCACAACTTTATGATCCCTTATCAAATTCATATATGTCTGTAAAAATTAATTTAGAATGGATGGATCAACCTCCTTTGATTGAGTAATCTCCTTGGGTTTATTCTTCAGTGGAATCAGTTGTCTCTGCATTGTTGATGTCGAAGCTCCAGGGCTCATAAAATTCTTCTTTGCTTCCATGAATTTTTCTCGTTCGTGTTGTACATCGAACCCATTATTATTTTCTCCATATTTCTGGACCCATTTTTCCTTCATATGCTTCTTTCCTTCCACTTTTTCTTCTCCATTTTTTATACCGCTTCGTGTCACTATATTGACACTTAGATCTTCTTCATGTGATTGATATATCATCATTTGTATGTTTTGGGTAGGCTACTGATTGCACTTTTCCTGCATTTTAGCCAATAATGTAGGACAATATTCTATTTCATGATCAAATGCGCGAGAATAATTACAATATGTGAAAATTTCTGAATATACTTAAACAGAAACCCTACTGTTAAATTCTTGATTTACTTCTCCTACTTACACAAGTTATTAGCCTGAAATATTCAGCATTAACATTGAAGTAAATACATTAACAACCTACACATACATATCTAAACTAAATAACATGCATAATTACAAAGTGACACATAATTATTTTCTGGACAACTATCCCTGGAAAAAACCCAATGCGGGAAAACCAGTGCTTCTAGCATCTGGACGGTTTTCATTATTAAGCAGATTCTAAGTACAAAAAATTTGGGCATCGAACTGGTTAACCCGACAAAGAAATAAATATGTAGCTACAAATCTGTTCTAGAGACAAAAAACTGACTGATTCACACCCTCAAATGCGATTTACAGAACTCATCCTTTTCCGGCCTCTAGAAACACCAATGCTGCTCTAAAGCCCTCTGTGTCAGCCTCTGTGCTGCTCAGGAAGAGACTGTGTCACCCCAGACTGAGTTACACTACCCCTGCACTGCCCTAGTTGGGCCTACGTCAGCCCTCCTGGCACTGCGTCAGCCCTCCTGGCCTCCTGCTACCTCTGTGGTTCCCCTGCTAGGCTCTAGGTTGCTCTATGTAGTTGCTACATAGTTATTGCTTCCTCTGCGCTTCTCTGGTCTGCTACTTCTATGTTGATCCAAGATATTTTTCTTATAGATGCATAAATAATTACATGTAATAGAGCATTTGAAAATCATGAAAAAACTTAAGCACATAAAACAAAGAGCAAAGAGAACATGAGATGCATGAGACCAAGACACCAAAAGTTGATTAAGGAATTCATCCAATTTGGACTACATCTTCGGGCACTTCTCAATAGTGGGTAGCCCTTCATTCATTAAGTGGCAAGAAAAAGAATAACTACAAGTAAAATTACATAAAGCACCCTTATACCTCCAATATGGAAAATGACCGAAAAATGGAGAGCTTTGATGCATAAACGAACATCGCTATTGAGTTCTTGGCACCGAGAGGTGTAAAATCGACATAAAATTTGTTCCAAACTGACACTGGAAAGTTCCACACCCCAGAGAATATTTTTGATGCCCCTCTATATTCCCTGGCATGGTTCCTCCACTCTAATCCGCTCGTGGTTCTACTCCTGCTCCACTGCTCTGCTTGGTTGCACAACAGAAATGGGTTCTTCTATAAGTTGAAGGGTGAATTTTACAAATCACGCCCACCTGACGCAATGGTAATTGTAGCAATTGGTTGGAGAGGGGTCGGGGGATCAAATCTTTCCCCTCTCATATTTTCTTGTTGTTTTTTTTTATTTGGATTGTAGTTTTGGGACCGCCCGCTTGGGGTCGACCACGTGGGTCGAGGGGGTTCGACCATCGCTGGTCCCATAGTCCACGCTACCTCCGGTGGCTATATAACATAACCATCGAGGTAGGCGTGTCCGTCAAGGGTGGTCCGCCTCCCCACCTTCATTTATGTGTGCTCCGAGGTGGCAAGGGTGACAACCCATCCCCCAACCAAACTTGGATTTTTTATATAATATGACAGTTAGGTGACATATGGGTGGCGGGATTGGTGGCCCCGCCACATATTTTTTATTATTTTCTTTATAAAATCAACGAATTCATTTTCTAATCGGCATAGTGGATATTAGACAAACTAATCATCCCATGAATTCGACTGATCTCGAGAGCTAGGTTTTCCAACCCGAGTGTCGATCAAATTTCATAACACTTAAACCTCACCCAAGTCTAACTTTTACAAAAACTTTGACTCACTCTAACTTCTTCATAGACCTCGGATTGAGTCATCATTTACACCATTGGATTTAGAACAGAGAACACGTAGACATGGTCTTGGTCTTATTATCATCTGGCCACTTTTTTGATCAATTTTAAAGCCACTTGTTCTCTGAGATCCTCCTGGATCATCTTCCCTTGTTGCAGTCTTGGCCTAGGACTACACCATCCCCCTCACCAATACTACCCCTCTGCATAGCTGAAACACTTCTAAAATTATTAGCAAACCATGCCCTATAATTCCATCTTAGCTTTAGTTCTCTGCCAGTGTGTGTCTTCTCCAACTAACCCCAAGCCCTCTTCTTATAATTTTCTCATTGAAACTTCAATGGTTGTGATCTAATCTTGAATCGATGGCTAAGATTAGAAGATTCTTGATCCACGTCACTTAGTCATTCTCATCACATGTTTAATTTAATTAACTTTAATCTTTTAATTTTCCTAAGTTAGACTTAGGGTCCTTAATTAAAAATATTAATTAATTAAATGTCTCTTAAACTGGATGGAATTTCCCAAAACAGTTTTTGGGTCTTGGAGATCTTATGTACTCTAGTCTCTCCACAAATTTTGGAGCTAGAGCACATCTGATGCTACCCCAACACCCCAAAATATCAACACTCCCTCTTAGCGAGTAATGTGCTCTTGCAAAAACAATTCACCCTGAAGTTATGCACTAATCTCTAGTGTGGATCTCTATGTTGATGCTTGGCCTGTCGCACTTCATCACTACAATGTTTCTTCTCTTCTGTACTTCTTCCCATGACGCTGCCACTACCACTGCTACATCCATACTGCAACTCCCTCTCAAATTGTTGCATCGTGTTTCCCTTAGCACTACCACTGCTAACTGATGCATTGCAATTCATTTGTTGAGAGTAAGCAATTGAAGGACTCCTACCCAATATTTGACAAACAAGTCAGTTGTGATGCACCTCATCACTGAATCTCCATAGGCTGTTGCTCTGTGTTGTCCTCTGAAGGCTACTACATTGTTGTCGCTCTGCATTGCGTAAGAAAACTTGCTCAAGGTTGCCTCTGCATTTTTGTTTCACTATGTTGTCCTCCTAAAGTCTCTGCGCTGCTAAAACATTGCATTGCATACCCTACATTGTTTTTTTATGTGCACTACATTTCTCCCTCATCAACGTGTCAGTTTCTCCTCTGCTCCATCCATGATTTTCTACACCCACTGCTCCACTTGTCCTGCTACTGTCTTAAGGCTCTCGTAGCATAGATGTGATCCAAGAGTTGGGCTACTCAAGGATCCCGCCACCACTTTGTAGCTACTCTACTGATCAATATTGCCCCGCTTTTGTGGTTCATAAGCACTCATGGCTACGTCATCGTCAGAGCCATCATCTGCTACAGTAGCCTTGGGACTATAAGCTTCCTTGTCCTTTTTCTTCTAAGGATAATTATTGGCGAAATGTCCAAGTTTTTCGCACTGGAAACATTTGATCTTCAATAGATCACGCTTATTTTTTCCTTGCTACCTCTTTGATTCCAATTTTTCATCTTCCTCTTCTTCCTTCTTTATCTTACTTGAACTGGTGTTGTATTGTCTATTGGTCATTCGGCAGATCCCCTCTTTTCGAAGAATAGCCCACATGTTTTCCTAGTTGGGAAGGTCTACTCTTCCCAAGGGACTTTGGACAAAAGTTTCACAATCCTATGTGACTGCATTGAGAGCAGTCCTCACCATGAAATCAGCATCTACCTTGACCCCCATGCTAGTTAGTCGATCTCGGATCGACTACAGTCTGGATAGAAAATGATTGATCTCCTCTCCCTTGGCCATCATGAATAACCTCAGCTGGTTCTCCTTAAGCATCTTTCTCTAGATGGACCTTCCTTTATAAAATGTGGTTAGGGCTACCCACATCTCAGGAGTCATCTCCTTCTCCGCTATGTGTGGTACCACATGATCTTTGACCCTGTCCATAATGAAGTTCTTGGTATGTGTCGTTTCTTCATTGTGCTTCTCTAGGAGAGCCGCATCAGTTGGTGTAGCCAATAATTTCTCTACATGCTCCCGCATACCATAGGCCACAAGGACTACCGGGATTATGTCCATCTAGATTGAAAATTTGGACAGGCCATCCAACCTATCCTGATCACGCAGTTCATGTGGCACCATCTGCTCAGATATTTTTCGGAATTGATCCTCCTCTCTCCACTGGAGACTCGTATCTAGGATCCTTGGCAAGATAGGCACCCTCTGATCCCTCTGACAACTGACTCCCTCTCTTGAAAGTCTGCCAAAGACAATGAATTAGCTCTCTTTGATCCTCTGATTGATATTTATATTTCGTTGGAAAGAAATCTTCTAAGAATTTGTTCTCCTCCCACTCTTTGTCAACTTAGCTTACGCTAAATTCTGCATTGGCAAAATATTCACCCCACCAACAATTGTTGAAGGTATGTAGCTCAGCTTCTAGTTCATGGCACTCTGCACAGCAATCAGCTTCTGTACTGCATCACCCTAGTTGGCCTCTGCGTGAGAATACTGGCTTAGCGTAGCCTCTGCGTAGTGCAAGCTAGTCCTGTGTCCCTCTGGAAGACACTGTGTTCGTCTGTGTCACCCAGTTAGGACTGCATCAGCCTCTGCGTCCCTCTGTTGTTTCGCTGCCCTCTCTAGATTATGTGTTGTTGATGTTTCTTTCTCTACTACTTTCTGCAACACAGATTCTCCAGCCTTCTTGTTGGATATTCAGTTAGATCTGCAATCGCTCTAATAACATGTGAAAAAATCTGAATATACTTAAAACAGAAACCCTACTGTTAAATTCTTGATTTACTTCTCCTATTTACACAACTTATTAATTTGAAAAATTCAACATTAACAATGAAGTAAATAAATTAACAACCTATACATGCAGATCTGAACTGAATAACATGCACAATGACAAAGTGACACGCAAGGAATTTCTGGACAGTTGTTCCCAGAAAAACCCAATGCGGGAAAATTGGTGCTTCTAGCTTCTGGAGATTTTTTATTATTAAGTAGATTATAAGTACAATATATTTGGGCACCAAACTAGTTAACCCAACAAAGAAATAGATATGCATCTATACTTCTATTTTGGGGAAAGAAAACTGATTAATTCACACCTTCAAATGGGATTTATAGAACTCAGCCTTTTCTGGCCTCTAGAAACCCCAGTTCCTCTCTGAATCCCTCTATGCCAGCCCTACTGGCGTATGTCAACCTCTGCGCTGCTTAGGAAGGGCCTGCATCACCCCAGACTCAGTTACGTTACCCCTGCGGTGCCTTGGCTAGGCCCGCATAAGTTCTCCTGGGACTGCGTCAACCCTCCTTGCACTGCGCCAAACCTCCTGGCCTCATGGTGCCTCTACGCTACCCCTGCTAGGCTCTAGGCTTCTCTACGTAGTTGTTGCTTGCTTTGCGTTGCTCTGGTCTGCTACTTCTCTGCCCTTGTTGTACTCTTGGCCTGGGACTACACCATCCGTCTCGCCAATACTACCCCTCTCCACAGCTAAAACACTTCTGAAATTTTTAGCAAACCACGCCCTAGAATTCAAACTTAGCTTCATTGCTCTGCCACTATGTGTGTTCTCCAACTAACCCCAAGCCCTCGAATTCAAACTTAGCTTCAGTTCTCTGCCACTGTGTGTGTTCTCCAACTGACCCCAAGCCCTCTTCTTATACTTTTCTCGTTGAAACTTCAATGATCATGATCTAATATTGAATCGACGTCTAATATTATAAGATGCTTAATCCACGTCACTTAATTCATTCTCATCACATGTTTAATTTAATTAACTTTAATCTTTTAATTTTCCTAAGTTAGACTTAGATTCCTTAATTAAATATCTCTTAAACTGGATGGAATTTCCCAAAACGCTTTTTGGGTCTTAGAGATCTTATGTACTCTAGTCCCTCACAAATTTTGGGAGCTAGAGAAAATTTGATGCTACCCTAACACCCCAAAATCTCAACACAATATACGACAACAAAACTATGAAAATCCATGGTGAAATGTCCAAGTTGACCGCAATTATAACATATGATCTATCTATGACCTTGTCCAGTGCCTCCTTTGCAGCCATGCCCTTGGCCTTGGAAACCTCCATGCGATGTTGTCAAACCTGGATCTTTGCGACCTTCGACTTGCATTCGGTATGCACCAGGACTCTGCATCATTATATCATAGCTTCGACAGTGATTGTTATCATGTCCCACCGAACTACATAAATTACAAAAAAATTGCTTCGACGACTATATGTACTTTTGCAGTAGATGACAGTAGTCTGTGGAGTGTTAGCCTGCAACTTCGCATAAGCTACACCAAATAATCTCTATGGATAGGCTTCAATGGACTTGGCATCCCAGTGCTCAAGTAATCTCTATAAACATGACATTGATCCTTATGGTGACACTCTGCTTTTCACTTTATGCACTATACTTCTGAGTGCATATCAAACTAAACCTATTTTCCCTTCTTTGGGTCCTGGAATTCCATATGTAAGCTCGCCAACTGGGTGTAGATCTGCTTAACCCCTATGTTTGTATCTGCTACCGGCGAAGCTTCTAGTTTCATCACAATCTCCAATTATTTCGCTTGGGTTGTGATCTTCTGTTTTGACAATGGAAAACTAAGATGTGGAAATAGCATAGCTATAAACCATTCCTTGCACTTCTTATCAGAAATCTCAAAGCTGACCTGACTTAGTAGTGTCTTAACCCTTTGATCTACTGCCCACACAGCTTCAATAACTAATTGCTTGATCTCCTTGATCTTCTTAATACACTAGGACTGCAACTTCAGCTTCTTAAATTCAACATTTAGTGCAGCTTTTGTCTGGCCTAACGTGGAATTTTGGTTCATTGAAGAGTACTTCATATACCAGGATAATACTCTATCCTGCAACGTTGTGACCAACTACACGTTCTTCATATTATCATCAGTGATGTTCTCTGATCTCTATATTTATTCTACAACAAACCAAAACCAATTGGGATCATCTAATCTTTTGAAAATATGCATCTTGGGTGAGTGAGCCATGTACTTAAACGTGGGATTTGGAGGTGGAGGAACAATATGGGGATAGGTTGTCATAGGAGTGGAGGGTTGGGGAATTCCAGAAGCACACTAAAAATCTTCAAATTTTATCGACGCACTTCTATGGGTAGCAGGGTTGCTTTCTCCTTCTTCACTTTCAGACCCAAATAGTGGACTGTACTTAGACTCAACGTAATTATTTTGATCTACCCTAAATATCCTACCATGTTGCATAGTTCCAGTTTTCTTTCCTCCGAACATCAATATAATTGCATTTGTAGTACACCTTTTCACACAATAGCATCTTAATCCAAAGCTTCAATGAGTTTAAGTACTTACCTTGTGCACCTTTAAAACATTTGTGCTCTGCTTCATTATAGGATACAGATGTATCAATCGCAAACTCAGTAATAAAGCTTCCAAGGATACTATCGATCCAATAATCAACGACCCTTTCGATCTTTTTATTATTTCCCTTTAGTTGCTTGATCAGTTCTAGAGTCCGCGTAGTAGGCTTATTGTTGAAATGGGTCATTTGCTTAGCTAGTCTTGATAACTACTCGTACAACTCACTTTCAAAACGATGAGAAAAATATCTCTTGTTGATATGTGAAGATATACTTTAGTAACCACTATTTAGTAGATATGTGCAGATTTATGTTTTCCTACCTATTGAAGCCTAGAAAATATCTCTTCAAACATTGGGGAAAACCACCCGGTCGGGACCTTAGGACAGCTCCTTTTCCGTTTGGTATGGTGGCTCCGACTGGATTTAAAGGACCAGTTTCCTCATAACTAAATGGGTTGGTGAGGGGTTGATTTGGATGAGTGGAAATGGGACTAAATTGACTGAAATAAAACTATCTAATTAAACTAAATGCTGATAAAGAAATTCTAACACTAACCCGGGTAATTATATGTCAATACAACTTAAGATTGTTCCAATTTAACAATAACCATGAAAATGTATTATTATTTAAATTGAAATGTGCAGAAACGAATAAAGATAACTCTGTTTAAGAAATTAAACAGATTTATATTAGCATATTGCATTCATCATTGTATACCATCTATATATGTTTTATGAAAGACAACATTTCAATTATACTCAGAAATGATATATAAAAGGAAACGTTATGAAAACCAAATATATAAATGATAGCAAATTCTTCAAGCGAATATCATATAACAAAGGAAATCAACAGTGAACAGATAGAAATACCTCATTCATCTTGAAGACTTTCAAATGAAATCTGATACTCTAATCCAGTAACTCTGATGTAAAATCAAATCCAAAGGTACAGAAATGCAACACTTCAAAGATAATTTTAGCACAAAATCACCAGATGTGATCCTTTATAAAATATAAGAGGGAATGGAGTACAGAAATGTAAGCTCCAAGTCCAAAAAATATTACAACTCCAGATCCCTCTCTAAATGCATGAGAGGGATTTAAATAAGAAATTTCATAAACAGAATCCTACTACTACTACTACAATCTATCAAATTAAAAACAGAAATTCTATCTTAAATGAAACTGATTCATTGCTTTTCTTTCTCGCTTGATGTAGCCAAGTTGCAAATCTTCAGCATATCTTGGATCCTTGGTGGATGACTCATCTCGGAATGCAGCTGTCCAGCATAGGTGGCATCAGAAAATTCTGCAATTAAACAATGGACAGCATTTGAAAGGAATTTAATAGCCATTTCTTGATTGTTTGGCTTAATTAAATAAGTCGACATATTTTCCCAAGATATTGCTTGAAGTTTGTCGATTTGTTGAATTTTATTCATCATTTCTTCTTTCCATCTGTTTTCAGTTTCTTTCACTTTAGGCAAACTACCAGGAACATAGTCTGAAATGAGATTCATTGAATACAAGTTGTCATTTATAAATTGTGTGATATTGCTCATCATGCTCCTAGCTCTTGATATTTCTCTCTCGGCCTTCATTATCTGATGTTCCCATTCTGTAAACAAGATTTCTTTATGTATTTCTTCTATCCTAGGAAGATTAGCTTCTCTTCCTTTTTCTGTATCTTGCCAAGTAAGAAATTCAGAAATCTTTTCATCAGCATCATCAATTTCTTGTCTGAGAGTAATAATGTTTTGGATCAAGGATGAGGTAATATCACAAAATGGTTCTTCCTGTGATATTTTTGCACAAAATTCATTCAATTGTTGAGACAACAGTTTATTGGCTTCCAGAGCTTCCGATTTGAATTCACTTAATTTAGGGAAATCTTTGAACCTATCTAAAGCTGTTTGAAATTCCTTTTCTTGTACAATCTTCGCATTCTTCTCATTTTGTAACAAACCTTGTAACTTGGAAATTTCTTCATTCAATTGTTGTTGTTTGCCTAAGACCTGCTCATCAACTTTCTTCTTTTCTTTGGCAAGCTGTTCTTCTAACTCTTTGGACCTGAGTTCTTGATCTTGTAGTTGTTGTTGCAATTGAGTAATCTTTTGCCGACTTTCCTTAGCTTGCTCTTCAAGTAAAGCTATATGAAGATCTTTCTGAGTCATCATCTGAGAAACTTCTACAACTTTATCTACTGTTGCAGCACTATATGCTCCTGCATATTGGGACAATTTAGTGAGATCCTCAGATGGATTCACTTCAGTATTCTTGTAAACAATATTCATAAATTCTTCCTGTGGAGTAGAAAACATGTCCTGATCCATCTTCCTTCTTTTTCTCTGTCTTCTGACAACAGCCTTATGCTTAGGGCTGTAAAATACATCTAAAGGAGGGATCTCCTCAATCTTCAATACAATCTGCCCTGTAGGATGTTCAGGAATGATTTCGACATCCTGCTCTACTTGCTCTTTATCTTTATCCTGCAGTCCCAATTGCTGAGCGAATTGATCATATTGTTTCAATAATTGAGAGGAAACATTAAGATCAGCAGAGTCTATAATTTTCTCAGTAGTTTCTTTTCCTCCCGATTGTGTGTCTGCCTTCTCTGTATTTGATCCCTGCTCAATGGTTTTGCTATCCGATCATCCTTTTTGATTATGCACATTAGTATCATTACTTGTGCATTTTTCTATTGTTTGAGCAGTGGACTGCTTATCAGTATTTCGATCGGATTTACCATCAGTATTCCTTTTCTGAGCATCAGGTTTGCCATCAGTGCCCACCTTTTCAGTATGTACAGTTGGCTGGTTAATAACCGATTGTGTAATGACTTTACCGGCTGATGTTTCTCCTGGCGTTTTGACAAATGTATCCTCTGTCTCTGACCCTTGTATAGGAATTCTCATTTGGTCTAGAGGAACTCTCAACAATCTTTGACTTCTGAATAACAAAAATTTATTCATTTCTTCCTTCTGGAATTTGTACTTGGCTAAATCATAGATTTGAGGAAAATCATTCAACGAAAAAAACAAATCATCAAACTCATTTGGTTCATGCTCAAATCGAGCAATTGAAACTGAAGCAGTAACATTAAAGGCTATCTGTCGCGGATCATACTGTCTCCCTGGAATGGTTGCAAATTTAGAACCCTTTATTTTGGCGACTTCCTTTTCTGCATGTTTGAAGTCATTTAAAGTAAACTGACCACAATTGAATGGGAATGGAGGCCACATTCTCTTCTTACTATTGTTTAAAGCTCTGGATATTCCTTCAACTGTTAATTGATAGGAAATTTCCTAGGCGAGAAGTTTGTCTGGAACAATAAGAGGAAGAACATGGGGTTCCACAATACTCCCAAAAATCCTGATGTATGTAAATTTCTCCTCTCCGAACCAACCTCCTATTGAGGATAAGTCGGCTTTAGCGTTATCAGAGAATCTAGGAGGGAAGCGATTGAAAATGGTTTGAAAAACAGGGATAAGGAAACCATGGCATATTCTATACACATTATCTTGGTAATGAACTTTCCAAAGAATTTTATGATATATATGAATTGGGGTAGGGTCTTTGGGAGTCCATTTCCATCCTAACAAGGGAAACTCGGAATTAAAACAAAGAGCATCTAGAATATAGGCACAAAAGAAAAAAGGAGTGGATTTTCCAGCGGTTTTATCTTGTCTGTACTCGAGTATTCTATTAGCCATTCTATCAGAAAGAATAACAGCCCAGTCCATAATGTCGGAATTGACAACAGCTAGGATTAATGGGACCTTTTGTATAGAAAACCTAGCGGAATTATCATTACCAAATAATCTACACATCATGGCAGTGACATAGCAGTACGGAGGTAAGAGGGAATCTACAGAATACATACCGGATGCTTCATTTCTGTGCTTCTCAGGATTTTTCCTCCAATCTTTGATAGGATCGGATTGAACTTTATTATTATCAGCAAACTCTTTGATAAATTCTTTGTTATACACCTTCTGTGGATCAAGAAGATGATACATTGCCTTAATGTCTTCTGCTTTAAACGACCCAAAAGACACTCCAGAAGATGAAACAAACGTTCTGTCCTTTATCTTCACACTATCGATGACCCATCGAATTACATCATAATAAGGCATGATGCTTGCTCTGGCTGCAATTCGATGCAAAAATGAATTTGCAAGTGATTTTTCAGTAATCTCAGAGTCGGAATCTGAGCTATCTTCATCCGGAACTGATGCCTTTTCCACTGTGACTTTGGGGTTTTCTTTCTCCAATAGATTGTAAACTCCTTCCCACGTCATTCTTCCGAGCCCTTGGCATGATGTATCTGTAACTAATCTCAGTTTTGTTGGCTTTTCTTTTGAGACTGCAGGAGTCTCAACAAACTTAACAGGAACAGCGGTCTTGGCTCTTCTCGCTCTCTTCAACATTTCTGCATTTGATATTACTTCCCTTTCTCTGTGAATGAAAGGGCTTGGTGTTCCTTGACTCTGCAAGACAATAAACTTTCAGTCGTGACAAACAAGAAACTTTGAACGGAACGATTATGAACTCATGATTCGTTATTTATTGGTTTCGTATAGTGCGTAAATGTTCTTTTTGGGTCACACTCACGTATTAAAAACGAAATCATCAACCAATATTCATTCGATTTGCTATTGAATACCCACGTACAAATGGAGATTTGGCGCTTGTGAAATATTATAATATTCACCTATCCTGAACTTTTCAAATGTAATAAATGTCATTTATCAATCGCATCGAAAGTTTTCAAATGACACATAAATATCATAATACAAATTTCTCGATTTGCCGATTGCGATTGAAAACTTTTCCGATTTCTGATTAGATTGTTTAGATCGCAATCGGGGAGTTTCAATCGAAAAGAATTGTTAATGGCTTTCTCCGATTTCCAATGGTGGGGTCTACCATATAAAAAAATTTCTCATTTAAACGAACAAATGTTTTTTTTCTTTTGAAAAGCGTTTATTATAATAACGCGCGTCGCATCGGAGAATTTGAAATTGACCACAAAGAGCTTATTAAAGAATGCTCCGATCATGCGATTGCGATTGGTCGCATCGCATCGGAAGTATGTGAATGAATAACTTAAACTCTTTGCGATTTGAAGTTTTGTGATCGAACTAATCGCATCGGAGGATTTGGGTTTCTATGTTAGATTATCCTCTAAGGATTTTCTTCGATTTCCGATTGCGATTACTATTCATTGGACTTTTATATTTCGACTTGTTTTCTTATGATAAGGTCTTCTATATTTGATCGGATCAGAAGTTTTGAATGTTGTATTTGGTTTGTATATAAACAAAGATGAGCTTTTTCAAAACAATGAATCTTTATTTCTAATTCTTTTATTTCTATAAAAAGAAAAAAGGGACCCTATTTCTAAATGAATTTTATTCTAAAATTAAGAAAAAGGGAGGGTTGTTGTATAGTACAACAATTGGCGATTCATTGAAAGAACCAGTTATCTCTGAAAAAATAAAATGAATACTATATTTTTAGTAAGTAAAGATTTTTAAAGATAATGAAAACTATCCTAGGATAATCAAAAATAAAATCTAACTTATGAAAAAGAATAAAAATTATTTACAATTTCTTTCTAGTTTCTTGAGAATAAAAACATTTTTGTGTTATCTCAAGCTTTGATTGGTATTAATAATGAAGTAAGTGAATTTCTCCAAGTTTGGTTTTATAATATACTCTATTGTCATAGGTATTGCCTCTGCTGCCCGCAAACATTCATAGTTTCGACAGGGTTACCTTTTAACCATTAACTATTCATTGTCCCATCCAACTAAGATTATGACTTTTTAAAAGATAAATTCATAAGACATATTATCTCATGTTTTTTGTCTTTTATTTATTTTTTATTTTTTAAGAGCCATTGTTCTGGTTTGGTAGCCAGTTAATAACAATGCCATTCACTAGTTGTAATTAAACTGAACAAGCTGGCTCGTGATGAGACCCCTTGTCTTTATATTTATAAGCCATTACCCTGTTTTGATGTGTAGTATTGGTAATGTTAGTTTCATTACTTCTTATGAATATGGTAAGTCGGCTCATGATGAGACCTCTTATCTCTTAAAATTTTACATAATTTCTTAGAATTACATTCTAAAAAATCACAACCTAAATGGATGGGGTGAAATAGTTTTATCCTTAAGAATCAATGGATGACAATTTTTCGCAGTATGTCAGGTCCCTATATCGCTAGTATAGCCCCTTATTATTGTTAGTGTAACCCCCTTATTGTTATTATTGTACCCTTGTAACCCCAATTTGTTATTATTGTGCCCTTAAATTATTATTGTTAGGTCGGCTAGGATTACATTGTGGCCCACTAGGATTACATTATGGCCCCATGGACTCCTATATATAGAAAGGAGGTTTTGTAAATTGTATCATCCAAGAATTGTTCATTTATGTAATGTATTGGAGGTTTCCCCCTCGAAGAGGCTAATTTATAAGGCGTTGATATCTCTTTTCTTCTTTTTTTGGAGTTGGTTACACAATGCTTTTTTGAGTACCAAGACTTGAATAATATTTACTTTTATAGATAACCTCTCTCTGCTTAATAAACTTATAATGATTTACATTTCCCTCAAGTTTTTCAAAATATCATGCAAATAATTGGTATAATCTTTCAAAGTTTAACATCTTATTTAAAACTATCAAAAGACTATGATCATTTCTTTAAAAATTATTATTTACACAAAATAAATATTTATAATATTCTTCCTAAGAATTTTTTCAATAAAATAACATTAGAGACTGATATCAACTTTATTTTGTTGCAAATAATTTATAACTTTTAAGAGTTGAATATACAATAGTAGTATACTGCCAAGAGGAAAGAATTTTCTAAGCAGCTACTACAAGAAGAGTCACCCAGACTTTGAGTATGAATGCTTGATACTACCTTAAATGATCATGTCTAACATATTTTTCAAAATATATATGCTTGCTTGCTTTCATGGTGCCTTAGATCTGCCTCAGAACAGACACCTAACCACAAAATTTTTGAGCTGAGGTGTCTGCCATCATGTGCACTTTGCAGCTGTTGATGTTTTGAATTGTTACTTTCAGCTCATTCCTGTGTCTTTCTTCATTTTAGTGATTTATCATAGCCTCAAATTGAGCGATATAAGAGCTTCAATAAATTGCACTAGGGCTAATGATGAAAGAGTTAAATTTGATGGTATCACAGCTTCTTTTCCATAAACTAAATTAAACGGTGAAGTTCCTATTGAAGCTTTTTCAGTGATACGATCAGCCCATAATGCAAAGATTAAAGATTTGTGCCAATTCTTTTGATTTTGATCAATAGTCCTTTTAATGATTTTGATGATATTTTTGTTAGTGGATTCAGCCAAACCATTACCTTGTGGATAATAATTTGCTGAATATTTCAGTTTAAAACCTCATTTGACTGCAAATTCTATTAAACTATTTCCGGAAAAATAAGATGCATTATCAAAGACAAGAGCTTGAGGTACACCAAACCTGGTTATGATGAATTGATCTATGAAATCAATAATTGCATCAGAATTGGCTACCTTCAAAGGGATTGCCTCTACCCATTTTGTAAAGTAATCAGTTGCAGTAAGGATGTACTTGTGCTGTTTGGAAGAATGAGGTACTATTTCACCAATAATGTCAAGCCCCCATTGTTCGAATGGTTGCTCAATAGTTACTGGTTGCAAAGGAAAAGCTGGTTTCCTTTGTCTTCCACTTACAGTTTGACAAATTTGGCACTTCCTTACGTAATCATGTGTATCTTTAAAAAGGGTAGGCCAGTAATAACCAGCACGAATTATTTTGTGAGCCGTGGTATCACCTCCAAAATGACCTCCTGCTGGTCCATCATGTAATTCCTGCAAAACCTTTTCAGCTTCAGTCTTTTCAAGACATCTTAATAAAATTGAATCATAATTTTTTCTAAATAACACATTATCAATGATCTCATATTTAATAGCTTTTAATCTTAAAGCACATTTTTTCTTATAGTTGAGATCAGAAGGAGCATACCCATTTTTCAAGAAATAGATGAGATCAGCATACTGAGATTCAGAATCCGTAATACTTATCTGATTTACTTGAATATCTTGATTTGAATCTTCATTTTCTGGTATGTTATGAGCTCCTGCTAATAATCTGCAAAAACCTTGTCCTCTAACAATCTTAGCTGGTTTAATATCAACATCATATTCTTGCAAGGCTGTTACCCAGTTAGCTCTCTTTTCTCCTACTTCTCTCTGAATTAATAATTGCCTCACTGCAGAGAATGGGACAATAATTTTTGTATGTGTTTTCAAGAGAAAAGGTCTGAAATGTTTTATTGATTTAAACACAGCAAAGGCTTGTTTTTCAACATCGGAATAATTAAGCTCAGCTCCTTGTAGATTTGAGCTAAAGAAAGAAATAGGTGCTTCGATTTCTTGATCATTGAGTTGTGTTAAAACGGCTGCATAGGATGTTTCAGTGGCCAGAGTATACAAAGTAAAATCTTTAGAAAAATCCAGGGTATTCAATGTTGGTGCATTAATGATCGCTCGTTTGATTGAATCAAAAGCTTCTTTTTCTTTATGCGTCCATTTGAATATTGAATTCTTCTTGATCATATTTTGCATAGGTAAAACAATTAAAGAAAAATCAGGAATGAATCTTTTTACAAAATTGATCTATCCAAGAAATGATTGCATGGATTTTTTGTTATGAGGTAAAGAAATATCAGAAATTTCTTTTACTCTATCTGGATCAATGTATATACCATCTTTTGACACAACAAATCCTAAAAGTTTTCCTTCATCCAAAGCAAAGAAATATTTCTTTGGATTTAAGGAAATACCAAACCTTCTACATCTTTCAAATATTTGTTTTAGATCATGTAGATGATTGGTTCTCTTTTTTGAAAATATTGTTATGTCACAAGATAAACAACAACTGACTTATTGATCAGACCTTTAAACGCTATGTCCATGGCTCTTTGGAAAGTTGCTCCTGCATTTATTAGTCCAAAAGGCATTTTTTGATAAGCATAAGTTCCCCATTTTGTTCTGAAAGCTGTTTTCAATCTGTCATCTGGATGAACTAAGACTTGATTATAGCCTGAAAATCCATCAAGAAAGGACATAAGTTCAGAACCAGCTACCTTTTGAAGAATCTGTTCCATAGTTGGTAATGGGAAATTGTCTTTTAAACATGCCTTGTTTAAATTTCTGAAATCAATACAGATTCTTATATCACCATTTTTCTTCCTTACAGGTACCATATTGGAAACCCAATTGGAGTGTCTGACAGGAAAAATGATTTTGGCTTTTAAAAGTTTATTAAGTTCTGATTTGATTTGTCCTTCGAGATTTGGATGAACCTTCCTTAGCTTTTGTTGAACAGGTTTAATATCAGGAAGCATTGGAATTGTGTGTTGAATAACCGAAGTATCATATGTTTTTAAATCATCATAATTCCAAGCGAAAACGTTTTTATATTTGTTCAAGAGTTTAATGAAAGAATTCCTTTCCTCTGGTGCTAAATTGAGTCCTAAATTAACGTTTTGAGGTTTGGAATCAGAACCAAGATTCACTAATTCAAACTTCAAAGTGGAACTTTGAATTTTGGCATTAGAGACTTTCTTGAATCTGTCTTTAATATCATATAAGTCCTCCAATTTAACAACAGATTTCGGAATGGGATTTTCATTACCTTTTGAAGAAATTTGTAAATCATGATCATCTTCATCAATAATTTTCTCATCATATGATTTCTCTGAAGTCATGAAATTTAAAATATCTTGATCATGATAGAAAACTCTCCAATTTGTGACATTGTCTGGGATAGATGGACGAAAAATTAATTCTACAGAAAACCTATCAGGACTGCAATCTTCAGCAGGTAGGAGTTTAGATGCAACATTAGCTAACAAGTCAGCTGATGTATTATGATTCCTAGGAATAGGAGAAATATTGAATGCTAAAAAATGAGTGGTGAGATCTTGTACTAGGGTTTGATAGTGTTTAAGATGTCCTCAAAGGCAATGAATAGTATTCCTAACTTGTTTTATGACAATTTCGGAATCACCAAAGACTTTCAAGTATTTAACATCTAACCCTATGGCTTTATAAAGTCTTTGAACCAAGGCTTCATATTCTGCAGTATTGTTAGTACACTCAAATTCTAGCCTACATGACAGCATGGTTTTTTCTCCATCCGGATCAATTAAAATGCATCCTGCTCCAGCTCCATCACTAGACTTTGATCCATCAAAATATAACGACCAAAATAAAGATTTATCTATTGACTTATCTACAATTACATCATAAGTATTTACAATTCTGGAAGAATTAGATTGTGAAAAATTTTCTATTTGAGAAACAAAAGTATTTACAGAAAAAGATGATTGGGGTGCTTTGAAGTTTCTAAGAAATGATTCAGCAGAATAACCTCCAAGAATATTGTTGTTGAATGCCACAGGTTCATTAGGTTGTTCAAATTCAGTGACAGTGTGCGTCATATGTTTTTCTCGTTCGATTTTGATTTGATTTGGTTTCCCTTTGTAGGGAAGCCACATATGTGAATAATCAGTTGAGATATAACCATTAAGTTTCGCAGAACAGTCCCTGCTTAAAATTAATCCATAGAATTCAGGAATATCAGTAATCAAAATATCAATTCTTTGGACAATTCTAGGATCGGAAGCTAATCTGATAGTAACCGAATTGATTTCTCCTACAACTTGAACTTTAGAGCAATCTAATTGAACAATATGAACTGCCGATTTCTGTGGTTCGATATTCAATTTGGCACAAACAGAAGTAGGCATTATATTAGAGGAAGCTCCAGAATCAATTAAACAATTATGCAGATTCTTATTGTACATTTCATAAGTCAGAAGAAAAGGAGGAGTTTGAGAATTTGAATTTTCTCCAATGAGCACGGTATCAGTAGCATCTACCTTATCTGGTGGTTTACCAGCTCCTCTAGCTGCTTTTGCAACTACACCGCTTGGTAAAGGAGCAATTGGTGTAGCATTTAATTCTTTCAATAGCAACTTCTGCTGGTGTTTTAGTTTGCTGAGTTCATGTAAGGAAATGTTGGCTTTGATCTTTTTCATGTCTTCGACAATGTTGTACTCCATAGGATCTGACACCACTAAAGTCTTTGTTGTTGATGTGGGAGGATTAGAAGAAGATGGTTGATTTTGAGTAGGTAATGGAGAAGCTTTCTTTGCAGGGGATTTGTCTTTGGTACTTGGAGTTGTGATTTTCTTTTTAGGAGCTATTTGTAAAGGCTCTGCTGTAGATTTACTCCGAGTACTTACAGGCATAGCTTCTTGTTCTACCTCACTATCAGAATTAGGGAGGATAAAATCCCACATTCCATGTAATTCAACTATTTCTTCATTCTCATCTTCCTCATCTGATACTAAAGATGTATCTTCTTCTTCTTCTTCTTCCTCTGATTCTGCATTAGAGATTGCATTAGGAGGTTTAGATTCAACTTGGTTTCTTCTGAAATTTCAGAATGGTTTTTTGGTAGAAGTTTCAGCTACTTGTTTTTTAATTTCAACCATTTCATTTGACATGGTTTTAAGAACTTTCTGTAAACCCTCCATGTCATATGGATCTTTGGCATTTTTCTTTGAATCATCTTTGAAGCTGACTTTCTTCGATTTCCTTTCCTCAATAGCATTTTTCTTTTCTAGAGAAATAATTCATTTTTCTACTGCAATAGCCTCTTTCATATTCTCAGCTAATGTAGGTTTTGCAGCTCTATCTACAAAAATTTCTATGTTTGAGGGTAAGGCAGTTATATACCATTCACTTCTGACTTGTTCACTGGGCTGTGAATCTGTGTGGATTTTGTTCAAGAGTTTGTTGAATCTAGCGTTGAAATCTTTAATGGGCTCTTTGGGCTCTATTTTCAAATTTGAGAGGTCATTGAGTAAAGTAGCTATTGATCGGTCATCTCCAAATTTGGTTAAAAAATGATCTGCAAAAATGGCCCAACTTGTTATGGATCCCGAAGGTAATGAAAAGTACAATGATCCTGCTGCTCCTTGAAGAGTATAAGGGAATAATATAACTACAACATCTTCATGTGTGACTTCGTTCAAATTTACAGCCAACATAAAGTTATTGATATGTTCTTCAGCTTGGATGTTAAGATCTGGGCTAAATTTCGGAAGCCATTTTCCAGGATTGTCTGGTAAATCATGTAAAGGTGCAGCCATGTTGACTGCCCCTAGAGTAGCCCATGGTCTAGCCATTATCGGAATGACTATTGGAGGAGTAGTAGAAACTGGTGGTGTTTGAATAGAAGTTGTTGGAATAGATGATGTTGAGATTGATGATGACTGAGCAGATGATGATTGAGGAGATGATGTGGAAACAACTGCACTTTGTTGAGTTGTGGTTTCGGAAACAGGTGATTGAATATGAGATGATGAACTTGTATCACTTTCTGATTCCGATTGAATTCTTTTTGTTTTGCCCTTACTAGGTAAAGGAAATTCTTTCGGAGGAATACCAAGTTTTTCACTTTGCAACCTAGTAAGAGGTTTTGAAGGAACAAATTTTGAACTTACACTACCTTCAGATATTTCAGACTCTTCAAGAGATAACGAGAATCCTTTCAATTTATGGATTAAATCTTGTACTTCAGGAGACTCAGGATATTGCTTGTTTGAGTGTTTTGAGATTTTGGTAGTGGGTGCATGAATATTCTTCGCAATTTCTTCTCTAGGATTTTGAATTTCGGAAGAAATTGAAGAAGTTAATGAGGGTGTTTTGCTCTCAGAATGGCCTGTGGATAAAGATTTACTTGCCATTCATAGCTCATGCCCTCCTTCTAGCGCCAAAAATGTTGAAGCCTAGAAAATATCTGCTTCAAACATTGGGGAAAACCACCTGGTCGGGACCTTAGGACAGCTCCTTTTCCGTTTGGTATGGTGGCTCCGACTGGATTTAAAGGACCAGTTTCCTTATAACTAAATGGGTTGGTGAGGGGTTGATTTGGATGAGTGGAAATGGGACTAAATTAACTGAAATAAAACTATCTAATTAAACTAAATGCTGATAAAGAAATTCTAACACTAACCCGGGTAATTATATGTGAATACAACTTAAGATTGTTCCAATTTAACAATAACCATGAAAATGTATTATTTTAAATTGAAATGTGCAGAAACGAATAAAGATAACTCTGTTTAAGAAATTAAACAGAGTTATATTAGCATATTGCATTCATCATTGTATACCATCTATATATGCTTGTGAAAGATAACATTTCAATTATACTAAAAAATGATATATAAAAGGAAAAGTTATGAAAACCACATATATAAATGATAGCAAATTTTCAAACGAATATCATATAACAAAGGAAATCAACAGTGAACAGACATAAATACCTCATTCATCTTGAAGACTATCAAATGAAATCTGATACTCTAATCCAGTAACTCCGATGTAAAATCAAATCCAAAGGTACAGAAATGCAACACTTCAAAGATAATTTCAGCATAAAAATCACCAGATGTGATCCTTTATAAAATATAAGAGGGAATGGAGTACAGAAATGTAAGCTCCAAGTCCAAAAAATATTACAACTTCGGATCCCTCTCTAAATGCATGAGAGGGATTTAAATAAGAAATTACATAACAAAATCCTACTACTACTGCTACAATCTATCAAATTAAAAACAGAAATGCTATCTTAAATGAAACTGATTCATTGCTTTTCTTTCTCGCTTGATGTAGCCAAGTTGCAAATTTTCAGCATATCTTGGAGCCTTGGTGGATGACTCATCTCGAAATGCAGCTGTCCAGCGTAGGTGGCATCGGAAAATTCTGGAATTAAACAATCGACAGCATTTGAAAGGAATTTAATAGCCATTTGTTGATTGTTTGGCTTAATTAAATAAGTCCACATATTTTCCCAAGATATTGCTTGAAGTTTATTGATTTGTTGACTTTTATTCATCATTTCTTCTTTCCATCTGTTTTCAGTTTCTTTCACTTTAGGCAAACTGCCAGGAACACAGTCTGAAATGAGATTGATTGAATACAAGCTGTCATTTATAAATTGCGTGATATTACTCATCATGCTCCTAGCTCTTGATATTTCTCTCTCGGCTTTCATTATCTGATGTTCCCATTCTGTAAACAAGATTTCTTTATGTCTTTCTTCTATCCTAGGAAGATTAGCTTCTCTTCCTTTTTCTGTATCTTGCCAAGTAAGAAATTCATAAATCTTTTCATCAGCATCATCAATTTCTTGTCTGAGAGTAATAATGTTCTGGATCAAGGATGAGGTAATATCACAAAATGGTTCTGCCTGTGATAGTTTTGCACAAAATTCATTCAATTGTTGAGACAGCAGTTTATTAACTTCAAGAGCTTCCGATTTGAATTCACTTAATTTAGGGAAATCTTTGAACCTATCTAAAGCTGTTTGAAATTCCTTTTCTTGTACAATCTTCGCATTCTTCTCATTTTGTAACAAACCTTGTAACTTGGAAATTTCTTCATTCAATTGTTGTTGTTTGCCTAAGACCTGCTCATCAACTTTCTTCTTTTCTTTGGCAAGTTGTTCTTCTAACTCTTTGGACCTGAGTTCTTGATCTTGTAGTTGTTGTTGCAATTGAGTAATCTTTTGCTGACTTTCCTTAGCTTGCTCTTCAAGTGAAGCTATATGGAGATCTTTCCGAGTCATCATCTGAGAAACTTCTACAGCTTTATCTACTGTTGCAGCACTATATGCTCCTGCATATTGGGACAATTTAGTGAGATCCTCAGATGGATTCACTTCAGTATTCTTGTAAATAATATTCATAAATTCTTCCTGTGGAGTAGAAAACATGTCCTGATCCATCTTCCTTCTTTTTCTCTGT
This sequence comes from Pinus albicaulis, assembly GCA_034641835.2. NCBI lineage: Eukaryota > Viridiplantae > Streptophyta > Pinopsida > Pinales > Pinaceae > Pinus > Pinus albicaulis. The sequence continues at coordinate 684,804,882 of CM076575.1, forward strand.
CTTCTAACAACAGCCTTATGTTTAGGGCTGTAAAATACATCTAAAGGAGGGATCTCCTCAATCTTCAATACAATCTGCCCTGTCGGATGTTCAGGAATGATTTCGACATCCTGCTCTACTTGCTCTTTATCTTTATCTTGCAGTCCCAATTGCTGAGCGAATTGATCATATTGTTTCAATAACTGAGAGGAAACATTAAGATCAGCAGAGTCTATAGTTTTCTCAGTAGTTTCTTTTCCTCCCGATTGCGTGTCTGCTTTCTTTGTATTTGCTCCCTGCTCAATGGTTTTGCTATCCGATCCTCCTTTTTTATTATGCACATTAGTATCAGTACTTGTGCATTTTTCTATTGTTTGAGCAGAGGACTGCTGATCAGTATTTCGATCGGATTTACCATCAGTGTTCCCTTTCTGAGCATCAGGTTTGCCATCAGTGCTCACCTTTTCAGTATGTACAGTTGGCTGGTCAATAACCGATTATGTAATGACTTTACCGGCAGATGTTTCTCCTGGCGTTTTGACAAATGTATCCTCTGTCTCTGGCCCTTGTATAGGAATTCTCAGTTGGTCTAGAGGAACTCTCAACAATCTTTGACTTCTGAATAACAAAAATTTATTCATTTCTTCCTTCTTGAATTTAGACTTGGCTAAATCATAAATTTGAGGAAAATCATTCAACGAAACAAACAAATCATCAAACTCATCTGGTTCATGCTCAAATCGAGCAATTGAAATTGAAGCAGTAACATTAAAGGCTATCTGTCGCGGATCATACTGTCTCCCTGGAATGGTTGCAAATTTACAACCCTTTATTTTGGCGACTTCCTTTTCTGCATGTTTGAAGTCATTTAAAGTAAATTGACCACAATTGAATGGGAATGGAGGCCACATTCTCTTCTTACTATTGTTTAAAGCTCTGGATATTCCTTCAACTGTTAATTGATAGGAAATTTCCTGGGCGAGAAGTTTGTTTGGAACAATAAGAGGAAGAACATGGGGTTCCACAATACTCCCAAAAATCTTGATGTATGTAAATTTCTCCTCTCCAAACCAATCTCCTATTGAGGATAAGTCGGCTTTAGCTTTATCAGAGAATCTAGGAGGGAAGCGATTGAAAATGGTTTGAAAAATAGGGATAAGGAAACCATGGCATATTCTATACACATTATCTTGGAAATGAACTTTCCAAAGAAGTTTATGATATATATGAATTGGGGTAGGGTCTTTGGGAGTCCATTTCCATCCTAACAAGGGAAACTCGGAATTAAAACAAAGAGCATCTAGAATATAGGCACAAAAGAAAAAAGGAGTGGAATTTCCAGCGGTTTTATCTTGTCTATACTCGAGTATTCTATTAGCCATTCTATCAGAGAGAATAACAGCCCAGTCCATAATGTCGGAATTGACAGCAGCTAAGATTAATGGGACCATTTGTATAGAAAACCTAGTGGAATTATCATTACCAAATAATCTACACATCATGGCAGCGACATAGCAATATGGAGGTAAGAGGGAATCTACATAATACATACCGGATGCTTCATTTCTGTGCTTCTCAGGATTTTTCCTCCAATCTTTGATAGGATCAGATTGAACTTTATTATTATCAGCAAACTCTTTGATAAATTCTTTGTTATACACCTTCTGCGGATCAGGAAGATGATACATTGCCTTAATGTCTTCTGCTTTAAACGACCCAAAAGACACTCCAGAAGCTGAAACAAACGTTCTGTCCTTTATCTTCACACTATCGATGACCCATCGAATTACATCATAATAAGGCATGATGCTTGCTCTGGCTGCAATTCGATGCAAAAATGAATTTGCAAGTGATTTTTTAGTAATCTCAGAGTTGGAATCTGAGCTATCTTCATCTGGAACTGATGCCTTTTCCACTGTGACTTTGGGGTTTTCTTTCTCCAATAGATTGTAAACTCCTTCCCACGTCATTCTTCCGAGCCCTTGGCATGATGTATCTGTAACTAATCTCAGTTTTGTTGGCTTCTCTTTTGAGACTGTAGGAGTCTCAACAAACTTAACAGGAACAACATTCTTGGCTCTCCTCGCTCTCTTCGACATTTCTGTGTTTGATACTATTTCCCTTTGTCTGTGAACGAAAGGGTTCAGTGTTCCTTGGCTCTGCAAAACAATAAAATTTCAGTCGTGACAAACAAGCAACTTGAACGGAACGATTATGAACTCATGATTCGTTATTTATTGGTTTCGTATAGTGCGTAAATGTTCTTTTTGGGTCACACTCACGTATTAAAAACGAAATCATCAACCAATATTCATTTGATTTGCTATTGAATACCCACGTACAAATGGAGATTTGGCGCTTGTGAAATATTATAATATTCACCTATCCTGAACTTTTCGAATGTAATAAATGTCATTTATCAATCACATCGAAAGTTTTCAAATGGCACATAAATATCATAATACAAATTTCTCGATTTGCCGATTGTGATTGAAAACTTTTCCGATTTTCGATTAGATTGTTTAGATCGCAATCGGGGAGTTTCAATCGAAAAGAATTGTTAATGGATTTCTCCGATTTCCGATGGTGGGGTCTACCATATAAAAGTTTTTCTCATTTAAACGAACAAATGTTTTTTTTCTTTTGAAAAGCGTTTATTATAATAATGCGTGTCGCATCGGAGAATTTAAAATTGACCGCAAAGAGTTTATTAAAGAGTATCCCGATCATGCGATTGTGACTGGTCGCATCACATCGGAAGTATGTGAATGGATAACTTAAACTCTTTGCGATTGAAGTTTTGCGATCGAACTAATCGCATCGGAGGATTTGGGTTTCTATGTCAAATTTCCTCTAAGGGTTTTCTCCGATCTCCGATTGCGATTGTTATTCATTGGACTTTTATACTTGATTTGTTTTTTATGATAAGGTCTTCTATATTTGATCGGATCGGAAGTTTTGAATGTTGTATTTGGTTTGTATATAAACAAAGATGAGCTTTTTCAAAATAATGAATCTTTATTTCTAAGTCTTTTATTTCTATAAAAAGAAAAAGGGACCCTATTTCTAAATGAATTTTATTCTAAAATTTAAGAAAAAGGGAGGGTTGTTGTATAGTACAACAAGGATGGTAGCTTTTAATTTTCAAGAAATTTTCTTGAATTTTTTTTCAGAAGGAAAGGACTTCAAATTACGGGGTATCGCAGGGAAGCCGAAAAGTTAATAATATCTAATGTCATGAAAAATCTTCTGAAGAAAGAACAACGAGGCTAAATTGCACAATTATGCTCACTAGAGGTTCCAACATCAAAATCATCTATTTCTGCAGATCTCCAAAAAGTCTTGGACAATCATTCCAATGTGTTTTAAACTACCAAAGGAATCCCACCTTTTTGTGATCATGATCATGATATTCATTTGATTCCACGAAGTGTTCCTCCAAACATCAGGCCTTATAGATATCCTTATGTCCAAAAGAGAAAAATTGAACGTATGATTGCAGAAATGTTAGAGGATGGTATAATTCAACCTAGTCAAATTTCTTTCTCTGCTCTAGTAGTATTGGTGCACAAGAAGGATGGATCATGGCGCATGTGTCCAGATTATAGGGAGCTCAATAAGTTCAATATTAAAGATAAATTTCCCATTCCTGTGATTGATGAATTATTGGATGAATTACATGGAGCAATTTATTTTACCAAGTTGGATCTTCATTCAAGATATCATCAACTTAGAATGAAGACTGAAGATATTCTGAAAACAACATTTGAAACTCATGAGGGTCATTATGAATTTTTGGTCATGCCTTTTGGCCTTACCAATGCACCTTCTACATTTCAAGGGTTGATGAATTCCATTTTAAAACCCTTCCTTAGAAAATTTGTGCTAGTATTTTTTTATGATATACTAATCTACAGTGGGTCTTGGAAGGATCATGTTCAACATGTTGACATGGTGCTAAAACTATTGGAGGAGAAACAATTATATGAAAAAACATCCAAATGTTTCTTTGGAGTACAAGAGGTGGAATATCTGGGTCATATTGTATCTCACGAGGGTGTTAAGGTAGACCCTAACAAAATTAAAGCCATTAAGAAATGAAAAGTCCCCACAACCATAAATTAGTTGCAAGGATTTCTCGGGTTAACATGGTATTATCACAAGTTTGTTAAGAATTATGGGAAAATATCAGCACCTCTAACAACATTATTGAAGAAAGATGCATTTTCATGGACTCCTGAAGCAACTATGGCCTTTGAACATCTTAAAGAGGAAATGTGCATAGCACCGATCTTAGCTATGCCAGACTTCACAAAAACCTTTATTGTGGAATGTGATGCCTTAGGAAATTGAATTGGTGTTGTTTTAATGCAAGAAGGAAGACCCATTTCTTTTGAAAGTCATCCAATCAAAGGAAAATATTTACAGAAAGCTATTTATGGGAAGGAAGTGCTAGCAATACTACATGCACTAAAGAAATGACGACCTTACCTAATGGGAAGACACTTCAAGGTAAAAACTGATCATGATAGTCTTAAACACTTTTTGGAACAAAGGCTATCCTTAGAAGAGCAGCAAAAATGGGTCACAAAGATGTTGGGTTATGACTTTGAAATCATCTATAAAAAAGGGAAGCTAAATGTTGTTGCAGATGCACTCTCGAGAAAGAATGAAGAGGTGGAAGCATTGCTTTGTGCCATTTCTATTATCCAGCCAGATTGGATAATCGAAGCAAGGGATGATTGGAAGAAGGACAAAGAAGTGTGGACACTCATTCAAAAGTTGAAATAAGATCCTAGTACATCTGATACGTTTAGTTGGAAAAATGATTCCTTTTGGTACAAATATCGCTTATATCTTTGTAACAATTCCAAACTGAAACAAAAGATTCTTTTGGAATTGCACAATTCTCCTTTAGGAGGACACTCACGATTTTTAAAAACTTACCACAGGGTGAAGAAATAATTTTTTTGGGATGGCCTTAAATCTGATATTCAAAAGTTTGTGGTGGAATTTTTTGTTTTCTAGCAAAATAAAGTTGTGACAATTAAGACCCTAGGTCTTCTACAACCTTTATCCATTCCAAGTCAACGTTGGGAGGAGATTTCAATTGATTTTATCACAAGTTTACCTAAGTCAGAAGGAAAGAGTTTCATCATGGTGGTAGTTGATAGACTTACCAAGTATGCACAATTTTGTGCATTATCTCATACATTTAAAGCAAGTATAGATGCTACTACATTTATGGAAACAATTCAAAATCTACATGGATACCCAATGATTATTGTAAGCGACAGAGATACGATTTTTACTGGAAATTTTTGGACGAAATTATTTTCTTGTTTGGGTACTCAACTAGATGATTGTTCATCTTATCATCCTGAATTTGATGGTCAAACTGAGATAGTGAATAAATGTTTGGAAGGATATCTTCATTGTTTTGTATCTGATAAACAAACACAATGGGTCAAATGGCCACTTCTCGTTGAATGGTGGTATAACACTTCCTTCCATACTGTTGCAAAAATGACCCCATTTATGGCACTTTATGGATATCATCCATCGTCCATCACATCATCTTTAAGAGAAAATTCTAAGGTTCAAGTAGTGGAAGATCACATCGAGAATCAACAAGAAGTTCTCCAACTCTTAAAGGATAACCTAAATTTGGCACAAAATCGAACGAAACAACAGGCAGATCAACATCGCAGCGAGAGAATTTTTGATGTAGGATACTGGGTATTTTTACGACTACAACCATATAAACAAATGTTTCTCATGCAAGCTAAGAAAGATAATAAATTATCGCCAAAACACTATGTTCCTTACAAGGTGTTGCAAAATATTGGTACTATGGAATACAAATTGGAGCTTCCTGCTTCTTCGCGAGTGTATCTGATTTTCCATGTTTCATGCTTATAGAAGGTTATAGGTGAAAAATTCTAGTTCAAACAATATTACCAGAACTTGATGAGGAAGGAAAAATCATATTGGAACTTGAAGCAGTCACAAAAACAAGAACTCGACAACTACGGAATCGATCAATTTCAGAGTATCTCATCAAGTGGAAGAACTTACCCACTGAAGATTCTAGATGGGAGGATGAGAATTTTATATAGAAGCACCCAAAGCTACTCAAGCATTGAGGACAACATTTTTTTGAAGGAGAAGGGCATGTTAGGTCCCTATATTACTATTTTAGTCCATTATTGTTGTTAGTGTAGCCCCCTTATTGTTATTGTTGTACCCCCGTAACCCCAATATTGTTATTATTGTGCACTTACATTATTATTGTTAGGTTGGATAGGAGTATATTGTGACCCCATGGACTCCTATATATAGAAGTAGGTTTTGTGATTTGTATCATCCAAGAATTGTTCATTTATGTAATGTAAAGGAGGTTTCCCCCTTGAAGTGGCTTATTTGTAAGGCATTGAACTCTCTTTTCTTCTATTTTTGGAGCTGGTTTCATAACAGCCAGTTGGTGGAATTATGCGGGCAATAATACAACTCATAAAGTGATGTGGGTTGGAAATTATTGACCCAAACTATTTAAAGATGCACACACTTATGCTTGTAAATGTGATGTATGTCAAAGATGTGTTGTTCGTGATAGGAATTTAGCCGCGCCATCACAACCTATTGTCATCGAAGAACCATTTCAACAATGGAGATTAGATTTGATTGGAGATATTTTTCCACATTCATCAAAGAAACACTGATATATATTAACTGCAGCATATTACTTTATTAAGTGGGATGAAGCAGTTCCATTAAGACTTGTGAAAAAATATGAATTCATCCACTTCGTCAAACAAAATATCATTCTCAGGTTTAGCGTTCCTGCGTCACTTATGTTTGACAATGCAACTTACTTTTCATTGTTGAAAATTTATGCTTTTGCATTGGAAAATGGTATTGTTTTAGGAAATCATCTAACTATTACCCTCAAGGAAATAGTTTAGTTAAATCTACAAATAATAATTTAATTTGCATCATAAATAAAATAATTTACTATGAGCAAAGGAACTAGAATAATGCATTGGTGAATGCCTTATGGGTTGAACGTGTTACCCCTAAGACCTCTTTGAAGACTTCTCATTACTTCCTTGTGTATGGAAAATAAGTTATCCTTCCTCCGAAGTCATACCTCCTGGCCTTACATCTTTCCCAAGAATCCCGAGGTAAACAATGTTTGGTTGTTTAGAGCAGGATAAAACCCTTCTCAAAATAGAGGAAGAAAGGCGTAAGACAAACGAAAAAAAAACTATGCACCAGAACTGTATTTAACGATGGTTTGATAAGAAATTTGCGGGGAACAAGGATTTTGGTGTGGGAGACCTAGGCTTGAAATGGGACAAGGCCCATGAAGAGAAAGGTAAAAACACCAAGTTCCACTCCCTATGGATCATACCCTTCACTATCTATGATTGAAACTTGGCCATCATACTTACCATTTACAATATTTAGATAGGAGGATCGAAACTCTTCCCGTTAATGGCCAAGATTTGAAACACTATTTTTAGTAGCATCCTTAGGGTTGCGTCTCTACCTATGTACATATTTCTTTCCTTGCCTATCTTTTGTTGTTGCTTTTATTTATGTCATGTCTTGTCTTTCATTTTATTATGATCAATGTACATAAATAAGGTCTTTTGTGTAAGTGTTTTGTTTTTCTTTGAGAAAATGTGCCAAAAGTTTCAGAAGTGGATTGTGACATCCATCAATGCTTGTGTAACTTTCAGTCCCTCTTATTTGCTTGGGTATAAATGTATTTAAATTAAGTGATGTCCAAATGGAAAATACGACTCATTTTGAACGAAGAAATTTTATCAAAACTATGATGCCCATATTTAGTTTAGGATCTTCATTCCTTGACTCAACATTGTAATTAAATGGTGTTTTGACTTGCCGATCCAATCAAGTAGAGAAAGGAAAGGAGAAAACTAAAGCGAGAAAAATAATTTTAGAGGTATATAAAAGCATCCCTATAAAACAATGAATAACCTCTCATGCTCATAAAATAAGTCTGAATCCCTCTTTCGCCTTGGAAAAACAAAAATGCCTAATGAATTCCAAGAGCATATTGAAAATAAAATAAAGGTTGAAAGAAGAGAAAGGCTTCTTGCGCAAATAGGTGAAGCAAACAACTTTGTCGGGGTCTTGAAAAAGCCTTCTGGTAGCGAATCAATGCTTGTGATTGCTTGAAGTGACTTCATTGGGGTAATGAACATGCATGCTAGCAGCGAAGAAACAACAAAGAAGGTATTAAAACTATGATCATATTAAAATCACAAATATATACTATCCTTTTCTTGATCAAAACAATTGGGTATCACAAGTTTTGTAAATGTGTCTATTCTAAAAAGGGGAACATAAGAGACTGAATCTATAATTGGGATAAGTACAGAAGCTTGGGTGATATACATTAAGAATGAATACTTCCTGAAGGGCTAGAATTTGTGTGCAAAAGTTATACCTAAAAAAAGAACTTGGGGTTCTTCCAGTGAATCACCTAGTGTTGTCACTACTACGACACCCTCCAAATTTTTCCTACATTCAATTTTTGGAGCCTCCCATTAACTGTGTGAATTTTTGTTTTGTGTCGCTAAATTTATTCCACGTGTAGGTTTTAAACCTATACAAAAATGACCTGCAAAAGAATTCTTAACATAGAAAATATACAATGGAGAGAATATAAAACATAAAATAAATATACACAAATATTTTCCCCTAGATCCGAAAACCGGGACTACCAGATTGATTTTTCATTATGTTTCTTTCAATGTTACAATACATATATATACATGTCGAAGCATTCATAAACCCCAATCCATTATCCATGGATTAGAACATAACCGTAATTCCCTTGACCGGATCTACAAAATTCCATGGACTGAAAACCATCATGCTCAAAACCATGTGCAAAACCCATGCACAAAATAATATAACACATGACTAGTCATGGAAATAATATAACACACACCCAACACCACACTTGTTCCCTAATATTTTCTACGTGTTCGAGTTCCTTTTTAAAGAAGCCCAAAGTTTTGTCTTTTGTTAGAGGAAACCCTAATGCAGTGTCGAGAGGAAACTTCAAGTGCACTTTCCTCTATTAGTTGATCTTATTTATCATTAAAACATGTGTTGGATACATTTCCATGACATAACACACCTCTTGGTTGTAGTCGACACTTGTGTCATAAAGATATATACCTTAAGTGTCACACTTGGAGAGAAATGTCACTTTATTGTCATTTCACTGTATGCATGTTGGTTTTGGGTATTGTGCATATTATTTCCATGTGATTTATTGTATATGTGTGTGTGATCATGTTCAGGACTTGTTATATTCCCTTACTCTTACCCTCTTGTCTCATTGATATCACACTTAATAAATTTTTTAGTTCATCTTTGTCCTCACATCTTGCACAAGGTATGAGCACATTCAACCTCTAGTCAAGTGATGAGCACATTTCACATTCCTAAGCCTCAGATTTTAGACCATTAACTCATGGACATGTGCATTGCGCCCATCTTGAGGACAACCTCCTTCACTGCGCATTGAGAATCCTGAGAGAAAAGTTACTCAACCTTGCTCTTTAAAATTTCCCATTGTGTAAGCCTTGATCAAACCTGCCTTGTATTTCACACTGCGCACTCTCATTGGACAATAGGGTCATATTTAGACCCATGCAGTGGCAACCTGTGCAGTCCCTAGAGTCTCCTCCTCTATCACTGTGCATTGCATATTCACAATGCCTAATATTTTTAGTCTTGCCACTTGGACTTGCACACTGCGCCCAAGACATGCCCCTCTCTCTTGCCATTGCACATTACACATATCCAGTTCCTAGACCTTCACTCTCTACCTCCTAACTCTGTGCTCTACACCCAAGAAAGCCTCCCTCTTTGTCCTTGCGTACTAACCCATCATAGTCAACATCTTGCATGAGAAAACAAGGTAGACTAGGTGATTTTGGGACTGATATTGTATTGCCATGAGTGAAATTCACTTGCAGGTAGTACGATCTTAACATGGCAGATAATGTTCAACGAGGTAATCAAATATAGGTTGCAAGAAGAAACTTGTGGAAGTCAGACACAATGAGACCATAATATAAGGATATTCACATGATATGGACTAAAGGGAGGAAATGAATGCCATTAAACTTATTTCATTGTGTAATGTGATGTTAATGATCTTCACTGGCTAGAAGGCCACATTTTTCACATGTATTGCCCGTGATCCGACACCCTACCACTTCCATCATATCATTCATCATTCCCATTGAGGATGTGGTTGGTTCTTACAAACAAAGAGCCCAATTGGGATTATATACAAAAACCGAGTTAGGATGAATCAAACCCATGTTGAAAATGGAAGCTAGTGATGAATCACTTTTCCATATGCTTATATTTTTCTCTGATGTTGTTACATGTTGGAAGTTGAAAATTCCATTGGGTTTAAATAGGTGTGGGGTGGGAGTTAGTCCATGACCATATGTCTAAAAGAGTGGCATGAATATCCAAATTTTAAAAAACACAAAGCTTTACCTATCATTATTGCATAGGGAATTTGGTTAACAAGGAATTCAACTCTACTTGAAGATAATTTTCCTCCACTTTATCGATGTGTTTCTTCATGTATATCAATTTTGAAATGCTGCAAACAATTAAAATAAGGGAAACATCAAAGAGCTATGATTTTTTAATCCATTGATAAATTTAGATGGCGGGCTTACTTTAATGGGGCCTCACAAGGTCAACCTCTAATTGGAGGAGTCACATGGTGCTTTTTACTTATTATATTATCATTATTATAAGTTTAAGTTTGGTTTAGGTGGATCTATTCACAACATGATTGAACTCTTACCTCTTTGGCTTGTTCTTATGCTATCTATGCAAAAAATATTTTAAATTTATAAGTGATTGTAAACTCTATGGTGATTGTAAATTGACTAAAAGGGATTTGTACTATTGGAAATTTCCTTTTAAGACCTATATTCGAGAAGAAATTAATTTTGAAGAACATTAATAATAATATATATTTTTGTCATCCTGATGATCATGTGACTCACAAAAATTCATACTGATGTGTGGGCTAGATGATTGACACTCCTTCCTTTACCACATGCCTCTCCCTACCTTCCCCCTTGCATATAGACACTACCACTCGATTTAATATGCAGTCATGTACCTACATTGAACTCCCAGCTCTAGTGGCTTCTTTCCTTGGGATCATTGAACCCATATTAGTTCCACTGATGTTTACAAAAGGTAATATCTATTATGGAAGCATGTGGTATTTATGGGACTTCGATTTTTCTCCATGAAACATGGCTTATTGGGTTTGTGATCTAGTTTTTTTGCTCTTGGTCATCACGTTGTTGCCTTGTCCTCAACCTCCCAAATTCTCCACTTTTCATACTCATCTCTTCCCTTCCTACCATACTCTCAGTATCATGTCTCATTATTATTCAATGACACCTTGCATAGGCCTTCAGGTCCAGCTTCAATTGTATTGCACTTGAGTTTAATTTGTTACTCTTGACACCACCTATTCCTTCCATCATGAGATCTCACCATCCTTTCATAAAAGATTGAGGATTTCTGAAGTTGAGTTCCAAAAGAAAAGGGATTTTCTCCACTCTTACGATATGCAAGATCAAATGGAGAACTTCATCACATATGTGGGTTCTAGTCACACTCGGGACACACATTTTTTTTTTAGTGTTGGAATTATATTAGTATATGAAGTCCTTCATAACTCATGCAATCACAGGTCAGGAGGAGGAATGGTTGGAGGTGAAAGTGAGGCTGGAAAGGTTGGAGAAAGAAGGTAAGCTCTTTCTCACTCTCAATTCATGGTTAGTAAATAAACATGGTGGTGTTTTGGCATCGATAAACTCTTAGGACCACCCTCGATCTCTTAGCAGATGACTATACCAAATTGGTTCCTCCCAGTTTCTAATAAAAATGATTTTTCTCTTAGGCGTTAAGTATAAGCAATATTTTCTTATTTTACTTTTCTAAGTGTTATAACATAATTATTTAGGAGATGTATGCGAATTTAGGTTCCATTTTTCCTGTATTGTTCTTCAAAGTTAGTATAAGTCCATACTTAACAATGATAAACTTTTCTTTGCGTGATTTCGCTTGGGTAGGATTATTGTCTACCTAGTTTTTAGTCCTTGCTATTTCAAATTTTATTTTGACTAGATTTTAATTACGTGTCATATCTACTTGCTTAAGTTTATGTTAATGGAATATAAATATATATTACCAACAAAAATAATTATTATTTTTGTCACACACATATAGAGGAATACAATGATAGATACTTTATCAAAAGAAAAGAAAAACTTCCCCGAAGGGGGTGATGAATGATGGGACAAGGGAAATTAAATCCCATCGCACGGGGTGATTGAACGAGGTGTGTTGAAGAAGCTAGTTTGGGCGTGGTGCATGAGAAGTTTCGCAGAAAAGCAAATTTTATTTGGATAGTTTGGATTGCAGTGGGTTGTGATGGTTGGACTAAGGGAATAGGTGGAGTGCTACTGGTGTGAATTTTTGTTCTTGGTGTGCAGGTTGGCTGTTTTTTCCAGACACACCCTGACTTACATTTTGTAGGGAAAACAATGTACAATAATGCAAAAGGCACTTGGTTCAAGTTGGTCCTCAAATTGGTGCTGAGATTTATTGTTTGGGACCCTGGTTCATGTGGGATAGTCCTGGATGTGGGTGAAATTATAGATAGGGGGAGTGGGCTACAACTTATTGGTTGTGTTTCTCTAACGCCGGTGGCTGAGGATTCCTCTCCTTTTTGGGATAAGGTATTTCTTTCTTGTTTTTCATGTGCTTCTGTCTCAAATTTGTTGGGTTGTGTCTCTATAGCAGAGTATAGTGTTTGGTTGGAGTTGGAAAGGAAGGATTATGTGGTTGATTTCATCCCATTGGTGGCTTAGGACTTTGCGTGCTTTAGACTTATATTTCTGGTGGCCTGTAGGGGTGGCAAGTGAATAATACTTGGAGGGCTCGAGTCTTCAGTTCCAAGGGTTCGTCTAGGGAGCCTTATTCTAAGGGTGGTGTCTATAGCTATTCGGGCTGGTGGTTCAATGAATGGAAAGTAAGCTTTGGTATGAGGGGGTGTGGGTCTGCCTTAGCTAGGTGGTCGGGTAGTGGTTGGCCTCTTTTCGAGGGTAATCTCAGAGAGTCGTTGTCCTCGATTAAAGTTGTCTTGACCTCCGTTGTGGTCTTTTGAAAGCTTTGTTTTCATGAATTTGGTGTTTTGAGGTTGGGTATATGGAGTGAGTCATGTGAAGGGATCACCTCCTCCAGTTTTTAGGCGGACATTAGACTGGGCTTCTTGCGGGGTTCGTTTGGGGGAGATTTTCTAGGTTGCTCAGTTTTGTTGGCAGCTCAGGGGAGTCTTATTTTCAGATTTGGTTGGTCAAAATTGTGGGGCTTTCTTGCTAGAATTGGGTGGAAAAGTTTGCATAGGTTGATGCGATGACCACGCGATCATGCTCACCGGGGTGCAAGTCCTGGGGGTCAAGGAGTAGTCCACCCAGTGGATTTGGGAGACATTGGCAAGGAAATAGACCAACAACTTGCTAACTCTCCTGGGAGAGTTGATATTCCACCTCCATTTGACGCGTTGGAAGCTTAAATAATGGTGGAGAAATTTGCTAGAGACAAGCATGGTGACCATAATGAGGTCATTTAATTTATGAATGACCTCCAACATAACCAATGACACATCCTTGATAGATTGGTCTCTCTACAACATGGATAGAAATGGATTCAAGATAGGAAGGACCGACTGGAAGGTAGAATGGCTCACATGGAGTCTCACGTTCATGAGGCCTTTTATCCTCCCTAGCCACCCGACAATGACCCAGATGCTCTGGATCCGGGTAATGTAGTTGCCCCAAGATGATAGTGGGATGCATGTTGGTCCCAGGTATTTTTTGTCAATGTGGATTATCTGTATGAGACAACATAACTTTCTCTTGCTATTGTATATGTTTTTTTTCCATAATCTTCTGGTCAAAAAGTATAGTAGGAATGAGGCCAAAAGCATATGGAAAGCAAGCTCCTCACGATGTATATTTGAAATTATTTAATACAAAATATCAATTTACAAAAAAAAAAAAACTTTAAATAAAAAACATAAGTTAATAAACCTAAACACATCAAGGAGTTTTCTTAGTAATAAATGACCCAAAACCCTTTGTTAAAAATTTAAGACATATTCTTATTAATTTCTATAAGTTGTAGTTTTCCTTCTACTATGTTACTTTTACTATTGTTTTAACCGTGATGAGAATATTGTATTAAATCAAAATCCGCACTTGGATCATGGCCTGTATAGTAGGTGAGTACAATGAAAATCCTTTAAGGCCAACTATACATGTAACCTCACGATGGAATCTATTAGCTATTTTACTATCCTAAAGGACACAAGGTCTTTCAAGGTGTAGATTCTCCAAAAGACTTGTACATGTAGACAAAATTTACACCTGATAGCAAACCCATTGTCAAGAAATAGTTGCAAGGGAAGGAATACCAATTCTCATTAGGACACGTGCATCCATGTTTACATTTTTATTGGTAAGATCATCTGCAAAAAAATTGTTCATTCTCGACACATGACGATGTTAATAGTAGATAAGACTAGTTTCAGATTCCTAATCCGACCAATAATTCTTCATTATTTGCAATCCTTAGGCAAAGATCCATGAACAAGGTGATGGATAACCAACTATGAATCTCCTAGCACAACCAAATCTTCGATGTTTGCTTTTTTGGTCAGAAGAAGCCCTTGCACTAATCCATATGCTTCTGTTGCATTATTTGCGCAATTGTCTAACCCCCAAGTGTACTTAATTTCAAATTTTCTATTTGGATTGAGAATAATCCCTCTCGCTCCTACCACCCTATATTACTTCTACTAATTATAAAAACACAATATTAATATATTTTTACAAAATATGCAATGAAATTCATATTGAAGATACATTGTATAAGGCTAGATATGTTTTATTTCACATCTTATCTAGTTTTTGAAATGTGATGCTTTACTTTTTGATATTTATGTTATGAAGAAATATCATGACAAATTAGCTAAAAAGTAATGCTTTTTTTGGTGCAAGGAAATGGTTATAAGGATGAATCATTTTTATAATTTCATTTGCTTAAAATATTAAAAAAACATATTAATAATATATATCTTTTAATATTCACTTTCATCTTTATCTTTATTTGTATGTGTTGTAGAGTATATTGTAATAACTTTGGGTCAAAATGTTTTCACTAGTAATTAATTTGCAATTTTTTAGAAATTATTTCCAAAGTTTATTAAAGTTGTTGTTTTGCTTTTTTGTTTTTTAATTTTTATTTATTGTTATTATTATTATTATTTTTAAATTTTTTATTTTATTTTATTTATTTTTTTTAAAATTTAATATTACATTTATTTAAGAAATTGAAAATTATTTTTAAAATTTTTAAAATTTGAATTTCTAATTTTTGATTGGTGGATGACTAATTTTATGTGGTTTAAAGTCCAAATTTCAAAAATAAAATTTGTTTAAAAAATAAATAAAAAACCTCTATTCATAGTAAAGCAACAACCCATATTACAATTCAATTTTAAATCATGATGCAATATAAAAATAATAAAAGTTAAGTCAACACTACAATAAAAAGTCTAATATGAAATGTTGCTGCTTACTACCTGCCTCTTATGTAAAAAGTAATCGATAACAATTATTGAGCGCTTGAACAAATTTATAAATCTAATAATAAAACACATTTGAATATGACAAAGGGAAGTAACATAAGTAATTAATAGACTAGATAACCTTGGAGCAAAATAAAGATAGATGCATAGATAATTTTGGATGAAGAATTAGTAAAGCTAAGAGTTTATTGGAATGCGTTTGTGCACATTTTATTCCATCTTTAGCTTATGAGACGAAATGTCTCGTATCTTTATATTAAATAATGTATATATATGATATAAATAAAATAAATCGTTAAAAAAGAGCTAATTAGTGTAACAAACTATTTATTTAATTTTAAATTTATTTTCATCCTAATTCATTAGCAAACAAATAATCTATGGTAGAATTTCTATGTCTAAAAAAGCAAATTAATATGAAATATCTAGTGTTGTCTTAATCTTAATTGTATGGCAAAGTATTCATATGTAATAAAATATCTAATATAAAAAATACAATGTCAATATATAAAAATAAAAAATTTACTTATACAAAGGCTTAAGTGTGAGTGCAAAAGACTCCTAAAAAATGTTTTTGTTTTTTGTTTTGTAGTGTGATTTCAATTTTAGTTTTTATATTGCATCATGTTTTAAATTGAATTGTGAAAATATATAATATAGCTAAGGTTTATCGAGGAAAATGATTGAACCAAGTTTATTCAATAATAAAAATTAGCAAGGAAAAAATATGAAGAAAATCATCCAGGAAAAATCATTGTAATATGCAACATTACAGCTTTTGTTTTTTAAATCAGTGAGTTTCCATGGTTAGTAAAATCCGGAAACATAATGACAATTTTTTTTTGAAAATAAAATATTAATTATGAAAAAATGACTAAATTTGGAAAAACAATTTAGATAATTCATTTACCAGGACACTTGGCATAAAATTTGTCATCCACCAATCAAAATTAGAAATTCAAATTTTAAAAATACAAAAAATATTTTTCAATTTCTAAAAAAATAAGTTTAATATTTAATTTTACCAAAACTTTAATAATTTTTTTTGTAAATTAATAAAAAATCAAAGCATTTTTATCCAAACCCATTACAATATACTTTTATAATAAGATTTTCTCTTTTGTCTTCACAATTTTAATTATATTTTAAAAATATAAAATATAAAAATTGTTTTTAGAAATTTTATGCACTCACACTTAAGCCTTTGTGTAAGTAAATTATTTATTTTATTATACTAGACATTGTGATTTTTTATATTATATATTTTATTACAAATGAATTTTTTGCAACCCAATTAAAATAGCTGGAATACTTCATATCAATTTGTTTTTTTTCGACATAGAAATTCTACCATAGATTATTTATTTGTCGTGGAATTAGGATGAGTGTAAATTTAAAGTTAAATAAATAATTTGCTACAATAATTACTTTAAAAAAATATTTATTTTATTTTTATCATATATATATATACATTATTTAATATAAATATATTAGACATTGTATTTTCTCCTCTATTTTGGTCCCATAACCTAAAGATAGAATACAATGTGCACAAGAACATTTCAATAAACTCTTTAACTTTTTGTAACAAACTATGATGTTGGGGCTAATGTTTCATTCAAAATTATATTTGCATTTATCTCTATTTTGCTTCAAAGATATCTAGTCCATTAATTACTTTCATTACTTCCCATAGTCTTATTCAAATGTGTTTCATTATTAGATTTATGAATTTGTTCATACATTCAATAATTACTATCGATTACTTTTTACATAAAATAACAAGTACTAAAGAACAATATTGCATATTACAATTGTTAAAATATTCATTTACATTTTTAATTTTATTTTTTAAATATCTCAAAAATATATACATAATTTGGTTTTTCTAATAAAACTATTTTTTTTTTATAAAATAAAATTTATTTAATATTTTTTTCATAAAATAAAATTTATTTATAGTTAAATAAGTAAGTAATAACCAACAAAATTACCAAAATTCATAAATTCATAATATCTTAAAATTTATTGCATAAATAATAAATAATTCATAACAAATAAAATTACCAAAATTCATAATATCTTAAAGCTTTTTGATACTATTTTCAATAATTCATAATACCACATTTTTATTTTATTTGCTTTTCGCCACTCTTCCAAAATTTTCAACGATAATCTCACAATTTCATAAATTATAATTTAAAACACCCCACTTCATATGTGATTTTAGTTTTCTTCACTCTTCCATTTTCTTAACCTGAATTTGTTCTCATGGATAATTAAACCAAAAACTTTTGATACTTAAAAAAAAAAAAAGTTATTGTTTCATCATTTTCTTATATATAATTAATAATTATTTCAAAAAACAAGAAGAACGTTATAATTTTATTATTATTATTATTATTTTTTCATTATAGCTTATTTTTAGGGACTTTTCAAATTATGACATTTTGAGGAGACAAAGACGACATTTCAGGATACATGTGATCAAACTTTTATATATTGGTTTATTATACTTTCTGAGATATGCCTTACAGAAGTTAGGGTTCCTATATACTCCTAAATTAGTTTCAAATATATTGTGAAATTTCGAGGTGATGGAGGTGAGCTCACTAGGTACACGTGGTCAAAATTTCAGACATTGTTTTGTTGTACTTTTTGAGATATGTATTGTGGAAGTTAGGGTTCTTGAATGCTATTCAAATCAATTTCAAACAGATCGTGAAATTTTCAAAGATTCAGGAGACACACAAAAATGCCTCAGGTAAAAGTTTCAAAATTAGATTTGAAAAATTAGATACACAACATATTGTACAAGTTCATTCTTGGGAAGAGGTAAAAAAATAACAAGTTTTGGGAGAGTTAACATAAAGTTCATTTGGAGATTCTAATTTTGGTCCTATTGAAAGTAGAAGTGGTGAGCAAGTGCAGTGAAGGCAGAAGTAGCAAGAAAACTCAGTGAAGACGGAAGCAACGAGCAAACTTGGTGAATGAAGAAGTAGCAAGAAAAATTGGTGAATGTAATGAAAATGTATCATCTTTTGAAGAAGTTATATCCATTAAAGAAGAGTTTTAATTGAGGGTTGTTGCTCAAACAAAATGATTGACGTCTCTTACTAAGTTGGTACTTAGCGTTTGGGATTAGTGTCTCCAATAGGTTGGTGCCTACAAATATTTGTAGCAATTGGGTCTGGTGTCTCTAGTAGGTTGGTGCCTACAAATATTTGTAGTAATGGGGACTGGTGTCTCTAGTAGGTTGGTGCCTATGAATATTTGTAACAATGTAAATTGGAATCTCTAATTAATTGGTGTTCACAAAGATTTGTAAGAGTGGGTTGGTGCCTACTACGTATTGTACTAGTGGGGATTAGTGTCTTCAATAATTTGGTGCCTACAAATATTTCTAACAATAAGTTGGTTCCTATAAATAATTGTAAAATGAACTTTTTTTCCACGTGAATATTGTGTTCCATGTTCTGTAGTTGATATATCTCACATGTGATTGTTTTCTTATGGTTCATGAATGTTTAAGTAAGTAAAAGCTGTCATATATTGATTAACACCCCCACCCCTCCTAGTGTAAATGTGTACCCAATAAGTGGTATCAAAGTGGGTTTCTTTAGAAACAATTTAACCACTAGAAGGTAGATCTCATAAACACATGTGGTTATTCAAGAAGGTTTTTCCACAAAGAAAGAACCCATAACAATCTAAACAAATTTTGATGTCTTTGAAAATGTTAAAACATGTTGGATGTTGAAGGAGAACTCATTTGTGCCTTAAAGTAAAATAAAGAAGCTAAAGAAAAATAATTTGAAACAAAAGGAGTAGCTGCAACAATATGAAGAGGATCATGATGCAAAAACAAATATGTCACAAAGTCTTGAAGAAATAGAGGAATCTATCATAAGCCTAAAGATTAAAATACAAGAGGAAAAAAGGATGGAATAAGTTGTGAGAGTCTAGCTAAAGCAAAAAACAAGAAAATTGCGAGAAGGTGGAAGATGAAATTGTTTCCTTACGAAAGGAACTAGAGAAGTCAATTGCTCAATTGAATAAAAGTGTGAAATTTGAAAAGAGTAGTAAAATATTAAATGATATCATTAGTTGAAATGTCATTGTTCATTAATATTGGTCTTGGCTATGATATGAATTAGAAGAATCGTAAAGAAAATTCAAATTCTTAGGCTACAAAGCAACCAAAGAAAGTAAATAAAGGGAAATCCAAATGCTATGTTGATGCTCTCAAAAGATCCATAAAAAATAAAGTTTCATAAAAACCTGACCTTTCTCATAAGGACAAGAAGAACATATTTAGAAGATAGTTTCCATTTAGGTGGTATTGCGTAACTCAATACCAAAACTCCTTCTTTGGATATTATTTTTCTTGCAATCACTTTGGTCATAAATTAATATATTGTAGAGTAGATGTAAGATATAATATTGTAAAAACAAAAACATAATCACTTATGGGTTTCAAATAGAATTTATAATTAATCTCCCCCCTTTTTAGAAGCGGGGTCGAAACCCTAATCAGGGTGGTAGACTATGCTCACAGGCGTCCTGAATCTGGTTACAGGCATCGTTTCGAGAGGAGCCTCGACGTGACAGTCGTCCTGGGCAGTCAAAGCCCATCATACATCTGTGCGCTCGGTAGACGGGCACGCCATGCCTGGGGTTTGACGCTCACAACCGGCTAAGTTTGGTTAGGATGGACATCTTAGTGCACTCAAACCCTAACCCTGCTACTCGACGGAGGTGTGAGTACGCGGTTTCAGTGCTGGAGAAGGTCCTGCGCTGTTGGAGCAGTCGTTTAGGCACTAAAGCTCTCAGGAAAGATGGGTTTTGAACGAGATTTCATTGATTTAGAACCGGCACCGGAAGACCTGTTAGAAGTTGCTAGTGAGGAATTTGGAATGGTATATTCCGGCCATTGGTGACGTAGGTCTGAAGAACAAACATCTAGAAGGGGCCTGGGGTTTTTTGAACGATGAAGCTCTCTTGGAAGAAAGCCTGCAGAGTACTTTTAATTACGCTTGGAGGGAAGAGACAGAAATAGGGATTTTCTAGCCTTCGACTCATCCTGGGAAGCAAGGATTTGCACAAGGTTCGACAAATCTGTTAAACCCTACACTGCCAGGCATTTCATCAATCCCTTTTCTCTCAGGGGGCCTGGAAGACATAGTTCCTAGTTGTGGCATTCAGAGTTCTGTTGGCCTTAAGGGTTTCTTGGGAGAGAGCCACAAATTTCTGGATCTGGGCAGAGGTGTTCAGTTGGACGCTCCTAGTGCACAAAAGAATCCACATCAGTGGCAGGGCATTAGTTTCCTTGAAATTTTTCTGTTCTCGCAGGGGAGTGAAGTAGCGAGTTCGGGGGTGCAGGTAGCTAAGGGTTTGGCTGGAAACCTTAGTATTTTGAGGTAGACGACATTAAGACAGGTAGGGAATCATCAACTTGCGTTTTCAGCGAAAGAACAGAGAAGGCATTTAGGATCCCATAGAGGTGAGAATCAACAGGAGGTATCTGGGATGACTAGTCAACAAGAAGGCCATCTTGAAGAAGGAGGCCCTTCTCGAGAGGCCTTTCAACACATTATGGAAGGGAGACCTGGGTCACCCGTTCTTGAAGGACCAGATGCTATCGAAAGGCCGTTGGAGGGTGAGGAAGGTGGAAGGAGTGGGGTTGCAGGAACAAAGAGAAAGAAGGCCAAGCTGATCAGAAAAAAGGAAGAGAGCCCATGTTGTGTCATCAGAGTAGACATACTCATTGATGAAGTAATAGAAGCAACATAATCTATTCTAGTATGCAGAGTCAGAGGAAGGAAATGCTCTGTCAATTATATCACAGACTGGACAGCCTTGGCATGGGTGGATGCCCCTGGAAGTCCTACATATATCCAAACTTTAGCCCAGGGCTGGTTTATGATTAAGTTTGAGAAAAAGGAGCATCTAGAATGGGTTATAGAAATAAAATGGAACATCGGGAAGAGGCCTATTTTATTCAGGAAATGGACGCCACTGTTTGATGCTCAGAAGGAAAAAATTGAAGAAACACCAGTTTGGGTAATTTTTCTAGGGTTACCAATACCCTTCTGGAAGGATTTGGCATTTCGATCAATTGGGAACACGCTGGGTCAGTTCCTTGAAGCAGATCTATCTTTCCAACAGACCAGGGATCTGAGTGCTACCAGAATTTTGGTCAACCTTAATCCTAAAGAAGGCCTAGCAGAAGATATGTGCCTCAAATATAAGGAATTGGAGTTTACTCAGACACTGGACTATGAACACATGCCCTTCTGATATCACTGATGCCATAAATATGGACATCCGGAAAAGGATTACCCGCTTGGGCACCGAAGAAGAAGGAAGAAGAAAATAATAAATCGAGGGCCTTTGAGGCCCTCATTTGCAGAAGAGCCCAGGGCATCTGAGGGGGAGATGATGGATGGGGTTGACGGACCAGGTGGAAACATGATAGGAATTTCTCCTTCTGAACAAATACCAGAGAAAAACAACCCTATAGAAATGGAACATGAACCAGAGTGCCCTCCAGCATCTTCACCCTTTCATGAAGCTAAACTCACTGCATCTGTTCCGGAGGGTACGATACTGGTTTCCTCTCCCTCTCTTTTTTCCTCTTTATGTACTTCTGTTTTTTTATTATTCAAAGCTTGGTCCTTCCAGGCCATATCAAATGGAACATATGCAAATGCATGATGTCATAGAGTCCCTAGACAGTATCATAACATCCATCTTGGTTACCCCGTTGGAACCCCCCTCTGTGTCTGGTCTTGGATCGCCCCCTCCTCAGCCCTGTATCCCTGAAAAAACCCCATATAACTTAAGATCACTTTTGAAGAAACCCATGAAGGAGGAGGTTATCGGAGGATTGGAGGCAAATCCAATATCGGTAGGCCCTAAAAAGGTGAGGGGTAGGAAATCCAATCTTTCTAAGGCTCAAGTTAGGGCAAAAATTGACATTGCAGATGGGAAGAAACGTTCCCTATATGGGGTGCTTAGAGTAGCGCAGACCCCCTCCCTGGGTTATCGATGATCATCCTTTCTTTCAACTGCAGGGGTTTTG
This sequence comes from Pinus albicaulis, assembly GCA_034641835.2. NCBI lineage: Eukaryota > Viridiplantae > Streptophyta > Pinopsida > Pinales > Pinaceae > Pinus > Pinus albicaulis. The sequence continues at coordinate 684,827,696 of CM076575.1, forward strand.
CTAGTCAACCCAAAAAATTAGCACTGAGGGCTTTGATGAAGTCCTATGAACTGGACGTCCTTATGTTATAGGAGACCTTGGCGATGGGGGAAGAAGTGGTTGGAACACTGTCCAGGATGTTCCCAGGGTCAGTTTTTCAGGCCTTGGATGCTCATGGAAGATCCGGGGGCTTGGCTTTAGGCATAATGTTGTGAAACCAACTCCAAAAATAGAATAAAAGAGAGATCAACGCCTTAGAAATCATCCACTTCGAGGGGGAAACCTCCAATACATTACATAAATGAACAATTCTTGGATGATAAAAATGAAAAAACCTCCTCTCTATATATAGGAGTCCATGGGGCCACAATTTAATCCTAGCCGACCTAACAATAATAATGTAAGGGCACAATAATAACAATATGGGGGTTACAGGGGTACAACAATAACAATAAGGGGGTTACACTAACAACAATAAGGGACTATAATAGTAATATAAGGACCTAACATGCTCCTCTCCTTCAAAAAAGTGTTGTCCTCAACGCTTGAGTAGCTTCGGGTGCTTTTGTATAAAATTCTCATCCTCCTATGTAGAATTTTCAGTGGGTAAGTTCTTCCATTTGATGAGATACTTTGAAATTGATCGATTTCGTAGTTGTCGAGTTCTTGTTTCCGTGACTGCTTCAGGGTCCAATATGGTTTTTCCTTCCTCATCAAGTCCTGGAAATATTGTTTGAACTAGAATTTTGTCCCCTATAACCTTTTTGAAGCATGAAACATGGAAAACTGGATGCAATCGCGAAGAATCAGGAAGCTCCAATTTGAATGCCATAATACCAATATTTTGCAACACCTTGTAAGGACCATAGTACTTTGGCAATAATTTATTATCCTTCTTAGCGTGCTTGAGGGAAATTTGTTTGTATGGTTGTAGCCATAAAAATACCCAGTCTCCCACATCAAAACTTCTCTCACTGCGATGTTGATATGCTTGTTGTTTCATTCGATTTTGTGCCAAATTTAGGTTATCCTTTAAGAGTTGGAGAATTTATTGTTGATGCTCGATGTGATCCTCCACTGCTTGAACCCTAGAATTTTCCCTTAAAGGAGATGTGATGGATGGTGGATGATATCCATAAAGTGCCATAAATGGGGTCATTTTTGCTGCAGTATGGAAGGAAGTGTTATACCACCATTCAGGGAGAGGTAACCACTTGACCCATTTTGCTTACTTATCAGATACAAAGCAACGAAGATATCCTTCCAAACATTTAGTCACTATCTCTATTTGACCATCGGATTGAGGATGATAAGATGAGCTATGATATAGTTGAGTACCCAAACAAGAAAATAATTCCGTCCAAAAATTTCCTGTAAAAATGGGATCTATGTCACTTACAATAATCTTCGGGTTTCCATGTAGCTTTTGAATTGTTTCCATAAATGCAGTAGCAACTGTACTTGCTTTAAATGGATGAGATAATGCACAAAAGTGTGCATACTTGGTAATTCTATCAACTACCACCATGATGACACTACTTCCTTTGGACTTAGGTAAACCTGTGATAAAATCAAGTTAATCTCTTAATGTTGACTTGGAATGGATAAAGGTTGTAGAAGACCCGGGGTCTTTTTTGTCTCAACTTTATTTTTTTGGCAAACCAAACATTCCACCACAAAATTTTGAATATCAAATTTAATTCCATCCCAAAAAAATTCTTTCTTCACCCTGTGGTAAGTTTTTAAAAATCCTGAGTGTCCTCCTAAAGGAGAAGTGTGCAATTCCAAAAGAATATTTTGTTTTATTTGGGAATTCATACAAAGATATAAGCAATCTTTGTACCATAAGGAATCATTTTTCCAACTAAATGTATCAGATGTACTAGGATCTTGCTGCAACTTTTGAATGAGTGTCCACACTTCTTCGTACTTCTTCCATTCATCCCTTGCTTCGGTTATCCAATCTGGTTGGATAATAGAAATGGCACAAAGCAATGCTTCCACCTCTTCATTCTTTCTTGAGAGTGCATCTCCAACAACATTAAGCTTTCCTTTTTTGTAGATTATTTCAAAGTCATAACCCAACATCTTTGTGACCCATTTTTGCTGCTCTTCTGAAGATAGTCTTTGTTCCAAAAAGTGTTTAAGACTATCATGATCAATTTTTACCTTGCAGTGTCTTCCCATTAGGTAAGGTCTCCATTTCTTTAGTGCATGTAGTATTGCCAACATTTCCTTCTCATAAATAGCCTTTTGTAAATACTTTCCTTTGATTGAACTACTTTCAAAAGCAATGGGTCTTCCTTCTTGCATTAAAACAACACCAATTCCATTTCCTAAGGCATCACATTCCATAATAAAGGTTTTTGTGAAGTCTGGCGTAGCTAAGACCGGTGCTAGGCACATTGCCTCTTTAAGATGTTCAAAGGCCTTAGTTGCTTCAGGAGTCCATGAAAATGCATCTTTCTTCAATAATGTTGTTAGAGGTGCTGCTATTCTCCCATAATTCTAAACAAACTTGCGATAATACCCTGTTAACCCAAGAAATCCTCGCAACTGCTTTATGGTTGTGGGGACTTTCCATTCCTTAATGGCTTTAATTTTTTTAGGGTCTACCTTAACACCCTCGTGAGATACAATATGAACCAGATATTCCACCTCTTGTACTCCAAAGAAACATTTGGATGTTTTTGCATATAATTGTTTCTCCTGCAATAGTTTGAGCACCTTGTCAACATGTTCAACATGATCCTTCCAAGACCTGCTGTAGATTAGTATATCATCAAAAAATACTAGCACAAATTTTCTAAGGAAGGGTTTGAAAATGGAATTCATCTACCCTTGAAATGTAGAAGGTGCATTGGTAAGGCCAAAAGGCATGACCAAAAATTCATAATGACCCTCATGAGTTCGAAATGTTGTTTTTGGAATATCTTCAGTCTTCATTCTAATTTGATGATATCCTGAACGAAGATCCAACTTGGTAAAATAAATTGCTCCATGTAATTCATCCAATAATTCATCAATCACAGAATGGGAAATTTATCTTTAATGGTGAGCTTATTGAGCTCCCTATAATCCGGACACATGCGCCATGATCCATCCTTCTTGTGTACCAATACTACAGGAGCAGAGAAAGAACTTTGACTAGGTTGAATTATACCCGCCTCTAACATTTCTGCAATCATACGTTCAATTTCGCTTTTTTGGACATAAGGATATCTATAAGGCCTGATGTTTGGAGGAACACTTCCTGGAATCAAATGAATAGCATGATCATGATCACGAATAGGTGGGAGTCCTTTTGGAGTTTCAAAAACCTTGGAATGATTGTCCAAGACTTTTTAGAGATCTGCAGAAATAGATGATTTTGATGTTGGAACTTCTAGTGAGCATAATTGTGTAATTATGCCTCGTTGTTCTTTCTTCAGAAGCTTTGTCATGACATTAAAGCTTATTATCTTTCCTGGCTTCCCTGTGATACCCTGTAATTCGATTTCCTTTCCTTCTAAATTTTTTTTCAAGAAAATTTCTTGAAAATTAAAAGCTACCATCCCCAAAGATTGTAACCATTGTACTCCTAGTACAACATCAACACCTCCCATTGGGATGGAAAGCATTGAAATATTCAATACATATTACCCCATGGATAGCTTGATATTATGGCATTTTCCAGAGCAATTTATAGTTCCTCCATTTGCAACCATCACTTGACATTCTGGTGTTAGGTATAGGAAACAATTCAATTCCTTGGCTACCTTACAATGAATAAAATTATGGGTACTACCCGAATCAATCAACATTATTACCTTTTTCTTCTTGATATGTCCTTCTATCTTAAGAGTTTGAGGAGTGGTAATTCCTACCAATGCATTACATGATATGGTCGGACTCATTTCTTCTTCTTCTAGGGTTGCTTCCTGGTGTATATCCTCTTCTTTTGAAGTTTCTTGTTCATTTTCTTCCTCCTCTTCACAATCTATGTAAAATAATTTCTTCTCAGCACACTTATGACCTTTAGTGTATTTTCTATCACAACCGTAGCAAAGCCCTTTTGCTCTTTTTTCTTCCAATTGTTGTGGTGTCAACCTTGTAGGTTGTGGAAATCTAGGCGTAGCAACACTTCCTTCTTTATAGAATTGAGTGGTAGGCTTCCTTGTCGCCATAATTTTACATTCAACTTTTCTTGCCAACCCGAATGCCTTCTCCAATGAATCAGGTTCCAAAACGCGAACTTCATGTTGGATGTTATCCTTTAAAGTGCCTATGAAGAGATCAATCCTGTGTTCCTCTGGAATATCAGTTACCCTTATATTCAATTTTTGGAAGTCCTCAATGTGCTGCCCCACTAAACCCTTTTGTTCGAGATTTATCAATTGGCTAAAGAAGGTGTTGCTCTTTGTATCCTCATAATGTGCTATCATTTCCTCCGTAAAAATTGACCAAGTGACAATTCTTTTACGGGAGCAAAGCCATCGATACCATACAAATGTATTTTGTTCTAAATGTAAAGTTGCAATGCGTACCTTTTGTGTGTTTTGCACATTATTGAGATCAAAATATTGCTCCATCTGTAGTATCCATGTTATAGGATCCTTGCCATCAAACTTCCTCATATCCATCTTTGGAATATGGTGGTTCTTTAATCCAACATTAGAGTTTATGAAATCACTATGAACATTTATTTTGTTCTCATCATGAGTTTCCTCTACTATCTTTTCGCCATTAGGAATCATTTCTTGTATCAACTTTGACAAACCTTCCTTCAAACCTTCTATGTCTTCCTTCAAACCTTCCATTTTTTATTCTATACCATTCTTCAAACCATCCATCTTAGCTTCCACACTTTTCTTCAAAACATCCATTTCATTTTTTGTTTCTCTTTGCAAGAGCGAATTTTGATGCACTTGCTCTTGTAATTTTGATAGATCATGTTGCAATTCTTCATCTTCATGAGTCATAGTAGAGTAATCTGAGGGATTAATGGGTGTTGAATTCTTTTTAGGAGGCATTTTAGAACCCAATACTGATATCTATGCTCAATCGGCCTTTGGAATCACTTAAAACTGATTTTTCAAACAAGACTTATGCAATTTGAAAAAAAATAACACACATTTTTCTTGATTTTGAGGAGCTCGATATTGAAACTGAATTATCTCTATGATTTCGGATCTTCAATATCTGAAATTTTGCCCTGAAGTAGCTCTCTGAATCGTCTTTCGAATGCCACAGGTCTAACCTAATTGGATTCTTTAAGACAAAGTTATGCCCAATATCCTATGATGACCTAATTATGGATTGGTTCAGTAGAGCGAACTTGTACGAATTTCCATGTGTCACTTTTTCCTCCTTTGGCTATGAAATTGATATAAAAAAAACTACATTCCGTGTAATTATGGCCACTTTTTACAGAATCCCAATCCGATTCTCAGAGAGAGAGTTATGATGTCTTTCCCACGATCACTTCTTTGAGATGAAATTCGGGGGCATGAAACAATCCTAACTTCCACAGATCATATCACCAAAAATATTACAAACCAAGATCTAAAAGTTTTCCAGGAGTTTCCTCAGGATTTCATCTTCTCTCTATGAAAATTTCAGCTTCTGAAACCTCGTAGAAAAAATTTTATAGCGAAAATACCGCAATGACATGTTTAGGTTAAATTTAGGGGTTGCAAAAATACCTAACGTCCATAGATCATATCTATGAAAATATTGCGAACGAAGCTCTGAAATTTTGTGATGATGTTCCTCAGGATTTTGGCTTCGTACTCTAAAATTTTTAGCTTCCTAAGCTTTGTAGAAAAAAAGTTATAACAAAAATTCCATGATGACCTGTTTGGAGCAGCGAAACCCTAAAATCTAAAGGTCTGATACAAAATGTTGTGAAACCAACTCCAAAAATAGAAGAAAAGAGAGATCAACACCTTATAAATCAGCCACTTCAAGGGGGCAACCTCCAATACATTACATAAACGAACAATTCTTGGATGATACAAATGACAAAACCTCCTCTCTATATATAGGAGTCCATGGGGCCATAATGTAATCCTAGTGGGGCCACAATGTAATCCTAGCCGACCTAACAATAATAATGTAAGGGAAAAATAATAGCAATATGGGGGTTACAGGGGTACAAAAATAACAATAAGGGGGTTACACTAACAACAATAAGGGACTATACTAGTAATATAAGGACCTAACACATAAAATCCGGGAGGCTGAAGGAAATCTCCACATGGGATTTTGATAATGCCTTAGCCATGGAAGTCTACTCAAATGAGCTATGCCACCCTCTTGTTGTTTTAAATGTTTATGGGCCTTGTTTGGATTGGGTGCAGTACTGGAACAAGATACTTTCCAAGTCCTGCTTGAATAACTCAAATTCGCATTCTGGGAGGAGACCTAAATTTTTCCCTAGGGATCTCTGAATCCTGGGGTCCTTCTGCTTGAGCAGACCCGCTCACAGTTTTCTTTCTTAATAAGCTAGCCTCCTCTCACCTAGTGGATGCAAACCTGATCAAACCTAGACATACTTGAAGGAATAGAATAATGGGTGAGGATAGGGTGGTCAAGAAGCTAGATCGTTTCCTTCTTAATGAAGACATAGTGGCCAGATCCTCTATCTTTAGGAATTGGGTTGGGGAAAAGGGCATATCTTACCACCTTCCCATCCTCCTAGAGATAAAAGGTCCTCACAAGAATCTGGGGGCACCCTTCAAATTAAACTCTTCCTGGCTCAAACATGAATCTTTCAACTCATTGTTCCATGCCACCTGGAGGATAGGAGGGTCAACAAAACAAGGTAGGATGAGTCAGTTGTTTATGGAGAATCTAAAGAAAATGAAAAAATCTACCGTGGAATGGGAAAAGGCCAAAAAAAAAAGGAGGAGGAATAATTACGAAAGATAAATGAATAACTTGACTTCCTTGAAATACCAGAGGGTGTCGTATATGCCTCCATTGAATCGGGGGATAGAGTAAATAGCCTTGAAGCATCAAGAAGGAAAATATTATTGGAAAGGGAAGAAAGTTGGCGCCTCATAAGCAGGGCCATCTGGTTGACAACAGGGGATGAAAACAAAAATTTTTTCCAGAACTATGCCAAAGGCAAGAAGAATATCAATACTATTTGGGGAATACAGACAGAGGAAGGAAGAATGGCTCGATCTTTAGAAGACTTATCTTCATTAGGAATGAATCACTTCAAAACTTTGTTCAAAGCCCCTGCGAAGGCATCTATAGCTGAAGTGATAAGGTTTGTTTAGTTTTTCCTAGATATATTGATGAAGAAGGGAATTACATCATAATGGAGCTTGTCTCAAAAGAGGAGGTGGAGGGGATTCTTAAGGCAATGCATAAGGACAAGAGCCCAGGTCTGGATGGTTGGACGGTGGAAATTTTCCAACATTTTTTTGAAACTCTGGGAGATGACCTTCTTGCAGTGGTTGAAGAGTCGAGACACACGGGAACCATCTATCAACCTTTCAACTTCACCTTCCTCGATCTCATCCCCAAGAAGGAGGACCCCAAATCCTTCGATGATTTCGGACCTATCTCACTTTTCTCGTGCATATATAAAATCATTGCAAAAGTGATAGCTACTTGCCTTAAACCTTGCCTCTCTTAGAATATCTCCTTGGAATTGTTTGGTTTCCTAGATGGTAGAAAAATTCACGAGGTCATTGGGGTGGCTCAGGATACTATCCACAGCCTCAAAAGAAGTCGAAAAAAGGGAGCAATTGTAAAAATAGACCTTTCGAAGGCATATGACAAAATTAGTTGGATGTATCTTCTTCTTCTCCTGACCCATCTTGGTTTCAGGATTGACTTCATCAACTGGGTGATAGGGTGCATTACATCTACCAGTATTTCCATTCTGATCAATGGGGCTGCTACCACCTTTTTTTATGTTCAAAGGAGCCTTTGTCAGGGATGCCCTCTATCTCCCCTTCTCTTCCTAATGGCTACGGAAGGGCTTAGTATGATGATTCATGGTGCAAAAAGAAGGGGGGAATTAAAAGGCATTGCGGTGGTGATCAACCTCATCATAACGCATCTGATCTTTGTGGATGATATTATCCTCTTTAGTAATGGAAGCATAGAGGAATTTCATTAGATAAAAGAGGTAATGGACCTCTTCTTAAAGGCTACCGGCTTAAGTATAAACAACCAGAAATTCATAATTACCACGGAAGGCCTTTCCCAAACTAAAGTGGATAGAATCTCTGAAGTGCTTCTGTTTGAAATAAAGGCCCTCCATGGCTTCTTCAAATACCTAGGTTTCCAACTAAAGCTGGATTCTTATCGAATCCAGGATTGGCACTGGCTTGTGGCAAAAATTGAGTCAAGGATGAAGCATTGGAGTTTTAAATGACTCTCTTGAGCAGGGAGGCTAGTGGTGATTAAATCCGTAGCCATGGCCATTCCGGTGTACTGGGATGCCCTTTCTTGGGTGCCAAAAAGTATCCTTTCATCTATCAACAAGCTCTACAGTAGGTTTTTATGGTCTGGGTCAAAGGCGAAACATGTAATGCCATGGGTGGCATGGGAGAAAATATTGCGACCGAAGGCCTGGGGAGAGTGGGGAATCAAGGAGCTCCCCTCTTTCACCGCTGCTTTGGCTAGAAAGTTGGGTTGGAGACTCATTAATCTGGAAAACCTTTGGTTGACAGTTATAAGAAGGAAATATATCGACCCAATGCCAATAAATGAATGGTTGCGCTTGTCCAATAAAAAACTGAAAAATGCTTCGATTTTCTGGAAATAAACACTAGCATCAGTCAAGATTATTGAATAGGGTCTGGCTTGGCATGTTAGGGATGGTACATAGGTAGGGCTGGGTTGTGATCCATGGGTGGGGTGCATTGGGGGCTACGCCCTCTCTAGAGATCTAACTGTGAAGCTGGAACAAAGAGGCTTCATAACTCTGAGCAATATTTCCCAGCAAGGTTAGACAATTATGTGGGGACAAGCATGGATGACAGGGGAGGCCCTTCAGCTCGAATACATGTGGATAGAAGAGTGGCAGGGTTTCATCAGTGAGCTCCATAGGTCAAATGTCAGAATCCAAGAGAGGTTGGATGAGCTCAGATGGGTTAACTCCCCAACGGGTCTGTACACCCCAAAATTTGGCTACAAATGGCTAATGTCTCAAAAGGGATAGGGGGAGAAGGAGTGGTGGTTCAAATCATTATGGGAGCTAAATGGCCCAACGAAATCAAAATTTTTCTTCTGGTGCATTATACAGAACAAAGTTCCCTCCTGGGACTTCCTTCAACGGAGGGGCAAGATTGGTCCTGGTTGGTGCTCCCTGTGCAAGTCTAGCAATGAGTCAGTACACCACCTTTTTCTCACCTGCACATATAATATCAGTCTTTGGACCAAAACCTTGAGGCTCCTCAATATTACGCAAAAATGGGAAGGTCAAAATGTTTCAGAGGCGTGGCAAAGATGGTGGCAGGATTCTACAAATGACAGGATAAGGAACATCCCACTCATTGTTACCTAGGGAACCTAGATTGCGAGAAATCGAGTCATCTTTCAAGACAAAATTTTTCCCATTAAACTACTAGCAGTGGAAGGGGCATATATATTTGAATATATTCCAATTCCAACAGAGTCCCAACAAGCTAGAGTCATTTAAGAGGAAGTTATTAGGGGTGACATCCCGTGGGCATATTTTGATGGGGCATCTGACCCTCAAAATAGATGTGGCGCTGGCCTAACCATTCATTTTCCATCAGGGAAAGTTTAAAAATCTTTGGTTGGCCTTGGACAAGGGACAAATAACTTCACAGAGCTAAAAGCCCTTCATCTCCTTCTTTGTTGGCTCTCCTCTCTTGAGATGAGAGAAGCCCAGATTTTTGGAGACTCTTTGAACATCATAAAATGGTTTAATGGTTCCCAAAGATGCCTAGATTACATTTTTTCTCCTTTAATAGATGAGGTGATGCTTGTAAAATCCTATTTTAACCATATCACTGCTTGTCACATTTATAGGGAATGAAATAGTGAAGCAAACCTCCTATCTAAGGAGGGCGTTTGGCAAGATTTGGGGCACTGGGTAGCAACAGAGGTTGATGGAGGACTGGTCTGAATCATCGAACAACCTCCATTCACCCTCTAGTTTTATATTTCCTTTTTCTTTTACTTGTTTTATCAGATCATAATGGAACTGTCCATAACTGTTGATGATTATGTACTTTTTGTCAAGTTTCATTTCAGGATTGAACCATATACTGAAAACTTCTCCGTCTTTGTTTCAGATTGTTTTCCTCTTAAGAGGAGATCTGGGAGACGGATTTTTTCCTCGTTTTTGTATTGTATGACTGAAGACTCAAAAATATGGATCGGTGTTTACCACCCAAGTTATGTTTTTTGTGTGGAAAAATAGAAATAGGTATGTTTCCACCCCTGTTTTGAGCGTTTATTTCCTAATATTAGGGAAGCCCGGGTGCTGGAAGCAGACACAATTCTTTAGCTTTTTTTAATAGGGTTGGGAGGATTGGTCTAAAACCTTTATTCCTCCTAATCAATCGAAACTCCATCTTTCTTCCTTGCCAAAACGGGAGAAAAAGGAAGTTCATTGAATGCTACGTGCGTATACTATGTAACTTTCTATATACTCAATAGACTATTCGAGTTTTTCTTTTGGAAAAAAAAAAAATGGGCACATAACACATTCTTTTAGAAGTGGTATTGTAGAATCTCTTGGATAAAACATGGAAGAAATACCCTTGCCAAAGAATCCACAAAAAATGGAAAAATAAGGAGCAAGAAGAGCTAAAGAAGGAGAAATCTATGCTTGTACAAACTACACTTCATGCCCATAACAAATGAAGCCAATGGTGCATTGGCAGTGGATGGTCAAGCCACATGACATGTGACAAGAGCAATTTTCTCACTTTGAAAAGAGTTAATGAAGGCAACGTGAAATTTGGAGATAATGCTAATGCAAGAATAATTGTAAAAGGTACTCTTAGTATCAATAATGGAAAAACTAAAACATAAAATGTCTTGTATGTTAAAGGTTTGAAACATAATATTCTTAGTGTTAAGAAAATGTGTGATCAAAGACACACTCTCACATTTCATTCTCAAGGTTGTCAGATAAGGAAAATAGGCAGGGAGTTTTGGTTGCATATGCAAATATAATATCAAATAACACATATATCCTCCATGAGATCAAGGTAGAAAATTGCTATATGGGAAAAATAGATGAAAGGCGCTAGTGATGGCATTGAGTAATGGACCATATGAAATTTGGTAATCTAGTGAAAACCAACATTAAACAATAAATGAGAGACATGCCAAAGATCACAATACCTCTAAACAATATTTGTAAGCAATGTCAACATGGGAAGCAAATAACAACAAGCTTTGAGGCAAAGGATTACTCAAAAAAAAATCCATTAGAACTTTTTCATACATATCTTTATGAGCCTACAAGAACACAAATGCTACAAGGTGAAAATTACTCCATATTCCTCGTTGATTATTACTCAATATTGACATTGGTTACATTCCTCAAAGAAAAATCAGAAGCATTTGAGAAAGGAAGAATCGAACCTTACAAGAGATGGCTAGAATAATGTTCAATGAACCAAAGCTATCAAATAGGTTTTGGAGAGAAGTAATTAACACCACGATATACATTTTTAATAGAGGGAAAATTAGATTCAATAACAACAAAACACCAAAGCACCTTATGAAAAATGGAAGGGTAGACCAATAATATTCAAATACTTCAAAATGTTCAAGATCAAGTACTACAAAAAGAGATATGACAAGGATTTGGGAAAAATTGACTTCAAAGTTAGTGAAGGTATATTTCTTGGCTATTCATAAATAAGCAAGTTTTATAGATGTTACAATAAAGCATTGTGTAAAATAATGGAAAGTACAAATATTAAAGTGAATGAAGCAAGACCTCAAAAGGAGAAATCACAGAAAAATGAACATCCTAAAGAGACCAAGTTGCAAGGAAGAAGAAAAAGAAATGGAATGTCAAGGTACGAAGACACCATCTAGATTCATCAAGAAGAATCATTCAAAAAATATAATTATTGGTGATAAAGATAGAGATGCATACCATACAAATATTAGCAAGTGGCCCAAAACATGCACATTTGTCTTTGCTATCTATATTTTGGACTAAGAATTTCATAGAAGCTAGCCAAGACCAACATTGAATTTATGTTATGGAAGAATAACTAAATCAAATTGAGAAGAATGAGATATGGGAACTTGTTCCAAGGCTAAAAAGATAAACATGTGGTTGGGACCAAATGGTTTTTCAAAAGAAATTGAATGAAGATGGTCAAGTAATGAGATATAAATCAAGGATAGTTTGTAAAAGCTATGCTCAAGTTCAAGGTAATAATTTTGAATAAACCTTTTCCACCATTACAAGATTAGAAGCTATCATAATGTTTTTGGAATTTGCATTTTTCAAGAACATTAGAGTCTATCTAATGGATGTTAAGTTGACCTTTCTCAATGGAAATCTAGAGGATTAAGTATACAGTGAACACCCAAAAGGGTTCTTATTATCAAAACATAAGGATAATGTGTGCGAATCGAAGAAAGTGATTTATGGGATAAAACCTCTTAGATCCTAGAATTCAAGACTTGACAAATATATAAACAAAATGATTTAAAAGGGAAATTATTGATGAAAATCTCTACGTTAACAGAGAAGGATAAAATAAGTTGATTTTTGCGGTTTATGTATATGATATCATTTTTGGAGGTAGAATGAACAAAATGTGCAAAGAGTTTGTAATGGAAATGCAAAAGGAATTTTAGATGTCTATGCTTGATGAACTATCATTATTCCTTGGTTTATATATTTCTTAACCCAACAAAGGGATATTCATTTAAAAAAACAAGTATATCAAGCAAATGTTGAAGAGATTTAGAATGGAAAATTGTTCACCAATCAACACACCCATGGTCACAAGTCATAAATTGAGAAAAAGATGATGAATATTCATGCTCAAATCAAACATTATACAACTCAATTATAGAAAACCTAATATATCTGACAGATTCAAGGTTGAAAATTATGCAAATAGTAGGATCAAGGTTGAATAATTTCAAGTTGCACCATGTTAGTGTAAAATATTTCGACAAGTGTACCAAAAATACCTTACTTAAGCCACGAGTTATTAATGACCATAACAACAGATATGGCCATCTAATTCTTCAGATCTTCAAAAAAAATTTAGAAGAAACCTGCAAAATAATAGATCTATGCAGCAAAAGACATTAAGCAACAAAATATTTAACTAATGTAAAACCCCATAGCATAGACACAACGATTTAAAAGAATGAATTATATATTATGATTTTGTTACACCTAGTGAAGGATACTCATATGATGGCTATCTGCCCCCTTGAAATGGGATGGGTCCTTTGACTGTCCTCTATGCTTCAATATTTTGGATCTTTTCTCTTTCTTTGATGTGTGAAACCCAAAACGCGTGTTGAAATCAGATGGGAGATCGAATGCAAAAAGAAGATAATAAAGACGATGATAGTGATCACGGTGAAAAGTGGTTGGAAAAACCCTCCTATTTATAACGAAATATTGGGTTATTCTCAAAAATGAAAAATAATAAAATATTATAAACCACAATTTAGACCTATCCGCTTGGAATATTTTATGATATGTTTTGGAAGGAAAAGATATTTAAATTGGTTAAATACCTTTATTTAGAAATAATAAACACACAAGTGATTTATTTATTATTTCAAGGAGGTTGTTGAGAAATAATAAACAAATAATGATTTGCTTAAACATTCCTAAGTGATTTAGTCAAATTTGACAAGGAATATTAACTAAATAATTATTTAATTAATTATTCCTAGAGAAAAATAAAATAAACAATGATTTATTTAACTGATTCTCATGATTGGGTCAAATGTGACAAGGAATAATAACTAAATAATGATTTAATTAATTATTCCTGGAGGAAAATCAAATAAATAATGATTTATTCAATTATTCCTCATGGCATTTCATTTTTATTTAGAAATAACTTAATAAAATATGGTTTATCAAGTTATTTCGTGCAGTGAAAGCAATTTTACTATGGTAAAATTGGTATTACATGGTGTATTTCGATCCACTTAGTTAGATATGGCCAAGTGATAATTTTTTGGTGATAACGTATTGCCCCCCAACGTACGAGCATTAGGAGAAAATCGTATGACTGAAATACTTTGTAAGAACACAATCACTAGACATCGAAGGGGAGTTAGAGAGAGAGAGAGAGAAAAAACTAAAGCAAGGCGAGGAAGGACCTAAGGGGGCGAGACCTACGAACTGATATAAATCTCCTTTTGTTTTGGAGTACATGACCTCAACGAGGCAGGGGAGTCATACCCATACCCGCTGAGATAACTGTGTACAAAGAATAATGATGAGCCCAATAACGTGGGACTGAGCTACAAAATGTATGATACATGATACATGACATGCTGGCATCAATGGGACATAAATAATACAATGGATCCCACATACATAATGCACCTGGAAAAATTAATGCCAGGAAGACGGTAACATCTGAGTACATGAGACATAATTCCCCTCCATATGACATGGGGAGGGGGGAATATAACCAAATAAGCCCTATTGAAAAGGAAAGGGTTCTGAAGATATGAATGGATTATTGGAAAGAGACAAGCATGATGTGGGTGTTGCAAGCAGCTGGAATCAAACCCATCAAATCTACGGAACTGCATCTAAGGCTAGAGCATGATTTGAGGTCATTCAGGCATGTGGGGGGCTACTTGAAGGGCCACCCCTTCATGAGGTTTGAAACATCTCACACACACCCAGGAATCATAGGGATAATTTGCTATATCACCTAACCATCAAGTGTATGAGTCTCAGTCGTGCGATAAGGTGTTGGGGTCGAGTATGTTAGAAACAACCAAGTCAAAGGGGAATAATGATTCCCTTTGCTTGATCTAAGATGCCAAATAATGATGAAAGATGGAACCAAGGTACATCGCCCTCTAGACCGTTCTTATAGAATGTATGTGCTGAAGTTAATAGAATAGGGTCTACCATAGCTGGGGCAATAAGGAATGCTCAACTAAGGTGTGAGGGAGCATAGTAGATCGACTAATGGACTGACACTAGGGATAATGATAGAATGAGGGGAAACTGAGAGGCAAAGAGATGGCTTCCCTTTTCAGAGCACAAAATGCATGATGGACCTAGTAACGACTGACTCGATTCCTGAGGGGATGATTAGGGACAATATGGCTGAAGGCCACAAATGTGCAACACGGGATGAATGCAATGCAAAGATGGATGGAATACTATAATAGGAGATAATGGGACTTGGACAAACTCCATGAATGCGAGGATGACTCAACTCGAATACTCTAAACAAGGGTGTCTCGATGATGCTGCCACATAGGATAGGCCTAGGGGGACCATGAAAACATGAGTAAATAATGGTTACTCACGACGAAAATCAATGTACAAGGCAACAAGTGCCGAGGTAAAGTGGTACCAAAGTACAAGCGACTCATATGAAGAAATTTGGTTTGAATTGGCGGCAAAGTGAAACTTCATAGAATAAATTACCCAAAACAGAGAAAGACCCATTATAGTAATTGGTGAGAGCTTTCCAATGGTGTGTGTGGTTTGTCAAACTGAGCTACAGTTTGGTTGCAATGGGCGACAAAAAAAACTATGGTTTTCCCTATAAAAGGGCATATTTCCTCCAATTTCAATTCATTTGGAAAGTGAGTTGTGGTGAATTTGGAGAGGAGAAGGACCCAAATCTTGTGGAGATCATAGCGGACAAACCGACCATCAGAATCAAGATTTGTTGGTTGGAGGTAGGTGGCCTAACCTTGCTCTGTATTTCTAGTGGATTACTTTTTTAGATTAGGGTCTCAGCTTTTACTAGGAGACTGTTGGCCATCCTCATAGTCGGATCACACTTTTTTGGGCCTTTTTCTGTGCTCTGGATCACAGGTATGGGCCAAAAAAGTGCGAGCTTGCAGTTTTGAAAGAAAAACCTACGTTGTGTACTGAAATGAGGGGTTGGTCTGTTGGCCTAGTGAGGGCTGAGAACAAGTTGATTTGATGATGATCTTCATCTATAACTACAAATATTGTTTGGCGCTGATGCCCAAGTGGGATTAATATATGTGAGTTAGATTTATTTAGTGGCGTGTTTAAGTCTTGGCTTGGCGACTTGAACCAAGCTCTCGTTCGCTTTAGGTGTGAGTGTGTGAAAATAAGTGTGTATTGTAGATGAGTTAATTAAGCATGTTTTATGATGATGCCAAGGTGATGCTGTAATAAAATGCTAAAAATTGTAAATGAAACTGAAATAATGACAGTAAAATAAACAATAAATCAAGCATAAACCCCACCGAAACAAGGCTTTCAAACATTGGAAATAGGAGAGGCAAAGAAACAACTCAAAACACACGAAAATGGTCACACAATATAATGCCTACGGGACTAGGATCAAATGACTCTAGACTACTAGAAATGGTGCAGAAAACAACAAGAAACCAAAAGTGAAACAAGCTGCAAAATATAGAGCAGAAGCTTTGAAAACCTAGGGAAAATAATGGGAACCTAAGGGGGAAGGCCAAAAAAAACTCAAGAGGGAGCTTTGGATTTAAAAAAACCTATATTAAAATGTCTACAAAAAGAATGGATCAGACCTTTAAACAATGGTTGAAAGAACTGAAAATCTCAGACTACCTACTCAGCTGATTTCCTTCTAAAAAGGTGGAAGTGTACTGAAACCCTAGGGGTCTTGTTTCTACTTCAAGGAGACAAAATGAGCATATACAGGTCTAAGATGAGATGAAAAAGAGGTAAAAAAACCCTAAATAGTGCTCTCCGCAAACTTTGAAAATTTAAGAAAAATCCCGAAAATTTTTATGAATTGCAGGTTCTGACCTGTTTCAAGAGGATAATTCAACTTTTGGGCCAATAAGTGTGATTTGAAGGAGAAAAACGCAGGTTTGGGGCTGAAAAGTGTGATTTTCTCTCTAACTCTCGAGCGGCAGGTTACGTCAGATTTGTCGTCTCCTATGCGACTAGTACCTGTGACCTGCGGAAAATAGCAAAAAAGTCTTAGAATTTGGAATTTTAACTAATTAAGGGCATAAAAGCTGAAAATAAACATCAAGAGACTGAAAGCTGAAGAAAAACCCTGATTGCTGAAGTTGTTGATCACCCAAGAATCTAAATTACACTAGTGGAGTCGCCATTTGTTAGCGTAAAATATTTTGGCAAGTGTACCGAAAAGGCCTTACTTAAGATATGCGAGATTAATGGCCCTAACAACGGATATGGCCATCTAATTCTTCATATATGCAACAGAAAGTTAGAAGAAACTTGAAAAACAATAGATATGTGTAGCAAAAGACATTAAACAACTAAATATTTAACTAATGTAAAACCCATAGCATAGAAGCGATTTAAAAGAATGAATGATATATTATTATTTTGTTATACCTGGTGAAGGAGACTAATATGATGGCTATAGGTCCCCCTCAAATGGGATGGGTCCTTTGGTTATCCTCTATTCTTCATTATTATGGATATTTTCTCTCTCTTTGATGTGTGAAACCCAAAACATGCGTTGAACTCAGATGGGAGCTCGAATAGAAAAGGAAGATAATAACAGCGATGATAGTGATCACGGTGAAAAATTGATGGAAAAGCCCTCCTATTTATAACAAAATATTGGGTTGTTCTCGAAAATGGAAAGCAATAAAATATTATTAACCAAAATCTTGATCTAACTGCTTAGAATATTTTATTATATGTTTTAGAGGGAAAATATATTTAAATTGGTTAAATAACTTTATTTAGAAATAATAAACAAACAAATTATTTGTTTGTTATTTAAAGAAAGTGATTAAGGAATAATAAACAAATAATGATTTGTTTAAACATTCCTAGGTTATTTAGTCAAATTTGACAAGAAATATTAACTAAATGATGATTTAATTAATTATTCTTAGAGAAAATCAAATAAACAGTGATTTATTTAACTATTTCTCATGGTTGGGTCAAACGTGATGATGCAGGGGCATTAGATTCGAAAAATAATTTGTATTTTATTAAACATAGGGGGTCTTATGTTTGTGAGAAAATATTGAATTTATGTAAATATTAATAGGCTTTTTGAGTGATTTTAATTAATTATTGTGAGGATTTGTTAATGTTCCCATATGAATGGAGAACATGAGGGAAATTAGATTTTAGATACTTAAGCATTAATAATGAAAGCCTAAGATAGATTTGGTTTCAAAATTCTAGGGATAAAATCTAGATAGAAGAGGTTTGAATATTTTGAGGATTTGGTTGAGATATTTGAGGATTTGAACCTAAACTGGTTCAATTAAATTTGTATAAATTAATAAGCTTAGAAGGCAAAATCAGAGAGAAATATGAGAGAGGTTTGGACACCAGAGTTTGTAAGCCTACGGGCTTTTGTAAAAGGGCCATTGATTTGAAAATCTGGCCATGGACCAAGAGGGTTTTTTGTATTTGATTACATTTGTCTATATCGATGAGGAATTTGTTTTTAAAATTCTGCATGAGAAAAGTTTAAGTTTCTGAGTTTATGTATACGATGAGTTTCTAAGTTTATGCATATGATAAACTTGGTAATAGATGAAGCTTTGCATATGTGGGAAGCATCAACTTTAATTATTGTCGATTTATGCTTTGAAGTGAATTAAAAGCGAAGTTTCTACATGAGACCATAGTAGAATTTGATTCTCATTTTTTAGGATTGAAAGGGGTGTTAGAAAAGTGCTGTGCGTTAATCTCATTGATCAATCAAAGCATTTGAAAGCATAATCCCTAATTAAAGAGGGATTGATCATACTGGGGAAAGATTGAATTGAATTTTCAATTCATGCTTGACATTTGGCATATTGTCTTTGGTTACGATGATGAGGATTTCTTCAATGAAATCGATGCGATCGAGGACTGAGTGAGGTCGTGAAAGCAGAACGATGGGGATGAGTTTGCTGTAGCAGAGGAATTTATGAAGTCAAATGATGGTGCAGTGAAATTGGAAGCGCAGAGTTTAAATACCGTGATGGTCGAAGGAAAAGAAGGCACGGATTTTTTAAGACTCTGTTTATTTATTTTGAGGTCAATGAGAACCGACCTGTTTTAAAAGCTTGAACTGGTATCCATCGATTGGAGAATTGAGAGCAGAAATGATGAGTCGACGAGTTAAGGCAGAACCAGAGAAATTGAAATCGAATGGTGAAGAAGATTCGATGTAGAGAAACCGTGAAAGAGAATCCACACAACTCATAATTGAAGAGTAGCCAATGAAGAACAAAATTCCTGTTTTGAAGCTGCCAGAGAAGTGCAAATCGAAATTCAAACTTCAGAACGAAAGCTCTAAACATGTAGTCGACTTTTGTTGGTTAATTTCAAGTCAATAACAGAAGGTAAATGTGTTGGAAGGCGTAGTTTGATGGTGGAACCATGAAAGGTACGTTAAAAGTTTAAGTCAATGGATTAGTTGATGCGATGGGTTTTGAGCTGCATGGGCCCAAACATAATTTTAATGGTAGTGTTTGTGTTTTATTTTGATGCCACAAGAGAGTTACCTTAAAATTGTTAAATTGAAACAGAACCTTGAACAAATGACATATGTTAACAAGGCATGTGAATGTCCATTGAATTGTGTGAGTTGTTGAATTATGAGCAAATATTTCTAATGCTCATTGATGGTGGGCCAGATATGAACCTCGACTTGTATGAAGTTCATTCGTTTGGATGGAAGTGGTAAGTAGAACTATACCAAGTTATGAATACTTGGTAAGTTAAATGGTAAAGAGCACACACACACACACACACACACACACACACACACACACACACATATATATATATATTGGAGTTGAAACTTTGAAGTTTCAACCAAAATCAAAGTTTGTGTAAGATGAAATGTTCCATGAACATTAAAGACTATGCATATACTTGAGTTGTTCGAATATAAATTCGAATTATCATATGGTGAAAAGTGAGTGGCCATAATATTGAATTTTAGGTTGAAGAGAAACCTTTCCATAAATGAATGTTAATGAAGAGTCATATAGATGATGGTTGAGAGTATGATTTGGGTTCTAAATGCTATTTGAAGTTTGGGTTTAATTTCATGGAAAAATTGTTGAGTTTCCCAGATCAGAAATGTATTTGAAGAAATCTTCCTTGAATATTTAATTTTAAGCTTCCGCAAAGGTTGTGAAATTGCCCAGAATTAGGATCTTATTTGGGGCATTTATTGAGATGCATTTTTATATGCATAGCATTGGGAGAGATTGTGGGTAAAGGCAGGGTGACCTGTTATCAAGTGGTATCAAAGCAGGATAGCTCTGTTGAGAAATTGAAGAATTTTTTTTTTTTCTAAATCTGAATGTGTGATGAAGAATGAAAGGTAGATCAGATTTCAAAATATGATATGCAAAGGTATACAATTGCAGTGAACAGAGATTTGCAGAAATGAATGGAGGACAAGATCTTGCAAAGATCTTGCAGGTAAAATAATTTTAAATCTGATTTGAAATTTATGATTGAGATTTATGGTTGCAGAAAAGATGATGATGGCAGTGAACCTGATATTCAACTAAAGGCTGGATAGGGAGGACAATTGCGGTGTTCTCAAGAGAAGGTGAGTTGAGGAAGATAGCCTAGAGAGAGCATAAGAAAGTGCTCAAGAGGTTCCAGACATGGTGAACTAGTACTTGCCAAAAGACCAAGTCCAGTGAGTGGATTGGTGAGGTAAGTGGCAGCAGGAGAGCTTGCTGTTGCAGAGGCTAGTGCAACTCATGGTGAGTGAGAAACTCATGGAGAAGATGATCATGGAGGATCAGAGAAGAGATTCAGAGGAATTCCGTAGAGGTAAAATGACTAATAAGGTCAAAGAGAGAGAGAGATTTTAGTGCTGAAGGTAGAATTGCAGGTACTACAGGAATGGCTACAAGAGGAGGAAAACCAGAAAGGAGGATGGATCTTTCCACTGAAGGGAAAGAGAGTGATTTGGCAACCATTGCAGATGAGGTTGAGGTAGAGGGAGATTTCCTTATTGAAAGAGGAACTTAGAGTTCTGCAACCATAGATGGAATTTGAAGATTCCACATGCAGATCTGTTCAAAAGGAAGTGCTGGAGGAAGCAATCAAGACTGAAAGGTCTTGTGGTTTTAAAAATAATGAGTTGTGTGTGTTTGCAAGTACATCACAGGGAGATGAACAAGCTTTAAAGTTTGTTAAAGAGAAGGAGAAGGAATTGAATTTGAAATATGTTCAGATCAATGCTGAGATGGTAAGATCTCAGGAAGGCATGAAGACAGAAGGGTCTCATGAGAATATTCAACAGAATACTAGAGCAAAAGAAGAAATACCATTTGATGATGGGTCAAAGGTAGGTGAAGGTATGGAAAATTGTGTGAAGTTTCCAAGTTCTACTCCTAATGAAATTGTTGAATTGTATAGGAAACTAGATCTTCAAAGAAGCGAATTGGAGAAACATAGGACTTATGCACAGGATAATTTGCTGAGGAAGCAAGGCAGGAAGGTCTTCATGAATAGTGTCCATGAAGCAGATGATGGAAGGAAGGAGAGACTAGTTGACAGTGTCATGGAGGATGAAAATCAGCATACTGATGTGCTGACAAAGGATTTGGAAGAAAACTCAGAGCAGCATACTGAAGTGTTGCCAGAGAAAACTAAGGAGAAAGCCAGTGAAGATTTTCTGAGTCTTGAAAGAGACTTAGAACTGAAAAAGGAAGAATTGGTGACTGGATCATCAATTGAGACCACTGGGTCTTGTGATTTTAAAATTGACAATTTGATTGTGCTTACAAGTATTGCAGAAGACAATCCATCACTTGGAATTGTCTTGAGAGAAGAATAATTATTGCAGAAAGGAAATGAGACAGTCATGTCTCATATGCAGAGGCTTGTTACCATGGGTGACAAGAAAGAGTTGGCTTGTCTGAATAGCCAACAAAATACTGGAGGACAGACTTTTGGAACTGTTACAGTCATGGAGAATCAAAATTCTATTCTAATTAAGGATGAAGGTACAATGCTTGAAGAACTTGATTTGATTGCCAGAATCAATCAAGAAGGTGAAGGACAATTACTGAAGATTGTCAAAGAAGAAGAAGATGCTGGATTTGAATTGCAGCATACTGATGATGTGAAGTAAGTACAGATGAGATGGCTGACATGTTTGCTGAAGACATTTGAACTAGAGAAAGAAGTTTCAAGCACTGAAATGAAAATGCTTGAAGCTGTGAAATGAATAGGAGCAGCTATTAGTTTGCAGAATTTAATTTTTCTTACTAGTATACAAACAAAGATAAATGAGTATATTACTGCAGGAAGAGAATTAAATAAATGTTTATTTTTTAAGAGTAAATTTGCAGGTGATGAGCAAAGGAAAATAGTTGCAGAGGGATAGGAATTTTGGGAGGCAACAACAATCGGGGAGGTAACAGCTGAAGAAACATCTATAATGGCTACAACAACAAAAATTTTGAAGACAGTAACAACAGCAAAAGTAAAAGCAACTACAGTAGTAGGAAGTAAAGGTAGCAGCAGTAGGCAAAGAAATTTCCAGACAGAGGGAAGGCTGGACATAGAGATTGAAAGCATCAGAAGACTGATGATGAAGGTGTCTTAGAAGCAGCAGACAGCAACAAGAAAGAAAAATAATTGTAGCAAGGGAAAGACAAACAAGGATTGTGAAAGCATAGTTGGAGGCAAGTTGCAGAACAAGATATGGAAACCTGGAGAAGTGCAGTTGAAGAATAATGCAGCTATTGGACAGCAGCAAAACAAAGTATGGGATCTAGGAGGTAGAGATTAAAGGCACATGATCAGGATATCATGAATCATTTTCAACCTTAGGAGTCTGATGCAGGGGCATTAGATTCGAAAAATACTTTGTATTTTATTAAACATAGGGGGTCTTATGTTTGTGAGAAAATATTGAATTTATGTAAATATGAATAGGCTTTTTGAGTGATTTTAATTAATTATTGTGAGGATTTGTTAATTTTCCCATATGAATGGAGAACATGAGGGAAATTAGATTTTAGATACTCAAGAATTAAATATGAAAGCCTAAGATAGATTTGGTTTCAAGATTTTAGGGGTAAAATCTAGATTGTAGGGATTTGAAGATTTTGAGGATTTGGTTGAGATATTTTAGGATTTGAACCTAAATTGGTTCAATTAAATTTGTATATATTAATAAGCTTAGAATGCAAAATCAGAGAGAAATAGGAGAGAGGTTTGGACACCAGAGTTTGTAAGCCTACAGGCTTTTGTAAAAGAGCCATTGATTTGAAAATCTGGCCATGGTCTAAGAGGGTTTTTTGTATTTGATTACATTTGTTTATATCGATGAGGATTTTTTTTTTAAATTCTGGTGAAAAGTATATTTCTTCTTGATTAAATTCTGCATGAGAAAAGTTTGAGTTTCTGAGTTTATGTATACGATGAGCTTATGAGTTTATGCATATGATAAACTTGGTAATAGATGAAGCTCTACATATGTGGGAAGCATCGACTTTAATTAATGTCGATTTATGGTTTGAAGTGAATTAAAAGTGAAGTTTCTACATGAGACCATAGTAGATTTTGATTCTCATTTTGCAGGATTGAAAGGGGCGTTAGAAAAGTGCTGTGCGTTAATCTCATTGGTCAATCAAAGCATTTGAAAGCATAGTCCCTAATTAAAGAGGGATCGATCATCCTGGGGAAAGATTGAATTGAATTTTCAATTTATGCTTGACATTTGGCATATTGTCTTTGGTTACGATGATGAGGATTTATTCAATGAAATCGATGCCATCGAGGATTGAGTGAGGTCGTGAAAGCAGAACGATGGGTATGAGTTTGCTGTAGCAGAGGAATTTATGAAGTCAAATGATGGTGCAGTTAAATTGGAAGCGCAGAGTTTAAATACCGTGATGGTCGAAGGCAAAGAAGGCGCAGATTTTTTAAGACTCTGTTTATTTATTTTGAGGTTGATGAGAACCGACCTGTTTTAAAAGCCCGAATTGGTATCCATCGATTCGAGAATTGAGAGCAGAAATGGTGAGTCGACGAGTTAAGGCAGAACCAGAGCAATTGAAATCGAATGGTGAAGCAGATTCGATGTAGAGCAACAGTGAAAGAGATTCCACACAACCCATAATTGAAGAGTATTCGATGAAGAACAAATTTCCTGATTTGAAGCTGCCAGAGAAGTGCAAAACGAAATTCAAACTTTAGAATGAAAGATCTAAACCTGTAGTCGACTTTCGTTGGTTAATTTCAAGTCAAGAATGGAAGGTAAATGCGTTGGAAGGCGTAGTTTGATGGTGGAACCATGAAAGGTACGTTAAAATTTGAAGTCAATGCATTAGTTGATGCGATGGGTTTTAATCTGCGTGGGCCCAGACATAATTTTAATGGTAGTGTTTGTGTTTTATTTTAATGCCACAAGAGAGTTACCTTAAAAATGTTAAACTGAAACAGAACCTTGAACAAATGGCAGATGTTAACAAGGTATGTGAATGTCCATTGAATTGTGTGAGTTGTTGAATTATGAGAAAATATTTCTAATGCTCATTGATGGTGGGCCAGATATGAACCTCGACTTGTATGAAGTTCATTCGTTTGGATGGAAGTGGTAAGTTGAACTATACCAAGTTATGAATACATGGTAAGTTAAATGGTAAAGAGCACACACACACACACACACACACACACACACACATATATATATATATATATATTGGAGTTGAAACTTTGAAGTTTCAACCAAAATCAAAGTTTGTGTAAGATGAAATGTTCCATGACCATTAAAGACTATGCATATACTTGAGTTGTTTGAATATAAATTCGAATTATCATATGGTGAAAAGTGAGTGGCCATCATATTGAATTTTAGGTTGAAGAGAAACCTTTGCATGAATGAATGTTAATGAAGAGTCATATAGATGATGGTCGAGAGTATGATTTGGGTTCTAAATGCTATTTGAAGTTTGGGTTTAATTGCATGGAAAAATTGTTGAGTCGCCTAGATCAGAAATGTATTTGAAGAAATCTTCCTTGAAGATTTAATTTTAAGCTTCCGCAAAAGTTGTGAAATTGCCCAGACTTAGGATCTTATTTGGGGCATTTATTGAGATGCATTTTTATATGCATAGCATTGGGAGAGATTGTGAGTAAAGGTAGGGCGACCTGTTATCAAGTGGTATCAAAGCAAGATAGCTCTGTTGAGAAATTGAAGAATTTTTTTTTTCTAAATCTGAATGTGTGATGAAGAATGAAAGGTAGATCAGATTTCAAAATATGATATGCAAAGGCATACAATTGCAAGAACAGAGATTTGCAGAAATGAATGGTGGACAATATCTTGCAGGTAAAATAATTTTAAATCTGATTTGAAATTTATGATTGAGATTTATGGTTGCAAACAAGATGATGATGGCAGTGAACCTGATATTTAGCTAAAGGCTGGATAGGGAGGACAATTGCGGTGTTCTCAAGAGAAGGTGAGTTGAGGAAGATAGCCTAGAGAGAGCAGAAGAAATTGCTCAAGAGGTTCCAGACGTGGTGAACCAGTACTTGCCAAAAGACCAAGCCCAGTGAGTGGATTGGTGAGGTAAGTGGCAACAAGAGAGCTTGCTGTTGCAGAGGCTAGTGCAACTCATGGTGAGTGAGAAACTCATGGAGAAGATGATCATGGAGGATCAGAGAAGAGGTTTAGAGGAATGCCATAGAGGTAAGATGACTAATAAGGTAATAGAGAGAGAGATTGCAGTGCTGAAGGTACAATTGCAGGTACTACATGAATGGCTACAAGAGGAGGAAAACCAAAAAGGAGGATGGATATTTCCACTGAAGGGAAAGAGAGTGATTTGGAAACCATTGCAGATGAGGTTGAGGTAGAGGGAGATTTCATTATTGAAAGAGGAACTTAGAGTTCTTGAGCCAGAGATGGAATTTGAAGTTTCCACATGTAGATCTGTTCAAAAGGAAGTGTTGGAGGAAGAATTCAAGAATGAAAGGTCTTATGGTTTTAAAACTAATGAGTTGTGTGTGTTTGCAGGTACATCACAGGGAGATGAACAAGCTTTAAAGTTTGTTAAAGAGAAGGAGAAGGAATTGAATCTGAAATCTGTTCAGATCAATGCTGAGATGGTAAGATCTCAAGAAGGCATGAAGACATAAGGGTCTCATGAGAATATTCGACAGAATATTGGAGCAAAAGAAGAAAGACCATTTGATGATGGGTCAATAGTCGGTGAAGGTATGGAAAATTGTGTGAAGTTTCCAAGTTCTACTCCTAATGAAATTGTTGAATTGTATAGGAAACTAGATCTTCAAAGAAGATAATTGGAGAAACAGAGGACTTATGCATAGGATAATTTGCCGAGGAAGCAAGGCAGGAAGGTCTTCATGAATAGTGTCCATGAAGCAGATGATGGAAGGAAGGAGAGACTAGCTGATAGTCTCATGGAGGATGCAAATCATCATACTGATGTGCTGACAAAGGATTTGGAAGAAAAATTAGAGCATCATACTGAAGTGTTGCCAGAGAAAACTGAGGAGAAATCCAATGAAGATTTTCTGAGTCTTGAAAGAGACTTAGAACTGCAAAAGGAATAATTGGTGACTGGATCATCAATTGAGACCACTGGATCTTGTGATTTTAAAATTGAAAATTTGATTGTGCTTACAGGTATTGCAGAAGACAATCCATCACTTGGAATTGTCTTGAGAGAAGAAGAACTGTTGCAGAAAGGAAATGAGACATTCATGTCTCATATGCAGAGGCTTGTTACCATGGGTGACAAGAAAGAGTTGGCTTGTATGAATAGCCAAGAGAAGACTGGAGGACAGAATTTTGGAACTGCTACAGTGATGGAGAATCATAATTCTATTCTGATTAAGGATGAAGGTATAGTGCTTGAAGAACTTGATTTGATTGCGAGAATCAATCAAGAAGGTGAAGGAAAATTACTGAAGATTTTCAAAGAAGAAGAAGATGTTGGATTTGAATTGCAACATACTGATGATGTGAAGCAAGTACAGATGAGATGGCTGACATGTTTGCTGAAGACATTTGAACCAGAGAAAGAAGTTGCAGGCACTGAAACGAAAATGCTTGACGCTGTGAAAAGAATAGGAGCAGATATTAGTTTGCAGAATTTAATTTTGCTTACTAGTATATAAACAAAGATAAATGAGTATATTACTGCAGGAAAAGAATTAAATAAAAGTTTAATTTTTAAGAGTAAATTTGCAGGTGATGAGCAAAGGAAAATTTTTGTAGAGGGACAAGAAGTTTGGGAGGCAACAACAATCGGGGAGGTAACAACTGAAGAAACATCTATAATGGCTACAACAACAAAAATCTTGAAGACAGTAACAGTAGCGAAAGCAAAAGCAACTACAGTAGTAGGAAGTAAAGGCAGCAGCAGTAGGAAAATAAATTTCCAGACAGAGGGAAGGCTGGACATAGAGATTGAAAGCATCAGAAGACTGATGATGAAGGTGTCTCAGAAGCAGCAGACATCAGCAAGAAAGCAGAAGAATTGCAGCAAGGGAAAGACAAACAAGGATTGTGAAAGCATATTTGGAGGCAAGTTGCAGAACAAGATATGGAAACTTGGAGAAGTGCAGTTGAAGAATAATGCAACTATTGGACAACAGCAAAACAAAGTATGGGATCTAGGAGGCAGAGATTAAAGGCACATGATCAGGAGATCATGAATCATTTTCAACCTTGGGAGTCTGATGCAGGGGCATTAGATTCGAAAAATACTTTGTATTTTATTAAACATAGGGGGTCTTATGTTTGTGAAAAAATATTGAATTTATGTAAATATTAATAGGATTTTTGAGTGATTTTAATTAATTATTGTGAGGATTTGTTAATGTTCCCATATGAATGGAGAACATGAGGGAAATTAGATTTTAGATACTTAAGAATTAATTATGAAAGCCTAAGATAGATTTGGTTTCAAGATTTTAGGGGTAAAATCTAGATTGTAGGGGTTTGAATATTTTGAGGATTTGGTTGAGATATTTGCGGATTTGAACCTAAATTGGTTCAATTAAATTTGTATATATTAATAAGCTTAGAAGGAAAAATCAGAGAGAAATAGGAGAGAGGTTTGGACACCATAGTTTGTAAGCCTACGGGCTTTTGTAAAAGGGCCATTGATTTGAAAATATGGCCATGGACCAAGAGGGTTTTTTGTATTTGATTACATTTGTTTATATCGATGAGGAATTTTTTTTTTAAATTCTGGTGAAAAGTATATGTCTTCTTGATTAAATTTTGCATGAGAAATGTTTGAGTTTCTGAGTTTATGTATATGATGAGTTTATGAGTTTATGCATATGATAAACTTGGTAATAGATGAAGCTCTGCATATGTGGAAAGCATCGACTTTAATTAATGTCGATTTATGATTTGAAGTGAATTAAAGGTGAAGTTTCTACATGAGACCATAGTAGAATTTGATTTTCATTTTGTAGGATTGAGAGGGGCATTAGAAAAGTGCTGTGCGTTAATCTCATTGATCAATCAAAGCATTTGAAAGCATAGTCCCTAATTAAAGAGGGATCAATCATCCCGGGGAAAGATTGAATTGAATTTTCAATTCATGCTTGAAATTTGGCATATTGTCTTTGGTTACGATGATGAGGATTTCTTCAATGAAATCGATGCCATCGAGGATTGAGTGAGGTCGTGAAAGCAGAACGATGGGGACGAGTTTGCTGTAGCAGAGGAATTTATGAAGTCAAATGATGGTGCAGTGAAATTGGAAGTGCATAGTTTAAATATCGTGATGGTCGAAGGCAAAGAAGGCGCAGAGTTTTTAAGACTCTATTTATTTATTTTGAGGTCGATGAGAACTGACCTATTTTAAAAGCCCGAACTAGTATCCATCGATTGGAGAATTAAGAGCAGAAATGGTGAGTCGACGAGTTAAGGTAGAACCAGAGCAATTGAAATCGAATGGTGAAGCAGATTCGATGTAGAGAAACCGTGAAAGAGATTCCACACAACCCATAATTGAAGAGTAGCCGATGAAGAACAAAATTCCTGTTTTGAAGCTGCCAGAGAAGTGCAAATCGAAATTCAAACTTCAGAACGAAAGCTCTAAACCTATAGTCGACTTTCGTTGGTTAATTTCAAGTCAAGAACGGAAGTTAAATGCGTTGGAAGGTGTAGTTTGATGGAGGAACCGTGAAAGGTACGTTAAAAGTTGAAGTCAATGCATTAGTTGATGCGATGGGTTTTAAGCTGCATGGGCCCATGCATAATTTTAAAGGTAGCATTTGTGTTTTATTTTGATGCCCCAAGAGAGTTACCTTAAAATTGTTAAACTGAAACAGAACCTTGAACAAACGACAGATGTTAACAAGGTATGTGAATGTCCATTGAATTGTGTGAGTTGTTGAATTATGAGCAAACATTTCTAATGCTAATTGATGGTGGGCCAGATATGAACCTCGACTTGTATGAAGTTCATCCATTTGGATGGAAGTGGTAAGTTGAACTATACCAAGTTATGAATACATGGTAAGTTAAATAGTAAAGAGCGCATATATATATATATATATATATATATATATATATATATATATATATGTCAAACCAGGAGGTAACTCCTCAAATCTGCAATATATATTAGCTGAAGAATGTACATGCTTATATAGATGGGAGGTGAGGCTATTGGGATTCAGCTCCCAATGACTCTTGGCCTTCCTTATTTCCTAATAACAAATAATATACAAAAATAAATATGCACACCCATCCATAGGATTAGGTGTCAACATTCCCCCCTTTAATCCGAAGGGATGTTGGTGAGTCCAAGCATCGATCTGAACTTTTCAAACTTTTCTCTTCCAAGTGCTTTGGTGAAGATGTCGGCAGTTTGCTCATTTGTGGAACAATGATGTAGATGGATGGTCTTGGCCTGAACATGATGTCGAATGAGATGGTACTTTGTATTGATGTGCTTTGTTCGATCATGGAACTGTGGGTTCTTGGCCAACTTTATTGCAGAAGTGTTGTCGATCATGAGTGGAGTGGAATACATCTGTTTCATCTGCAAATCTTCCAGGATTTTCCGGAGCCACACAATTTCCTTTGTTGCTTTAGCTGCTGCCACATATTCTGCCTCGGTCGTGGAATCTGCTGGAACTGACTGTTTGCGTGATCTCCATGAGACAGCTCCTGATCCAAGACTCATGGTGTAACTTGTAGTAGACACCCCTGTTTCTTTGTCGCCATCAAAGTCTGAATCAGAGTATCCGGTCAAGATGAAGTCGCCTACCTGTGTATATTTGAGTCCAAAGTCTTGAGTCCCCTTCGAGTACCTTAGTACTCTTTTTGCAGCAGACCAATGTCCTTCACAAGGTTTCTGCATGAACCTTGAGAGGATTCCAACAGCAAATGAGATGTCAGGTCTGGTGGTGGTCAGATAGATAAGACTTCCTACAAGTTGTCTATACTTAGTTGCATCCTCAAACTCCTTCCCTTCAACCGATGTGAGCTTCAAGTTTTGTTCCATTGGAGTGCCTAAGGGTTTACAATCATCCATGCCAAATTTGTTCAAGAGATCTCCAATGTACTTTTTCTGAGAAAGAAAGATGAATTTAGGATGTTGAATTACTTCAATACCCAAATAGTAATGAACATGACCCAAATCAGTCATTTCAAAACCTTTCTTCAACTCTTTCTTCATGGATGCAATATGGCTCTCATTGTTTCCTGTTATCAAAAGATCATCTACATATACCACAAGATATACAACTGTTTTTCCAACTTTCTTAACAAACAAAGTTGCATCATCAAGATCAAAATGTTTGAAATCAAGTTTCAGAAGATGCTCGGTCAACTTCTCATACCAGGCTCGTGGTGCTTGCTTGAGGCCATACAAGGATTTCACAAGTTTGCAAACTTTGTGTTCTTGACCCTTTATCACAAATCCTTCTGGCTGGGACATATAAACTTTCTCCTTGAGATCTCCATTCAAGAAGGTTGTTTTTACATCCATCTGATGGACTTTCCATCCACTCTGAGCTGCTAAGGCAAAGAGAGTCCGGATGGTGGTCCATTTTGCTGTGGGAGCAAAAGTTTCTTCATAATCGACTCCTTCTTTCTATGCGAATCCTTTTGCCACAAGCCTGGCCTTGTGCTTGTCAAGTGAGCCGTCTGCTTTGTACTTGTTCTTGTAGACCCACTTACAGCCAATTGGTTTCGTTCCCAAAGGCGGATCAACCGGCTTCCAAGTGCCATTCTTTATCAAGGCATCATACTCCTTCTGCATCGCTTCTTTCCATTCATCATGAGAAGCGGCTTCTTTGAAGGAAGTTGGTTCATGATCTGTAGACAAACTCAATTCACAGTTATAAGCAATATCCATGTCAACAGGGGAATCAGAATTATCTACATCACCTTTGATTTCTTGAGTGGAACTTCTTGTTCCTGTTTTTCCAACCTCATCAGGATGAACATCCTCCAGTGTCTTTGTCAGCCATTTGGGGGGACCTTTCTGAGATGGCCCTGGCTGGTCACTTGACTGAGTTGGGATTGATTCAAGATTCAATCTCCCAATTCTGTCAATCACATCATCCAATGTGTCATCCGTGGTTGTTTCTTCATGTGGGGAGAGTGTGGTTCAGGAAATGATTCCACAGTTTGATTCAATATCGGAATCCCCCCTTCAAGGTGTGGAATCACATTATCAAATTCTTTGAAAGACTTTGCGTGTGTGAATCTATCCAGGCGATCAAGTTGCCGCTCAACAACCTTGTCACTCTTGGATGATTCAAGAAATATGACATCTCTTGCTATCACAAACTTCTTATTTTCTTCATCATAGAGACGATATCCTTTGGAGGTATTGGAGTACCCCAAGAAGATACATTTTTTGCTTCTAGCAACAAGTTTGTTCCTTTGACCCTTGGGTATCAAGGCATAACAGGTGGACCCAAAGACCCTGAAATGCTTTACCGAAGGAATGTGGCCATGCCACATTTCAAAAGGAGTTTTGTTTCTAATTGAACTTGAAGGACACCTATTCTTTATGTAAACGGCACATAGAACTGCATCAGCCCAAAACATCAATTTTACATTCTTGAAAAATAACATGGAGCGGACCATATTTAAGATGGTTCTGTTCATTCTTTCAGCTACACCGTTCTGTTGTGGATTATATGGCACAGTGGTTTGATGTTTGATTCCATGTTTACGAAGATAATTTTCAAATTCGTTTGAAGTGTATTCTTTTCCATTATCAGTACGTAGAGAGCCAATATGTGTTTGTGCATCATTTTCAATCCATACATGAAAATTCTTGAAAGTTTGAAAAGCATCAGACTTATTCTTCGGTAAGTAAATCCAACACATTCTGGTGTAGTCATCAATAAATGTCATCATGTATTTGTTTCCATTTGCAGAAGCAATAGGCATAGGGCCACATAAATCTGAATGAACAAGTTCAAGTTTCCTATGTGCTCTTGAGTGTGAATCATGAAATGGCTGTTTGGTATGCTTTCCTAGAATACATGCATCACATTCCTTAGGTTTTCTAGGAATTGTAGGCAGTCCATCAACACCATTTTTCTTCAACAAACGAAGGCTGTCATAATTTAAGTGTCCAAATCTAGCATGCCATAAAAGACTTGATGGAAATGTACCTTCATCATGATATGAACTGAAAGCAAAGTTTTGAGCATGAGCAGATGAACCTTTCAACTTCAAGAGTCTCCCTTCTTCTATTCCCTCCATGACAAGTGAGTGATCTGATGCTGATCTGACCTCTGCCTTGCCATCAAACAAGTGAACTGAGTGTCCTTGCTGCCGGATTTCGATCAAGGACAACAAGTTTCTCTTCAACTCCGGGAGGTATAGAACCTCATGTAGGATATGATCAGGAAGACCAGGCAGTTGAAAATT
Source organism: Pinus albicaulis (assembly GCA_034641835.2). Lineage (NCBI taxonomy): Eukaryota > Viridiplantae > Streptophyta > Pinopsida > Pinales > Pinaceae > Pinus > Pinus albicaulis. The sequence continues at coordinate 684,860,686 of CM076575.1, forward strand.
TTCAACTCCAATATATATATATATATATATATATTGGAGTTGAAAATTTGGAGTTTCGACCAAAATCAAAGTTTGTGTAAGATGAAATGTTCCATGAACATTAAATACTATGCATATACTTGAGTTGTTCGAATATAAATTCGAATTATCATATGGTGAAAAGTGAGTGGCCATCATATTGAATTCTAGGTTGAAGAGAAACCTTTGCATAAATGAATGTTAATGAAGAGTCATATAGATGATGGTCGAGAGTATGATTTGGGTTCTAAATGCTATTTGAAGTTTGGGTTTAATTGCATGGAAAAATTGTTGAGTTGCCCAGAGCAGAAATGTATTTGAAGAAATCTTCCTTGAAGATTTAATTTTAAGCTTCCGCAAAAGTTGTGAAATTGCCCAGACTTAGGATCTTATTTGGGGCATTTATTGGGATGAATTTTTATATGCATAGCATTGGGAGAGATTGTGGGTAAAGGCAGGGTGACCTGCTATCAAGTGGTATCAAAGCAGGATAGCTCTGTTGAGAAATTGAAGAATTTTTTTTTTCTAAATCTGAATGTGTGATGAAGAATGAAAGGTAGATCAGATTTCAAATTCTGATATGCAAATGTATACAATTTGAGTGAACAGAGAGATGCAAAAATGAATGGTGGACAAGATCTTGTAGGTAAAATAATTTTAAATCTGATTTGAAATTTATGATTGAGATTTATGGTTGCAGACAAGATGATGATGGCAGTGAACCTGATATTAAGCTAAAGGCTGGATAGGGAGGACAATTGCGGTGTTCTCAAGAGAAGTTGAGTTGAGGAAGATAACCTAGAGAGAGCAGAAGAAAGTGCTCAAGAGGTTCCAGACATGGTGAACCAGTACTTGCCAAAAGACCAAGTCCAGTGAGTGGATTGGTGAGGTAAGTGGTAGCAGGAGAGCTTGCTGTTGCAGAGGCTTGTGAAACTCATGGTGAGTGAGAAACTCATGGAGAATATGATCATGGAGGATCAGAGAAGAGGTTCAGAGGAATTCCATAGAGGTAAGATGACTAATAAGGTTAGAGAGAGAGAGAGATTGCAGTCCTGAAGGTACAATTGCAGGTACTACAGGAATGGATACAAGAGGAGGAAAACCAGAAAGGATGATGGATATTTCCACTGAAGGGAAAGAGAGTGATTTGGAAACCATTGTAGATGAGGTTGAGGCAGAGGGAGATTTCCTTATTTAAAGAGGAACTTAGAGTTCTTGAGCCAGAGATGGAATTTGAAGATTCCACAAGCAGATCTGTTCAAAAGGAAGTGCTGGAGGAAGAAGTCAAGACTGAAAGGTATTTTGGTTTTAAAACTAATGAGTTGTGTGTGTTTGCAGGTACATCACAGGGAGATGAACAAGCTTTAAAGTTTGTTAAAGAGAAGGAGAAGGAATTGAATTTGAAGTCTGTTTAGATCAATGCTAAGATGGTAACATCTCAGGAAGGCATGAAGACAGAAGGGTCTCATGAGAATATTCTACAGAATATTGGAGCAAAATAAGAAAGACCAATTGATGATGGGTCAAAAGCCGGTGAAGGTATGGAAAGTTGTGTGAAGTTTCCAAGTTCTACTCCTAATGAAATTGTTGAATTGTATAGGAAACTAGATATTCAAAGAAGAGAATTGGAGAAACAGAGGACTTATGCACAGGATAATTTGCTGAGGAAGCAAGGCAAGAAGGTCTTCATGAATAGTGTCCATGAAGCAGATGATGGAAGGAAGGAGAGACTAGCTTACAGTCTCATGGATGATGCAAACCAGCATACTGATGTGATGACAAAGGATTTGGAAGAAAACTCAGAGCAGCATACTGAAGTGTTGCCAGAGAAAACTAAGGAGAAAGCCAGTGAAGATTTTCTGAGTCTTGAAAGAGACTTAGAACTACAAAAGGAATAATTGGTGACTGGATCATCAATTGAGACCACTGGGTCTTGTGATTTTAAAATTGACAATTTGATTGTGCTTACAGGTATTGCAGAAGACAATCCATCACTTGGAATTGTCTTGAGAGAAGAAGAACTGTTGCAGAAAGGAAATGAGATAGTCATGTCTCATATGCAGAGGCTTGTTACCATGAGTGACAAGAAAGAGTTGGCTTGTCTGAATAGCCAAGAGAATACTAGAGGACAAAATTTTGGAACTGCTACAGTGATGGAGAATCAGAATTCTATTCTGATTAAGGATGAAGGTACAATGCTTGAAGAACTTGATTTGATTGCCAGAATCAATCAAGAAGGTGAAGGACAATTACTGAAGATTTTCAAAGAAGAAGAAGATGCTGGATTTGAATTGTAGCATACTGATGATGTGAAGCAAGTACAGATGAGATGTGTTAGGACCTCACTATGTATCATTTTTACTATATATTTTGACACCACCTTACCTTTATAACCATGTTTAAAAAGGATTCCATCATCATTTTCATTCACTTTATCCAAAGGTATATAAAATCCTCTTCTTTATTATATATTTAATCTGTTTACATATAATTCCATATTACTCTTATATTTCATCATTAATCGAAGTATATTGTTGCTAACATAAGTCTAAAAGATCGCAGATAAGTTATATGCTGTGCTGGAACAATCGGCCGTTGCTGAAACAATCAAACTTCATTGCTGAAACAGTCGACTCCATTGCTGAAACAGTGGACTCCATTGCTGAAACAGCCAGCAGGCACGCAAATTCCGTTACCATTCGTAATTTGCGATTCTGGAAGAGTATTTCTTGGAACAATGGCAACAACATGAAGACGTGGTTACACGGATTATTCTGAAGATCGTACTCTTTTTGTATCTGTTGTAACGATATCTTTTTATGGAAGAACAGAATAGCCCTGTTTTAAGAAAGAAGAACAGATTTAGGGATAAATATAGATTTGCTCTACTGTAATTACAAGAGATGTCTCCTCTTTAAAAAGAGGAGACATCATCATTAGAGGGAGCTCGAAACTACAAGAGAACATTGTGTTTGAGAGGACAGGAGCTAGACTCCATTTGTAATGTATCATTTCTTTTGACAGATGAATAAAATTTCCTTTTGAGCGCTTCAATTTAATCCTTTTCCTGGGGAATCTTGTGAGAAGGAAAGGGCCCGCATTCCTCACAAAGTTCGCCCGACTGTTCCTGTAGTTTGTTAGATTTCTTTGTGACATTCGCACTTTACTTTGATTCTGTTTGCTGAAACACTAGTTACACAGTTCTGTAGTTTATTGAACATTCTGTTTCCTTTAACGCTGCATGTGTTTAGTACATTCATTCTTAAGAAGTTAAGAGATCTATTTCTGTTAATTGTTTGAATGTATGATTGATGCTGGGAAGCAGGTGCTGAAGGTTCCTGTACAAAGGAATAGGGTCCTGTTTCCATTGATTGCCTTTCTTTTCCTGCAGTGTGATTAGAAACAGGAGACAGGTGCTGAAGGTTCCTGTTCATGGGAATAGGGTCCTGTTCTCTTGAGTTTATCTTTTTTACAGAGTAATTAGTGTCAGGCAGCAGGTGCTGAAGTTCCTATATAAAGGAATAGGGTCCTGTTCCCTGTTATGGTTGATTGGTTTCCTTTCCTGCAGATTGATTTCCCTTTATTTGGATTCTTAACTGCAATATAGGAATTACTTCTACTATAACATAAGTAACTTCAGCTTTGATTAAACAGGGTGTGAATAATTAGATTTGTATGATTAATAATTGTGTGGCTTTTTACTACAACATTGTTTTTGCTTTTGAAATTGAGCATATCCAGTGCGTGATTGTCTTTGGAATAAACAGACTTCCTCGGGTTGACAATTTATGTGGAGCTTGAATTGTTAAAACAATTAAAGCGACCAACATTTTGGCGTCGTTGCCGGGGAAGGCAATTATAGATTTCAAAAGCATTAATATTTTCTTTCTAGATGTGTAGATTGTATGAGAGGACGCGGAACCCAGAAGAAAACTAACCCCACAGGTGGCAAAGGCAAAGGAAGGGGAGGAAGAAAGACTTTCATTGACAAGATTGTATCAAAGGCTGAATCATCACAGAGATTAAGTTCTCAAAGACCAAAACTTCAGCACTCCCCTCAATCAGATTACAAAATAGAGGAAGTTGTGGGTCCTGAAAACATAGAAGAGCCGGTGATTAAAGAACCAGCAGTCAGTGCTGGAGAGTCAGAAGAAAGTGCTAGAAAATCAGCAGAGCACGTTGAGGAAATAATAGAGAGTATTGGACGACCAGTGGAAAACATTGAGGAGCTAGTAGAAGATCTTGACGATCGAGCAAGTGCAGTAGGAGAACAGACAATGGAAGGAAACAATGAAGACTTCTTTGGTGGAGGACATGTAGATTTTGAAGGAGAAGGAAAGGATGGAAATTCTCTCTCTACCTTGGGATTTCCTATCAGTGATCTCCCTAGAGGAACAACTCCTATGGAAAACATTCCATTGTCAGCTTTACCTAACTTCCATGGTTTATCCTCTGAAGATCCGGATGAATTTCTTTTTGAATTTGATATATTATGCAGAAGTTATGATTATGTTACTAATGCTCAAAAGTTAAAGCACTGAAACGAAAATTCAAAATCAACTACAGTAGTAGGAAGTAAAGGCAGCAACAGTAGGCAAATAAATTTCCAGATAGAGGGAAGGCTGGACATAGAGATTGAAAGCATCAGAAGACTGATGATGAAGGTGTCTTAGAAGCAGCAGACAACAGCAAGAAAGAAAAAGAATTGCAGCAAGGGAAAGACAAACAAGGATTGTGAAAGCATAGTTGGAGGAAAGTTGCAGAAAAAGATATGGAAACCTGAAGAAGTGCAGTTGAAGAATAATGCAGCTATTGGACAGCAGCAAAACAAAGTATGGGATCTAGGAGGCAGATATTAAAGGCACATGATCAGGAGATCATGAATCATTTTCAACCTTAGGAGTCTGATGCAAGGGCATTAGATTCGAAAAATACTTTGTATTTTATTAAACATAGGGGGTCTTATGTTTGTGAGAAAATATTGAATTTATGTAAATATGAATAGGCTTTTTGAGTGATTTTAATTAAATGAGTATATTACTGCAGGAAGAGAATTAAATAAAAGTTTATTTTTTAAGAGTAAATTTGCAGGTGATGAGCAAAGGAAAATTGTTTCAGAGGGACAGGAAGTTTGGGAGGCAGCAAAAATCGGGGAAGTAATAGCTAAAGCAACATCTATAATGGCTACAACAGCAAAAATATTTAAGATAGTAACAGCAGCAAAATCAAAAGCAACTACAGTAGTAGGAAGTAAAGGCAACAACAGTAGGCAAAGAAATTTCTAGACAGAGGGAAGGATGGACATAGAGATTGAAAGCATCAGAAGACTGATGATGAAGGTGTCTCAGAAGCAGCAGACAGCAGCAAGAAAGCAGAAGAATTGCAGCAAGGGAAAGGCAAGCAAGGATTGTGAAAGCATAGTTGAAGGCAAGTTGCAGAACAAGATATGGAAACCTGGAGAAGTGCAATTGAAGAATAATGCAGCTATTGGACAACAGTAAAACAAAGTATGGGATCCAGGAGGCAGAGATTAAAGGCACATGATCAGGAGATCATGAATCATTTTCAACCTAGGGAGTCTAATGCAAGGGCATTAGATTCGAAAAATACTTTGTATTTTATTAAACATAGGGGGTCTTATGTTTGTGAGAAAATATTGAATTTATGTAAATATTAATAGGCTTTTTGAGTGATTTTAATTAATTAGATCATCCGCCTAATGAAACACCCAGATTGACTACAAAATTACAATATTTTACAAGGTAAATTTTCATTTACTTTTAGATTTGAGGGCCCGTATCCCCCGTATTCAGGGGTGTACAGTCCTCCTGGGGTATACACCCAACTGAAACAAGACCTCTGAATCGGGAAGATAATCAGGCTACACATGTAACAATCTTGGTGAAGGCGCAGAGAGCAAGTAGAGTCGGTGAAGGTAATGTGAATGTTGTCATCTTTTGAAGATGTTATATGCACTAAATAAGAGTTGTAATTGAGGATTTTTGCTCAAACAAGGAGACTAGTGTTTCTTTTTAAGTTGGTGCTTAACATTAGGGATTAGTGTTTCTAGTAGGTTGGTGCCTAAAAATATTGTAGCAATGGGGATTGGTGTCTCTACTAGGTTGGTGCCTACGAATATTTGCAGTAGTGGGGATTGGTGTCAACAAAGATCTATAAGAATGGGTTGGTGCATGCTTGGGTTTATACCAGTGGGTATTGGTGTCTCTGGTAGGTAGGTGCTTGAAAATATTTGTAACAGTAGGTTGGTGCCTGCAAATAATTATAAAAATAATTTCTATGGTTTTTTCCTGAAAGGTTTTCCACATAAATATTGTGTTCCATGTTATATCGCTAATAGATCTCACATGTGATTATTTTGTTATGGTTCATGAAAGTTTAAATAAGTAAAAAATGTTTGATATTGATTCGCCCCCTCCTCTCAGTATAAGTGTGTGCTCAATAATTGGTATCATAATGGGTTCCTTAAAAAAAAATTGACGACTAGAAGGTAGATCTCAAAAGCATACATGGCTAGCTAAGAGGATTTCTCTACATACATAGAACCCATGGAAATTGAAACACAAATTAACATCTTGGTAGATGGGGAGGTGGATCTTGAAGAAGAACTCATTTGTGCCTTCAACAAAATACATAAACTTAGGAAAATAATTTGAAACTAATGTAGCAATTGCATAAATATGAAGAGGAGTATCTTGATGCAAAATAAAAAAACGTCACAAAGCCTTGAAGAAATAGAGAATATTATTATTAGCCTAAACATTCAAATGAAAGAGGAAAACAAGATGGTAGAAGTTGTGAGAGTCAAACTGAAGGAAACAAAAGAAATTTACGAGAAGTTGGAAGACGAAACCGATTCCTTAAGAAAAGGAACTACATAAGTCAAATACTCAGTTGAATAGAAGCTTGAATTAGAAAAAAAATCATTGAAATAATTGTAGAAAATATCTAACACAACTATAATACCATGTAGAAATTATATCATTGCAATCAATATGATCCTGCAATGTACTGAAGCAAGATACTGAATCCTTCTACAATATTTGCGGAATATAAAACACGATATCTCAATCACATGAAAGTAAGAGAAAGAAGTAAATCAATACACAACACAAAATATTCCCGGGGAAGGAAAATGCTCAAAACCCATCCATCTTTATTTTATATTCAACCAAGAAATCATGAAACAATACAATGTATTTGTTATCACCACAACCTCATACACTCTACCAATTGCTTCACACTGATATATGAAAAATTGGACAAACACATAGCCAATTATCAACCTATTCTCAGCCTACCCTGCTTACGCAATCCCCATAGAATTAAACCACTATTAAATAGGAAATTGATCCTTCCTTGATTTCAGAATTCATCGTGGGCTTCCTGTGGTTATATAACTGCATTTGGGTAGTTTGCTAAAAATACAACTGATATTTTACTTGCCTTGAAGCTTTGTCTCAACTGGGTCTCCACCAGAATTAGTATGCATGCAACTATAAATAGTGAAGCATCAGTTACTTGGTAGATCACTATTGGTGAATTAAATCTATTTTAATTCACTTGATCGTCCACTAGCTCATCAAACAGTTAGAACTAGTTAAACTGATTTTAACTCAATTAATGTGAGTTAATTGATCTCACTCACACTACACTAGTGATACAACTACAACTAGACCCTGTTAATAATAGAATCACTCTACATGCCTATCCTTAGACCCTCAACTCAAAATTATTGAGCTAAGTGTATCACACTTAGTTAACTATTACAACTTTTTATGAGATAAGATTCCAATTAATTTTCCAATTTATTTAATAAATTGTTTGCATACTAATGTATCGATAGGACCCATCATTGAGTGACCTGTGATCCCACACTAGTGTGTGTGTTGCATTTTCTTGTTGAATTTCAACACTCCCTCTCAACAAGAAAGGGATCATCTGCTACCCCGATCTTGCTTGTGTGGTATTCGAATTTTCTCTTCGCAAGCGCCTTCGTTAAGATATCTGCATTTTGATCCTCTGTGGGAATGTACTGCAACAACATAATGATGGTGGTACCAGATGTCAATATGCTTGGACCTGTCATGCAATACTTGATTAACCGAGATTTTTATGCAACTCTCGTTATCAAAATGTATCACCGTCAGATCCATATGATGACTGAACAAACCAACAAGTATATTCCTCATCCAGATGGCCTCACATGCAGCCTAACTAGCTGCCATGTACTCTACCTCAGCTGAACTGAGTGCAACTGATCTCTGCTTCCTGCTGTACCAAGAAACTGTTGCTGATGCTATGCTGAAGATGCCCCTTGATGTGCTCTTCCTATCTGATGGACTACCTGCCCAATCTGCATTGGTGAAGCCTTGAAGCTTCACTCCCTTTTTCCGTCTATACCATAATCCATACTCTGTAGTGCCCCTGAGATATCTCAACACATGCTTCCCCACCTTCCAAAAGAGCTTGGTAAGCTTAACCATAGCTTGACTAAGTTGGTTAACTCCATAGCATATGTCTAGTTGTGTGTTCACCAAATACATAAGTGAACCCACAAGCTGCCTATAAACAATAGCATCCACTACCTCACCTCAAGTAGCATCCTCCTTCCTCTAGTTACCTGTAAGAGGAGTCTCCATGGGTTTGCTTCCGTTCATGTGGAACTTCCTTATAATATCCTTGGCATACTTTCCCTGAGATACAAATATCTCCCCATATCTTTGACATATTTCCAAGCCTAGGAAATAATGCAAGAGCTCCATGTACTTCATCTCAAACTCTCTTGCAATATCCTCTTTGCAAGAATTTATGAGCTTCTCATCACCTGTCAGTATAATATCATCTACATAAAGTACAATAATAAAAATCTTACCATCAACCACAATATGATATAGGTTCGTATCTGCTTCACTCTTTGTGAAGCCCAACCCGGTGAAATAACTGTCGATCCTGGTGTACCAAGCATGACGTGCTTGCTCCAGTCCATACAATGCTCTCTTGAGTTTGCACACATGTGACTCCCTGTCAAAGGTCTCAAAACCTTCTGTGTTGGGGCCCTTGTTTTGAAATTAAACAGCTTTTGAGTTGCGGTTAGTACATGGCAGGACGCAACCACGATAGGCAGAGAGATGTCAAGGTTGTGAAGGAGTCAAGGATAGGTGGCACAACTATTGCAGGAGAAAGCACAGATGGCAGAAGAGCGTGGTAGGAAACAAGCAGTAGAACTCCCGACTAACAGAAAGAAACATAAGACAGCCGAGCGAGAAGAAAGGAAGAACTGTCAGTCGCGCTGGCAGAAGAACAAATAGGAAGCCGACCAACAGAAAGAGGAGGTTGGATTAGACGAGATCAGGGAACAGGAGCTGTAGGATAGCTCTATTCGCGTTGTTCTGTTCTCTACCCTTCTGTATATATGTGTTTCTCTCTGTCCAATAGGACCACCTTGTATTCTGTTCTGTTCAAGCTCCTGCTAAGGAGCCTTGTAATAGATTGTTGCTGATAGTTGATTAATAATATAATCAGAGTTTGCTGTTATGGATATATGTTGTGGTCTAGAATGAATGGTTTCACTAGTAATTTTTAATTTTATTTATTGTAAGTCTGAATGCATTTCCAAGAGATATCTTTCATGGAACGTTGCGCTTGTTTAGACCTTTGTCATAGCTTTGATTCATCCACACCAATGGTGTTAGGCTGATACCAATCTATCCCCTACCTTAGTAAGGTCGCGACACACCTCAGGTGAGACTCTCGGCTCCTCGGAGCAGGGTGAAAATTCTAGCGTTGTGGTAGACTATAGCGGAAAACCTTGTTGGCCCTTAACCTGAACCTGGGTCTTATCTGCGAGACCTGCTTTCTCGCCAACAAATGGTTCCGTTGCCGGGACCCAAAATTTCATTTGGGAGCTAGATCATGGCATCTCAGATCTTTGAAAGAGAAATACGAATTTGGTGGGATAACCACCTAAATTAGTTCATCACTCAGCAAGCCGAGCTGAGACAACAAAAGGAGAAAACGATCAAAATTCTGGTTCTATTTTCCGACTCTTCCAGTGATACCTACAAAGTGTTTCAGGGAAAGTTCCCAGAAGAACTCTATGACTGGTTTCGAAGGATTTAGACCAAGGAAACCAAAGAAAAGTTGCAGAAAGTCAATCGCAAGTGGATGGACGGAGATCTTGTGGCCCTTCATCGATTAAACATCGATTTGACCCGAGCTGTAGATTTCTGGGTGGAATCTACCTTAGACAGATACATAGTGGAGTTTGCAGCGGAGTGCTACCAGTATTTCTCGAGAGCAAAAGATACATTCAAATCTGAGTTAAGGGGGACGTTTTTGAAGGAGATCCCATTGTGGATTAAAGCCTTGATGGTAGATGAAGGACTAATGGGGTTCCAAAAAGTAGAGATGGAAGTGTAAACCTCCTGTGTCGGGGGAAGGGACTAAGGGAGAGATGCTACAAGAAAAGTAAAAAGGGGGAGTAAGGGTATGGATGTCGAGACCTCTAATAGGCTAAGGGAGCGACGTGCACATCGGAGGGTGCAGATTGTTGAGAAGTGGCGAGAAAGGGTGATAAAGGAGTTAAGAAGACAGGAAAGTATTCGGAAATGTAAAGAGGAGGCGCCTCAGGTGACGAAGGAAATGGAAAGTCAGGTGGGTCCCCAAGACATAGGAGGGGCCATTAAAGAAGTTCAGCAGGTGTGTATGAGCCCAACCCAGATGGAGAAAGGAAAGAAGTCTGACGGAGAAGGTACAGATGCACGCCCAGAGGAGGTGTCCGATGTGGAGATGCATGTTGCAATGGAGCAACTATTCCAAGAAAGGTCAACGTCTATATCTCAAGGTATTCCTATTCCCAAAAGTTCAAGTAGCTCTAGTCCCAACCTTCCCCTAGTACTTTATCAACCCCTAGGTGAAATTTTTGTTAAGTTGCATGAATTAGGCAAGTTGCATAGTATTCAGTATTCAACAGCAATACACGCTAGTAGTAGTATTGCTAGAAGTACCATTTCACAACTAGGAACCAACGATTTCATTTTAGTAACGCCTACCCAAGGGAACATGGCGGGATCATTTACCTGATACCCAAAGTTCGCTGGGAGGGGTAATGACAATGTAGAACAACACTGGTACCTCTGCGAGGCCATATGGAAGGAAAGGCAGACACCAGATGCAGGGAAGTTAATAGAATTTCAAACCACTCTTAGGGAGAGAGCACTACACTGGTTTATAAAATGGTCTGAAGCCCGTCAGAATCCAGCAATATCAGATGTGAAGAGAGACTTCATTAAGGAATTCAAATTACCCCAAACAGACCAGCAGGGTTTGTCAGAAATGTGGGAAATCAAGCAGCAGGAAGGAGAAACCACTTGGGATCTGATGCAGAGATTCAAAGACGTGATTGGAAAACTTAGCTATCTAATCAATCCAAACCATCAGAGGGATTGGTTCATCAAAGCTCTGCTTCCCTTGACAATAACTCCATTAACTAAGCAGAAGATAGAGACGTTGCAAGACCGGCTAGAGCAAGCAATGAAGATAGAAGCCATGGCGGGTTATCCGCAAGAGTTTAAGGGAGGAGCATCAACTTAGGACCCCTCTATAATGGGTCTGCAGCATCAAATAGCAAGTCTGACAGAAAAACTCAAAGAAATTCAACCAATGCAGCCGACGAGACCGAATGTATGGTGCAAACATTGTCTCCTGGAAGGACATGTGGTAACCGAATGTCCTCGGTTGCGGGGGAAGAACGTAGGGACATCGACTGTAGGGGCATAAGGGGCTCCAATAATAGGAGGAGTTGCGCAAATAAACACCCAAGAAATATATCCGCCACAACATCAATACACAGGGTTCCCTGCACAACAAAGTTCAACCACCACTGAGTATTGTGAAATATGTAAGAATATGGGCCATCCACCTCGCCTGTGTCTGATATTACAAAAATATTCCAACATTCCAAATAAAACATACTGTGAGTTCTGTGCCTCAACAACACACAACACAGAGCAGTGTAGAGCTCTGGATGCACTGGCGAACGACTGGACCGACCTTCATACAGACTGAACGAAGCTCCCCGAGGAAGAGGTGGAGGCATGAGAGGAGGACAGGCAGGGGGTAGAGGTCCAGTAAGATGCTACAATTGCGACCAGGAAGGACATGTAGCTAGAGAATGTCCACTCCCCAGAAGACCTTGGTGTTCCCAGTGTCGGGTTAACACACACGCAACAGAAGATTATCCTGAGCTCATCAAAAGATGGGAGGAAAGAGCTAGACAGAGGGGGGAAAATCTAGTAAATCCAGATCCCAGGTTGATGGAGACTCAGAAAATTCAGAATGTGGCCATAGTAACGTGGGGAGGAAAAATAATGGGGGAAGATGCACATATAAGGGACCTGATAAAGCTGGTTAAGCCAACATCCCCAAAACTGCTAGTCAAACCAGAACGACAGAAACCATTTTTTTAGGAAACAATAGAAACCTTTTCTCAACTAGGGGGAAACAAAGGTATTGAGTTACAACAAACCAAGGAAGACAACGAAACCCAAGGTAATTCAGAAGCTTTGATCCAGGAGTGGTTCCATCTATTCCTGAAAATTGTTAACAATACACCAATGCTAGAACAACTAAAGTAGAACCTGGAAGGGGTGTTGCAGAAGAACACAGGAGCAAGAGAATCACCGGACACAAACCAGAAGTATGTAAAAAGAGTAAAGAGAAAAAATATGGACGAGAAAATAATTCCAAGTGAACACACAAGTTGCGGGTTTCCAAATTAAAGACACCATGCTTGATTTGGGATCGGATGTCAATATTTTTCCAATGAAAACTTGGGAAGAATTAGGGAGGCCAAGGTTAACATATTCACCAATCCAACTTCGGATGGCGAACCAGTATTGCATTGTGCCCATCGGCAGGCTGGAGGAAGTTGAAGTTGACATTGCAGGGGTAAAGACATTTACGGACTTTGAAGTCATTGACATCATGGGGGATAAATATCCTTATCCTGCATTGTTAGGAATTGATTGGGCCTTTGAAAATTATGAAATAATAGATCTAAAAAAAGAACTGATGATCTTCGAGGACGGGGAGATCAGAGTCACTCAGCCACTCAACCTATACCAAGGACCAATATATACAGAGACTATGGATAATAGAGAGGATGCTCAAATTCTGGATCATCTCTATCAAATGATCGCAGGAAGAAGAGAAGATTACATTAACCCAACAACAGAAGGCTCTGTAAGCTGGAGAAGCATCCAAAGCTCAGAATTGGGCTCAGAAATAGCCTGGGATGATTGGCAGCAAGGAGGGTATGAAACCAATACAAGGAGATGCACCAACATTAGAAGAATCAATTGGATTGGGACCGAGGTACGAGAATACCCAACCTTATCCAATATGAATGCTGTAAACATTTTCATAACAAAAATAGAAGATAAGGTACCAGAAGGCCACAGGGTACCAATGATGGACATGGAATTGCAATCCACATCCACAATATGGTGGGGTAATCATCGCAACTTGCTGTCGCAATGGGACAAAGTTGCGGTAGCATTAAAAGCAAGATTTAAGGAAGAGGAAGGACCCTGGAGTAAGGAGAAATACCAAGGGGACTCAGACCCCAGAAACCATCTGAAGAAATGTGAGGAACAATGGAGAAATGAGGGATATCTAGAAGAACTGTGGGTACACCGGTTTATCCACTCTTTGGACTTAATTTCACAGGCCTGATACCTGACAGAAGAGAATAAAAGAGGGACCAAAAAATGGAAAGAAGTTGCGAAAAACTTCACGTAGTTCTTCTTGTTTGAAGGAAAAACAGAACTGGTTACACAAGCTTTGCAAGTTATCAAGAAGGTGTTGTTCTTCCCTGATATTCAAAAGAAGGATGAGCAGCCACTTCAGTACCAAGGTGTCAGACAAAAGGTGGCATGTCAAAAGATAAATAGTGAGATGGATGATGACAATCTGGAGGATCTCAGGCACCTGTATTTTGAAGAAACAGAGGGGGAGAGGGATATCAAGGAAGAACCGATGATAGAAGGAATCCATCTGCTACCATTAAGAACCAAGAAAGTAAATTTGGAACAGAATACAAGCCTAAAATAGCGACGATTGGAGACTATTGGGATGAAAAAACAACTAAGGAAGTATTCAGTCTGCTAAAGGAGTATGAGGAATTGTTCCCTTCAATAGCAGCAGATTTGAAGGGCATAAAAGGGGATATGGGGGAGATGCGGATAATATTGAAATCTGACGCAAGGCCAGTGAAACATAGACCATATCGTCTGAATCCAAGGGTGAAGGAAAAGGTTAAGGCAGAAATTGACAAGATGTTGAAAGCAGGATTGATATTCCTGGTAGAGGAAGCATAATGGGTAAGTCCTATAGTTATATAGACCAAGAAAGAAAAGTCTGAGATACGAGTCTGTATAGATTACAAAAGCTTAAAAAATGCTTGTATCCATGACCCATTTCCCACTTCGTTTAGTGACGAAGTCCTAGACAATGTCGCGGGAAACGAGGCATATTCATTCACCGATGGATTCTCAGGATACCATCAGGTAAGAATAGCAGAGGAAGATAAGAAAAAGACAACATTCACCACCGAATGGGGCTCTTTCACATCCAATGTGATGCCATTCAGATTGAAAAATGCACTAGCAGTATTCTCTCGCATCGTGATAGTCGCTTTTTGGGAATACATCCACAAGTTCTTAGAGGTCTACATGGATGACTAGACCATCTATAGCATATTAAAGGATCATGTGACGTTGTTAAGGGTAATGTTCGATAGATGTTGACAACTGCAGATATCGTTGAACCTGAAAAAGTGTATATTTGCAGTGCTGTTTAGAACACTGCTAGGGCATGTGGTATGTACCCAAGGCATTTGCATGGACCTAGCCAAAGTAGCGATGATAGTCAACATGGAGGCACCAGAAATAGTAAAAAAGCTCAGATCACTGCTGGGCCACACATGTTACTACCGGCGATTTATCCACAACTACGCAAAGATAACAACCCCGTTAGAGAAGCTGTTGAGGAAATATGAACAATTTTAGTGGATGGACAGTTGTAAGACAACCCTGGATACCCTAAAAGAAAAGCTGGCGAGTGCGCCAATATTAGTTCAGCCAGATTGGGACAAAAAATTTCATGTACACATCGATTCTTCCAGCATAGCGCTCGGAGCTGTCTTGGCTCAACCAGGAGACACTTCAGTCGATCACCCGGTATATTTTTCCAGTCACAAGTTGTCGACAGCAGAACGAAACTACACCACAACAAAACGAGAGGAATTGGCAATGGCGTACTCTCTTCAAAAGTTCCGCCACTACCTGTTGGGAGGTACGTTCAAATTTTTCACAGACCACTCAGCATTAAAGTATTTAGTAAACAAACTGGTCTTAGAAGGAATAATCTGCAGATGGCTCCTACTCTTTCAGGAGTTCATCTTTGAAGTGATTGTAAAGCTTGGAAGACTTAACGTAGGGCCTGATCACTTGTCCCGAATAGAGAATGGAGAAAATGGAGGATCTCTAGATGATCAGTTACCAGATGCTGATCTTTTCAGAGTAGAAGCCATCCCAGATTACTTGAACGAGATAGTAGCCTACCTCATGACAGGGAAGTTTCCGCAGGAATATACTTCAATATAGAAAAGACACTTGGTAGTTCGAACTGCAGAGTATCAACTAATAGCGGGACACTTATACAAGATGGGGCTAGACCAGATTCTTTGAAGATGTGTCTTGGACCACGAAAGGCAAACTGTACTATTGGAATGCCACAGTGGTGTTGCGGGAGGACACGTGGGCACTAAATCGATGGAAAGAAAAGTACTACAAGCAGGTTTATGGTGGCCCACGGTGCATATGGATAGAAAAGCCTTTGTAAAGAAATGTGACATTTGTCAGCGGACGGGATGACCATCCCACAGAGATGAGCTTCCGCTTCATCCGATAAAAGTACTCTAGCTGTTCGAAAAGTTGGCAGTCAATTTTGTAGGACCAATTACACTAGCTGTAAGATACTCAAAGGCAAGGTACATAATAACAACAACAGACTACCTGACGAGGTGGGTAGAAGCAGTGCCAGTGAAAACTTGCATGATAGAGACTGCTTCCAGATTCATATTTGAAAATATAATCAGCCGATTTGGGTGTCCAAAAAGCCTGACCAGCGACGAGGGTACCCACTTCATCAATGACACCATTAAATCCCTGCTAGAAAGCTTCAAGATACAACACCATAAAATCAGTCTGTATCATTCGCAAGCCAACGGTACGGTGGAAGCATTCAACAAGATATTGGAGAAAAGCCTAATGAAGATATGCAATGCGTAGCGAGATGACTGGGATGAACAGATACCAGCAACGCTGTGGGCATACCGAAAAATAGTAAAACGACTAGAAAACCAAACACCATTCCAGCTAGTATACAGGAGAGAAGTAGTAGTCCCAGCGGAATTCATCATACCAAGCCTTCTAATCGCAACTTCACTCCAGTTATCTGAAGAAGAATCACTAAAGGAGCGATTGCAGGAGTTGCAAGAACTTGAAGAAGGACGATTTCTGGCTGAATTTCACCAGACGGTACAAAAGGAGAGACATAAAGCTTGGCACGACTGGCATATTAAGCACAAGACTTTTCAGGTCGGTGGGAAAGTTATACTCTATGATAGAAAATACCAGAAATTCCCAGGAAAGCTGCAAATGCATTGGCTAGGGCCATTTCATGTGATAGAAGTCAAAGATTCAGGAGTAGTTCGGTTTGCACAACTGAACGATCAAGTTCTACAAGGATGGGTGAACAACGCATGCCTGAAGCCCTACCAAGAGTAAGTTAATCATTTCAATTTCAATAACTCTCGCAACCAAGAGGAGTCAGTAGGGTAGAATAGCATCAATAATTCTCTCGCACCCGAGATGAGATTAGATATGATTTACACTTAAATTGACACCGAAAAAATAAATACGGTTATGTTTCGAAGACCGCAACGCAACCAATTGTGGTTGGGGAAGGGTAGTGCCAAAATTTTCATCCACGTCAGATACCCAACTTGTCATCCACGTTAGATAGCAAAGTGTGTCGAATGTCAACCCATCATCATGATGCATACTACTTGGGTTAGTCTGTATGATTACCAAGATTTTGAAATAATTGCCATAATTAGCATCACCCATACCGTGATAAATTTTCCATAATTAGACATAACCACCAGCCGTCACATCTGCAAACCCTAAAACCATAGTTAGCAATGTCAGAACCCACCTCAGCCAATAAATAATCGCACGATTATAGCCGTGGAGGAAGCTAGGGGGAAATTAATTAGTTATGGGGTCTCATCAAACCTCACCCGTGCCGGTTACTTACATAGCACGCATGTAGAGAAGCACGAGAATGTCGGAAAAATCCAAGTTAGAATCAGAAACATCCAAAAGAGCAAGAGAAGCCGAACTAGAAGAAGAGAATAGAAGGAACACAAGAGAAGGAATTCAAGAGAAAAGAGAGAGAACTGTTCTACAAGTATACCAACGAAGAGCCAGAATGACCAGAGTAAGTCCAGCAGTTGTGGAGCAAGAACTTGACAGCAAAATTCAAAAGATGGAGTCCCTTGTGGGCAAATACGACAGTGCAACGCTGATCGATACAAACCTTACAAACTCTTTTGAGTTTCTAGCACTGAAAAGGCAAGTGTATATAAAGAATTATGCAATAGCAGCAGGACAACAAGTGGCAAGAGTTTTGCCAAAGTTCAGGGGCATCCAACAGTCTACAATACTGAACTTGAGAAATCTGCTAGTGTTCAGAATTACAGGCGTCGCAATGCAGTGCACCAAGTTTTTGTTGAGGAGGATCCAGAATAGTTCACTATGGCTGGGGAAGGAAATCCCAATTCATGTAGAGGAAATCCATAGATTAACTAGATTGTCACAGGAGGGGAGGGACGTATCAGCGACGTTCCAAACCGTATCCAAGAGAGCGAAGAAATCTGGAGACACAGACTACTATGTCAAGTATGGAACTAGGAGAGGGGGAAAAGGAGCAAAGATCGACTTTATCAACAAACCGGAGGTCAAGTTCGCCTGCTACTTAATTTCTAGCAAGACAATGAGGCACTATACCAAAGGGGAATGCACACTGGATACAATTTTGGCTGTAGAGCATTGCTTCCAAGGGACAAGGCTGAATTGGTGCTCTTTCCTGCTGAAGGAATTGTTCGAAGATTGCGAGGACAATTACAAGAGGGCGACCGGATTTATTTATGGATATTTTATCATGGCACTAGCCATTTGGAAATGGACCTTCCCAAGCATCCGAATACTAGTTGAGATAACATAAGGCCAACCATTGGAAATGAAGTTCGTGCCTCGGAAAGTGTCCGGGGATCCTAGCACAAAAGAAGTGAATGCAGAAGCTTTTAGAGTCTGGTATGACCAGATGGTTGACGTCATGATGAGTCAACAAAGAATTCCAGGAAGTCTGTTAAATGGATATGGCGAGAAGATATGGTTCGATGTCACCCACAACCAAAATTTTCTCAGGCCAACCTGTGTACCAGAATCAACTTTCAAGATGAGGCCCTTGAGGTTCCAGATTGACGAAGCAACCTTTCACACAGAGGTATGTTCGTGGCTAGGAGTGGAAATGGAGGTCAGGGATGGAGTCTACACATATAATTTTGATGGGATGCTGCCAAACCCACTACCAGGAGAAACTTCAGAAGAGGCAGAGACCAGGATGTCAAAGCTGCAGCTATTCGCGATTATCGAACAATTGAACACCAAGGTACAAAGTTTTAATAGAGTAGTTCAAGTGCTAACTAGCGATGCCACTACATTTCCAACATTTTCAGAGTTTCAGGAATCCCATTCCAATCCATCTCCCAGCATGGCCTCCATATTCGCACCAATACCCAATGTTCTGTTTAGTTCACCACCCCCAGCGACTACAGCGCTGGTCAAAAAGAATAAAGCTGTGAAACCAGCAGTGACACCAAAAGAAAAAAGGTCCAAGGTCGCAGTATCTATCCCAGTGGTCGATCTCACAGGGGAGGATCCACCCCGATAATTAAGTATAGGAGTACCGATCAGAGAAGAGCCGGTAGTCGAGGCCCAAGGGACCAGGGGGCTACCATCCCACAACCCCATCTACCCCATCGATTTCCTATACATTCGCATATCGCCACCTCGTAGCCACCAAATACCACTCACCACCTCATCCATATTTTTGGAACCTGACAATTCCACACCCTCCACTTCATCAGCCACAGTATTAGACCCAATAGTCAGAAGAAGAACTAATGGGGACCACGGAATGGAAGTTAACTCGAGTACGACAGAGGTACCTCCAGTTGACCAAACCCTGGCCCCGCAAACTACATTTACTGAGCTTATTAATTAGATGGAGTAGTCTATAGAAAAAACAGATGGGTCTCTCCCCGTGTAGACTCCGCCCCAGCCAGCTAATCTAAGAGGTCAAGAAGGGAAACCTGATCTACATATGGCTGACTCCAGTAACCGGCTGCCACACCAGACACCACCATAGTCACCGCAGGCCCAATCAACAAAATTTATCGCCAACGAACAGCCACTTCGTGCATGGTTTCCAGATCAGGGTACCTCCGGTGCAGAGAGCATGGAAACATGGGGGATAGCCCAACTGTACCACTTTATTCAAAGAGTAGCCCAACAAGCTGAGAGACTTCATTCAGAGCTCCAACAAAGATGCGAACAACAACAACTACACATCAACACGTTTACTGAAGAGTGTGAACAACTGAAGACAGAAAAGGGGAAGTTACAAGAACAACTGGAGATGATAACAAGAATATTCCGGGACATTTGGCCCACAGTAACGACCAACAACAACCAAATACCAAAATGGATACAGGAAAACGATGTAGTCGGGTGTGCAATCCACATCAGGTTGGCATGTTCAAATTTCCATCAGGAAAACGAGGGACTCAAGGCAGCATTGGCAGCCTGACCCGTGTTGCCAGACCCAACGGTTGTGTACTCAACAAAGTTATCAAAGAGATAGAGCCAAATCACAAAAATGCAGGAAGTTATGAGTACTGCAGTGAAAGAGGCATATGATCTATTGAAGGGTCTACAGGAATGCTCGACGACACTCACTCTGAAGTCACAACCAGTCTCACTGCAGCTACAAAAAATATCAAGAGAGATCCAGGAGGCCACGGACCTGACTGGACTCGACCAACTGTATGCACAAGCGAACTTTTTGAAAGTCCAAATACAACATATAGAAGAAAACTCAATGGCGGCCAAGCAAGCCCTTCAGGAGCTTCGAAAGCCAGTGAAAATCAGTGCCCAGAAAATGCAACAATTGGCCTCTGAGGCCAATACTCAAATCAACACCGTTTTTGGCGACCTGCTGCCTGGTGCAGGAGAAGAAGTTGTCACGAAAATCATAGTTGAAACTGATGTGCTAATGCAAGAATGGCAGTAGGCCATGAAACCTTTCAGGAACTCAAGGTATCATCTCTAACAAAGGTCCTAGAGTTGGGGCCCTTGTTTGGACAACCGGGAGAAAGGAGGCAGGCAGAGCAGGACACAGGGCCGAGCGGACCAATGGAAGTGGAAACAATGCAGAACAAGTGACTCGGGGCAAGTCTATAGGATGTGGTCGGGGCCTGTTGGGGCCCTTGTTTTGAAATTAAACAACTTTTGAGTTGCGATTAGTAAGTGGTGGGATGCAACCATGATAGGCAGAGAGATATCAAGGTTGCGAAGGAGTAAAGGATAGGTGGCATGGCTGTTGCGGGAGAAAGCACAGATGGAGGAAGAGCGTGGTAGGAAATAAGCATTAGAACTCCCGACTAACAGAAAGAAACAAAGGACAGCTGAGCGAGAAGAAAGGAAGAACTATCAGTCGTGCTGGCAGCAGAACAAATAGGAAGCTGGCCAGCGGAAAGAGGAGGTTGGCTCAGACGGGATCAGGGAACAGGGGTCGTAGGAGAGCTCTTTTCGTGTTGTTCTATTCTCTACCCTTCTGTATCTCTATGTTTCTCTTTGTCCAATAGGACCACCTTGTATTATTTTCTATTCGAGCTCCTGCTGAGGAGCCTTGTAATAGCTTGTCATTGATAGTTGATTCATAATATAATTAAAGTTTTATGTTCTAGATATATGTTGTGGTCTGGAATGAACGGTTTCACTAGTAATTTTTAATTTTATTTATTGTAAGTCTGAATGCATTTCCAAGAGATATATTTCATGGAACATTGCGCTTGTTTAGACCTTTTTCATAGCTCCGATTCATCCACACTAATGGCGTTAGGCTGATACCAATATATTCCCTACCTTAATAAGGTCGCAGCATGCCTCGGGTGAGACTCTCGGCTCCTCAGAGCAGGGTGAAAATGCCTGCGTTGTGCTAGACTACAGCGGAAAACCTTGTTGGCCCTTAACCTGAACTCGAGTCTTATCTACGAGACCTTCTTTCTTGCCAATATTATGGTTTCTCAATGTACACTTCTTCCTCAATAATTCCATTGAGAAAGACTGTCTTTACATCCATCTGATGTATCTGCCATCCCATCTGCGCTGAGAGTGTAAGGATAAATCTAATCGATGCATAACTTGGAACCGTTGTAAAAGTCTCATCATAGTCAATCCCCTCTACCTGTGAGAATCCACGGGCCACAAATATAGCCTTGTATTTCTCCACACTCCCATCTGCTACTTGCTTCACCTTGTAGATCCACCTGGATCCAACCAACGACTTCCGCACTAGTCTTGGGACCACTTCCAATGCATTGTTTCTGATAATGGAGTCATAATCCTCAACCATGGCATCAATCCATGTTGGCTACTGCACTGCTTCCTCAAAATAGGATGGTTCTGCCACAATACACTCGCTCATAAGAGCCATGTATCTAGTGTACCTGTTTGGGTACCTTCTCTGCCTGCGCTGTGATGTAGGTGATCCTACATGCTCTGTTGCATCTAGCATAAATCTGTCAGCCTCTCGGGTGTGCTTCCTACCATTTCTGGTGGATGGATTTCGATGAGTGGTTTATTCCACTCCATGATCCTCTGATTGAGGTTACTCCACATCCTGAGGTTCATCCTTTGGAACTAAGAGTTCATCACCTGCATGCAAGTCAAGCTCCCTCTCAAGAGACAATCACATGGTTTTCTCATACTTCCCCATGGTACATCCCTTGCATGTGTCTATCTATGCAAGAGTACCCTTTGAAAGACCTATAGAAATCTGATGCATGATCCTCAAAGCACTGTGGTGTAGATGGACCAATCTCCTGTGCCATAAATTACCGGTATCCCAGCTCACCACCTTCCCTGCTTTACTTCTCAATGTTGTGAAACCATATACATCAAGTTTTTACAGGTTATTCACACGAAAACCAATCTTCTTTACATGTGTTGTGGCTTTGTGATGAAGGAATGCCTTTTGTTCACTAAAAACATATCCAAGATCCTCCAACATAGAAACTGAAACTAATTTTTTTTTCAAGCCTGGTACATGCATGACATATTTTAATAAGAAAGGTTTACCTGACTGTCTCTGGAAAGTTGCTGTACCAATACTAGTAGCATTATACCTCCTGTCTTCACCCATCCCGATGTGCATCTGAAGATCCTTCTCCTCCAAGCTACTAAAGAGTTATTTGTTTCCCTTCATGTGGAAAGATTCTCCACTATCCAAGTAACACATAGATCCCATCACAGTTGATGCCATTCATGTAATGGGAGAGAAGTCCAACTCAAACTGTGAGGCCAAAGCTTCACCCGCTGGAGCTCCTGGTGCCTTCTTGTTGTTCTTATTCTTTTGTGGACAATTTGGGGCATCGTGTCCATGATCATGACAGTGAAAAAATTTCACCTTTGACATGTCATGCTTCTTTCCTTCTTTGTCGATATCATATTTGGAATGGGAATTCCTCCCCTTCCCCTTCTTTGCCTTAACATCCAAGGCATTTTGGTCAGTCTTGGATGATGATCCATCCCTGGTATTCCGCTGAAACTCTTCTTGTACCAAATCTAACCAAATTCGCTCCTAATCTAGTAACTTGTCCCTCCCATTCACAGAGTCCTGGTAACTATGCCATCTCTTGGGAAGGCCTAGAAGTGCTAGGTTCACCAATTCGTCATCAACTATAGTAATTCCAAAACTTCCAATGTCATCTCGACATTGAGTGAACTTGGTCAAGTATTTCTGGATTGTGTCACCCTTCTCCATTTTGATTTTCCTGAGCTTGTACTTGAGTGCCAATTTTCTGTGGTCACTGCTACTTTGAAACATATCTCTCAAGGCCTTGCACATAGAATATGGAGTTGCCTTTCCATGGAGACTCGAGATAATGTTATATCGAAGTCCCTCTAATAAGATCCTCCTTGCCTTTTCTACCTTCTTCTACCATGCATCAAGAAGTTGGGCATCTACTGCTGCGAGCTTGGGAATATCATTATCTATGAATTCCTTCAACCCATTGTCCTCCAACGCTGCCTCCATCCTGTCCATCCATGCAATATAATTTGAACTTCCCTCGAGTGCATATTCGAGTCTCAAGCCATTGAAATACATCTTAATCCGCTTCTAGCTCCAAAGAAAGTATCTGCAAATTTGAATATTGTTCAAAACAAACTCAGTTTATTATCCACTATTGTGATTCTTGGCACTCTGATACCATGTAGAAAATATCTAACACAACTATAATACCATTTATAAATTATACCAATGGACTCATTCCGATCATGCAATGTACTAAAGAAATATACTGAATCCATATACAATATTTGCGGAATATAAAACATGATCGCTCAATCACATGCAAGTAAGATAAATAAGTAAATCAATACACGACACTAGATATTCCTGGGGAAAGCAACTGCTCAAAACCCATCCATATTTATTTTATTCAACCAAGGAATCATGAAACAATACTATGTATTTGTGATCACGACAACCTCATTCACTCTACCAATTACTTCACACTGATCTAGGAAAAATTGGACAAAAACATAGCCAATTATCAGCCTAACCTCAACCTACCCTGCTTACACAATCCCTAGATAATTAAACCCCTATTAAATAGGAAATTCAACCTTCCTTTATTGTGAAATTCATCATGGGCTTCCTGTGGTTATATAACTACATCTTGGTTGTTTGCTAAAAATACAATTGATAGTTTACTTGCCTTGAACCTTTGTCTCAACTGGGTCTCCACCAGAATTAGCATGCATGCAACTATAAATAGTGAATCAACAATTACTTGGCAGATCACTACTGGTGAATTAAATCTATTTTAATTCACTTGATCTTCCACTAGCTCATCAAACAATTAGAACTAGTTAAACTGATTTTAACTCAATTAATGTGATTTAATTGATCCCACTCACACTACACTAGTGCTACAACTGCAACTAGACCCTGTTAATAATATAATCACTCTACATGCCTATTCTTAGACCCTCAACTCGAAATTCTTGAGCTAACTAAGTCTATTACACTTATTTAACTATTACAAGTTGTTATGAGATAAGATTACAATTAATTTTCCAATTTATTTAATAAATTGGTTGCACACTAATGTATCATTAGGACCCATCATTGTGTGACCTGTGATCCCACACTAGTGTGTGTGTTGCATTTTCTTGTTGAATTTCAACAATCAATAATTTTCAAAGGTCATTGTTCATTAAGACCGGTCTTGGCTATGATATGAATCAGAAGACTCCTAAAGATAATTCAAATTCTCAGGCTACAAAGCAACGAAATAAAGCAAATGAAGGTAATTATAAAAGTGTTGATGTTCTCAAAAGCTCCATAAAAAATTAATTCTGATATAAACTTGACCTCTCCTACAAGGACAAGAAGGATGAATTCAGAAAACCTACCAATGTTTGAGGTTATTGTTGGGTAGAGTTCTTGGTGATGATTTTGCTTTAGATTAAACCCTAATATGACTTAATAAACCTACTTTATACTTCATTTTTCTTACTTTATCCTCATTTTGGCCTGAAAATGCATAAAACAGGTATTCAAGTCATTCTTTCCTAAATTGTGATTTTTTGAAAAATTTTGTACATTAGGAAATAAATCTAACTTGAAAATTACCAGAAAATGGAATTTATGGTAAATGCTCATTCATTGGGAAGTGTGCTTGGGTTAACTCTAAAGCACATGTTTTATTCCTTGGGAACCACAGATGGATGAAAAGCTATTAACTTTCTAGAAATAACTCACACATTCCCAGTCAACGCTTTCTCAATTATCTAGTTTTCAATAAGATACCCTATTCTAGCCTATAAATCAGTATTATTTTGATTTTTGAGGGATTTCATCAATTTTTGAGGCACTCCAAAGGTGGATCTTGACCCAAATAGATGTCTACAATAACATTTTACTTTATGGTTGGAATTTTTATATCACTTTTAGTTTCAAAACTTTGTGTATAAATTCCCAAATATGTAAAGACTTTGACAAATTTGCAATTTCTAGATGTTAGCCTTAAGAAATTTGGCTTTAGTTTCAGATATATATAGTTATTTTGTAGCTTTTGACATCCTTATTTCATCAATATATGAAGCTTGTTAATTTTTCTTAATTGGTAGTCTCAATGGTGTGCATGCTAAGGAGTGGAGGCCCCCACAACTTCAAGTTGTACACTTATTTAGTTGTTGTCCATCATTTGAATTTCTAGTATATGTTCTTCATGTTATTTTTGTCATATTTATGCCAGCAAGTTTTTTTTTTCATGCATTTTTAATCATCTTTTATATGCTTGAAATTCCATGTTTGATATGTTCATAACTTGTTCATAAAGATTATTGCTCATACTTGTTTTATTTACTATATATATTTGTTTTTATTTGTTGTCTAAATTTCTTTAATTAGTCATTGTTCATGAACAATATTATCATAGATCAATTTATGTACACGAGGACAACTTATTTTTGAGTTAGGTATAAGATTAGGAGTGACCATCCCTTCATCTCTTTAAAGTGGAAAGTGCACTAGTGCATTCATAACTCACCAAAATAATATTGCTTCAAGGCATCATAATTCTTTTTTTTATATAGTTTGGCTTATGATTTCATAGATATTATTGGATAAACAAGCCTATTGTTGGAGGGTTTAGAAGACTAAGAGTGACGACCCAAATACATCTCTGCTTTGGAAAGGCCTTAATGCATGCAAGTCCATCAAACTGGAATTACTATAGAATTGATTTGAATTTTTGTCAATTATATTTTCAAAGCATTTGATTTTAGTGCGATACTCTAAAATCAACCATACATGATAATGTAAAAGGATGGGATTCAACCACTCTAACCTTTGGAAACAAAGAAATTTATAACATTTGGGACACATGTGCATGCCTGTTCATTCAATTAATTTTTGGTATGTGTGTGTTTCATTATTCAAGAATTGGTTTACTTTTAATTTTTTCCCTTATGTTTTCTAAGATTGATTCTTTGATTTATGCATATCTAGGATTTTAGACCTTAAGTAGCTAACAATCACTTAGCCATAATATAGTATTTCATCTTCTCACATGACGATCAATTTAGTATAAATTCCTTAAATATTGTTTTGCACTTCTAAGTCTATGATTACTTGGATTGATATGAATATTATATCCTAATTTATGCCCATACACTATGTTAAGAAATCAATGTTCTTGTAAGTTAGGGTATGTGTATGTGTGTTTGGCGCACGAATGTACCAAATCACACCTAATTAAGAGGAGTGGTTTTTCCCTCTTAAGTTCTTGGTCACAGGCAGAAAATAAATGGAGTCAAGCAAGTTAGGGAACATGCTAATACATAAACATACTAGATAGAGAAATATCATGCATATTCAAACATAAAAACTAAAATAAAACAAATAATACAAAATCTCTAAATAGAGTCAAACAAATTCAATAATCCAAACGGTGACGCTTACGTCCCCTCTTATTGAGTGTTGGTAGGAATGAAGGATGAAAATTTTACCCACTTTCCTAGAGGCCCTTAGAACTAGGGAGTTCTAAGTCCCGATGCAAGGATGTATTTACTTCCAAGCTACCTTGGCGCAAAGTCTCCCTCTCTCTACTATGGTGGACTAGAGTTGTTGGATGGCCAACAACTGAGTCCCCTCTATCTCTACTCCGAATCACAAAATGTTGGATTTCTTGGGGAAATTCTGGCCAACATAACAATGTGTTCTCATATTTTTCATCTACTGGTGGAATTTTATAGGAGAATTCAAACTCTCCTTCCCTCTCTTGGTACATTGTGGATGGTGACCTAAGAGAGGAGGGTGATTCCATTGTGTGCCATATTTATTCCATTTCGTGCTCCCTTGAGGTCCTAAGGAGGCTTGGGCGGTTGTCCTTAGGCAGCCTCAAGTGTGGGATCAATGTCCTGGAGTGTGCCTTGTGGTACGGGAAAGTGACTTCCGCCACTCTCATGTCCACGCAGAGGTGCGCTTATCGAAGAAATATGTGCGCAAAGGCACATTTTGCTGGTTCTTTTAGTGTGAAATTTGATTTTCCTCTTTGACCTTAGAGATTTTTAAATATTTTAGATTCTTTAATGTCTCTTAGCCCTGTAAATCCTTCTGCCTAACATTTAATAATGTCATCTTTGCTTGTCCAATTTTCCAGTAATAACAGTTTCCCCCTAATGTGTGAGTTCTAGGAAGAACTGTATAGCCGAAATACATTATAGTTTCTTTTATGTGTGCGAAGAGAGAGAGAGACCTACATGTAGCACGGAGTTGGAGACACCTTACACCGGGTTGAAGAGCGACCATGTCCTATGGGAACCCTGCAAGCAGTGGTATAATACAATAAATACAAATTGTCTACCAGGCAGGCATGTCCCATGCTCGTGATGCTTTGGATAGCTAAACAAATATACTTGACAAATATAAATTATGTTTGTGTCACTAGTATGGTAGTGATATGCTGGTTGATAACGACGACTGATGACGCCCTCAAGGGCGGTTTTTATTTGAAAATAGGTGGAATGTGGTACCCATGTGCGTAAACTTGGTATGGCATAAAAATGTGCATTGCATGCATAGGTGTATGGCTAGGACCTTCCCGTGTAAGCATTGCTGAAAGAGACACTTATAAAGGCACAATTCTTCGACGAATTTGATCAAAATGAAATGGTTGTAAGGTATGATACCATCTTGACATGAAATCTTGTGTTGTAGTCGAATTTCAATAGGATCAATGACATCTATGGGTAATGATGTCTCCCACAGTGCCACCTGAGGATTTCCCTTTTGTGGAGAGGGGTGATCCAAGGTATCACTTCCTTTTTGGAAAATAGGAGTTGATGTCGACAAAAAGGAAGCCTCAAATGAACGATAGAGTCACTAATACAGGGGATCAATATTCTGGATGTGATAGGCTTAACATAGGCATTATGACGAGGGGTAACTGAAAACCGATGATGGCGATTCAATGGCCCAAGGTCGAAGTATAAAAAGTAGCTTGGCGGCAGTCATAACTATTTCTGATGGGGAAATCCGTGGAGTCGGTAGGACATCTAGGGTGGGTATATGAAGGTCGTGGTGGATTATGCATGAGGGTGTGATACTCCGACCAAGGGTGACCAGGGACTGTTGCCATGGGAGAAAAAATGGATGGTAAGGTGAGGGACATAGTGCACTGTTTGCGGTCTTTGTACACTTACCAAAAGAATAAAATAATGGGGTTTGGTTTGTACAAAACACAGAGACATGTGCCCCAAAACATGAAATTGTTTGCTCATTGATGATGTGAGGAAGGTGTTTTTGCTGAGGGTGGGGGCCCCATTGGTTGGTCTCATGTGTGGGGTTGATGAAGCAAATGGAAAATGTCGCAGATGGGCTATGCTGATGGAGATATGGTAGGCCAAATGTGAGGCATGGTAGTGTGCTTTCGATTTTCTTGCAAAACCTGGTAGTCTGGGAAAGGGGTTTTATTTCGGTATGGTAAAACTTGACCTGATACATGGTGGGTGAATGGGAATGAGTTGCTTCCTAGAATAAAGTGGTATGGCCATGGCGTCGTCATTTTTGTGACATATGGTCTACTGTGGGTAACGAGCGCCATGGAGGGGAGGCTATACCGACAAATGAGGATGTTTATCATGTGCAAGGTGATGTGATGATAAAAATGGTCGGGTATTTGGAACCTATGGTTTATTTCTGATGGAGAAATGATGTCAGGATATGTATAGTTTTTTCTGGGAATATATCATGCTGAGGGTAGGATGATACCTCCTCTAGAACTTTCAGTGGATGGAGTGGTGGATGGTTTGCACACTACCTGTAAAAATGAATATCTTAAGTGAAAACATCTTCTTTATTCAAATATTATTGAAAGACATGTGCTTTTTTAAAAAAGAATATGAGAGAGGGCATACCTATCGGCACTGAAAAATTATTTTTTCGGGGGTGCAAATGTGTGGCACTGCCCTTGGGAATTATGGAGTGCTAACCAAAATGTTGCTTTCGGTCCAATGAATGGGCCTTCTGAGCTCTCGTTATGGTCCTCCAAACTTTATGAAAAGGGCGACATATAGGCAAATATGGCTCAATTTAGTTCATTTGTGTTAGTTGAGCATTCAAGGTTTTTAGAGGTCAGAGGCTTATGCGGAGAAGTTCTTGTCATTGCGGTCAGCATGAGCACCCGGGATTAGCGATTTTTGAGTCAGGTAAGCTCCATGACATCTTGCACTTTAATTTTTTTAGTGTGTTGGTGCCAGGTTCTATACAAGATGGGTTTGTATGGATTATAGGCTAGTTTTTTCCTTGACGGCGTGGGCGATCAAGGTACAGGTGCGCAACTTGCGCAAAAAACTAAGGTTATGCACACATTTATCGCGCTATTATTAGCTTTAGGCACGCCTTTGGCACGTCTATGAGAAGGAAAAATGCGCTCTCCTTGCACCTATCTAAGGAACATGTGCGCGGAGGGATGAAGCTATTTTTTGCAAAATTTTGGGAATTTTGTCTATTTTTCATTGTGACTATTGTGTATTTGTTTGATGACAGGATGTTGTGGAGGGAGAGGTATTGGCCTGATCTCCGTGCTGCCTTGGATGCTGATGGTCACGTGCGCCAACAGTTGGCGCGCTAGGGTCTTCTCAAGTTCATGGAGAATGACCTGCTACGACCACAGGATTGTCTTTTGCACTACCTGATCCGATGTTGGAACAGGAGGCGCAAGGTGATGGTGTTGGGAGGGTGTGACCTTGTTATTCGTCCCGAGACAGATATTTATTTTGTGACTGGGATGCTGCCTCAGGGTGAGGTGCTTCGCTATCCACTTCCCTCTGGGAGAGTGTATCTTGAGATATTTTCAGAAGGCCATTGTGGCGGGGCGCCCCTTACGGAGGGGTGCATAGCGATTGATACTCTGACAGACTTGGTCGAGTGGTGTTCTCTAGCAGCCATTGTGTAACTAGCAGGGTCATCTGCTCCTCATCAGGTATCGGGACTGTAAATCGGTGTATTGCGACGATTGAGGGGCAAACACTTTTTTTACTTTGCCCATTTTTGTTATGACGGGATGCTGGCACAACTTTCCAAGGTCCGAGATGGAATGAAGCTGTTTACTTATGCCAACATCCTATGCAACATCATGTATGAGCGGGTGGTGTTGCTGAGACCTACAGTGGTTGTGCCTACTAGGGGGCCATGGGAGCCTCGTATGAGGAGGTGGGCCCTCGTGATGCCTTGGGGAGGCGGAGGTATGGTGGGGTGTTATTGGACCGCTACCACAAAGGATTGGTTTGAGGCCAATCCTCAGATGTTCCTTCCATTCCCTTATGCATGGATGGAATTTTGAGGAGGTCCAGATATGGGTCTACCCGATGGATATGCTTGGGGGACAGAAAGTATGTTTTTCTATTTTATTCTGCATTTTCTTGATTATTTATGTTTTTTATGTGTATTATGATGAAACTGACATAGTTTTGTTACTTTTGAAGATGTTGGTGAGGTCGGACATCTAGTGGCTCGGTTGGTGGGGCACCATCCGATTCAGCAACCTCGAGGTGCTCGGGAGGGGAAGGGAGGAGCTCCAGAGTAGCCTCTAGGTGGAGCAATAGGAGGAGGGGCTGGCCCTTCAGGGGAGGGTAGCAGCTTGGCTACAGCCGAGACTGGTGCTGAGCGAGCTCATGCTGATGCGGAAGAGGCTCGTGTTGATGAGATGATAGAGAAGATGGTTGCTCTAAAGGTCAAAACTCGGGTGGTAGAGGATGCCTGGGGTCAAGTGGATCGCTTGACCCGGGGGATGCCTACCCGAGGTTTTGTGGATGACCTTGACGACGCATCGCTAGAGACACTGATGGACAAGGAGAGGGGCTATTGGCTGATTTTGCATCGGGTGGCGGTCTCTATTTTGACAGCAGCTCTAGTACTGGTACCAGGAGCGGCTGTGGGACCAGGTGCCCCACCTAGGGGGGCACCTCCCTAGAGTATTGATGTACACGGGGAAAGTGCCCATTATGAGGATGCTTCCCCTATTTTTGTCGACTTGTATATTTGTATATTTTTGGGCTGACTTACGGGTCAGAGATACTATTTTTTATACTCAAACACATACATTTTTGATATATATGTGAGAGATATTTTTTGCGGCTCTACATGGTGTGCCCCCCTTTTTTTGTTTATGGATTATGCTATGATGATGGGTATCTATGTTTTTTTATTTTTTTATGTATGATTATTTATTCGAGATGCATTCCGGTTTAGAATATTGTTAGCTATGCGATTAGTTGTTTGGTTTTGCCTTCTTGGTACATGTGTGAATGTACTGTAGTCAAATTGTCGGCTTAGTCTTTTTTCACGCAAGTATTTTCTAAACATATGTGAATCCCTTATCTCAAATTCTTGGTTTGACTACGATACTACTAACTGGGAATCAAGGTAGATATTCATATGGCGTATGCCCTGATTGAGGGCGTCGCACATAAGTCTGATGACAATGTTATTTTCTGCCTGATTGTTTGTTGCTGATCCGATAAAAACAACATTGGTGAAAAGTGGTGATCGGTCAGGGTGATAGATAACCCAAGGGGCTGCTGCTAAACTTTGAGACCATCGCGATGCTCCATCGGCAAATCCGAAGTAATGGTTGGGTTGGTAATCCATTATGATACTAGAGCATGTTTTGTGTCAAGTATTTTGGTCAAATTGTTTTAAAGTGTTTGGGTGTGTGTATGTTGGTTTTAGGGGAGGGCCTTCTCAGCCCTCATGGGTAGAATTTCTTGAGATAAAGGCTGTTGACGGGGTTGCTAAGGCATGTTCCGTCCAGCTCAGTCAAGATCTATGCCCCCTTGAGGAAGCAATGTTTTATGATGTAGGGTCCTTTCCACAAAGTTTAGAATTTTCCTAGCCCTAGGGCTTCTTTTGCGACATATTATCAGAGGAATAGCTCTCCCTTAGTGAATGAGCGAGGGTTGATGTGGCAGTCGAACAATGATTTTACCCATTTCTTGTGGGCCTCGTTGTGTTGCAGTGATTGCTATCAGATTTTGTCGACGAACTCGAGTTGTACTAGACATTGTTCTAGAGGTTGGATATCATGGAGGAGTTCAATAGCGGCATGTAAATTTGGGAATTTGCCGAAATCAATGCAAAAACGCAGGGTACCTTGATTTTTGACGACGGGGACAGGGTTGGGGTCCCAAGATGTGAAAGCAGCTTGAGTCCTAGTTCTGATACGTGATGATATGAATCGTATATGGCGTATCGTGTCATCAACGTTTTGCGGGGGAAGAATTTCCGTGATGGGAACTTGCATGAGCCCAAGACTAGGTCCTTCGTTAGGATGTGCACTTTCCGGTAGGTGGAAATTGTGCTCAGTGCGGAGGTACCTGAATGTTCCATTAACGGGCATGCCTCTATTTGTGGTTATGGCCTGTGCAAATGGTGCATGGTACCACTGTGCCAACTGAGTAGGTTGTGTGGGAATCAACCCTACTCTTTGTCCCTGAAGTGGATGATCAGAAGGGATTTGATGTAGAAGATGAGGTCTTCTGCTTCCATTTCCAATTTTTTGGCGTGGGTATGTCTAACTCTTTTGGGGAGTGTAGAATTAATGCTGATATTTCCGCTCTCAGCTTCGAGAGATGCTAGAATTTTATTGTATGATGAAAGTGTGAACAAATCCAGCAATATTCGTACGTAATTTTCTCTTGGTTAGAGAGATGTCTCTGTGGGAGAGAAGAAACTATGCGAAAACTGTTTGCGAGGGGCTTCAGTTCTTTACACTGACTGACCCGGTGGCCAATCAGGTCGCATAGTGCACATGTTATCCTAGGTTGAACATGGGTCGTGCTTGGTTGGTGCGTCGTCCCAGCTTGCCCATTATGCCGATGTGGGTATGGGGTAGATGGACTCGGGTCATTCTTACTTCTATATTGGTTGAGGAGATCTTCGCTTTTATTCTCTAATGTATGTATCATATCAATTAGAGGACGAATTCGCAGAATATAAGCACAGTTCTACTCACGGTGATTGCCTTAACACACCAGGAAAAACAACCTAGATATGGGGTTCCCGTCCTGCTCGCTTGATGGCGTGACTGGGTACCAGTGGTGTAGCACTTCTAAGTTAGGCCAAGTGGCAACCATATGATTGGGCGTTTTACACAACGTACATGTTGGTAATTTCTGCAGAGGGCGGTTGGGGGTAACTAGGGGTTCCCCAATTAGTCATTTTTCAGCTGACAGAAAGAGGATGGATCTACTCATCACATCTTCCTGAGTTTTCGAGCTGTTCATGGATTCAAATTTTGAGCCATCTTCTTGGGAGAGGCAGACTATAGCTGATTGAAAAATAGTTATTGCTAGGAGAAATCGGGGGATATAATGGCACTGTTCTAAAATGTGGTTGTCAGCACATAAAGGACAAGTGAATTGCGCTGCCCACAAACCAACATAGTAAACGAGCTCTATTAGATACCACATGTGGATGAGTTCCAGGGTTGCACATTTCTCGATGAAGTGACCATGTTCGTCACATAGTGCACAATGTACGACAAGAGGAGGGAATATGAAAGAGAGTCTTTCTGGCGACTGTCGTTCTTCCTGCAGGTATAAAATGACGCGAGGTTCATCTCTAGATGACTGGGTGGAGGGATCCTCTTAATAGGTTTCTTAATGGTGTGTAAGGCATCCCTATATTGCGGGATCTCTGGGAAATGATGGGTATAATGTCCAAAATTGCTACAGATAGCACATGCATGATTTGTACGCAATGCTTTGCATTGACTTTTGATGGCAGGTTCCTTTGTATGGGAACTTGGTGCCGCGATGTCTACTGCAGAGCTAAGGAGTGGTTTTAATTCATCCAGATCTGGGTAGATGTGGGTAGGATGGCCTACTACATCACATATGGCGTAGGGTGGTGATTCCCATTGCGAGGTGGGATTCTCCACCTTCTATCCTCTTTTATTGGTGTTCTTGGCCATAATCATCAGTTTTGCGGTAGGAGTTACCTGCGCAGGGATGTTTGCGATAGTATCATTAACGGGTGGGGCCTCCTCAGGATTGAGGGGGGCTAACCCTGTAGAGGTGATGTGTATCTCTCTCGTCTGAGTAGGTGGGATTAGGTACCAAACTGGGATTGAAAAAGATACGTTTGGTAACACCATGGTGGCCAAGACCTCCTGTGATACAAAACCAGCTGGGGGGTAGAGGAAAGGAGTTTGGGAGGCAGCGTTGGATAGAGAGGCTCTCGTGGCTGAGGGCTCGGTGTCATTACTTCTCGTCTCCGTGTCCTGACTATATTCGGTGCTTTATGAGAACATCATGCACAACAGGGCCTCTGTGATGCCAGATGATGGCTCTGGGATAATAGGGGGGTCACCTAGGAATGACTTGAGGATGGACAATGGTTTGAATTGGCCGGGGCCATATTCTTGCTACCTTGTAATTGTTGAAGTGTATGTGTCTATGTAGGGTAGAATGACATTGGTATTTTTTAGGGGTCACTTTTCGCTATGTGTCAACTGGTCGACTGTAATGATGCGGTCCTCATGGAGGAACATCATAGTTTGGAAGACGGAGGATGCTATGGCTGACATGGCGAACATATAACTACGACTAAGGAGTATATTGTAATCTAGTTGGGAATCCAAGACTTCAATGTATATAAGGATCATATTTCCGGCTAAGCATACCGTGACGTTTTGGCAGAGATCGACGGGGGCTGAAGGGCGACCATCGTATGATTTAAGCGTGATGTCTGATGGCTTTAGTTCGAGAGACCCTAACTTCTACCATACGTTCTTTGACATGATGCATGTGGATGCACCCTCATCAATGATACATCGGTGCATGGTGATTTTTTGGACCGACACCAGTATCTGAAAGGTGACCATTGAAGGAAGCCTAGGCGTGGCTTTATCTAAATAAAAAGCCATCAAGCGCGAATCGGTAGGGTCAATGGCGCATAATGCGGAAAGTAAGGCTTTCTGTTGCTTTGGGCATGATTGTAATACCTCCAAAGCTGACATAGTGGCGGGAGATTGAGCTAGATAATCCACAATGCTATAGTTATGGGCTACTTTGGAGTAGTTTCCTGCCCACCTAGTTGGTCCCTTAGCCATTTTTGGAAAATTTTCAATAGGCATCTTTGATATGGTCAAAGGTGTTGTTGGTGCACTTGTACTAGCCCCGGACGAATTGGTGTCTGGTGGGTATCAAAATTTTGGTTCCATGTCTAAAAAAGCATTTCTTTTCTAGTCATGTAGATTTCATGGTTGTTTTTTCCAGAAATTTCGGGAGTTTGTTGCTGCGTGCTAATTGTCCCTTGATGGGGGAAGGGCTCCTGCATGATTGTTTTCTGCTGTGAGGATCCCCCTTGTCCAGGGTTACCTTGAAGATTATTTAGTTCAGAGAGGTTGGGATAGTGGTGAGTGTAATGGTCGTACTCACCATAGATCGAACAAGAGTGGATTTTCCGAAGATTTGCCCTCTTTTTCTGCCTTTGAGGGTTGTTTGGCTCCTGGTTTTGATTTCGGTTGGAGTTGCCTTCGATCTAATATTGCAGAGGGCGTTGTTGATTATTGCCACCCTATCCACGATTTCCTTTAGGATTTTTTTTTCCTTTTTTCTTAATCGCGTTAGGAGGATAATTTGGATTCTCCTGATTGTATGGTTGGTGCGGTTTGATTTGGGAAGGTGACACAAAGTTCACCTATGCATTATTCTGAATGGGCAGGTCTTGTGTTGGGGATTCGGCATATTGCGGTCCCTGATTCATAATTGGTTGTTGGAGGGGAGCTCTTTCGTTAGCATGTATAGTTGCGTACTGGGTCCCCTAAGCTGAAGGATAGGGTCCTCCATAATGATGGTGGTACGATGACACCCTACTAGTCAAATTTTGTAGAGGAGCAGGATAAATTTTGTAGCCGGGTTGCGGTATGTTCTGAGTAGAAGCATATTCGTAACCAGGGTGTTGAACGTTGCTACTTAGATGATTTTGGGTCAATGACCCAATCAAATAGTCTACGGAGTTCAACATGCCTATAAATTCTTTGTAAGTTTGCAGGCACGGGGCGTTAGGAAGGATATTGTAAATATATCCTGACTAAATATAGATCAGCTCAAGCTGTTGGGCCTTGCTGATGGTGTCCTCTTCGGATATGGGAATTTGCTGCGCCACATCCTTTGAAATCTCTATGGTGAGAGTTTTCAGGAACAGGTCTAACAGTACTTGATCATCGAGTTTGGCTTTGCACAAACTACGACACCACCGTCATTCGTGGAGATGGTCCGAGATATGGACGACAAGTGTTTGCCTAAAGTGGGTCAGTAATTCCATTCCATAATCGTGGTGGATGGGTAACTGAAAGTAGGTCAGGAATGCAATAGAGATGGCACTGAAGGTTCCATGTGTAGTAGAGGGCTGCTCCACATACCATTTCGCGTCTATTCCAGTTAGGGTGTGTTGAAATAGTCTTAGTCGAATAGTATCATCAACGATGATGTTCGACGAACACCACAGGTGGAAAGTCATAACATGATTTTTGGGGTCTTTCGCTTGCTTCCCTTCAAATTTTGGAATGTCCGAAGGGAGCTTCGTGGGCATGGGAGGTCATGTGGGGTTGTGTGTAATAGGGTTGTTTGTCAACTTGGTTAAATCTGGTAGATTTAATGAAGCTAGGAAAGGTGACTGCAAGTTTGTATCCATTGCAACTTGTGAAAACACAATGTTCTGGTTAGGAATAGGGTTTTTCTATGACATACCCCGCTGTGCGTTCTCCTGGCTTCCCGAATGGGTATCACTCCTCTACCCGCTAAGGGTTGTGGGAGGAGTGGTGTGTGGTGACCCTGTGGGGGTGTTCACTGGTGTGGCGTTGGGAGACTGACTAGGGTTCCCAACTAAATCTGCCCCAATAAAGGACGAAACAATAAGGGTGGTAGTGTTCCGTCTTTGATGCCTAAACAACGAAAGACCTGGAACCCCTCCTGATTGTTGGGTAACTAGCTCCAAAAATAGAAGAAAAGAGATATCAATGCCTTAGAAATGAGCCACTTCGAGGGGGCAACCTCCAATACATTACATAAATGAAAAATTACTCGATGATACAATTTACAAAACCTCCTTTCTATATATATGAGTCCATGGGGCCATAATGTAATCCTAGTGGGCCACAATGTAATCCTAGCTGACCTAACAATAATAATTTAAGGGCACAATAATAACAAAATGGGGGTTACAAGGGTACAATAATAACAATAAGGGGGTTACACTAATAACAATAAGGGACTATACTAGTAATATAGGGACCTAACATGCCCCTCTCCTTCAAAAGAGTGTTGTCCTCAACACTTGAGTAGCTCTGGGTGCTTCTATATAAACTTCTCATCCTCCCATGTAGAATCTTCAGTGGGTAAGTTCTTCCACTTGATGAGATACTCTGAAATTGATCGATTCCGTAGCTGTCGAGTTCTTGTTTCCATGACCGCTTCGGGTTCCAATATGATTTTTCCTTCCTCATCAAGTTCTGGCAATATTGTTTGAACTGGAAGATTTTCACCTATAACCTTTTTTAAGCATGAAACATGGAAAACTGGATGCACTCGCGAAGAAGCAGGAATCTCCAATTTGTATGCCATAGTACCAATCTTTTGCAACACCTTGTAAGGACCATAGTACTTTGGCGATAATTTATTATCCTTCTTAGCTTGCTTGAGGGACATTTGTTTGTATGGTTGTAGCCGTAAAAATACCCAATCTCCTACATCAAAACTTCTCTCGCTGCGATGTTGATCTGCCTGTTGTTTCATTCGATTTTGTGCCAAATTCGGGTTATCCTTTAAGAGTTGGAGAACTTCTTGCTGATGCTCGATGTGATCTTCCACTGCTTGAACCTTCAAATTTTCCCTTAAAGATGATGTGATCGATGGTGGATGATATCCATAAAGTGCCATAAATGGGGTCATTTTTGCTGCGGTATGGAAGGAAGTGTTATACCACCATTCAGCGAGAGGTAACCACTTGACCCATTGTGTTTGTTTATCAGATACAAAACAACGAAGATATCCTTCCAAACATTTATTTACTATCTTAGTTTGACCATCAAATTGAGGATGATAAGCTCATCTATGAGCTAATTGAGTACCCAAACAAGAAAATAACTCCGTCCAAAAATTTCCAATAAAAATGGGATCTCTGTCACTCGCAATAACCCTTGGGCTTCCATGTAACTTTTGAATTCTGTCCATAAATGTGGTAGCAACTGTACTTGCTTTAAATGGATGAGATAATGCACAAAAGTGTGCATAATCGGTAAGTCTATCAACTACCACCATGATGACATTATTTCCTTCGAACTTAGGTAAACCTGTGATAAAATCCATTGAAATCTCCTCCCAACGTTGACTTGGAATGGATAAAGGTTGTAGAAGTCCCGGGGTCTTAATTGTCTCAACTTTATTCTGCTGGCAAACCAAACATTCCATCACAAACTTTTGAATATCAGATTTAAGGCCATCCCAAAAAAATTCTTTCTTCACCCTGTGGTAAGTTTTAAAAATCCCGAGTGTCCTCCTAAAGGAGAAGTGTGAAATTCTAGAAGAATCTTTTGTTTTAGTTGGGAATTCTTACAAAGATATAAGCGATCTTTGTACCATAAGGAATCATTTTTCCAACTAAATGTATCGGATGTACTAGGATCTTGCTGCAACTTTTGAATGAGTGTCCATACATCTTTGTCCTTCTTCCATTCATCTCTTGCTTCGGTTATCCAATCTGGTTGGATAATAGAAATGGCACAAAGCAATGCTTCCACCTCTTCATTCTTTCTTAAGAGTGCATTTGCAACAACATTTAGCTTCCCTTTTTTGTAGATTATTTCAAAGTCATAACCCAACATCTTTGTGACCCATTTTTGCTGCTCTTCTGAAGATAGTCTTTGTTCCAAAAAGTGTTTAAGACTATCATGATCAGTTTTTACCTTGAAGTGTCTTCCCTTTAGGTAAGTTCGCCATTTCTTTAGTGCATGCAGTATTGCTAACATTTCCTTCTCATAAATAGGTTTCTGTAAATACTTTCCCTTGATTGGACGACTTTCAAAAGCAATGGGTCTTCCTTCCTGCATTAAAACTGCACCAATTCCATTTCCTGAGGCATCACATTCCACAATAAAGGTTTTTGTGAAGTCTAGCGTAGCTAAGACCGGTGCTAGGCACATTGCCTCTTTAAGATGTTCAAAGGCCTTAGTTGCTTCGGGAGTCCATGAAAATGCATCTTTCTTCAATAATGTTGTTAGAGGTGCTGCTATTCTCCCATAATTCTTAACAAACTTGCGATAATACCCTATTAACCCAAGAAATCCTCGCAACTGCTTTATGGTTTTGGGGAATTTCCATTCCTTAATGGCTTTAATTTTGTTAGGGTCTACTTTAACACCCTGGTGAGATACAATATGACCCAGATATTCCACCTCTTGTACTCCAAAGAAACATTTGGATGTTTTTGCATATAATTGTTTCTCCTGCAATAGTTTGAGCACCCTGTCAACATGTTCAACATGATCCTTCCAAGACTGCTGTAGATTAGTATATCATCAAAAAATACTAGCACAAATTTTCTAAGGAAGGGTTTGAAAATGGAATTCATCAACCCTTGAAATGTAGAAGGTGCATTGGTAAGGCCAAAAGGCATGACCAAAAATTCATAATGACCCTCATGAGTTCGAAATGTTGTTTTGGAATATCTTCAATCTTCATTCTAATTTGATGATATCCTGAACGAAGATCCAACTTGGTAAAATAAATTGCTCCATGTAATTCATCCAATAATTCATCAATCACAGGAATGGGAAATTTGTCTTTAATGGTGAGCTTATTGAGCTCCCTATAATACGGACACATTCGCCATGATCCATCCTTCTTGTGTACCAATACTACAGGAGCAGAGAAAGAACTTTGACTAGGTTGAATTATACCCGCCTCTAACATTTCTGCAATCATACGTTCAATTTAGCTCTTTTGGACATAAGGATATCTATAAGGCCTGATGTTTGGAGGAACACTTCCTGGAATCAAATGAATAGCATGATCATGATCACGAATAGGTGGGAGTCCTTTGGGAGTTTCAAACACCTTGGAATGATTGTCCAAGACTTGTTGGAGATCTGCAGAGATAGATGATTTTGATGTCGGAACTTCTAGTGAGCATAATTGTGCAATTACGCCTCGTTGTTCTTTCTTTAGAAGCTTTGTCATGACATTAGAGCTTATTATCCTTCCTAGCTTCCCTTCAATACCCCGTAATTTGACTTCCTTTCCTTCTGAAAAAAATTTCAAGAAAAGTTCTTGAAAATTAAAAGCTACCGTCCCCCAAGATTGTAACCATTGTACTCCTAGTACAACATCAGCACCTCCCATAGGAATGGAAAGCATTGGACTAGTCAATACATATTCCCCCATGGTTAGCTTGATATTATGGCATTTCCCAGAGCAATTTATAGTTCCTCCATTTGCAACCATCACTTGGAATTCTGGTGCTGGG
The DNA here is from genome assembly GCA_034641835.2 of Pinus albicaulis. Lineage (NCBI taxonomy): Eukaryota > Viridiplantae > Streptophyta > Pinopsida > Pinales > Pinaceae > Pinus > Pinus albicaulis. Next base: position 684,901,738 of record CM076575.1, read on the forward strand.
TATAAGAAACAATTTAATTCCTTGGCTACCTTACAATGAATAAAATTATGGGTGCTACCTGAATCAATCAACACTATTACCTTTTTCTTCTTGATATGTCCTTCTATATTGAGAGTTTGAGGAGTTGTAATTCCTGCCAGTGCATTACACGTTATGGTCAGATTCATTTCTTCCTCTTCTAGGGCTGGTTCCTGGTGTATATCCTCTTCTTGTTCATTTTATTCTTCTTCTTCACAATCTATGTAAAATAATTTCTTCTCAGCACACTTATGACCTTTAGTGTATTTGCTATCACAACTGTAGCAAAGCCCTCTTGCTCTTTTTTCTTCCAATTGTTGTGGTGTCAACCTTGTAGGTTGTGGAAATCTAGGCGTAGCAACACTTCCTTCTTTATAGAATTGAGTGGTAGGCTTCCTTGTCGCCATAATTTTACATTCAACTTTTCTTGCCAACCTGAATGCCTTCTCCAATGAATCAGGTTCCAAAACATGAACTTCATGTTGGATGTTATCCTTTAGAGTACCTATGAAGAGATCAATCCTGTGTTCCTCTGGAATATCAGTTACCCTTATATTCAATTTTTGAAAGTCCTCAATGTGCTGCCCCACTAAACCCTTTTGTTTGAGATTTATCAATTGTCTAAAGAAGGTGTTGCTCTTTGTATCCTCATAATGTGCTATCATTTCCTCCGTAAAAATTGACCAAGTGACAATTTTTTTACGGGAGCAAAGCCATTGATACCATACAAATGTATTTTGTTCTAGATGTAAAGTTGCAATGCGTACCTTTTGTGTGTTTTGTACGTTATGGAGATCAAAATATTGCTCCATCTGTAGTATCCATGTTACAGGATCCTTTCCATCAAACTTCCTCATATCCATCTTTGGAATATGGTGGTTCTTCCCGCCAACATTAGAGTTTATGAAATCACAGTTAACATTTATTTTGTTCTCATCATGAGGTTCTTCTACTATCTTTTCACCATTAGGAAACCTTTCTTGTATCAACTTTGTCAAACCTTCCATGTCTGCTTTTAGAAAATTCTTCATGTTCTCCATTTTCTCATCGATCTTAGCTTCCATGTCATCCATCTTAGATTCCATGCCAGCCTCCATGCCCTCAATCTTAGATTCCATGCCATATATCTTAGATTCCACAGCTTTCTTCAAACCATCCATCTTAGTTTCCATTCCTTTCTTCAAAACTTCCATTTCATTTTTTGTTGTTCTTTGCGAGAGCGAAATTTGTTGCACTTGCTCTTGTAATTTTGATATGTCATGTTGCCATTCTTTGTCTTCATGAGTCATAGTAGAGCCTTCTAAAGGCTTAATGGGTGTTGAATTATTTTTATGGGCCATTTTAGAATCCAATATTAATATCTATTCTACAAGATGGCCTTGGAATCAATTCAACTTGATTCTTCAAACAAGACTTATGCAATTTGGAAAAAAAATACACACCTTTTACTTTCTTTGAGGAGCTCGATATTGAAATTGAATTATCTCTATAATTGAAAATCTTCAATATCTGAAATTACGCCCTGAAGTAGCCCTTTGAAGTTTCTTTCAAATTCCACAGGTCTGACCTAATTTGGATTCTCCAAGACAAAGTTGTGTCCAATCTCCCACAATGACCTAATTCTGGACTAGTTCAGTAGAGCGAACTTGTACGACTTGTCACGTGTCAATGTTTCGTCCTTTGTCTCTGAAATTGATATCCAAGAAACTAAAGTCTGTGTACTTGCAACCAATTTTTACGGAACTCCAATCCAATCCCCAGAGAGAGAGTTATTGAACTTTTCCCACGATCACCTCTTTGAGATGAAATTCAGGAGCCTGAAAAAGCACTACCTTCCACAGATCATATATAAACAAATATTGTGAACCAAGCTCTGAAATTTTTTGAAGAATTTCCTCAGGATTTTATCTTCGCACCATAAGAATTTCAGATTCTGAACCTTCGTATAAAAAAGTTATAGCGCAAATGCCATGATGACCTGTTTAGGAGCCTGAAAAAAGACCTAACTTCCACAGATTATATCTCCGAAAATATTGCGAACCAAGCTCTAAAATTTTTAGCCAATCTTCCTCAGGATTTTGGCTTCGCACCCTAACAATTTCAGCTTCTGAAACTTCGTAGAAAAAAAGTTATAGTGAAAATTCCACGATGACCTGTTTGGAGCAGCGAAACCCTAGAATCCAAAGCTCTGATACCAAATGTTGGGTAACCAGCTCCAAAAATAGAAGAAAAGAGATATCAACGCCATAGAAATGAGCCACTTCGAGGGGGAAACCTCCAATACATTACATAAATGAATAATTCTTCGATGATACAATTTACAAAACCTCCTTTCTATATATAGGAGTCCATGGCGCCATAATGTAATCCTAGTGGGCCACAATGTAATCCTAGCCGACCTAACAATAATAATTTAAGGGCACAATAATAACAAAATGGGGGTTACAAGGGTACAATAATAACAATAAGGGGGTTACACTAATAATAATAAGGGACTATACTAGTGATATAGGGACCTGGCACTGATAATGGGGGGAGGTCCAAAATACGTCTAGATCGACGAGGTCCCTTTGGGTTAGTTCTGGAATCGACTATGTATGGTTTTGGAAATATTTGAGAGGATAGAGATTATAATCAAAGAAAAAATCTGATCACATACATAAAACAAAGCGAAATAAAAGATAAAATTTCCCTTAGATTAATCCTATGTGATCAGTCAATCAAAAAATATGGTTTTTGATGTTTGAGGATGATGCTCAAATCCTAGAATACCTATTCGTCCTCACACTCTCAAATGTAACTGGGCCTTGAGAAGATATCTTGCGAATTCTGGCACATCATCCTGAAAGAATTGGTGATGCCCCCAGTCAACTTAAGAAAATCCATCAAGGTAAGGGTAGAGGATCTAGTGCTACCTGCATCGTCACCTATAGGGAAGGATGCTCTAATTTTGGCCATTAAGCACCTTTGTCCCACGTGAGAATTTGAGTCTTGGGTTTCTTGGTAATTCAGCTACCAGTACCAAGTTTTAGACGGGTCAGGTAGCCCAAATAATACTACACGCACTGGGCCTAAGCCTAACCCCCTCTGAATCGGGTCTCTGTTGTGCTTGGGTTTTCTTTGATGCAGGCGGATAGACAGATTTGAAAGTTCCCTAAACAATCAACTTCTATGTTTCAAGATAAAGACTAACCAAGGCAGCTTATTATATGCCTACCCCCTTGGTCCTAACTTAGACTATAAATTCTTTTGTGGCCCCTGTAGGGAGAATTTAATGAGTTTTGTTAAGTTAGTTTTAGGTGTCTTAAATTTACTTAGGGTGTGAATGTGTGTGAACTAAAGGTGAACAAGCACATAGTTTGAATATGTGGATATGCGATGATCCTTTTAAAAATCCCCTATTTAAACTATGTTTTGTTGTTCCATGCTCAAAAGAAAAACATGTCCGGATATGGGCCACTTTCAATTTTTCCTAGTTAATCTAAATCATCAACTATAGGGAGATGGTGAGTTATCAATAGAGAGTGTTAATATGCTTGCCTAGGATCACCCGGAGGTGCAAAGGCAATAGAGATTACTTTCTCTCTACAAACAATTCGATCCTGGTCCCGAATCCTAGTGGAAAAAATTGAACTAAACTAATGACTTTTACACTAGAAAAATGAAAAAGACTTAGCTAAGCATGCATGGAATGGGGCCACTTAATTTGGCTAATTATCTAAGTGTTTTTTGGTGCCTAAATTCGCAAAAACATAAATAATTTCAAAATGAAAATTAATTTTCCTCCTACATAAACTATGTGTTAACTTTGCGAAAATCAACTTGAAATAAAACTAACACCTAAACTACTGAAACGTAGCTAAAAGTGAGCTTTAACAAGTTGCGAGGCACCTCAACCAGTGCTGGCATATTTATTATGGGATGCCAATCACTTTACAAGCAAGAAATAAATGGAAATAGTAGAAAAATACTTCTGGTTTCCGCGCGCAAAAGGTTGAGACAGGCGCGAAGGCTACGCGCAGGTCATCATTGAATGCACACACTAGGGCCCGTCTTCCTGTAAAAAAGCCGCACAATTTTCCTGCAAAGTAATTTTTTGGGAGCCCTTAGCTTCATCCTGTCACTGAGGGTGAATTAGGTAGTGAAGGAAAGAAAGGGGGCAGTTCCAACCCAACTCCTCAGCAAAGAAAGAGGTCTCTACAAAAAGGAACAACCACATAAACTTGGAAATAAAAGGTAGTGGAGTCACCAATCCTGTGTATGTGTGTTTGGCACACGAGTGTACCAAATCACACCTACTTAAGAGGAGTGGCTTTTCCCTCTTAAGTTCTTGGTCACAGGCAGAAAATAAATGGAGTCAAGAAAATTAGGGAACATGCTAAGACATAAACATACGAGATAGAGAAATAGCATGCATATTCAAACATTAAAACTAAACTAAAAAAAATAATACAAAAGCCCTAAATAAAGTAAAAAAACTTCAATAATCCAAACGGTGGCGCTTACGTCCCCTCTTATTGAGTGCTGGTAGGAATGAAGGATGAAAATTTTACCCACTTCCCAAGAGGCCCTTAGAACTAGGGAGTTCCAAGTCTTGATGCAAGGATGTATTTACTTTTGAGCTACCTTGGCGCAAAGTATCCCTATCTCTACTATGGTGGACTGGAGTTGTTGGATGGCCAACAACTGAGTCCCCTCTATCTCTGCTCCGGATCACTTACTACTGGACTTCTTGGGGAAATTCTGGCCAGCATAAAAGTGTGTTCTCATATTGTTCATCTTTTAGTGGCCTTTTATAGGAGAATTCAAACTCTCCTTCTCTCTCTAGGTACATTGTGGATGGTGACCCAAGAGAGGAGGGTGATTCCATTGTGTGCCACATTAATTCCATTGTGTACTCCCTTGAGGTCCTAAGAAGGCTTGGGTGGTTGTCCTTAGGCAGCCTCAAGTGTGGGATCATTTTTTTGGAGTGTGCCTTGTGGTCTCGAAAAGTGACTTCCACCACTCTCAGGTCCGCGTGGATTTTTGAGGAAAAGTCGTGCTTATCGAAGAAATATGCGCGCAAAGGCGCATTTTGCTGGTTCTTTCAGTGCACAATTTGATTTTCCTATTAAACCTTAGATATTTTTAAATATTTCAGATTCTCTGATGTCTCTTAGCCCTATAAATCCTTATGCCTGACATTTAATAATGTCATCTTTTCTTGTTCGATTTTCTAGTGATAACAGGGTAGATTTCTCTTAACTTGATAATAACTTGTGAGTGCAATTTGGATTTTATTTTCTTTTATTATGTTCTCTTCATCAATAAATTACCAAAAATACAAAAAACATGAATATCACAAGAGACAAAGAACACAAATATGTAGACTCCAATCCAGGGCAAAACCCCACAAGGGGGAAAACCCAAACAATCCTCTTCTCATAGAATCATATCAAAGTGTGATATCTAATACCTAAAAACCAAAACAAATATTCTCATAAGATCCAAGTCAACCCTCCAAAAAAATTTCCAACCAATTCAAAGTCAACAAATTGAACATTGGTCAAACCTTGTCAAAACTGGTCAAATCCCAGAATTCATACCTATAATTTTGCAGAATAAACCCAAAAATTTCACACATGTGAGAATAATAGATGAAAAAATATGAAATTTCTCTCTCCTTTGACTTCGATCTCTCTCTCTCTCTCTCTCTCTGAACCCAGAAATTTTCCACATGTGAGAAGAATAGAGAAAAAAATATAAAATTTCTCTCTCCTTTGATTTTCATTTTTTTCTTCTTTTCTTGCACAAATTTCGATGTGAATGAGTAAGTGATTGATTAGTTACCAAATTGATCGAGTTTCTCTCTATATATACATACCCAGGAGGTCGCATCACTGCCTATTCTAGGTTGAATTTTCCAGTAATGCCGACTTGGTCTTGTGGATGAGAAAATTGACTTTTTGACTCAAATAAAATATTTTTTCTTTTTCTTACAAATATTCCAAATGGGACTTTGACTCAATGATATTTTTTTGACTCAAATAACCCTACAAACATGAAGAATATGCTTTGACTGGAAAATAATAATAATGAATGTAATAAATATTTCAATAGTACATTTGAGTTACATTATGAAGACCGAAACTAGTTACGTTTTGACCACTCCCTAAATAGGGAAGTATCCATAATGCCATAACACGATAATATAAAATTGAAATAGTCTCATAAGAATGGATTTAGTTTGATAAGCATCATCATAACATCATAACCAAAATTGTCAAAAATAGCAAGGACTTGACTAACAAGCTCTATCTCTCCACTAGATCAAAGCATAGTGTTGGGAGGAATGCACTTGGACACCACCACAGCCTCTCAAGGTACATACCCCATCAGTATCTTCACCAGGTATGGCCTTACTGGACTATTCTTATCTTGGATTCCCTATTATTATGGTGGAAAAATCGTTCCCCAATATGGTCAACAATTTTTTATGTTGAACAAATCGCTCTTGCGGACAATAACAATCTCCCTAGATTTAAAGACAAATATAGAAACAGAGAAACACGTAACTGCTACTTTTCCTTAATCTACAACTAAAACATGATATATGAAATGTGCAAGAATCTCTTACCTTTCTACGAAATTCTTGTGTATGTCCCTTGATTTAGTCACAAAGTTAATCCAATATTCAATTATAAACTATGAAAAAGATCAAGGAGATTTGAAAAGAGAATCATAACAAGTGCAAATAGGAAAGAAACAACTGCTTGTATTAATCTTGAATAAGAAGGAGCAATACAACCTTAGCGTTGATTATGTAAGCCTCTTCCCAATACTCTCCAATCCTCCCTTTCGGTGATAAGATTCTAGCCCTAATTCGACAACATAAGTTTACATTCCAAAGTAATTCAATCCCTTTGGTATGTGTAAAGTTTATAGGCCAAGAGGAGAATGTTTGAGATCCTCTTTTCAAGGGATGAGATCCCTAAAGAGAGGGATTAGCATTCCACAAAGAGAGGGAGTTTGATTCATGAACCAAGGGACGAGGCCCAAGAATGTAGGGGCTCAAGGCGTTTTGGTTGAGAAATATTTGATCCGAATTTATGCAGGAATGCAAAAAAATACACATATAACCATAAATACAAAGATTCAGTGGAAATAACACTTCATTTAATTAATATCAAAGAACTAGAATTTTTTACAGACAGAATGGAAATAAACTAGCTAAGGTGCTAGTAGCTTATCTATGAGAAGAGATTGGTGGCTACAGGCCTCTGAACTGTGTTACAATGAGGCTCGAGGGCCTATTTATTATTTAGAAATAGTGGAAAAACCTAAACATTCAAAAACCTAAACCTAGGAGATGAAGCACCAAAACAATGGGCCCCATTTGGATAAATTGGTACATCAACTTCCTGGGGGCATAACTTTGGCATACGATCTTTGTTTGACGTGAACAATACCTCGTTAGAAAGATCTATTCGAGGAATACAAATTTTTATGTGGGAAACATCAAAAAAAATTCCATGTTTCTTCCATTTTTCCCAAAAAAATGCCATTTACGGCCTCAAAACGGCTCCGAAAGTTCAATACCCGAAAAAATGCTAAAAATAGTAAACTGTGCTATAGTTAAGTAAATTGAAAAACTGAAAGAAACAATGGTGGGGCCCCAAGTTGAATAAACTAGTGGCCACCAATATCCACCTAGATCATTCCTCTCCCCTTAGGAAGCAATGGTATCCATTACATTGAGTTCCTCCATGAGATGAGGAAACTTCTATTGAACTTGGTCCCTGGTGAACCACTTGCCTTGATGCAAGGGTTGGCCAGCTTTGACAACCCGATACATTTGGATATTTTTCTGGTGAGTGTTCTTGATTTTCATTTCCATGATATGATATGTGGTGGCCTATTCCATGCATTCTGGGTTTAACTTTGTTGGTGTAAGTTGTTCTGCAATGTCGGAGGTGTCCAGAAGAGGTGGGAAGGAGGTCCAAAGGCGGTCCACATTAAACACTGGGTGCACACCAAGGAATGGTGGAATACTGAGCTCAAAGGCATTTTCCCCTACACCCTTGGTGATGGTGTACGACCCATATCAGAGTGGGCGAAGCTTGCGGTGGGGTCCAAAAAGGTGCTCCCTATACAAATGTAGCCACACTTTGTTGCCCACTTGGAAGTTGTGTGGAACCCGATGTTGATCATGTCGTTGCTTGTACTTAGCATTGGATTTGTCCAATATGTCATGAACTTATTGGCAGATGTGTTGAATGCGCTCAATGAATTTATTCGCCTTGTTAGCTTAATACTGGACATGAGCCGAATCGGCCTGAGTAACCACAAATGGCATGGCTACGTCAATGGGACATAGTGGCTGGAATCCCAAGCCCACCTAAAATGGCTATGGCCGGTTAAGATGTGGAGAGTCCATTTATAACTATGTTGTACATAGGGCAGGCTCTCATCCCATGTGTGTGGATGCTTTGAATTGTACATGCGCAGAGTGTGTATGATCATCCTATTGACGAGCTTTGTCTGGCCATCATTTTGGGGATGGAAAGGTGTGGACTTGGTGAGCTTGGTTTCTAGCATTGACCAGAGGTTGGAAAAAAATGTGTTGAGGAACCTGCTGTCCTGATCTGAGATGATAGGCTGTGGGATCCCAAAGTGCACCCACACTCGTTCAAAGAATAGTTTAGCAGTGGCTTTTGCTGTGATATTATTCTTGTAGGCTGGCATTATGGCCATCTTCGAGATTCTGTCGATGACCTGAAAACACAGTCATTTCCATGCTTAGTAGAAGGAAGGCCTGACATGTAATCCATGGAGATGGATTCCCAAGGTCTACTAGGGGTAGGTAGGAGAGAATAGAGGCCTTGCTTCTTGATGGTCGGTTTGGAAATGGCTCACATAGTACAGGATCTTATGTACATTTCGACCTCCCGTTGAAGGTTCGGCCAATAAAAATACTTCTGCAGTACTGCCACTATTTTCTTGACCCCAAAATGCCCAGTGACTCGTCGACTGTAGTGTGCTTCCCAAATCATCTTGGCATGCTTGCTTGAAGGAACACTAAGTTGTCCCAGGTGACATAGCAGTGCATCCTGGAGGTGAAAATTTGAACCTTGTGTACCCTCCAGGAGTGTCTTGTCTGTGTGGCCGAATTCCATATCACTCTTGTAGAGAAGCGGCCAATTAGAAGTCTCATGCCCACAAGCGTTGAGAATGGTGGTTAGCACCATGATCGGTGGTCGGCTGAGGCAGTATGAAACATTATTGGTGCTACCCTTCTTGTACTTGTTGTTCAAATGAAACTGTTGCAGATATGTGGATTCCTTCTGATAGCGATCGTTCTGCAACTACCCTTATGTTTTTATGAATTGCAAGGGTTGGTGGTGTGTGTAGATGACCGTTTCCCTCCCCAAAATGTAATGATTCCATTTTCGGCAAGATTGAACAAAGGTATACATTTATTTTTCATAAGTGGGATACTTATGGACTCTATCGGATAGTGTATCACTGTGATATGCCATTAGATGCCCATGTTGAGTAAGAACTACCCCAATAGCATATTCAGAGGAATTTGTCTCAATCTCAAATGGTTGTTGCAAGTCTTGTAATGTGAGCACTAGGGAAGAGCAGAGGTGATGTTTCAATTCTATGAATGCCTTCTATTGAAATTTTGACCAAAATAAATTTTCTTTCGCTCCTCCCTTAGTGACTTGACTCAAGGGCCAAGTGATATGAGAGAATCCCAACACGAACCTATGGTAGAAATTAGCAAGACCCAGAAATATATGAAGCTCTGTTATAGTGGTTAGGGCTGGTCAATCCTGAATGACTTGGAAATTGGTTGGATCCACATGCACCCCCCACTCATCAATAATGTATCCCACATACTGAACTGGGGTCATGCTAAAAGTACACTTCTCCAAATTGGCACACAACTTATATTGCCATAGTGCTTGGAGGACCTATCGGATGTGGTGGAGGTGCTCTTCCCAAGTATGGCTAAAGATCAGGATGTCATCCAAGTACACTACTACAAATGAGTTGGTGAATGTTCGTAAGATGTTGTCCATCAACCTCATGAAAGTTGTAGGAGCATTCGTCAACCTGAAAGGAATGAATAGCCATTTGAAAAGGCCCTCCTTGGCTTTGAAGGTAGTCTTCCACACATCGGAGGGTTCGAATGGTACCTGGTGATACCAAAACTTCAAGTCGACATTTCTAAAATATTTCACCCCTTTGAGTTGGTCCAGAACGTCATCAATCCATGGGATCGAGTACCTATTCTGGACAGTTATCTTATTGAATGCCCAATAGTCAATACAAAGTCTCCAAATCCCATCCTTCTTATGTACCAACACGATCGAGCTCCCACAGGGCGATGAAATATGCCGGATGTAACATTTTTGCAGCAGCTCCTGAATCTTCCTATTTATTTCATCCTTCTCTAGAAAAGAGCGTCGATAGATTCATCCATTGGGCAGTGGCGCACTTGGGTCAGATCAATGGGGTGCTTGACTTGATAGTGCAGAAGCACCCCTGCGGGTGAGGTGAAGATGTCCTCGTACTCCTCCATGACCTTGTCCATTTGTTGTTTTCATGTGGAGGAGCCCTATCTAGAGGTCATGGCCATAGTCTTCTTATTGCCATGGGGGTGGATCATCAAGAAAATAAATTTCCCGATTTTGGAAATGATCTTATTGCATTGTTTTGCAGTAACCAAAGAGATAGCGACAGGCGATGGTACCTTTGGTATCCTATAAAACTTATCGCCCAAAGTAACAATAACAACGTGAGGCCAGGACTCATACACAACATGTCACTTCCACAAGTATGGTTAGCCTAATATTACATCACAAACAGTAAGAGGAGAAATGTCACACAATACCCCATCCATGAAGGGCTTGATGCTATAGGGAAGGAAACATTGCTGGTTGACATGGAGATCACGTCCTTGGCGAAGCGAACTGATGGTGTAAGGCTGTGGGTGTGCTATGGTAGGAAAGCCCAACCTTTTCACGACCTCTGCTGAAATGAACAATGACCTCCCACTGTCAACAATGAACTATAGTGGGGAACCTTTTACCTACATATGGGAGTGGAAGAGACACTCCTCCTAATCTGTATATTCCGGTTCCTCCTTGTGGATATTCGTGGAGGCAATGATGGCATTGCTCTCTACATCAATAATCTACTTCCCTTTGTCATTCCCCTTGTCAGGTTTTGATTCAGAGTCGAATCATGCATTTTATTCAAAAGCATTCATCTCGGCCACCAGTGACCACTTGGCCTGACACTCTACTTGTGTTATGAGTGGAGCTCTTATGGAACTCACACCACTTCCCTGTGTCTTTCTTTAGCTTCATGGTGTTTTTCTTTGCTTGCGGATTTGGCAGGTTGTCTTGGGCCACCATGCCTTTCCTTTGTACTGCGGTTTGGGGGCACCTTTTCCTTGCTTTTGATTCACAAATCCAAAGTCTCGCTTCTTCTATTTGAATTTCTGATCAATCTTGGCAGCATACTGGTATGTCGTACAAAGCGAGGAGATGTCGAGAAAATCCATTTCCTCTTGAATGTATATGTACAGACAACTATGGTACTTCAACACCAAATGTTGCTAATACCTTTGATACCCAACTTTGTGCGTAGGGTATGGAATAGATTTGTCAGCTCATGCACATCTTGCTCCCTTTGCTACCGCAGCATAGTCCATTGTATGTACTTTTCATCATAGCTCCCCATGGGATAATATTGTTCCTTGATGGAGTTTCGGAAAGAATTCCAAATGGGTGTAGATGAGAATAGATAGGGTTCCCCCTCGTCCTTTTTCTCATAGTAGGTTTCCCACTAGTCCTTGACATGGGCGGCAACTTTGAGGAGTGAAAAAATTATCTTCTCCCAGTCGGAAACGTCATGAATGGAGAAATATCCTTCTAATAGATTCAACCATATATCTACGGTGTCTACATCTATTTGGCCTTCAAATGTGGGAATGTCAAAGTTTATTTGTACCTTAAAAGGATTTGCGCCTCCCGACTGGCTGATGGATGCTGATGCATCGCCGGTGGGCAGTCGTTGAAGGATTTGGGAAAAGTTATCCATCATCGTGTTCCTTTTTTTTTTTTAGGGCCTCCTCGAGCAATATTTTGATAGGATTTCTTGCTCTCTCGTCTTTCTTTTCATCCCCCATGGATGGTTTTCGGGGTTTGCGAGGCTAATCTTGCAAAGGTTGAACTAGATCAAGCTTTAACTCCTTATACCTTGACCTCGTTGGGGACATGCAAAGAAGGATCGAAAAAGAGTAGAATTCTTTGATTCCACTTATCTGAATTTATGCAAGAACACAACAGAATACACATATAACCATAACTACAAACATGTAGAGGAAAAAACACTTGATTTTATTCATATCAAAGAACTTAAATTTGTTTACAAACAGAATGGAAATAAATTAGCTAGGGCATTGGTAGCTTATCTCTGAGAGGAGATGTGGTGGCTACAAGCTTCTGAAATATGTCAAAATGAGGCTCGAGGGCCTATTTATTATTGAGAAATAATGGAAAACCCTAAACATCCAAAAAACCTAACCCTAGGAGATGAAGCGCCAAAACTATGGGCCCCATTTGGGTAAATTGGTACATCAACTTCCTGGGGACGTAACTTTGGCATATGATATTCGTTCTAAGCGCACAATACCTCGTTAGAAATATATATCCGAGGAATACAAATTTTCATTTGAGAAATTTGAAATAAATTTCCATGTTGCCTCTATTTTTCCCAAAAAATGTCGTTTAGGGCCTGAAAACGACTTCAGAATTTCAGGACCCAAAAAACTACTAAAAATAGTAAATTGTACCTGTACTATAATTAAGAAACTGAAAAATGGAAATAAAAAATGGTGGGGCCCAAAGTGGAATAGGCGGGTGCCCACCAATATCCACCTGGATCATTCCTCCCCCCTTAGAAAGAAATGGTCCCCATTGCATTGAGTTCTTCCATGAGATGAGGAAACTTCTGCTGAACTTGGTCCCTAGTGAACCACTTGCCTTGGTGCAGGAGTTAGCCAACTTTGACAACCCGATACAGTTGGATATCCTGTTGGCGAGTGTTCTTGATTTTCATGTCCATGATATGATCCGTGGTGGCCTATTATATACATTCTGGGTTTAACTATGTTGGTGTGAGTTGTTATGCAATGTCAGAGGTATCCAGTAGAGGTGGGAAGTAGGGCCGAAGGCAGTCCACATTGAACATTGTGTGTAGACCAAGGAATGGTGGAATACTGAGATCGAAGGCATTGGTCCCTACAACCTTGGTGATGGTGTATGGCCCATATCGGAGCGGGTGAAGCTTACTGTGGGGACCAACGAGGTGATCCTTCTGCAAATGTAGCCACACTTTGTCAGCCACCTGGAAGTTGTGTGGAACCCAATTTTGATCATGTCGTTGCTTTTACTTAGCATTGGATCTGTCCAATATGTCATGAACCTATTAAAGGATGTGCTAAATGTGCTTAATGAAGCTATTCACCTTATCAGCTTCAGACTGGACATGAGGCGAATCGGCCTAAGTAGCCGCAAATTGCTTGGCTATGTCAATGGGACATAGTGGCTGGAATCCCAAGCCCACCTGAAGGCTCTCATCCCATGTGGGTGGATACTTTGAATTGTACATGCGCAGAATGTGTACGATCATCCTATTGACGACCTCTGTTTGGCCATCATTTTGGGGATGGAAAGTTGTGGAGTTGGTGAGCTTAGTGTCCAACATTGACTAGAGGCTTGACCAAAATGTGCTGATGAACTTGCTATGCCAATATGAGATGATAAACCATGGGATCCCAAAGTGTACCCACATTCTTTCAAAGAAGAGTTTAGCAGTGGCTTCTGCTGTGATATTCATCTTCCAAGCTGCCATAATGGTCATCTTCGAGAATATGTTGACGACCACGAAAACATAGTCGTTTCCATGCTTAGTAGGAGAAAGGCCCAACATGTAATCCATGGAGTTGGATTCCTAAGGTCAACTAGGGGTAGCTAGTGGAGTATAAAGGTCTTGCTTCTTGATGGTTAGTTTGGCAATGGCGCACAGAGTGCATGATATGATGTACTTCCTGACATCTTGTTGAAGGTTTATCCAATAGAAATAATTTTACAGTACTACTACTGTTTTATAGACCCCAAAATTCCCATCGAACTGACTGTAGTGTGCTTCTCAAATAATCTTGGCACGCTCACTTGAAGGAACAAAAAGGTGTCCTAGGTGACATAATAGTGCATCCTGCAGGTAAAAAATTGGAACTTGTGTACCCTCCAAGAGTGGGAACTTTTGTACCCTCCAAGAGTGTCTTGTATGTGTGAAAAATTTCTGGATCGCTCTTGTAGAGAAACGACCAATCAGAAGTCTCGTGCCCACAAGAGTTGAGAATGGTGGTTAGTGCCATGATCGGTGGTCAGTTGAGGCAGTCTGAAACATTATTGATGTTTCCCTTATTGTACTTGATGTTCAAATGGAACTGTTGCAGATATGTGGACCCCTTTTGATAGCGATCGTTATGCAACTTCCCTTGTGTCTGTATGAACTACAGCTGTCGGTGGTCTATGTGGATGATCGTTTCCTTCCCCAAAATGTAATGCTTCCATTATTGACAAGCTTGAACAATGGAATAAATTTCTTTGTCATAAGTGGGATACTTGCAGACTGTGTCTCACTGTGATATGCCACTTGATGCCCCTGTTGAGTAAGAACTGCCCTAATAGCATAGTAAGAGGCATCTGTCTCGATCTCAAATGGTTGTTGCAATTCTAGTAATGTGAGCACTAGGGTAGAGCAGAGGCGATGTTTCAATTCTACGAATGCCTTTTATTGAGATTTTGACCAAAATAATTTTGATTTTTCTCCTCCCTTGGTGACTTGACTCAAGGGCCAAGTGGTATGAGAGAATCCCAACATGAACCTGCGGTAGAAATTAGCAAGACCTAGAAAGCTACGAAGCTCTGTGAGAGAGGTTGGGGCTAGCCAATCCCGAATGACTTGGATATTGGTTGGATCCACATGCAACCCCTACTCATCACTAATGTATCCTAGATATTGAATCTGGGCCATGCCAAAAGTGCACTTCTCCAAATTGGCACACAACTTGTGTTGCCGCAGTGTTTGGAGGACCTCTCGGATATGGTGGAGGTGATCTTCTGAAGTATGGCTGAAGATAAGTGTTAACACTGGAAAATCGTATAGCAAAAGATGACATCAATTAATGTCGAGCCCAAGGATTTACAGGATAGGAATACATTATGGAATCAAGAAGTATTTAAAATCTCTAAGGTTTTGAGAAAATCAAATTTGAACTAGTCATAAATGCTCAAATGCGCACTTTATCCTTCGAGAAGAGCGCCTTCTGCGTGCCTTTTTGCCTGATAAGCGCACATTCTTGGAAATGGAAAAAAGTCACTTTCCAGGACCATACCAAGCAAAGGACAATTACTCCTTAGGTGAAAGCCGCCTAAGGACAACCACCAACACCTCCTTAGACATTATGTGAGCACACAATGGAATCACACCTCTCCCTTGTGTCACCAACCATCATGTAGCAAGGGAGGGAAGGAGGATTTGAATCTCACCTATATAAACCCACCAAGAGATGAATAAATGGTGATCACAGTGTTATGCTGGCCAAAGTTTCCCAAGCAACACCAACATTGTGTGTGACCCGGAGCTGGAGCTAAAGAGGACTCGATAGTTGGCCACCCAACATCTTAGTCCACCACAATAGAGAGAGAGAGAGTGAGACTGCATTAGAGGCAGAGCTTGGAAGGCAACATCCTTGCATCGGGACCTAGAGCCATTTCCTAGGGGCCCTTTGGCAAGTGGGTAAAATTTCTTCTCCATTTCAAACGTTTAATAAGAAGAGGCAATTGAACCATCATTTGCATTATTATCGTTTGGAACTCTCTATATAGCTTCTGTATATTTGTGTTTTTAGTTTTATTTTAACCAGAGCATACTTCAGCATATTATTTCCATTAAGTTTTATGCTTTTGATCTCCCCCCACTTTCTGCCTGTTACCAATAGTTTAGAGAGTAGACCACACTCTCTAAGCTTGTGTGATTTCGTACACCCGTGTGACTAATTAACAACAACAGGATTGGCGACTCCACTGATGTGTTCCAAGTTTATGTGGTTGTGCCATATTTTGCAGGAGACCCTTTGTCTATGCTGGAGTGGAGCTGACAGTCCTCTGACCCATCTTACAGTCCCTAGACTCATTGAAGTGACAGACTGAAGAAGGCAACTCCTAATCTTTTACTTGCAGGATTTCTGCGCGCAGTTTTTTCACACAGAGGCGCATTGCGTGCGATCAGGACTGACCTGCACGCAGAAAGGCGCACCTGTCAAGGGCTTTTGCGTGCAAATTGCAGAGAGATTTTTTTTTTCTCCCTATTTTCTACATTTTTTGTACTTGTAAGTGTGTTGGGTAGCCCCTAATGTATCTGCCAACACCTATGTTGATACCCCACAGCTTCTGAGAACTCACTTTTTGCTGCTTTCTGTAGGCATTTAGTTAGTTTTCATTTAAGTTGGTTTTGCAAAAAGTTTTCACATAGTTTAAGTAGGGGGTGAACCCAATTTTGCATGGGAATTTTGACATATCAAATTAATATATTCCGGGTAAATAATGCTTTCGATGGTTTCTACTTGTCGAGATGTTTCCATTGATATATGGCACGCCATGTAATTCTTCACGGTTTGAGAGATATTCTTGTTTGAAGTTTGTACCCCCAGTTAGTGGGCTAAAACCCCATGGGGTTGTGGCATGGGTCATTGAAAAGTTATAATTAATATTTTTTAAGCTTCTAAAATCCCTCCCACGTTCACTTGTTGAAGCCCCTCTCAACTTAAGCATTTATATAAATTGTGATCTTCATTTCCTCCTTAGGCAAGGGATTCAGCCATCTGAAACAGGTCATCATGGAATTTTCACTCTAAATTTTTTTATACGAAGGTTAAAAAACTGAAATTTTTGTGAAGCAAAGCCAAAATCCTGAGGAAGTTGCTGTAAAAATTTTAGATCAAGGTGCGCAACATTTTTGGAGATATGATCTATGGAAGTCAGGGTTTTTGCAAGCTCTTGAAATTCATCTCAAAGAAGTGACCTTGGTAAAATCGTCATAAATATCTCTCTGAGTATCGGATTGGAATTCTGTAAAAATTGGTAGATAGTGCACAGTCTTTAGTTTTTTCTCTATCAATTTCAGAGCCAAATGAAGAAACAATGACACATGGAACATCGTACAAGTGTGTTCTACAGAAACATTCCATAATTAGGGCATTGTGAGAGATTGGGCATAACTCTCTCTTGAAGAATCCAAATTAGGTCAGACATGTGGCATTAGAAATATGACTTAGAGGAATACTAAAGGATCAAAAATCAGATATTGAGGATCTGAAATAACAGAGATACACCAGATTCAATATCGAGCTCCTAGAAGGCAAGAAAAAGCTAGATCATGTGTTGTCAAGCATTGCAAAGGACCATAATTTCTACGGAAAAAAAACAAAGAAAGGTGCAGCATAGGGTAGCATGACAAGAGCAGCAACCAAGGTGCATAACAGTAGCAAGAAGTTCATCACATGAAGTCTTCAAGTGGGCAGCACTGCATATAATCATTGCAAAGGTATCATTGTACTAAGTCATTGTAAATACATTATTGTAAAAATTGTACTAGTGTCTATCTGCCAAGGGTTGAAGAGGCAATGTTGGGAGGTCTAGGATCATCATTAGGTGGTTGTTTCAAATTTGGGGTTATGGTCTAGTATATATTCTTCTTCTACATCATTCTATATCATTGTAAAGTGGACCATTTTCCCTGGTACGGGAGTCCATTCTTCTTTTATTCTTCTATAGGGTGGTAGGGTGGTGCTAGGGTGAGTTGTAACTCATTGGGTGTTGGGGCATCCGTTCAGTTGACTACTGAAGAATCTCGGGTGTTGGAGCGTCCATCCAGTGGGAGCTGGAGAAGAATTCTTTTCTAGATTCTAGGAAGTTGGAGCTTTATTTTCAATTGGAGTTGAATATTAAAGAATTATTAGAAAAGCATTAGGTGGTTTTTGTCCTGGAGTGGGTTTCCACCTTAAAAGCTGTGTGCATTTGTGTTCCTCTTGTTTGCTGCTATCATTATAAAAACACGATAATAATTGAAGATTAACTAATACTCTGAGTGAAAGGAATATTGATTCACCCCCCACCCCCCCCTCTCGAGTGTTTCCAACAATTGGTAATGGAGCTTGGTTCCGCCCATTAAACGGTTGCAATTTGGAAGGAGGTCATGGAGCATACCAAGAATGGTGTACCTCTATTCAATGAAAATAATTATGCACTCTGGAAAGGAAGAATGGAGGTCTATCTCTTGGCGCAAGGTTACGAATTATGGGACACTATTCAAAATGGATTTACATCAACTACAGATGAAAAAGGTCAGAAGAATTTGGTAAATGATGCAAAAGAAAAGAATATTATTATCAGTGGACTTATTTAATCTGCTTATCATAAGGTGTTGGGTCATAAAACTACCAAAAATGTATGGGAAAAGATTGAGAATATATATGCAGGTGACTCAAATGTCAAAGAAGCAAAGCTTCAAATCTATAGAGAAAAAATTGAGCAACTAAGAATGAAAAAAGACTGAAACATCGCTGCATACTTCCAATACGTTGATGAAATAACTAATACTCTGGAGGGATTGGGAGAGCCATTTGATGAGAAGACTATTATACAGAAGATTCTTAGAATGTTATCAGGGAGTTTCAACCCAAAGGTATCGGTCTTAGAATACAATGCAAATTTGGAAAAACTCAGCAAAGAGGAATCACATGGAGTTCTCATAGCATATGAAATGAGACTTGATGAAGAAGAGGGTACTTCGCATCTAGAAGCTGCATTCGTTGCATCTAAGATAACCAATAAGGATAAACAACATTCAATTGAAAAGACATGCACCTGCAAGTGTGAAGAAAAGGGAGATGATGAAGAAGGTCTTTCAGATGAAGAATATGCTTACTTCATGAGAAAACTAAAAATTGGTAAGGGACAATTCAAAGGTAAAATTCCATTGATATGTTTCAGCTGTAATGAGGTTGGGCATTTTGTAGCAAAATTTCCAAATAGAAGTAATGGCAACTCAAAATGAAATACAGGCTTTAAGAAATTTAACAAGCAAGGATCCAAAAGGAAATTTCTCTCTAAATAAGATAGCTCATCATCCGATGAAGACAATGACAGTGAAGAAGAAGCCAATGAGAGAGTATTTTTTATGGCCAAGCACAATAAACAAGAGGTATCAAATGATGAAGAAGAAGGATGGACCATAGAATTATTTTATGAGGAAGTAATCAAGATTATAAAATATCTCAAGGCAGAGAAGATCCGTTCCAAAACTCTTGAAGAACAAGTTCAAGTTCTCAAAATTGAAGTTGAAGAACACAAATGCATTGAAGAGTCACTTCAAAAGAAGTTGGAAGAAAGCAACCAAGAAAGGGAAGAACTAGAAGCCGAAGTAGTCTCGCTGCGTGAGGAAGTGAAGAAAGGAAAAACTATCCAAAACTATGCCAACAACTCAGGGGCATTGGAAGAACTCATCAACAATCAACGATCTTACAACAACAAAACTAGCATCGGTTACAAAGAAGAAGAAGCAGAACCTTCTACAACAAAATACAATGAACCTATGAGATCTAACATGCATGTAGACTTCATTGGACAAGATTTGCAAGAACAGCCTTGGAAGACAATTCCTCGATGAAAATTTCCATCTAGGTACCAACATATTTTTTATGGCTATTGTTATTCATGTGGAAAATTTGGTCATAAAGATGTAGAATGTCACACGTACCCTAGGAATGAATACAGTTCCAGGAGATCTGTCAAATATGAACCTCCCAGGGCTCAGCGAAACATCAATAGATTTGAACATTTAAGAAATAATATTGAATGTTAGAAATGTTGAACCTTTGGACACATCGCCAAAGACTGCAGAGTTGAAAATCCTCCAGAAGAATCTTCGAAGCCATAGAACGAACGAACATGGAAGAAGAAGAAGAATGATAATTGTGCTCTTGCTTTCAAGGCTCAAAAGAACAAAGATGTGTGGTATGTTGATAGCGGTTGCTCAATGCATATGACTGGAGATAGAAATAAATTTGTATCTTTGAAAGAGAAGAAGGATGGAACCGTGTCCTTTGGAAATGATGGATCTTCAAATGTTATAGGATCAGGTACTGTCACTCTCGGAAGCAAAGATGTTCTAGCCAAGAATGTTCTATTGGTTGAAAACATGAATCACAATCTGCTCAATGTTGGACAAATGTGTGATCAAGGACACACAATACTATTCAACTCCACGAAATGTGAAATCAGGAAAGGCGTGTATGGTGAAATTGTGGCTATAGCAAGTCGAGCTCCAAACGACATATATGTTCTGGATGAAGCAACTAAAGCATTTCTAATAGCTAAAGAGGGTGATACAATAATTGGTAGCAATGATGATCGACTAAGTAAGAAGTTTGCTACAAAGGTGAAAAGTGATTTCGATATGTCTTTACTTGGTGAGCTGACATACTTCTTGGGGCTTCAAATATCTCAGCAAGAGAAAGGAATATTTATATGTCAAGCCAAGTACATTAAGGAAATGCTCAAGAAATTTAAAATGGAAGATTGCAAACCCATCCTTACTCCAATGGTAACAGGCTGCAAATTGAGCATAGACGACTCATCTAAGGATGTGGATCAAAGGTTGTACAAACATATGATTAGTAGTCTTCTATATGTAATAGCCTCCCGACTAGATGTTATGCAAGCAGTTGTACAAGTAGAAAGATTCCAAGCAGCACCAAAAGAATCACATATCAAATATTCGCCAGCATTGGAATATCTTCGCCAGAAGCTTGGGATTCTCCCAAGTTCTCATTAGATTTTCCTTTTTCAGAATATAAAGGGGGAGTGGTAGTGTGTATAGGTCCGCAGGATGGTTGTGTTTCAGGGGGAGTTACCCTTTGCCATTGATGTCAAAGGGGGAGAAAATGTTGTAGGAAGAGGTGTCATGATCGCAGGGGGAGTACTTGTGTTGCCATCAATGCCAAAGGGGGAGATTGTTGATCAGCGGTTGTCATTGATGTCAACCCAAGCAGCACCAAGGGCTAACCCAATATTGCATGGGAATTTTTACCTAAAAAATTAATATATTCTGGGTCAATAATGATTTTGATGGTTTCTACTTGTCGAGATGTTTCCGTTGATATATGGCACGCCATGTAATTCTTCACGGTTTGAGAGATATTCTTGTTTGAAGTTTGTACCCTCAGTTAGTGGGATAAAACCCCATGGGGTTGGGGCATGGTTCATTGAAAAGTCATAATTAAAATTATTTTTAGCTCCTAAAATCCCTCCCACGTTCACTTGTTGAAGCCCCTCTCAACTTAAGCATTTATATAAATTGTGATCTTAATTTCCTCCTTAGGCAAGGGATTCGGCCATCTGAAACAGGTCATCGTGGAATTTTCGCTCTAAATTTTTTTATACAAAGGTTTAGAAGCTGAAATTCATATGAGGCGAAGATGAAATCCTGAGGAAGCTGCTGTAAAAATTTCAGATCAAGGTGCGCAATATTTTTGGAGATATGATTTGTGGAAGTCAGGGTTTTGCAGGCTCCTGAAATTCATCTCAAAGAAGTGACCTTGGTAAAATCGTCATAAGTCTCTCTCTGAGTATCGGATTGGAATTCTGCAAAAAGTGGCAGATAGTGCATAGTATTTATTTTTCACTCTATCAATTTCAGAGCCAAATAAATAAACAATGACACGTGGAATGTCATACAAGTGCGCTCTGCTGAAACAGTCCATAATTAGGGCATTGTGAGAGATTGGGTATAACTCTCTCTTGAAGAATAAAAATTGGGTCAGACCCGTGTCATTGGAAAGATGACTCAGGGTACTACTACAGGACTGAAAATCAGATATTGAGGATCTGAAAGAACAGAGATACACCAGATTCAATATCGAGCTCTTAGAAGGCAAGAAAAAGCTAGATCATGTGTTGTCAAGGATTGCAAAGGACTAGACTTTATACGGCATAAAAGCAAAGCAAGTTGCAGCATAGGGTATCATGACATGAATAGAAACCAAGGTGCATAACAACAACAAGAATTTCATCATATGAAGTCTTCAAGTGGGCAGCACTGCATACAATCATTGTAAAGGTATCATTGTACTAAGTCATTGTAAATACATTATTGTAAAAATTGTACTAGTGTCTATCTGCCAAGGGTTGAAGAGGCAGTGTTGGGAGGTCTAGGATCATCATTAGGTGGTTGTGTCAAATTTGGGGTTATGTTCTAGTATATCTTCTTCTTCTACATCATTCTATATCATTATAAAGTGGACCATTTTCCCTGGTACGAGAGTCCATTCTTCTTTTATTCTTCTATAGGGTGGTAGGGTGGTGCTAGGGTGAGTTGTAGCTCATTGGGTGTTGGGGCATCCGTTCAGTTAACTAATCAAGAATCTTGGGCATTGGAGCGTCCATCCAGTGGGAGTTGGAGAAGAATGCTTTTCTAGATTCTAGGAAGTTGGAGCTTTATTTTCAACTGGAGTTGAATATTACATAATTATTAGAAAATCATTAGGTGGTTTTTGTCCTGGAGTGGGTTTCCACCTTAAAAACTGTGTGCATCTGTGTTCCTCTTGTTTGCTGCTATCATTGTAAAAACACTGATAATAATTGAAGATTAAATAATGCTCTAATTGAAAGGAATACTGATTCACCCCCCCCCCCCCCCTCTCAGTATTTTCAACAAGGGTACGTCACAGACTAACCCTTGTTATAACCAAAACTTCGTGTATTCACACATTTCCATGGCGTCAACCTCCAAGTCACCCTTCTTAGAGGCGTTGAATCTACCAGATTTGACCAAGCTCACCAATGACCCCATCACACACGACCCCAATTGGCCTCCCATGCCCACGAAGCTCCCTTCAGACATACCAAAGTTTGAAGGCAAGCAAGCGGAAGACCTAGGAAATCATATAATGACCTTTCACCTATGGTGCTCATCGAATAGCATCATAGATGATACTATTCGGTTGAGGCTATTTCAACACACTCTTATGGGAGTGGCTGCAAAATGGTACATGGAGCAACCTCCTGCTTCACATGGAACCTTTAGCGCCCTTGCTACCGCGTTCCTCACATACTTTCAGTTTCCCATTCACCACGATTCGGGAATGGATTTACTGACTCATTTCAGACAATCCCCCTCTACCCATATTTCAGAGCATCTCCATGAGTGGAGACGGCGTCGCAGTTTATGCAAAGGAAAACTCGACGACCAAGTCCTTTTAGATTTATTATTTAAAACTCTGATGGCAGAGATTTCAAAGGATGTGGCGCAACGTAATCCCACATCCGAAGAGGATGCAATCAGTAAAGCCCAATAGCTTGAACTGATCTACACGAAGTCAGGATACATATACAATATCCTACCCAACGCCCCGCACCTGCAATCCTATCAAGAATTTCTAGGCGTGTCTAACTCTGCAGACGGACTTATTGGGTCAATGACCCAAGGGTACCTAGGCAGCAACAGTCAGAAACGGTTACACACATGGTTCTACCCAGAACATGTCTCAATTTGGATTTCAAAGTCATCATATGCAGCAGCAAAATTTGACTAATAGGGCACCAGCGTATCACCAAGGAGGACCTTATCCTCCGGCTGAGGGGACCCTGTACGCAGGAAGAAAGATTGACGGAAGAACTCCCCCCCAATGGCCAGGTGCAAACATGGGACAACAATATGCTAAGTCCCAAGCACACAACCCACCTACACAAAACAATGCACAGGTGAACTTTGTGCAGCCGTCCCAAAATCAACCACACCAGTATGATTAGGAGAATTACCCTACGAAAGTGGTTAAGAAAAAGGTAAAAATCAAGCCCAAAGGGAACCCTGGATAGGGGGGCAGCAACCAACAACACCCACCACAATCCCAGGTTGGAGGTAACTCCAACTGGAATCAGAACTAGGAGCCAAGCAATGCCCAAAGGCAAGGAGAAAGGCCACCTCTATGAAAAAACAATTCTTGTTCAATATGTGGTGAGTACGGGCACTATACTCACCACTACCCCGAACTCCCTGAGCTTAAAAAGCTTCAGAGTAATCGAGTACAAGGAGGATCTTCCCAGACAACTGCGGTGCTGCAAGAACCCTTCCCCCATCAAGGAACGTTCAGCACTCAGCAGCAAAACCCCAACGATTCCGGGAAAAACAACCATGAAATTTACATGGCTGGTTAAGAAATATTTTTTCAAACTCGGAATCGCAGCTACGACACCCCACCAGACACCAGTACGTCAGGGGCTAGTATGAGCATGCCAACTGCACCTTTAACCATTCCAAAGATTCCTTTAGAACCATTGCCAAAAATGGTAAAAGGGCCTAATAGGCGAGCAGGTAACTACTCCAAAGCGGCCCACAATTATAGCATCGTAGATGATTTAGCTTAATCACCTACTGTTATGTCTGCATTGGAAGTGTTGCAGTCATGCCCAAAACAATGGAAAGCCCTACTTTCCTCATTAGGCGCTGTCGACCCTGCCGACATGCGCATGATGGCTTTTGACTTAGACAAAGCCACCCCTAGGCTTCCCTCCATGGTCGCCTTCCAGATACCAGTATCGGTACAGAATATCAATATTCACCGATGTGTCATTAATGAGGGTGCATCCACATGCATCATGTCAAAGAATGTATGGAAGAAGTTAGGAGCCCCCAAACTCAAACCTTCCGTCATCACACTCAGAACATGCGACGGTCGTCCCTTGAGCCCCATCGGTCTCTTCCAAAATGTATTGGTCGGCTTAGCCGGCAAGACAGTCCATATAGACATCGAAGTCTTGGATGCTCACTTGGATTAAAATATACTCCTTGGGTGGAGTTACATGTACGCCATGTCTGCCATAGCATCCTCAGTCTTCTGCATCATGATGTTCCCCCACGAGGATCGAATCATCACAGTAGACAAGCTGACGCATAGTGAAAAGCGTCCCTTGACCAACACGGATATGGTTCTACCCTATGTAGATATATCCATAGATGGTCTTCCACGGTATCAAGAATATGGCCCTGGCCAATTCAAACTGTTGTCCGTCCTAGGGTCATTCCTAGGAGATCCTCCCATTATCCCTGAGGTATCGCTCGATGCCACAGGGGCCCTAGTATGCATGATGTCCACATCAAGCACCAAGGTTAGTCAGGACACGGACTCAAGTAGTACCGACACTAAGGCATCAGCCATGGCAGCCTCCCTAGTCTACGGCTCCTCCCAAACCCCTTTCCTCTACCCACCTCCTGGCTTCACCTCCCAGCAACTTTTGGCAACACTGGTGTTACCCAACATGTCGTTGGCATTCCCAGTTTGGTTTCAGGAACACAAATACCAACGTTACTGCATTTGGGTTAAAGCCCCCAGTCCCGAGGAGCCCCAACCTACCCAAGCAGCAGTTGAAACCGCTCCTGCAAGGGAAATTCCCATTGCGAAACCGGTGACCACGACCAAGGAAATTGCCAAGAAAGGAAAGAAAGCGATGAACCCCACCATGCAAAGGGATTCATCAGCCTGCGCTATATGTGATTTCACAGGACACCCTACCCACATAAGTCCGGAGTTGGACGAATTAAAACCACTCCTCGACTATGAGGCAGGCACCTCGACACGGCATTCCCACAAAAAGGAACTTGCCACCAGCTTGTACAAGCAAACCGCTATGTACCAATCACGCATGCACTATCTGTGACACCTATGGGAACTATACCCACCATTGTCTAGAAATACCATGGTATAGGGATGCCTTACACGCGATCGAGCGATCCTATCAAAAGAATCCCTCCATCCAGTCTATCAATGACGAGCCGCATACCATCCTATACTTACAAGAGGAGCACAGATTCGTAGAGCGCCCCCCAGTAATGCCCATTATACATTGCACGCTATGCAATGAACATGGCCACTACCTCGAAGAGTGTGACACATTGGAACTCATTCACAGATGGTATCCAATCGAAAGGGTTTACTACGTGGGGCTACGAGCAGCACAATTCACATGCCCGTTATGTGCCGACAATCACCTATTGGAAGATTGTCACTACATACCTCGCTTCCGGCTAGCCCTTGCTAGCCTCTGCTCAGCCATAGTTTGTATTTCCTAAGGAGACGATATGGATGCCGAGTCCACAACTAGCTCCATGACCCAAGCAGAGGAGATGAGAGGGTCTATCATGTTCTTGTCAGCCGAAGAACAACCAAGTGGGGAACCCTTAGTTACCCCTAACGGCACCTCACGAAACACACCCGCATGCACATTATGCAAAAATACAGACCATATAGTTGTCCATTTCCCTGACTTAGTAGCATTGCGACGTTCATACCCCTCTTGGCCTCAGACCAAGCACGATGGGAACCCCATATCACGGATATTTTTCCTGATATGTCGGGTTAATCATTACGAACGAAATTGTACTTATGTCTCGTGGATCTATCCCACTATCGACATGATTAATGCCGTACAAAAGAGAATGGACAATCTCCAGAAATGGCATAAAAGATATATCGTCAACTCAACGTCCCCACCACCGCAATGGTGTGTCAAGCCTGATAAGACCACACACCAACCACGTGCACCCCAGGAAAATCCTAGGATAGCATGCAGCCTATGTGATCTGAATGATCACCGATTCAACCAATGCAGAGAACTCAAACCCCTTGCAAACATTCTCCACATAGTATCGCCTCTCCCTCGAAAACTTCTCTCTAATTAAGTGTACACATCTCCCCAAGCTGAGAGCAGCTAGAGCGGCATTAATTCAACCACCCACCAAAGAGGGAGGCAAGCCTCAACCTACGACGTGAAAATGGAAACAAAAGATGACCTCGTCCACAACTTACCCTTTCTAAGCGTCCACATCAGGAACATCGAGTAGCGTAGAATATCACACTATCTACTCTTTCAGCGCGGTGATACCATGCACCATTTTCACCGGTCATGATCATGCTCCAGAAGTATGCCCGCTGCTAAAAGCATTCATGCACCTCTGTGATAAAATCAACTTTCACCTACCAAAAATTGACTATCTTAATGGGAAAGCCTACCTTAGGCTCACACAGGACTCCATTACTGAGATCCTTCCCCCGCCGCATGCCAGTGACACAATTCACCACATACGACTTGTATCATCGCATGCCCAATACAGGATTTAAACCACCCCCTCGTCACGGGAATTCCACCTCATTCTTGTCGCAAAAGACCAAGGTACCTTATGCTTTTGCATTGATTTCCGCGAGATCCAAAACTTGCATGCCGCCATCGAACTCCTTGATGACACCCAGCCTCTATAACAATGCCTAGTACAACTAGAGCTAGTTGATGAAAGCCGACAAAAATCGCTACAACACAATGAGGCCCATAAGAAAAGAGTAAAAGCATCATTCGACTGCCACATCACCCCTCGCTCACTTACCAAGGGATAGTTAGTCCTTCGCTACGATGTCGCAAAAGAGGCCTTAGGTCCAGGAAAGTTCAAAACCTTGTGGAAAGGACCCTATATCATCAAACATTGTCTTCGACAGGGGGCATACATCTTGACAGAACAGGAGGGGACCTACCTCACTAACCCCATCAATGGCCTTTACCTCAAGAATTTCTACCCATAAGGGCCCCAGGAGCCTTTATCCCCTAGATTCAGGGTACACAAAAATCCCATCACGAAAACATTTTTGACCCAAGGACCTAAATGCGCTCAAAGTGCTGCCATGGATCACCAAATTTAACCTTATTTCGGATTTCCTGATGGAGCATCGCGATGGTCTTAAAAATTAGCTGCAGCCACTTGGGTTATCTACCACCCTGACTGATCACCACTGTGTTCAAACGGTGTGTGCATCGGATCAACAACCAATAATCAAGCAGAATATGATGTCGTTATCGGACTTATGTGCAAGGCCCTCCATCAGGGCATCTGCCATATGCATATATACCTCGATTCCCAGTTAGTGGTATCGCAATTAAACCATACATTTGAAACCAGAGACGCAAACCTGTTTAGAAAATATTTGTGTGCCGAAAGATTAAGTAGACAATTTGATTACATTACATTTTCACATGTATCAAGGAATCGAAACCATGCAACTGATCACATAGATAACAATATCCTAGACTGTAATGCATCGCGAATAAACCACCATACATAAAAACCAAAAACATAGATATCCATCAACATAACACAAAATACATAAACCGAAATAGATAGCACACCATGTAGAGCCGCAAAAAGATCTCTCATATATATATCAAAAAAATATGTGTATCTGAGTACAAAAATAGTATCACTGGCCCATTGGCCAACCCAAAAATACAAAGGTCATCAAAAATAAGGGAAACTTCCTCATAACGAGTGCTTTCCATGTGTACAAAACTACTCTAGGGGGTGCCCCCTGAAGAGGAGCACCTGGGCCCAACACTAGTCCTGGTGCCACCACCGGAGCTACTGTTGCCACGGAAATAGCCACCCGTCGTAAAGTGGGCCGATAATCCCTCTCATGGGCCATCACTGTCTCTAGCCAAGCCTCCTCGAAGTCGTCCATGAAACCACGAGCAGGCATCCCTTGGGTCAAGCGGTCCACTCGACCCAGAAAGTCCTCTAGAGCGGCCACCTGAACCGTAAGTACTGTGATGTGCACCTTAGCCACATCTGCATGAGCTCGCTTGGCCACTACCTCAGCTGTAGCCGAGCTGCTGCCCTCACCAAAAGGGCCAACACCATCCCCGCCAAGTCCACCGACACCACCACCCGGTCCACCTACGACACCTCCTCCCTGACCACCTTGTTGTCATGGCAGAGGATCATGACCCACCATTCAGGCCACTGGCCATCCCACCTTGCCAACATCTGCACAAGTAACCCAAAGAATGTCAGTGTCAATAAAAAACACACAAGTACATAAAAACTTGAACAAATGAAAAAAATATAGCACATACCTGTGGGACCCCAAACATAACTGAAAGGGAGACCGATATCGGCCAGATCACTCTGAAAGTCCATCCCTACGTATGGGTATGGAAAAAACATCTGCAGATTGGCCTTGAACTAGGCCTCCATTGTGTCTTTCCAATAATGACCCACCATGCCACCACCGTCGTGTGGCATTACTGGAGCCCACCTCCTCATGCATGGCTCCCTCGGCCCCCCAATAGGCACTGCCACAACAGGCCTCAGTAGCAAATGATTTGGATCCACGTTGGACGCTGTTTAGTTGCGACACCATACCATCAAAACAGAAGTGGGAAAAATAAAAAAAATTCCAGTTCCTCAGACAGCGTAAAACTCCCACCTGTGGGCCCGATGCCTGATGTGGGGCAAACGACCCCGCCGGTCGCACAATAATGGCCAGAGCACACCGCTCGGCCACATATGTCACTAATGCAATATTGATTTACCCCTCAGTAAGAGGCACACCACCACAATGCCTCCTTCAGAACCTGTCCATGTTCACTCTCCCAGCAGGAAGTGGATACCTTAGTGCCTCACCCTAAGGCAGTAATCCGGTCACAAAGTATATATCCGTCTCTGGACGGATAATCAAGTTTGTCCCCCTTAGAGCGAACATATTGCGCCTCCTACGCCAATATTGTATAAGATAATGTAACAATCAGTCATGTGACCAAAGGAACTCGTTCTCAGCAAATTTCAGAAGGCCTCATGCGGCCAACTGACAATGCACCCCAGCATCAGCAACCAGAGCGGTCCGGATCTCAAGCCAGTCCCGCTCTCTCCACACCAACCTATCAAGCAACAGGCACCCATAAGTACAGATAAAAACATCAAAAGGGACAAAAACCCACGTCTTTACAAAAATCCTGCCCTAGCGCACCTATCTCTCAGACAGGTGCACCCTTGCGCACCTGTTTCATTCACAGGCGCGCCCTTGCGCGCAACAAGGAGGGAAAAGTGTGCCTTCGCACGACTGTCCCTCGGAAATAAGCGCAAGGGGGGCGCCTCTTTTCCTAGATCGCTCGCAAAATCTAGGACAAACCCAATTTGTATGGCCCCTGGCATCATCAAACTGAAAAAATTAAAATGTAGGACATCATGGAAGTTACCTCGGCATAATATCGCTAATCCCCGGTACACAGGCTGACCGCAAGGGCAAGAAAGGCTCTGAAATCACCTCTGATCTCCCAAAGCTCAGAAAGTACAAATGAATAGGATTAGGGCCATAATCCCATATTTATCACCCTTTTCCAGAAATTCAGAGGTCAATAACAGGAGATCAAAAGGTCCATTTCGCACACTGTAAATTGCACCATCATCAATATGCCATGACGAACGAAAGCGATGCCCCACATTCGCTTTCGGGAAAAATATTTTTTTCAGTGCCGACAGATATGCACCCTCCCTTATTCCTTTCCAAAATTCATGTTTCCTCAATGATATTGGATGAAAAGAAGATGCTTTCACTTGAGGTAGTTGTTTTTGCAGGAAGAACCCCCAAACTGTTCATAGCACCATTCACTGAAAGTTTCGGAGCAGGTATCATTCTACACTCAGCATGATGGAGTCCTAGAGAGCTTTGCATATCCTGACATCATTTCTCCATTAGAAATAAACCAAAGGCTCATACCCGACCAAGTTTATCATCACCTCACCCTGCATATGATAAGCGCCCGCGTTGGTCGGTAGAGCCTCCCCTCCATGGAGATCATCATCCAAAGTAGACCATACATCACCCCAAGAGTGATGCCATGGCCATACCATTTTAGTCCAGGAATCACCTCATGCCCATCCATGTATCATGCATAAGTTCAAGTTCACCATTAAAACTCAACCCCCTTCTCGGACAATCAGGTTGTACAAGCAGATTGAAAGCGCACCTCCGCGCACCGCATTTGGCCCGCCATACCTCCATCAGCATAATCCCATCTGTGACACCTTCCGCTTCATCAACCCCACACATGAGACCAACCAATGGGACCCCTACCCCCAACAAAACACCGTCCTCACACCTTTAGTGAGCGAACCTCTTTCATGTTTTTAGGTACTCGTCTCTGTGTTTTGTACAAACCAAACCCCATTATTTTATTCTTTTGGTAAGTGTACAAAGACTACAAACGATACCCTTCACCACTTCACCCTCATATTTCATCTTTTCCCCCATGGCAGCAGTCCCCCATTTCCCTTGGTCGAAGTATTTTACCCCCATGCACTCACCATCACAACATTCATAGCCGGTTCACACCCGCCCTGGAAGTCCTACCAACTCTAGGGATTTTCCTCCAAAAATGACTATCACTGTCGCCCAGCTACTAAAGTATACTTCGACCTCGGGCCACTGAATCTCCATCATCCATTTTTAGTCACCTATCACCAACATGCCTATGTTAAACGCATCATATCTCGATCCCCGACCCCTTAAGTCGGTGACTCATGGTTCTGTGAAGGCTTCCATTTTGTCAACCTCAACACCTCTTTTCCAAAAAGGAAGCGGTACCTTGGATAATCCCTCCCCATGCAAAGGGGTATCCTCGGGTGGCACTGTGGGAGACATCATTTTCCACATATCTCATCGATCCTCCTGACATTCGACCACAACAAAAGCTTTCATGTCACGATGGTATCGTACCTTACAACCATTTCACTTTGATCAAATCTGTCGAAGACTCGTGCCTCCATAAGCATCTCTGAAAAACAATTCTTACATGGGAAGTTCCCATCCAGTACATATGCGTACATTGCGCAATGATATGCCATACCAAGACTATGCATATGGGTACCACATTCCACCTATCGTCAAAGCAAAAACGCCCTTGAGGGCGTTAGCAGTCGTCGTCAACAACCACTAGCATCACCACCATAGTAGTGGCACAAACAACACATGTATCTGTCAATTTTGTTTAACTAGACATAGCATCACGAGCATGGGACATGCCCGCCTCATTGAAATTTTGTAAATATGTTTTATATTTTGTTATCTTGCAGGGGATCCCTTAGGTCATGGTTATCTCGAAAACGGTGCAAGGTGTTGTCAATTCCAAAATACACGCATCTCTCTCTCTCTCTCTTTCTCTCTCTCTCTCTCTCTCTCTGCATAAGATACAGAAAAGAAACTATAATGTATTTTGGCTATACAGTTCTTCCTAGACCTCACACATTAGGGGGCAACTGTTAACACTAGAAAATCGTACAGCAGAAGACGACATCAATTAATGTCAAGCACAAGGATTTATAGGACAGGAATACATTATGGAATCAAGAAGTATTTAAAATCTCTAAGGTTTTGAGAAAATCAGATTTGAACTAGTCATAAATGCTCAAATGTGTGCTTTATCCTTCTAGAAGAGCGCCCTCTGCACCCCTTTTTGCCCGATAAGCACGCATTCTTGGAAATGGAAAAAATTCACTTTCCGAGACCACACCAAGCAAAGGAAAATTACTCCTTATTTGAAAGCCACCTAAGGATAGCCACCAGCGCCTCCTTAGACATTATGTGAGCACACAAAAGAATATTTAAGCACACAATGGAATCACACCTCTCCCTTGGGTCACCATCCATCATGTACCAAGGGAGGGAAGGAGGATTTGAAGCTCACCTATATAAACCCACCAAGAGATGAATAAATGGTGATCATAGTGTTATGCTGGCCAAAGTTGCCCAAGCAACACCAACATTGTGTGTGACCCCGAGCTGGAGCTAAAGAGGACTCGATAGTTGGCCATCCAACATCTTAGTCCACCACAGCAGAGAGAGAAAGTGAGACTGCATCAGAGGCAGAGCTTGGAAGGCAACATCCTTGCATCGGGACCTAGAGCCATTGCCTAGGGGCCCTTTGGCAAGTGGGTAAAATTTCTTCTCCATTTCGAACGTTTAATAAGAAGATGCCATCGAGCCATTGTTTGCATTATTATCATTTGGAACTCTCTATATATCTTCTGTATATTTGTGTTTTTATTTTTAGTTTAACCAGAGCATACTTCAGCATACTATTTCCATTAAGTTTTATGCTTTTGAGCTCCCCCCACTTTCTGCCTGTTACCAATAAATTAAGAAGAAATCTTTCAGTAAAAAGCACATTATCATGAACAAAGTCAACGTGTTTCGAACCAACCAGTGTGGTTCATCATCACCAATAGTTTAGAGAGTAGACCACACTCTCTAAGTTTGTGTGATTTCATACACCCGTGCGACTAATCCACAACAACAATAAGGATGTCATCCAAGTACACTACTACAAATGAGTTGGTGAATGGCCGCAAGATGTTGTCCATCAGCCTCATGAAGGTTGCGGGAGCATTCATCAACCCAAAAGGCATGGCCAACCATTCAAAAAGGCCCTCCTTGGCTTTGAAGGTAGTATTCCACACATCGAAGGGTTTGATTGGTACCTGGTGATACCCATACTTCAATTTAGTCTTGCAGAAATATTTCACCCCTTTGAGTAGGTCCAGAAGGTCAGCAATTTTTGGGATCGGGTACCTATTCGAGACAATGATATTGTTCAGGGCCCAACAGCCAATATAGAGTCTCCAAGTCCCATCCTTCTTCTGCACCAACACGATCGGGCTCCACAAGGCGATGAAATTGATAGGATGTGACCTTTCTGCAGCAGCTCTTGAATCTACCTCTTTATTTAATCATTCTCCATAACAGAGCGTTGATATATTGGTCCATTGGGAAGCGGCGCACCTAGGTCAGATCGATGGGGTGCTTGACCTAACAGTGGAGAGGCACAACTGCAGGTGAGGTGAAGATGTCCCCGTACTCCTCCACGACCTTGTCCATTTTTTTTTCATGCGGAGGAGCCCTCTCTAGAGGTCTTGGCCACAGTCTTATGCTTGCCCTGAGGGAGGATCATCGGGAAAACAATTTTACTAGTTTTGGAAATGAGCTTATTGCATTTTTTTGCAGTAACCAAAGAGATAGCAGCAGGTGGTGGTACCTCTAGTATCCTGTAAAACTTATTGCCCTAAGTAACAATAACAGCGCGAGGCCAAGACTCATACACAACATGTTGCTTCCACAAGTATGGTTGGCATAATAATACATCACAAACATCAAGAGGAGCAATGTCACATAATACCTCATCGATGAAGGGCTTGATGCTGTAGGGAAGGCGACATTGTTTGTTGATGCAGAGATCCTATCCTTGGTGAAGCCACCCGATGGTGTACGACTGTGGGTGTGATGTGGTCAAAAAGCCCAACCGCTTTAGGAACTCTGTTGAAATGAGGCTCTTTTGGCTCCCACTACCGACAATGAATTATAGCGAGGAGCCCTTTACCCACATCTGGGAGTGGAAGAGACACTCCTCCTCTAGATATTTTGGTTCCTCCTTCTTGATATTTGCGGTGGCATTGGGCTCTGCATCGATAATATGCTTCCCTTTTTCATTTCCATTATTGGGTTCTGATTCAGTGTCGGAGCATGAATCTAATTTAGAAGCCTTCATCTCGGCCACCAGTGACTTCTTGGCCTAACACTCACTTGTGTTTTGGGTGGAGCTCTTATGGAACTCACACCATTTTCTCGTGTCCTTCTTTGACTTCGTGGTGTTGTTCTTTTCTTGCGGCTTTGGGAGGTTTTCTTTGGGTGCCATGCCTTGTCTTTTTCCTTTTTTTTGTGGCTTGTGGGCACCTTTCCCTTGCTTTTTATTCTTAGATCCAAAGTCTCGCTTCTTCTATTTTAATTTCTGCTCAAACTTGGCAGCATACCAGTATGTCGTACCAAGCGAGGAGATGTCGAGGAACTCCATTTCCTCCTGAACGTATGTGTGTAGAAAACTACGGTACTTAGGCACCAAAATTTTCTCCAAATATTTGATACCCAACTTTGTGTGTAGGGTATGGAATAAATTCGTCAGCTCATGCACATCTTGATCCCTTTATTTCTGCAGCATAGTCCATTGTATGTAATTGTCCTGATATCTCCCCACAGGATAATATTGTTCCTTGATCGCATCTCGGAAATAATTCCAAGTGGGTACGACCAAGAAGAGAGAGGTTCCCCCCTCATCCTTTTTATCACAGTAGGTTTCCCACTAGTCCTTGAAATGGGGGGCGACTTTGAAGAGTGCAAAAATAATATTCTCCAAGAAAATTCATGAACTGAGAAATATATTTCTAATAGATTCAACCATCTATCTATAGTGTCTGCATCTATTCGGCCCTCAAATATGGGAATGTCAAAGTTTATTAGTACGTTAAAAGGAGTTGCACCTCCCAAGTGGTTGTTGGATTATCACGTTCCTTTTTTTTTCGAGGGCCTACTCAAGTAATATTTTGATAGGATACCCTACTCCCTCATCTTTCTTTTCCTCCCCCATGGGCAGCCAATGGGGTTTGTGACGCTAATCTTGCAAAGGTTCATCCAGATCGAGCCCTAACTCCTTATAACCCGACCTCGTTGGGGACATGAAAAGAAGGATCGCGAAAGAGTAGACAAATTTGATACCATTGATCTGAATTTATGTTGGAACGTGATAGAATACACATATAACCATAAATAAAAATATGCAACAGAAATAACACTTCATTTCATTAATATCAAAGAACTGAAATTTGTTTACAGACAAAATGGAAATAAACTAGTTAGGGCGCTGGTAGCTTATATCTGAGAAGAGATGTGGTGGCTATAAGCCTCTGAACTGTGATAAAATGAGGCTCGAGGGCCTATTTATTATTGAGAAACAATGGAAAACCCTAAACATCAAAAACATAACCCTAGGAGATGAAGCACCAAAACTATGGGCCCCGTTTGGGTAAATTGGTACATCAACTTCTCGGGGACATAACTTTGGCATATGATCTTCATTTGACACGCAAAATACCTCGTTAGAAAGATCTATCTGAGGAATACAAGTTTTCAGATGAGAAACATCAAAATAACTTCCATGTTGCTCCCAGTTTTCCCTAAAAACATCATTTAGGGCCTCAAAACGACTACAGAAGTTCAGGACTCGAAAAATTGTTAAAATAGTAAATTGTGCTATAATGAAGGAAACTGAAAAAATTAAAGAAAAAATGGTGGGGCCCCAAGTGGAATAGGTGGGTGGCCACCAATATCCACCTAGATCATTCCTCCTCCCTTAGGAAGCAATGGTACCCATTGCGTTGAGTTCCTCCATGAGATGAGGAAACTTCTTTCGAACTTGGTCCCTGGTGAACCACTTTCCTTGGTGCAGGAGTTGGCCAACTTTGACAAACCAATATAGTTGGATATTCTTTCGGTGAGTGTTATTGATTTTCATGTCCATGATACGATCCGTGGTGGCCCGTTTAATGCAGTTTGGGTTTAACTCTGTTGGTGTGAGTTTTTCTACAATGTCGGCGGTGTCCAGTAAAGGTGGGAAGTAGGGCTGAAGGCAGTCCACATTGAACATTGGGTGCAGACCAAGGAATGGTAGAGTACTGAGCTCAAAGTCATTTTCCCCTACAACCTTGGTTATGGTGTATGACACATATTGGAATGAGTGAATCTTGCGGTGGGTCTAGCAAGGTGCTCATTCTGCAAATGTAGCCACACTTTGTCACCCACCTAGAAGTTGTGTGGAATTCAATGTTGATCATGTTGTTGCTTGTACTTAACATTGGCTCTATCCAATATGTCATGAACCTGTTGGTGGATGTGCTAAATGCGCTCAATGAAGTTTTTCTAGTTGTCAACTTCAGACTGGACATGAGCCAAATCGGTCTGAGTAGCTGCAAATGGAATGGCCACGTCTATGGGACATAATGGCTGGAATCCCAAGCCCACCTGAAAGGGGCTATGGCTGGTTGAGCCGTGGAGATTCTGGTTATAACTTTTTTCTATATAAGGAAGGTTCTCATACCATGTGCATGGATTCTTTGAATTGTACATGCACAAAATGTGTACGATCATCCTGTTGACAACCTCTGTCTAGACATTAGTTTGGGGATGGAAAGATGTGGATTTGGTGAGCTTGGTGTCTAACATTGACCAGAGGCTAGACAAAAATGTGTGAGGAACCTTTTTTCCCAGTCTGAGATGATAGACTGTGGGATCCCAAAGTGCACCCACACTCATTCAAAGAAGAGTTCAGCAGTGGCTTCTGCTGTGATATTCATCTTGTAGGGTGCCATAATGGCCATATTCGAGAATCTATCGATGACCATGAAAACACAGTTGTTTCCATGCTTAATAGAAGGAAGGACCGACATGTAATCCATGGAGATGGATTCCCAAGGTCTACTAGGGGTAGGTTGCAGAGTATAGAGGCCTTGCTTCTTGATGGTCGGTTTGGCAATAGTTCACGCAGTGCAAGATCTGATGTACTTCTCGACATTCTATCAAAGGTTCAGCCAATAGAAATACTATTGCAATATTGCCACTGTTTTCTCAACCCCAAAATTCTCGGTGACTCATCAACTATAGTGCGCTTCCAAAATCATCTTGGCACGCTCACTTGAAGGAACAGAAAGGTGTCTTAGGTGACATAACAGTGCATCATGGAGGTGAAAATTTGGAACTTGTGTACCATCCAAGAGTGTCTTGTATGTGTGGCTGAATTCTGGATCGATCTTGTAGAGAAGCAGCCAATCAGAAGTATCGTGTCCATAAGAGTTGAGAACGATGGTTAGTGCCACGATCGGTGGTCGACTAAGGCAGCCTGCAACATTATTGGTGTTTCCCTTCTTGTACTTGATGTTCAAATGAAACTGTTGCAGAGATGTGGAAAAATTATGATGGCGATCGTACTGCAACTTCCCTTATGTCTATATGAACTACAGGGTTTGGTGGTCTGTGTGGATGATCGTTTCCTTCCCGAAAATGTAATGCTTCCATTGTCGGCATGCCTCAACAATGGAAAACATTTCTTTGTCATAAGTGGGATACTTTTGTACTGTGTCGAACAATGTCTCACCGTGATATGCCACTGGATGACCTTGTTGAGTAAGAACTTCTCCAATAGCATAGTCATAGGCATCTGTCTCGATCTCAAATGGTTGTTGCAAGTCTGGTAATGTGAGCACTTTGGCAGAGTAGAGACAATGTTTCAATTCTACGAATGCCTTCTGTTGAGATCTCGACCAAAATAATTTTTCTTTCGCTCCTCCCTTGGTGACTTGACTCAAGGGCCAAGTGATATGAGAGAATCCCAATATGAACCTGTGGTAGAAATTAAAAGACCCAGAAAGATGCGAAGATCTATTAGAGTGGTTGGGTCTGGCCAATCCCGAGTGACTTGGATCTTGGTTAGATCCACATGCACCCCCTGCTCATCAATAATGTATGCCAGTTACTAAACCTAGGTCATGCCTAAAGTGCACTTCTCCAAATTGGCACACAACTTGTGTTGCCACAGTGTTTGGAGGACCTGTTAGATGTGGTGGAGGTGCTCTTCCTAAGTCTGGCTGAAGACTAGGATGTCATAAAAGTACACTACTAAAAATGAGTTGGTGAATGGCTGCAAGATGTCGTCCATCAGCCTCATGAAGGTTGCGGGAGCATTCGTCAACCCGAAAGGCATGACTAGCCATTCAAAAAGGCCCTCCTTGGCTTTGAAGGTAGTCTTCCACACATCGAAGGGTTTGATTGGTACCTGGTGATACCTGAAATTCAAGTCGATCTTGCTGAAATATTTCACCCCTTTGAGTTGGTCTAGAAGTTCATCAATCCTTGGGATCAGGTACCTATTCTGGACAGTGATGTTGTTCAGTGCCCGATAGTGAATAACAAGTCTCCAAGTCTCATCCTTATTTTGTACCAACACGATTGGGATCCCACAGGGCGATGAACTCTACCAAATGTGACCTTTCTGCAGAAACTCCTGAATCTGCCTCTTGATTTCATCATTCTCCACAACATAGTGCCGATAGATCAGTCCATTATGCAATGGTGCATCTGGGGTCAGATCGATGGGGTGCTTGACCTAACAGTGCAGAGTTACGCCTGCAGGTGAGGTGAAGATGTCCCCGTACTCCTCCATGACCTTTTCCATTTTTTGTTGTCGTGTGGAGGAGCCCTGTCTGGAGGTCGTGGCCACAATATTCTTCTTTCCTTGAGGGTAGATCGTTAGGAAAAAAAATATCTTGGTTTTGGAAATGAGCTTATTGCATTGTTTTGTAGTATCCAAAGAGATAGCGACAGGCGATGGTACCTCTAGTATCCTGTAAAAATTATTTCCCAAAGTAACAATAACAATGCAAGGCAGGGACTCATAGAAAGCATGTCGCTTACACACGTATGGTTGGCCTAATAATACATCACAAACATCAAGAGGAGAAATGTCACGTAATACCTCATCCGTGAAGGGCTTGATGTTGTAGGGAAGGCGACACTGTTGTTTGACTCGGAGATCCCATCCTTGGTGAAGCCATCCGATGGTATAAGACCTCTGCTGAAATAAGGTTCTTTTGGCTCATACTTTCAACAATGAATTGTAGCGATAAACCCTTTACCCACATATTTGAGTGGAAGAGACACTCCTCCTTTGGATATTCTAGTCCCTCCTTCTGGATCTTCATGGTGGAAACGATGGCATTATGCTCTGCATACATAATCCGCTTCCCTTTCTCATTCCCCTTTTTGGGTTCTGATTCAGAGTCGGAGCATGCATCTGATTCACAAGCCTTCATCTTGGCCACCAGTGACTTCTTGGCCCAACATTCACTTGTGTTGTGAGTGGAGCTCTTATGGAACTCACACCACTTTCTCTTGTCCTTCTTCATCTTCGTAGTTCTTTGCTTGCAGCTTTGGCAGGTTGTCTTGGGCCGCCATGCATTGGCTTTGTCCTTTGTTCTACGATTTGGGAGCACATTTCTCTTGCTTTTGATTCGTAGATCTAGTATCGCTTCTTCTGTTTGAATTTCTTCTCAATCTTGGCAGCATACTATTATGTCGTACCTAGCGAGGAGATGTCAAGGAAATCCATTTCCTCCTGAATGTATCTGTGAAGACCACTGTGGTACTTCAGCACCAAATGTTTCTCTGAATATTTTATGCCCAACTTTGTGCGAAGGCTATGGAACAAATTCATTAGCTCATGCACATCTTGATCCCTTTGCTACTACATCGTAGTCCATTGTGTGTATTTGTCCTCATAGCTCCCCATGGGATAATATTGTTCCTTAATGGCATCTCAGAAAGAATTCCAAGTGGGTACTACTGAGAAAAGAGAGGGTTCCCCCTTGTCCCTTTTCTCACAATAGGTTTCCCACTATTCCTTGACATGGGGGGCAGCTTTGAGGAGTGAGAAAATAATCTTATCCCGATCGGAAAAGTCATGAACCGAAAAATATCCTTCTAATAGATTCAACCATCTATCTATGGCGTCTGCATCTATTTGGCCTTCAAATATGCGAATTTCAAAGTTTAGTTGTGTATTCAACTTCAACTTCAACTTCACCAAATGATTTGTTTCATGTTATGTAATGACCCACCCCACTTTTACCCGCATTCACAAGCTCGCTAGGGTAAACATGAGACAAGTGTCACTATGACATGACCGAACCTCCAATTTATAGTTATGTTAGCTATGCCGACAAATCGAAAACTTTAATAACATCCCATATGGACTACAAATCAATTAGGAGTCGAACAACCACCCCATGTGATCAATCCTTGAGATGGAACCCCTTTTATCTGACCTAGAATCCAATCTATGTTGGAATCAAAATTTTCATTACACCAAAACCCATAGGTG
This sequence comes from Pinus albicaulis, assembly GCA_034641835.2. Classification (NCBI taxonomy): domain Eukaryota; kingdom Viridiplantae; phylum Streptophyta; class Pinopsida; order Pinales; family Pinaceae; genus Pinus; species Pinus albicaulis. The sequence continues at coordinate 684,942,513 of CM076575.1, forward strand.
TTAATAAACTAATGCATCACCAAAGTTAACGGATCCATGAGAGGTGGTTAAGCACATATAATGAAACACGGGGAGCGTTGATTTATCCAATGTCCAAAAATTCCCCCTAATGAGAGCTGAGTGTGATTCGAACTCGAGACATTTGGCTTTGATACCACTTTTTGGAATCACGATTGTCGTTACACAAAAACCTATAGGTGTTAGTAAATGGACACGTCACCAAAGTTAACGAATCCATGAGAGGCGGTTAAGCACATGTCACGAAACACATAGGAAGTGCTAGTTTATCCAATGTCAAAAAAAATACATGCAAAACAAAGAAATAGTGCAATTATAGGCCTCCAACCACACACATAACTCTACTTCCATGTGATTATGGCCTAAATCCTTAAGTTTTGAGCATGCAGTTCCGAGATCTGTGCCACATTTTGAGGCCGACCTCCAGACCACTACCCAAAATTTCCTGTAACTTTCTAGAATCATAATTTACATGACGATAATGCCAAACATTCAAACTTGAAACAAGAACTTGACCTAGACTTCCTAATCCATAACAAACATTTCATCAAACATATAGAAAATATGTAAGCTACAGGTCATGAATGCATATGGAATAACAGTGCAGAGGCACAACTGCGGGTGAGGTGAAGATTTCCCCGTACTCCTCCACGACCTTGTCCATTTTTTTTTGTGTGGAGGATCCCTATCTAGAGGTCGTGGCCACAGTATTATTCTTGCCATGAGGGAGGATCATCGGGAAAACAATTTTACTAGTTTTGGAAATGAGCTTATTGCATTGTTTTGCAGTAACCAAAGAGATAGCAGCAGGTGGTGGTACCTCTGGTATCCTGTAAAACTTATTTCCCAAAGTAACAATAACAGCGTGAGGCCGAGACTCATACACAACATGAGGACGAGGTCATGAATGTCGTGTGGAGGAGCCCTGTCTGGAGGTCATGGCCACAATCTTCTTCTTGCCCTGAGGGTAGATCATTAGGAAAAAAAATATCTCGATTTTGGAAATGAGCTTACTCAATTTTTTTGTAGTAACCAAAGAGATAGCGGTAGGAAGTGGTACCTCTAGTATCCTGTAAAACTTATTTCCCAAAGTAACAATAACAATGCAAGGCCGGGACTCATAAAAATCATGTCGCTTCCACACGTATTGTTGCCCTAATAATACATCACAAATATCAAGAGGAGAAATGTCACGTAATACCTCATTCGTGAAGGGCTTGATGTTGTAGGGAAGGTGACACTGTTGGCTGACTCGAAGATCCCATCCTTGGTGAAGCCATCCGATGGTATATGACTTCTGCTGAAATAAGGTTCTTTTGGCTCATACTTTCAATAATGAATTGTAGCGATGAACCCTTTACCCACATATTTGAGTGGAAGAGACACTCCTCCTCTAGATCTTCTGGTTCCTCCTTCTAGATATTTCTGGTGGAAACGACGGCGTTAGGCTCTGCATACATAATTCGCTTCCCTTTCTCATTCCCCTTTTCGGGATCTGATTCAAAGTCGGAGCATGCATATAATTCACAAGCCTTCATCTCAGCCACCAGTGACTTCTTGGCCCGACATTCACTTGTGTTGTGAGTGGAGATCTTATGGAACTCACACCACTTTCTCGTGTCCTTCTTCGTCTTCACTGTGTTTTTCTTTTCTTATGGCTCTGACAGGTTGTCTTGGGCCACCATGAATTGGCTTTGTCCTTTGTTTTGTGATTTGGGAACACCTTTCCCTTGCTTTTGATTCGTAGATCCAGTCTTGCTTCTTCTGTTTGAATTTATTCTCAATCTTGGCAACATATTGGTATGTCGTACCAAGCGAGGAGATGTCAAGGAAATCCATTTCCTCCTGAATGTATCTGTGAAGACAATTTTGGTACTTCAGCACCAAATGTTTCTCCGAATATTTGATACCCAACTTTGTGCGCAGGCTATGGAACAAATTCATTAGCTCATGCACATATTGATCCCTTTGCTGTTGCATCGTAGTCCATTGTATGTATTTTTCCTCATAGCTCCCCATGGGATAATATTGTTCCTTGATGGGGTCTCAGAAAGAATTCCAAGTGGTACAACTGAAAAAGGAGAGGGTTCCCCCTTGTCCTTTTTCTCACAATAGGTTTCCCACTATTCCTTGACATGGGGGGCGGCTTTGAGGAGCGAAAAAATAATATTATCCCGATCGGAAAATTCATGAACCAAAAAATATACTTCTAATAGATTCAACCACCTATCTATGGCATATGCATCTATTTGGCCTTCAAATATGTGAATGTCAAAGTTTAGTTGTGTATTCAACTTCAACTTCAACTTCACCAAATGATTTGTTTCATGTTATGCAATGCCCCACCCCACTTTTACCTACATTCACAAGCTCGCTAGGGTAAACATGAGACTAGTGTCACTATGACATGACCCAACCTCCAATTTATGTTTATGTTAGCTATGCCGACAAACCAAAAACTTCAATAACATCCCATATGGACTACAAATCAATAAGGAGTCAAACAACCACCCCATGTGATCAATCCTTGAGATGGAACCCTTTTTATCTGACCTAGAATCCCATCTGTGTTGGAATCACGATTTTAGTTACACCAAAACCCATAGGTGTTAATAAACAGATGCATCACCAAATTTAATGGATCCATGAGAGGTGGTTAAGCACATATAACGAAACACGGGGAGCGTTGGTTTATCCAATGTCCAACAATTTCCCCCAGTGAGAGTCGAGTGTGATTCGAACTCCATAAATTTGGCTTTGATACCACTTTTTGGAATCACGATTTTCGTTACACCAAAACTCATAGGTGTTAGTAAACGAACACATCACCAAAGTTAACGAATCCATGAGAGGTGGTTAAGCACATGCCACTAAACACATAGGAAGCGCTAGTTTATCCAATGTCAAACAAACTACATGCACAAAAAAGAAAGAGTGCAATTATAGGCCTCCAACCACACACATAGCTCTGCTTCCATGCGATTATGGCCTAAATCCTTAAGTTTTGAGAATTCAGTTTCGATATCTATGCCACATTTTTAGGCCGACCTCCAGACCACTACCCAAAATTGCCTGTAACTTTCTAGAATCATAATTTACATGATGATAATGCCAAACATTCAAACTTGAAACAAGAACTTGACCTAGAATTCCTAATCCATAACAAACATTTCATCAAACATATGGAAAATATGTAAGCTACATGTCATGAATGCATATTTAATGATAAAATCATAATCCTCATATGTGAATTAACAAGAAGTCTCTAAGCCCTATCTAGCTATTTGCAATAACACGTGATATTCCATGCATTCATCAACCAATCAATAACTTATCAAAGCATGTCAAGAGTGATAAATAGATTACATCATATAACCAACATAAAATCCATGGAAAATCAACAATGATGTCACTAAAATAATCACTACAAGTATTCATAATCACAGTACGAAAAATAACTCTTATTAACATATGAAATTACCAACCAAGTCATGAGGGACTTCCACATATCACTCGACCATAGATTTCACTGAACAAAAACTCCCTTTCAGCCAATCAACCCTGCACCATATTCCAAGCATGGATGTGGGATCTCATGGATTAAACCAAAACAAAACCAACCAGGGTTGCTAGAGGCCAAACCACCTCAACCCTCAACCACAACGATTCCATCTCTACGGTCCAAAAATCACTAGCATTAACCATATCGGTCTCTACCCAAGCTATTCAGGGCTCTGGGAACTCGTAACTCAACCCGCGGCCTTCTAGGGCTGTAGAGTGTTTGTTCCAACAATGACTCCTGCAAGGACCAGTAACTAAACCCACCAAGGGCTCCAAAGTGTTAGTCCCAACCATCGACTCCAAGAACTAGGAACTCAAGCCAAATTGTTCCAGGGCTTTGTTGTGCTATGAAACAACCCCCCCATTTATTTGAACATCGATTAAGGTTGTGAATAATAAATTGGGACCCTTTAAAAAACAAATAGAGTTTAGGAAACATTACTTCGCTTTGCTTTAAATTTTAAAACTTTAGGAATAAAAGCCATGAACCTTTTTCACTTTGATTTTGTTTCGCTTAGTGCAAATCACAAAAATTGCCAAGTTAACCAAGTCGGAACACATATATAACTTGCAAAATTGAGATAGCACTAAAACCTTTTTGAGTTATATGCAAATTCTCGTTAAAAATGTGAAAAAACCATTATAACTATAAATTGCATCACGCCTCCCTAAAAGATAAGAAAATAGAAATTTCAATCAAAAAGAAAATGTGATGAGGTTGGATCTGATAGAACAGTAAAAAAACGTTGAAAGATATCAAAAATACGACAAAGCACAAAGCTTTGAGTTTTAGCGCTTATCGCATCCCGAAGCATCAAACCAAATGAAAGTCATGCCCGCTTTGATAAAGTGCGATATGAGATTTGCGCAGATTGCATCTCGCATACACTCGCGGTCAAGATACATAATATGGATGCTTGCAAAATATGCAATTTGTGATATAACATTTATTACCAAAGTTCTTGAAACAATGCTTAATCAATTGGTCTGTTAAAAATATCTAAGGATTTAAATCTCCTGATTGGACATATATGGTAAAACATGTAAAATATTTGATAATCATTTAAATATATATTAACGACATTCAATGGTTTCGAGGCTCAAAAAGATTGACATATTTATAAAGCATGTTTCAAATAAAAGTATCGGGTTTATGATTTATGTTAATTAAAATTTGTTTCTTCGTTCCTCTTTTCTCTTCATCTCAACTCTAAATTTTCTTGTTTGCTTGAATTCAGGAAACTACCCAAGAAAGAAATATCAACAGAAATGACAAAGAAAAATAAATCAGTTGCCCAATCATCCACCTCTGAAGTTACAGATATGCCTCCACTCTTCTCAGATACTACTTGCAACAAGGAAAATGGAACATCTTCCTGGGAAGCAATGTATAATTTGTTTGAAGGAGAGATTCCCACAGAATTAAATAAAGTAGCAACAATGGATGCAACTGACTCATCATAGCCTTCCTATTTCGAAGCTACATGTTCATTTTTACATAGGATAGTTGCAAGACCAAATATTCTAACATATATTGACATGGTAAGATGGGTCATCGACAATATCAATGTAGCAGACAAGACTTTCAAGAATTTGAGAGAGGAAGACATGGGTTCATTCACCCCTGAAGATTTGCATGCAATGAACAATTTTCCAATGCCACAAAAAGCTTATGATAAAGCTTTCCCGGAAAAGTTTTCAAAAGAAAATAAAGACTCGATGAAGGTAGTGAAAGAATGGAAGGATGATCAAGGAAAATTAAACCGAGACAAACTCGATATGTATCCAATAGCACAACTACCATCACCCCGTTGTTTTATAGCAATAATGATGTGTAGATTGTTTTCCAAACCTGATACCACCAAATTTTACATTGAATGGGTTCCCTTAATTGACATTGTCGTCAATTATACTATTATGAATTGGGCCAATATCTTATCTAATAATTTGGCCAAAACTATTATGGAATACATAACAAATAAGATCTTTTCTACTAGAACAATCCCTCCTTTTTACATGAGCACTTAAATTATGGACGCCATATGTTTCTGCTCAAATTTTCCTATTATGGGTTGGAAATGGACCAATCAAGACCCTAGCCCTATTCATATTTATCACAAAGCCTTGTGGGAATCTGAATTTCGTTCCCATTTTTATAAGATTTGTCATGGAGTCATGTTACCCATTCACCAAACCATTTTTAATGAGAAAGCCCCCATAATTTCTAAAGAGGCCAATGCAAATATTATGCTTGTGTCCAGATGGTTCGAAGAAGAGAATTTTACTTATGTCAGAGTTTTCGGGAGTCTTGCACCTCCTCATGTTTTTCCCTATTATGTCCCAGACAAACTTTTGGCCAGAGAAATTGCATACCAAACACTTGGAAATGGTATAACCAAGCAACTCAAGGATTCAAAGAAATCTATTTGGCCTACATTTCCAGTATAGTGTGGTACTTTATCTCTTTTTGATATAGGTCATACAGCAAAGGAAATCCAAAACATTACATATTTGAATCTGATTTTTATGCCAGGAAGACAATATGATTCCAATAATGTGGTCCAAAATTTTACTACTGCTCTTAAAATTATACCTTTCATGCATGAAAAAGATGATTTTGATGATTTGTTTGAAGGAAAAAAGAAATTCACAGATGTATTAAATATGACATCCAATAAACTCAGTGTAGTAGACACCAAATCATTTCATGAATACAGAAATAAGAGATTGGAAATCGTTCCATTGGACCTGTTACAAATAGAAGAAATACGAGAGCCAACTGCTAGTATTAGTTTAGATGATGATGCAAAAGATATGTCTAAATATGAGTCCCAAGAAAAATCAATTCAGGATTTAGAGCATTCACAACCTAAGTCCCAAGATTCAGATAATTCTAAAAATGAATTTGAAAATAAAGATGAAAGCCCTGCCAAAATAATTAAAGATGTAATCAAAGGAATTGGTACACATACAGAGGAAGGAACTAATGAAGATGAATTATTAAAGGCATCTTCTAAAGAACTTCAGCAAGTTCAAACTACACATAAGTAGACAAAAAAATCTCAAGTGGAGCATTTGGGAAAGAATGGCAGAAGTTGACTAAAAAACTTCAGACACCACTCAATATTATTCCTAAAGGATCAACAATCTTTCACACTCCTGAACAAACTGAGAAACTACTAGAAACAACAGTAGCACTTCAAAAAACCTGAGAAGTGCAAGAACAAGAAATAATCTCGGATTTCCCTACTTAATAAATTATTTTAAATATTGAAGGTATACCCCCATTGGACGTTTTCTACAGTCCAAATCATAAATTTGTGCTAAAGCGGAGGAAAAGAAGAAGAATTGATGAAACATTGACCACCCTCAGTAATGAATTAGTGGATATTGTTTGGAAAGATACTTTTGTCAATCCAATTGAACATATTATCAAAATTTCATAGTTTGCAGGAGATTATGCAAATGATGCGATTGATAAAGCAGCAGAAGTGAAACTTCTACTTAAACAAAGAGAAGATAGAGTCCAAGAGCTCGAAAGACAACTGGAATAGGAAAAGCATAATTCCAATAAGCAAGTTGAAATGAAAATGACACAGTTCCAGAAGGAAGTTGAAAGGTTGAAGTTGCAGCATCAAGTGCACATCTCTAAAAAAGATGCACATATAGAAGCAGTAATGGATAAGCTCAAAAGTCAACCTCAAACAGAAAAATTCATAATAGAAGCACTTGAATGGAATTCAAAGTTGAAACAACAGCAAGGGAATTTCTGCCAACATATCTCTACCACTAATTCATACTATGAAATAAGTAAAATCTTGAGCCAACGAGTGGAAAACAAAATATTAGAATGTGAAAAGGTTCATAACAAAATTTATGAATTTATTTTATCGCAAGAATCTGAGAAAGGGAAGAAGTTTGATCTCCCAAAGATTGAAAAATTCCTTAAAGGTATTTTATTCAAAGACTGGGAGATGCAATTGAAGCAAGTAGAGAAAGCGGCTTCAAAGGAAGCCAACTTAGCAAATGAAATCATTGATTCTGTCAATAAATAGCTTCAGAATACCAAACTTATTAAAGAATGTACAACTAAAGCAATCCCAAAGGTCAAGCTATTGGAGGCACAGTGGAAAGAAATCATTGAGACACAGGTAGAATCTATCAAGCATATAACCAAATTAGATCAAGAAAATTACTAGAATTTATTGATCAGACCACATCACCAGTGCATGAATCTGCAATATTTAACTGATTCCACAAGAAAGGCCTTTCCAGCACTCTCAAATGTCGTATTCAAAGGACAAGTCAGATCCGAGATCACTCAGCTGACTCAACTAAAGCCAATGATGGATATCTCCCAGCTCAAAGATCAAGTGACAAAAAGAAAATCATCCCACTTAAGCAGCCTTGTTATCTTTAATTTCGCAATTGTAGTTTAGTTTACTTATTATGAGGAAGGTTTTTTGAAACCTCCTCCACTTTTTATGTAATAATATATTTTTGACTTATTTTAGTTTAGTATTTAAACCCCTCTCATGCATTTAGAGAAGGGTCCAAAATTTTATCAAAGACCAATTTGCGAAAGCTTGCACTTCTGTACTTTTGTGAATGATTTTGATAAAATATATGGAACAGGATATAATTTTGAAAAATTGGAGTATGCTTTACTGAAATTGCACTTTTGTGTTCTTGAAGTATATTTGGATTGAGAAGAAGCAGGTCAATATTGTGGATTTCATGAGCAAAAATTATCATATCCGGTACTATTATCTTATGATTAAGTCTTGATTATGAGGTTACAGTAATTTCTCTTTATATTGTGATATGTATGCAGTTTGACTTACAATTTATCATTCATGCACTTTTGTAAAATGTTTCAGATGTAATTCCTTACCAAATACATAAAGCAATTGATATATGCGATATATTTCACATAATTGTTTTGATTAACTATTTAGTCAAACTAATCATTTTACATAATTTTCATCTCTTTTAGTAATTGAATGATATTTATTACCTTTTACTGTAAGACATCTTTCTAGATCAAATAAATGGTAATTTTACCTGGGTTATAGAATAAGTTAAATAATTAGATTAAATAGATGCATGTGTTTTGTTACTTTGATAGATTATTTCCATTAGTTTAAAGTCATTCATCATTCACCTTGTATCAAAACCCATCATTATCACATCAATTTCTTTGCTGGGAAATTGGTCCCACTACCCCTAGTCAAAACCACTACACCAAATGGAAAAGGAGTCGCTTTAAGGTCCGGATTAGGTGGTTATCCCCCATGTTGTTGCAACGAAATTCTGGGGATCCAATAGGCTTCTAAAGCATTTGTTACAACCCACAACCATAGGGAACATGAACACCAATAATAAAAACAACAAGTGGGAAACCCACAACACCATGGATATCTAGGAAATGGCAAGGCAAGGCTAAAACCATTGTCAATCTAGGGAAATCTCCATGCCAATGACAACACATAACTAGAGAATCACATGCATTTACCTTGCATCCAAAAATCAACATGCTAAATCTCACATGCACACTGTTACCTTCTATCCATAGCTAATTTTTGTCCTTACTTGCCATTGTCCAAGATTTCTATTGTGCACTCTTGCTTTCCTTGTTTGCATGTCTAAGTGCTTGTTCCTTCTCCTTTTACTGATCCTGATCAATCATTGTGTAAAAGTTTCCAACTGATTCTCAAGTACCTTTTTATCATTGATGTCTCATTTTTATTCATTTTCCTCTAATTTCCCTTTCATGAAAAATTGTGTCTCTTCACCGTCCTTTTCTCCCATTTTCCTTTATTTCCATAATTAATTGCCAATTATTTCCTCTTTTGATTTTCCAATGTCTTTTCCAATTTCCATAGCCATAAATAAACCAAATGTGATGCTACTAGAATGTCTGCCCACCATTCAAATTGGAATATGTGTCCCATGACCTTGGTCTTATTTTATTTACATGGAAAATTAACCACGGGTTGTTACAAACCCCTCCCCCTTAGGGGAACACCATCCTCGGTGTTTAACAACGCTTATGACCAACAAAACATACTACCTATGGAGATTTATAGCACAACTCGTTGTAGTATTTACAACATATCAACTGCTAAAAACATGAACACCATACTACTTATGGAGCTTTACAACCAAACTCGATGAAATATTTACAATGGCAAACATATATACTCTTGCACATTTTCTTCAACGAACAAGTAACCATACTGTCTATGGAGCTTTGTAAACAAAAATCAATACAATATTTACAATAATATACACCTATATACATATGCACATTTTTTAACTAGGAAATAAAAGGATACGATGCTCTCATAAGCAACAAAGGAATCTAGAGGCTCACAACTCCACCCTCAAAAGTAGTACTGAGATTCACCTCCCTCCCAAGAATTCCAAAATCCATTGTCAAAAACAAAGTGTGCATCCAATCTCTAATGCTACAATCCTTGCAGTAATTTCTCTCTCAGTGAACAATTACCGACATGGAGTATCGTAAAGTACTTACTTGTTAAAGGAGAGAAGGTTATTTTAAGAGTGCTCAAGAATGTTGATGATGCTTCCAAGAATCTTCAAAGATGTTCTTGAGTGATGAATTCTATAGAGATGTATTCAAGCTACTATAATGACTTCTTCAATGAACGATGAATGAGCAAGAGCTTTTCAATGTTTTTCAGGAGTCCTCGATGATACCTTCAAGAGAGAGAGAGAGAGATAATGATACTGGTGTCTCCTTCTTTTTGCCTTTAAGTATATTTTTTTCTAATGGTGTCCTGCAAAGTAACTGATGTAAGATGAATATTAGAAATGTCTTCAAATATTCCAACAAATTTGATCTTCAAGTTGTCCTTCCTTCACCTTAGTTATGATACCATGTTGAGAAATAAATATGAATGTAGATTAAGGTAGATTTTTCTTAACTTTATAATTAATTGTGAGTGTTTGTTGGCTTTTATTTTATTTTATTATGTTCTCTCCATCGAGAAATTACAAAAATACAAAAACATGAATATCACAAGAGACAAAGAACACAAATAAGTAAGCTCCAAGCTAGGGCAAAACCCCATGATGGTGAAAACCCAAACAATGATCTTCTTATAGAATCATATAAAAGTGAGATATCCAACTCCCAAAAACCAAGACAAATACTGCCACAAGATCAAGTCAACCCTCCTTCAAGACCTTCTCCAACCAACTCAAAGTCAACAAAGTTAACGTTGGTCAAACCTTGTCAAAATTGGTCAAATAACAGAGTTCAGACGTGAAATTTTGGGACTTGCAATTTCACAAAGTAATCCCAAAGCCTTCACATGTGTGAGCATAAATAGGGAAAACAATAGAAAAATTTTCTGTCCTTTGACTTTTTTTGTTTTTATTCTCTTCTTGCACAAATTTCAATGTGAACGGGAGAGTGATTGATTGGTTACCAAAGTGGCTGAGTTACTCTCTATATATACACATCGAGGAGGTCGAATAGTTACCTCTTATAGGCCAACTTGGTCTTGTGGATGACAAAATTGAATTTTTGACTCAAATAAAATAATTTTTCTTTTGCATACAAATAGTCCAAATGGGACTTGGAATCAATAATATTTCTTTGACTCATGACAAATTTTCTTTTGACTCAAATAAACCTACAAGTATGAAGAATATGCTTTGACTAGAAAATAATAATAATGAATATACTAAATATTTCAATAGTACATTTGAGTTACATTATGAAGATCAACACTAGTTACATTTTCAACACATTAGGCCAATAGATATTAGGTATGACTAGCTTAAAACTACTTCCATAATACATTACCCATTTATAATATCATGTGAAAGTTTGTAAGGTGGATCCAACAACAACCAGAAAATCAACTAAAGCATTTCATTCCCTTGGGACAATTTCAATTCCAAAGGCTTCAAATAGTAAATTGGTGTCCCATACTGAATTTATATATCTTCTCAAATTTTCATTCTTAGTGCTACAAGTTTTCTTAACCAGACAAAGAATTAGGTCAAAATCACCAAAAACCTTTACACATTTGATTTTAATTTCCAAGGCAAAGTCCAATCCTAAATTTAGAGCTTCATACTCAACAATATTATTGGCACATTCAAATTTAAACCTATATGAGAACATTATGCAACGTTGCATTGGTGAAACTATGGAAATTTCAACTACAGAGTTCATTTTAGAGCAAACTACATCAAAATACATAGTCCAAAATCCATTCTTACCACTTTAAGGTATTATGGAATTTGAAAGGATATTTAAATTTCCAAATTCGTCATCTTTTTAGTGCACATAATTCCAAGGACTATGATAATATCCAACTTGAGGTCTTATGGTTGGCTTCCTTTTTTTCCCCAAGGAAAAATCACAAATTTATTCAAGAAAACAAAATTACATTTTGCATATGCTAAAAATGCATTTGATCGAAACCAACCATAGTCTGGTACCCCATAAACAAAGTTAAATTAATAAAAACATTAGACTACCCTTTCTACCCTTATTTTTCTCGAATTTTCACCAATCTCAAGAGTTGGGAGTGGTATTTACAATAACCATTTGATTCTCTTCCAAATTTACAGTGATTTCTTTATTAGAGTTTGAACTCTTTGATGCATGAATTCTTTTTGTGCCACTCACCTCTCTTTCAAAGACAGTCTTATCATTCTACTGCTGATACGATGTAGTCATTGTTTCTTTGGATTAAATTGGAACCATTACTCCCACCTAATCAACCCCTCTTTGCTCGATGACTTCCTGGGAATTATGTTCAACAATATTTGTAGTGTTATATGGGTTTTCTTCCTCCTCTGCTTCAATATTGTGTGGATCTCAGAACTACCAACACTTTGGCTTTTGGGTTTGTCTCCTTTTTTGGGATCTTTCTTTGCCCAAGGAAACAAATTTTGTAAATGTCTAGTTTGAAGACAAATACAAAATTTGAATGTCGTATTTTCAAAATCTAATGTCTACAACCACTGAAAATTATTATGACGATGGTTAAGCTTTCAACAAGAAATAGTGCAATTGGCATCTGGAAACAACATCCTTGATCTTATTGAAAATTAAGCACCTACACTAGGTGGGGCCCACACAAGATATTTTTAGGTGGATGTTTATTTATAGATGCATGATAAAATTCTATTTATAGATGATGTCTATTTATATATGTATGTGAAATTTCTATTTATAGATTGCATGTCCATTTATAGATGCATGTCTATATTTATTATCCCTTAATATTAGATGGAAAATAAAGTGTAATATATTCTGAATGTGGACTTGGAAATAGTTAAATGAAGTGGCAAATCAGTTAGCTAAGTGAATTTCGAGTTAAGAGGTTCGTTGGTGGGACATGCAGGTTGACTTGAGTTGTAACAGAGTGATTCTAGTTGTAACAGAGTTGGAAGTGCAGTGGTGGATGAGTTGTGCAAGTTTTAAATCAGTTTAACATAGTTAAGTGATTTAAAGTCAGTTGTGCTAGTTGTAACTGCAGATACACTAGTGAGAGATCATGTAATATTTCTTTTCAGGAATTTCTGCAATATCTCTAATGAGGACGCTGTATAAGGAAAAAAATGCAATAAAAATGTAGAACAGGACTTGGATCCCCTTATATATGTTGTATGTATCTTAAATATAGAATGGCATCATAAAAAAGTCATCCTAGCTACATTAAGCATATCTCCCCAGCTCATATATGCTTAAAAACACCCCAATCCCACAACTTCATAAAATAGAACTGCTGAAGATTGCAACAACGTAATTTTTATTATGAAATCTATAGGAAAATATGGTTTCATACATATCTAGAGCTTTCATTAATCATGGAATCAGAAATAATTGGTTTTACCCCTTTTACATGCACATCAGAACACCCCAGCAAGGGTTTCCGGCAAAATAACAACATACAATGCAGCACTGTAGAAAATAACGTTGTACCCAGAAAATTTGTATTAAAAACACTGAATGTGATCTGAAATAGATGAATGATACAGAAATTGGCCCGAGCCCTTCCTCAATAGACCTCCCGGAGTGAAATAGACACCTCCTCCTCTGAAACAAGAACAAAATAGGAGGATTTCACCCAGTTGTTGTTGATATTGCAGAAATGACGCAGTTACTGGAAGTGACTGCATTGTATGTGATGAAGAATGGATATCCTCAAGGAAAATTATGAAAATTAAGCTCAGGAACTCCTCCTTAGATCTCCCAATCAGCTAAACCAAAGGTGAATATGGAATTCCCGCATGAGAATTCTTTGCACTAAACAGTGTCGTAACTCTGGCTAAACAGCTGAAGCTGAAAATCAGTCAAAAGAAAAAAAAAATATGAACAATGAATGATCTCTTTGCTGCTATCTCCTCCTTCTTATCCTTTTTGAGCTTTCCCACCCCGGACCCCACTCATTGGTGATGTGACTTCCTTAAGAAGATTCCCCTTTCAAAATTGTGTTGCCCTAGTTGCTTTCCCTCCTCTTGTAACAGTGATGTTGACTTGGTCAACTGGATCTAGCTCATTTCTTTTCCCTTCTTTCACACCAAAGTGGCTTTATTTTGTCCTCCTAGTCCAATCCATTTTCACACTGGGATATTTTTTATTGTCTTCCCTACTTCTTATTTCAAAACTGGAGCAATTATAATATTCCAAGTAGCAGTGGCTAATTAGGAATATTACAGTCCTCCCCGCTCAAAATTTTCTTGCCCACAAGCAACAGTAAAGAAGGATGCTGCAAGATTTTCTCTCCCTCCCAAGTGGCATCCTCATCTGGTAGATTCCTCCATCGAATCAGATATTCTTTGATGACTCTATTTCTTAGTTGCCTCTCCCTTGTGTCTAAGATGGCTTATGGCTGCAAAATCAGGTGGCCCTCATCATCAATAGGGGGGAGATCCATGTTGGAAACTACATTCCTCCCAATGGCCTTATTGAGGCAAGAGACATGGAAGATATTGTGGATCTTGCTCCCCTTAGGAAGCTCCAACTCATATGCTACCTTACCGATACATTTGACCACCCTGTATCGCTCATAGAAATGTGGTTTGAGCTTCTCAGCTCCCTTATCCTTGAGTGTGGATTGTTTTTAAGGTTGAAGACGCAGATAGACAAGATATCCCACCTCAAACTGTCTTTCTATCCGACCACGGTCTACATACATCTTCTGCTGGTTTTGGGCAGTGGCAATGTTGTCTTTGAGTGCCTTGAGTATTTCTTGGTTCTCCTAAATCCATTCCTTTTCCCTTGGAGCTTTACTTGCCCAAAACATAACATCAGAAAATGAGAGTGCCTCATACCCATATAAGGCTTGGAATGGAGTCATACCAATAGAGATGTGGTGAGTAGTATTGTAACAATACTCTCCCAAGTGAAGCCAACGCAGCCAAGCTCTCTGCTGCCCTGCTACATAGTTTCTCAAGTAGCCTTCCAGCCACTTGTTCACTATCTCAGTCTGTCCATCATTTTGGGGGTGATAAATGTTGCTTGGAGTCAAATCAGACCCCACCAACCAGAAAATTTCTTGCCAAAATCCACCCATGAAGCGACTGTCCCAGTCCCTCATTATGGTGCTTCGGAGACCATGGAGTTTAAATACATCTCTAAAGAAGAGCTCAGCTACCTGTGAAGCAGTATAATGTATAGAAATGGCAAAGAAATCAGAGTACTTTGTTAGTCTATCAACAACTACAAAGATACAATCCTTACCCTGTACTATTGGTAAGTCGGTGATGAAGTCCATAGAGATACTTTCCCACTTCCCATCTAGAATAGGTAGTGGCTGCAATAACCCAGTAGGGTGGGTGTGTTCTCCCTTGCTCTGTTGACAAATGGTGCACTCTCTGACATGTCGAAGCACATCCTCCTTGAGACCTTCCATGAGACTCTCTCTCTGATAGCTCTGTAAGTCTTTGTGAAACCTTGATGCCCGACAAGTGGGGAATCATGTGATGCCAATAAGATCTTCTCCTTGAGCTTGGAATTCTTAGCCAAGAAGATCCAGTCCCGGTAATAGATGACCTCATCCATCATCCTAAACCTTTCATCCAATACCACCCCATTAAGTATCTCACATGCAAAGTCATCTTTGGAATACTCAACTAAAAGTTGAGCTTTCCAATCTGCGTCCATGCCCCTCAAAGATAGCGCTGTAGGCCTCTTAGATAGTGCATCAACTACTACATTACTCTTTCCCTTGAAATACTCTATGTAAAAATCATAAGCTTGGATTTTTCTCACCCACTTCTGTTGTCTCTCCTGGAGTTGTCTCTATTCAAGGAAGAATCTAAGACTGTTATGGTCAGTCTTCACCTTGAACTTCTTCCCCACCAAGTATTTCCAGAATTTGGCTAATGCATGCATGATAACCAACATTTCTTTATCATAGATGGGGTATAACCTCTCATGAGGGAGTAGATTCCTGCTCTCAAAGGCTATAGGATGTCCACCTTGCATCAAGACTGCCCCAATACCTTCACCTGATGCATCACATTCTAGAACAAAAGGTTGAGAAAAGTCAGGAAAAACCAAAACAGGACAACTACTCATTACCTCTTTGAGCTTATCAAAATCCCTCTGCACTGTAGGTGTCCAATGGAAAGCTTCCTTCTTGGTCAAGTCTGTGAGTGGTGCTGCTAGTTGCAAAAATCCTTTCAAAAACTTCCAATAATAAGTGCATATGCCCGCAAATCCTCTGAGTTCTGTAACATTCCTGGGTTCAGGCCAATCTCTGATAGCCTGGATCTTCTCCTCATGTACCCTCACTCCATCCACTCCTATGATGTGCCCAAAATACAACATCTCTGTGAGGCCAAATTCACATTTGGAGAGCTTGGCATAGAATTGCTGCTCCTTGAGGATATGTAAAACTATCTCAATATGCTGCAAGTGCTCCTCCCAAGTGCAGTTGTAGATAAGAATAACATCAAAGAAGACCAATACAAACTTTCTCAAATGACCATGGAAGATGTGGTTCATGCAATATTGGAAAGTTGTTGGAGCATTGGTCAATCCAAAGGGCATTACCAGAAACTCAAAATGTCCATAGTGACATATGAACGTTGTCTTGGGGATATCTTGCTCCCTCACCTTGATTTGATGATACCCAGATCTCGAATCAATCTTGGAGAAGTATTTAGATCCCCTCATTGAATCATCCATGAGTTCATTGATCCGAGTTATAGGGTACCTGTTCTTCATAGTCTTCTTGTTCAAGGCCCTATAATCAATGCACATCCTCAATATTCCATCTTTATTCTTTACCAAAACCACAGAGGAAACAAAAGGAATAGTATTAGGTCGGATGTGTCTTAGAGCTAGCAGCTCTTGGATAGCCCTCTCAATCTCATCCCTATAAGCCTTGGGGTGCCTATAAGGAGTGGTGATTACTACTTGGATCCATTTTTCCAACTCAATGGTGTGTTCAAACCCTCGGTCAAGAGATCTCTCTGGTGGGATATCTCCAAATACTATAGAATACCGGTCCAAGAGAGACTGAACATTTGGATGCACTGGTGAATCCTTGCCCTTCACCTCTGATATATGCAGCTCCACTGCCCATTCAATATCCCCTCTATGCAGATTTTCCTCCTTCCTGTGTGCTGAAACAACCTGAGGGGGGTATGTTTTTATACCCTTGATCTTTTGTTGTTGGCCATCCTTCCCTCCTGTCCATTCCATCTCCAAGGTTCTCCAGTTAGTGGTAAATCTCCCAAGAGTGATTAACCACTGGACTCCCAATATGACATTGGTGTCTGGAATGTCTACCATAAAGAAATGGTCTGTCAATGTGTAGTTCCCCATGGGAATGGTTAGTGCCGGGACATAGTTGGCACATTGCAAGGTCATAGCTCCTGGGACCAAAACTGAGAATCCCTCAAACTCCTCCATGTGGATTTCTCTTCTTTGTACCAACTTTGCATCAATAAAATTATGAGTGGCTCCACTATCTATCAACATAGAGACTCTTTTCCCCATGATAGTACCTCTCACCTTCAGGGTTAGATACTTTGGGACTCCTCTTAACACTGTAATAGCTCCCCCTCTTGGAGAAAAGTCTTCCATGGATTGTACAACACTGACATCCTTTTTGGAGAAGGTCTTGACATGATGTGTCCTTCCTGCAACACATTCTCCCTCCAAATCCTGAACATGGATTGTCTTCCTTGGTCTTGAGTAAGTCTCCTGCTGCAAAAGGGTTCTTGCCCTGGGCAAGATATGTTTTAGATCTCTAGCTTTCTCCACAGCTTCAAGGAGTGTGGTTGGTTTAGTGGATTTGACCAACCCTTGAAATGGTTCAGCCATCCCATTAATAAACATGCATACCTTCCTGCTCATATTGAGGTTGGATACCATCACTGAAAGTTGCAAATACTCAGCAATATAATCCTCAAGATCTCCCTCCTGCTTGAGCTTGGTTAACTTGGAAAAGTGGGCTTCCGGATCTCTTGGATCAAACCTCTCCACTAGCTTCTTAGTGAAAGCTGAATATGAAGTGATATGATGATTCCCAAGTGTTGTCAATCCATGAAACCACCATTCTTGAGCTTCCCCTTCTAGGTGCAGCACAGCTATCTTGATGGCTTGTATCTCAAAAACCTTGTTGAGTTGGAAGTATGTGTCCAGATTCTCCACCCAAGCCTTGGCTTTGCACTTAGGTGTCCCATCAAATGTGGGAAAAAAGAACCCTACCATACTGTGCTGTAGGGCTGATCCTTGCATCAAGTTCTCCTCCTTTTGATGAGGATTAATCCTCCTCCCATCCTTGATCCGACAAAACTCCTGAAAGCTCAAGTGCTCCTTGAACCCTTGATATTGGAGTTCATATTCTTCAAAATATTCTCCCAGGTTTCCCTCCTTATCTCCCCCAATTATAAATGAAGGCATGGTAGAGCGTTTTGATGCAGCTGAATGCCCCATACCATTTGCAGTGTTGCTGCTTGCCTCATGGCAAAACTCTATAGAATCCCCTTCATGTATCATCTCCTTGAGGTCCCTTAAAATGTTCTGTAGGGTTTTAAGTAAGAGATTCAAAATGTCTTCCTCCTCCATGCTGAATATAAATTTACCCCACAAGCTTAGCCAAGAGCAGAGCTCTGATACCACTGTAATCTTCCTTTTCAGAAATTTCTACAATATCTCCAATGAGGACGTTGTATAAGGAAAATCATGCAATAAAAATGAAGAAAAGGACTTGGATCCCCTTATATATGTTGTATGTAGCTTAAATATAGAATTTCATCAGAAAAAAATCATCTTAGCTACATTAAACAGATCTCCCCAGCTCATATATGCTTAAAACACCCCAATCCCACAACTTCATAAAATAGAACTGCTGAAGACTACAATAGCGTAATTTTTATTATGAAATCTACAGAAAAATATGGTTTCATACATATCTATAGCTTTCATTAATCATGGAATCAGAAATAAGAGGTTTGACCCCTTTTACAAGCACATCGGAACACCCTGGCAAGGGTTTCCGACAAAATAGAAACATACAATGCAGCACTGCAGAAAATAACGTTATACCCAGAAAATCTGTATTAAAAATATTGAATGTGATCTGAAATAGATGAATGATATAGAAATTGGCCCGAGGCCTTCCTCAATAGACCTCCCGGAGTGAAATAGACACCTCCTCCTCTGAAACAAGCACAAAATAGGAGGATTTCACCTAGCTGCTGCTGCTACTGCAGAAATGACGCAGTTGCTGGAAGTGACTGCGCTGTATGTGATGCAGAATGGATATCCTCAAGGAAAATGATGAAAATTAAGCTCAGGACCTCCTCCTTAGATCTCCCAATCAGCTAAACCAAAGGTGAATATGGAATTCCTACATGAGAATTCTTTGCACTAAACAGTGCTGCAACTTCGGCTAAACAGCTGAAGCTTGAAATCAGTCAAAAGACCAAAAAAAACATGAATAATGAATGATCTCTTTGTTGATATATCCTCCTTCTTATCCTTGGTGAGCTTTCCCACCCCGGACCCCACTCATCGGTGATGTGACTTCCTTGAGAAGATTCCCCTTTCAAAACTGTGCTGCCTTAGTAGCTTTCCCTCCTCTTGTAACGACGTTGTTGACTTGGTCAACTGGATCTAGCTCATTGCTTTGCCCTTATTTCACACCAAATTGGCTTTGTTTTGTCCTCCTATTCCAATCCCTTTTCACACTGGGATATGTTTTATTGTCTTCCCTACTTCTTATTTCAAAAATGGAGCAGTTATAATATTCCAAGTAGCAGTGGCTAATTGGGAATATTACAGATCAAGTGAATTAAATATTAATTAATTCAAATGTAGTGATCTCACATGCAACTGATTCTTTTACTATTATTAACTGTATGCATGTCAGATCCAGTGGAGACCCAGTTGAGATCTAGGTGGAAGGGAAGTGTAACTATTAGTTGTGATATTAGCAGGCTACCCAGGTGTAGTTAAAACACCACAAGATGCCCATGATACTTAGCGCAGTTGAGGAAGGCTGAAATTATTTATGATTAAGGATTTCATTCATCAGGAACTACGTGAGCAAGGCAGGTTGTTTGGAGGCAGTAAATTGGCTAAGGGATTTGCCAAATTTTGCATGGCAATGTGAGAAAATTAGCCGATGTAATAAGAATTCTTGTAAGAAGAGTTTTGTATGTAATTGTTTCATGATTCCTTGTGGAATATACAATATATGATAGAGGGGTTTTGAGCAGTAAGCTTTCCCCGAGAATATCTGGTGTTGTGGTTTTGATCTATTCTTATTTGCGTCATGTGATTGGCAATTGGGTTGTTTTTAATTCCGCAAAATATTTTTAGAAGCGATTCAGTATTTATCTTTAGTACATTGCTAGATCGAGTGAATCCAAGATATACATGCATATTGTATAATTTCTATAGATGAAAACCCTTACTGAGGTCTAACTCTACACATATCCTAGAAAAAGTAAAAATTCCTTTTGTAACTTTGTCTGCAACCACCTTTAAGAACTTCTCGAAAGAGTTATTGATTCCTTATAAGACTTTATGATGCCAAAAATGCAAAGGGAGGTTATGCATCTTGACCCACACTAGAATTTTGGAAACCACCATGGTATTAGTATCAAAACCCAAAAACCACATAATCATAAAAATACCCACACTATCCCAGAACCATGGACCCTCTTTTAAGACATAATCTAGGCCTTATGGTTGGCTTCCTATATAAGAGGATAACTATTTTTTATTTTAGATATTTTCTAGCATAATACAAGTCCATTTGAATACTACATCATAAATCAACATATAATTTTCTAGATAAGAGATATTCCCAAGAGTCAGGGATATCTATGATGACCACAACTATTGATAGAGATATAGTAGGTTGGTTTTCTATATTCACATGTAAAACCTTGATTATACGACAAACCTTGATTTCCCTTGAATCAATGTCATAAATGTACCCATACAACCTTATGATTTTTAATCCCAATTAATTCATGGCTTTGAAAGACATCATGCTAGTTTAGGCACCTGAGTCCAACATACAATTATAGAGGAGAAAATCGTTCACTATTAAAGTGGTGAAGAAAGGAGGTTGTCCTTTATCACAATTCATTATATGTAGCATGATTGGAGGATCTTCTTCCTTATGGTTTCATAAGGCAAAAGACTATTTTAAGTTGATTGTGTCATCAGATGAATCCCTAATGGCCCTTTCTAGAATAACACAAGGAAGAATAGTGAGATATTTAGAGAATTTTTTACAATGGGAATACTATTGCATCCTTTATTTTTCCAAAACATTAAATTCGTGTCACAATAGATATATATGTTTAGAGTATTTTGGGAATCATTTCCTTGAATGCTTGATCTACACTTTTACAAAATCATCACATGGATTAATGACATTTGTGGTTTATGTTGCAAATAATCCCTTGATAATTTTTTCCTCAATTTCGAAAGCACATTCATTATCTTGGGCAAGGTCATTAGGGACTTAATTTGTAAGAAAGAAAGAAAATTGACCTTTAAAGGTGTCAACATATTTTAAGAGGAAAAAAACATCATTAGATCTTTAATAATGAACCTTATCAATCCATCAAACCTTTTTTTAAAGCTTATAACATTATATGAATCCTCCTTTGTTATATTATGAAATTGAGTTAACAAGAGACCTACATCCATTTCTATTTTCCATCTTTAGGTGAAAACATCTTGAAAATATTGCCAAGACTTAATACCTTTCTTAGGGGATCTTTGTACCAAGTTCGTGTGTAGAAAATAATCTTATTATCACATCTTCTGTCACATATACCCCTACATTTGTATCACATGCCTCTGAGAAAAAATTGAAACACTCTTCAATAATGATGGTATCATCTTCAGAAAATTTAGGTGGCCACTTCTTCAATTCCTTTCTCATTTTATTAGGAAAACCTGGATTTTTAGACATATCGAGGGGCCTAAAGGCATGTTCAATACATTTTCATGCAAACATTATCCTAGAAATATTACCAAAATGGGAGCTATGAATGGAGAAATTATCTTGTGTCTTCTTTCATAGGCCTTAATTCGATTATAGTACACAATTTTTACGTTCATGTGCAAATGTGGAGTCATGAGATGAGCACACCGAAATTGTCTTTGATGTTTCTCATCAAAAAAGGGTTGAGGCATAAACTTTAGATCTCAAGGAGAAGGACTCAACTCCTTCTCAATAATGATGCAAAAATATTACAGCAAAATCTTGCATATTAGTTCAAAGTCTCAGTAGTTGATTAAAGAAATGAGAAACATGGGAGAATTACCATTGTCACCTCAGCCTCTCGATTTCCTGAACTCAACCTCCTGGAAATAATCTCTAAATTTCCATTCACTCTTCCTCCCTTCTCTTCTTTTTATTTGAGCCTCCCGCTCTAGAGAAAATCACATCCTCCACTTGTGTATCTTCACCTCTCCCTTAGGATCATTTTATAACTTATTTAAGCCAAATACCTAACCCTATTAATTTAAGTTATTTACGATTGAGATTAGATCTCACCCTCATTGGAGATTAATTATCGAGATCATATATAATTCACTTAAATAAATTTATTATTTATCCTCACTACTTTGGCTTAATATTCCACAATAAGTAATTGACTCTAATTATGTAATTTTTCTAAGTTAGACTTAGGATAGAAGTCATAAATCACTTACTTCACCAAGTAAGTACCCAAAGAGGCAATCAACCATCTCATACATGCTAATACACCAAGATTGTGTAGCACACCTTCCAAAGCTACCAAGGACTTCAATACTCCCTACTAACAAGGAAGGGATTCTTCACCACCCCCGGCTTATCCCTGTAAAGCGCGAGCTTTCCTTTCACTGGAGGCTTGTTGAGAATATATGCCACCTAATCCTCTATGGAAATGTACTACAATCTCACAACACCTATCTGGACCCTATCTTCGATGAAGTGATATATAATATCTATATATTTGGATCTTTCATGAAACATATGATTTTCGGGGAGCTTAATGCAACTCTAATTATTACAGTGAATCACCATGATATCTAACTCAGGGAAAAAAAACCTCATGATCATATTGTGAAGCCATATGGCTTCACAACTTGCTATACTCACTACCATGTACTATGCCTCTATTTAGATAAGTGCCACTAACTGTTGCTTCATGCTACACCACATGATCGTGGTTGTTCCCAAGATGAACAATATATAAACATGGATTTTTTATCCACAACACTCCCATCCCAATAAGAATTTTTGTACCATACAAATATACTCCACCAACTCTAACATATATCAATCCAAATTCCATTATACCTCACATGTATCTCAACACAAGCTTCATTACTACCTAATGAACCTGTATCGGCTCCACGATGAACTCGTTGAGTGTGTTCACAAAAAAAAAATTGGCTTAGGGTTGACCGTATACATTAAGTAACCAATAAACTACATATATAATGTGGGATCCACCTACTCTCCCTTAAAAGCACTTAACTGCTTCAAGTTGGTGGGAATAGATGTAAACATTGGCCTACAATCCTCCATCTGAAATCTCCTTTGTATCTCAAATACACAATTTTCCTACCCTAGGAAAATCAATCCTTGCTTCCACCACACCTACAATCCTCATGAGCTTCTTCGATCTCATCAAGAAGATATTTTCAACATAGAGTATCAGGATAATACGTTCACCCTCAAAAAGTACATAATACAAGTTGGAGTCCACTTCACTCTTAGTGAAGCCCAAACCAAGAAGACATCCATCAATCTTGACTGACCATGCACACAAAGCCTACTTGAGCCCATAAATGTCCTTCTTCACCCTACATGCATGATAATTTATCCCATGCACCTAAAAGCCTTGAGTTTTCTCAATATACATCTCTTCCTTAATCACCCGATTGAGGAAGGAAAACTTCACATACATATGATGTATCCTCCACTTCATCTATAAAGAAAAAAAAATGACCACCCTAATGTATGAATATCTGGTGATAGGAGAAAATTTCTACTCCTATTCCACTCCTTCCTTCTGGGAGAAACCTCTCACCACGAACCTTGCTTTGTAATTCTTGACAATGCCATCAGTTGCATCCTTAATCTTGAAGATTCATCAAGAAGTGATCACAAAATTTCTCTCTGGCCTCAACACTATATCCCACACATCATTCCTCATGATGGAGATATACTCCTCCACCACAACATCCCTCCAGACCTGCTAATCTACAACCTCCACAGAAGTGAAGGCCCATACTCACTTATGCTACTCGTTAAGGAAAAATAACTAGAAAATATTGTTGGTAGTCTAATCTACCTAAAAGTGCTACTATGTACCTCCACATACTCCTCAACATACCTCAAGGTCTACTCAGACCATCTCGGCCTTCTCCTTCTAGTCGAAAAAGCCACTCTCTCCTCCTCCTAATATATAGGTTGTGTCCCTACTATTGATACCTACTCAGCCTTAGGAGCCTCTTTCTCCTAATCCTCTACCCCTTTTGTCTCCACATCAAGAGACCTCCTAAAATTACCTCCCTCCTCAAATCCAACATCCCAACTAGTTATGACTCTCCTTTTTCCTAGAATTTATACCTTATAGTCCTTTGAGACCTAATTATAGTGCAAAAAAATTCCCTCTTTGATGAGGGCTCCGGCTTAGTCCTTTTCTCAATTAGGACGTGGACATAAAATAGTCTACCACAGTTGTGCAAATAACATGCCTTCGGTCTCACTCCTCTAAACATATCCTTAGAAGTCTTTTCATCCAATACTCTATGAGGATTTGTTTTCTGTAAATAAACAAATGTATTGTAGGTCATTTCCCACAAAATCAAAGGCAAGTCTTAATCATAGATCGTTGCCTTTGTTTCTCCCACTATGGACTTGTTCTTCCTTTGGGAAACCCCATTTTTCAGAGGGTTGTAATCATTATGAGTTTCTTCTTGATCCCTACCTCCTTTTAGAAATCCTTAAACTTATTGGAGGTATACTCACCCCCATTATCTGATCTCAATACCTTAATATTCTTTCTGATATGGTTCTCCATTAGAGATTTGAACTCTTGAAACTGATTGAAGGTCTCATCCTTAGTATTTAGGAAGTAGACCCAATTCTTCCTAGAATAGTCTCCCATGAATGTCACAAAGTAGCTAGACCCTGTGATTGATTCCACTGACATGGGACAACATATATCTTAATGCACCAAGCCCAATATCTCGTTGGACCAGGTATCACTGTGAGGAAACACTACCTTGGAATGCTTACTAAGTACACATACTTTGCACACTCTCTCTCGCTCCACCCTAGTCTTTAAAAAACGTGTAACCATCCTCCATAACATAGGAAGATACCTGTAGTTTAGGTGTCCCATTCTACTATGCCAAAGCTCACTCTAGTCGTCACTCTCATGTATGAGATCCTTCACTAGATATCCTCTCAACAGATATAGGTTGTTCTATTTTCTCCCAATTACTTACCTATTGTTGGGATCAACTCCTTTTAGGCCAAAAAATACTTCACCACTCATGAAGCTAACCTCTATTCCTTTGTCCTCCATGGCTTTTCCAACCTCAGTACAAACATGACTTGGTTCACCTCAATGATACCCTCTGCATCCATTTGAAACTCAATGTCTCCAATGCCCTATACTACATACTTGGTGTTGTCTCCAAGCTCCACATGTAGGTATATAGGCTCTTTGGCCATGTTAGTGAAAATATATCAAGATCTCGTAATGTGACGAGATGCTCCATTGTCCACAAACCACCCACCTCTCGTAATAATTCCAGAAATCCATGAAACCAAGGCAAAATTATTCTCAAATTTTGCAATAAAAATACATCTTTGTTGTGGTTGTCATAGATATATTTCCCTTTCCCTGCTTCCCATTTGGACATTGTTCGAAAAAGTGACCGAACTTATGACATGAAAAGAATTCTACTTTGCTCATTTCCTTCTCCTTTTTACCTTATGAAGATCCTCCTCCATGCTAGTTCTCCTTGGCCTTCCCTTTTCCCTTATTCACTTACATAACAAGAGAAAGTTCCTCATCCCCACCACCACTCCTACATTGTCCACCAATTATTGAACTCTCCCAAATTTATATTTGGTGTATTCATCCCACAATTGGCTTCAATCAAGAAGTTGTTGTCTAGCAAGGATCTCGTCCAAAAAGGTGGCTCATTTCTTAATGTGGCCCTTCAAACAAAGTTATTTTCACTAGGTATAAATCATTGAATGGTCCAACTCCCACAGCTAATATCTCATCATGAGCTTGTTGGATCTTGGTGAGATATGGGGTTATGGCCTTTGATATGTTCATCCAGATGCTATTCAACTTCACCGACAACACCATTATCCTATTATCATTTTTACTATGATAAATAATTGTTAAGGCTACCCACATCTTACGTGTTATGTCCTTCCTTATGAAGAAATATATTATCCCTCACACCATCCAAGAGAATACCCATTGCTTTCGCATCCTTCAAATTATACCTGGTTTCTTGGGTAGGGTCAAAAGGAACTCAGATCTTTGAGTTTGTAAAATCCCACAAAATATTCATTTTCATAACAACAATGATTTGATCCTCCCATGCACTAAAATTAGCGGCCCCATAAAACCTGTCTTCATATCTCAATCCCATTGATTCCATTTCACAAATCGACCTTGGCCAAAAAATCCTAGCCGCAAAATAAAATTACTGTTAAAAAAAAACTTGTTGTTGTAAAACACTTGTGATTTCATATCTCTCCCTCAAATTTTCCAATATGAGTCCATTTTTATTTATACCTCAACAATTTTTTATTTTATGTTGTGAAAAAAAAAAATTGGTATTTAACTTTTGAAAGAAAATATTGCAGTGAAAATTAAAATTAGAGATATAACTCACATCACAATAGTAAGTATACACCCATACAAAATTTCTTTCATCAAAATACTTGGGAAAACCTAGGCCTAGACCCAGAGAAGAAAATACACTAAAAAATGCACTTTTGGAACCTATAACTCAACCCCACTCGAAATGTTGGCCCACCAAAAAAGTGGCCTCCTGAATAATTTTGACCTAGAGAAACTCAACCTCCACCACCAGTAAATTGACCCTCTCCTTTCCTCCTCGTATGTCCATAGCGTACTCAAGAAAATTGACCCACTAGATAAATCAACCTCTCCACAACTCGACCTACTTTGAGATTCAAATATTTGACCTCTTCATTTCCTAAACTTGATCTACTAGAAATACTCTCAAATTTTCCCTACACTCTTCCTCCCTTTTATTCAGTTTAGCTAAGCCTCTCGCTCTAGAGAAAATTACTTCTTTCACTTGTGTGTCTTCACTATTCCCTTAGGCTTATTTTATAACTTCATTAAGCCAAATACCTAACCCTATTATCCTAAGTGATTGATGATTCAGATTAGATCTCACCTCACTTGAGATCATATCTAAGTCACTTAAACAATTTTATTATTGATCCTTATTACTTTGGCTTAATAGTCCATAATAATTATTTGGCTTCAATTATTGTACTTTTCTGAAGTTATACTTGGGAAAGAAGTCATAAATCACTTAATCCGCCAAGAAAGAACCCAAATAAGTAATCGACCATCTCCTACATTCTAAGACACCAATCTCACGTATAAGACCTTTTGAAGCTACCAAGAACTTCAACAGTGACCCCTTCAAACGAAGTCAAGACCCCCCTATGACTTCTTCTTCTATTTCCACCAATCTAAGAGATTAAACAATTAGAGTTTATGGCGTATTTGAAATTTATTTCTAGATTTGAATACAAAGGGTCATATGGCTCTTTTAAAGGCTTAGGTCAACCAATATATGCTCAAGGAAGGCCCCCAAACACACATAGTCAAGAAATTAGACTTTGCTGAAGTAAAATAGCATGAAAAATTAGAAATTGAATCAACACATAAACCCAAAATATATGATAATAAAATTATTTATTTAGGGCTATTATGAGATTATATAAGACAATCAATTACAATAATTTTATGTAGTAAGAGAGCATATAAAAATATTAAAACCCTAGACACTAACCCTAAATTGTAACTGAAAAATACACCTCAAATAACACTTTTGGTTTTCCAATATGTTTAAAACAATTTCTAACCCTAGGGAAATGGCATTCAAGTTAAATGATGTTGAAAATAAATTGATGTTGCTATAATTTAAACTTAATTTACCCTAAAATAATAAAAAATGATTTTTAAAATATAAGTGATTGTCACAAGAGAGATGCTTAGTGCCTTTCTCAATCTGAGGCTAATCGAGTCAAGGATAGACAAATTTGGGAGAAAAGGGGTATAGATGTAGATTCAAAGAATAAGAGAGACAAATATGTGCCCCCTTATAATTCTAACCTTGGTGTCATGCAATTTCAAAGATAAATAAAGGAGGGAGCTCCACAAAAATGACCTCAACGAACTTAATGAAAATAATTGTCTAGGGAGAATAATGAGAGAAAAACATCAACAACACTTTGGTGAATAATTAATAATCATTATCCATTAACTTAAAGAATATAAGTGTACATTAATTAGCATGCATCCATCAAAGTTCAAAATAATTATCCCTGAAAAGAGAATCCATACACATCACAAGTCTCCCAAAGAAAGTTACTCAACTAGGCCTCCATAGTGAACTAGAGAAGAATATACTAATCCAAGGTAATTAATCGCTCCATAATGTTAAATGATCCAAATGAAGGCCAATGCTCCCCTATTTATACAAGGGAAACTAATAATTTGGTCTGAATAGGATAATATCCATTAAAAGCCATAAAAATGCTTAATATCCATGTTACATGGTGGAAAACTCTCAAACCGACCCCGAAATGTGCCTTCGGAATGAAGATACTGATCCAGGTAGATATTGGTGGCCACCTACCTATTCCAATTGGCTCACAACACAATTTTCTACCAATTTCCCACTTTTCAGCACAATTTTCCATTTTTCCATTTTTCTATTTTTGGCAGCTTTGAGGGCCTGAGCTTCATGAGTCATTTTAAGGCCCTCAACAACATTTTTAGAGGAAATGAGTAAACATGAGTTGAGGACTACGGTAGCAGTTGAAATTTGTTCTCCTCGGATAGAATTTTCTAACAACATATCGTGCACACCAAATAAAGATCGTATGCCAAAGTCACGAACCTGAGAGGTTGATGTTCCAACCTACCACATCGGGGCTCATAAGCCTTTGGCACTTCAACTCCTAGGGTTAAGGTTTTGGATGTTTGTGGTTTCTCCATTGTAACATAGTTCAAGAGGCACATATCTGTCACATCTCTTCTCAAATATAAGCTACCTTTGTTCAATATAGTTTGCATCCTTTGTGCATGTAAACAATTTCAATATTTCTATTTATTAATCGAAGTTCAGTTTTAGTGCATCTATGTGTTTATATTTTAAATTGTTGGCATTGTAGTGTTCACATTGACGTCAAAAGGGTCATGGTGTTGCTTTTAATATGTATTATTTCAATCTGATGATGTTGGTAATCCTCCTCATGATGAGTGCGATGAGTGTTGGATTGTAGCAATGGTCAGCTTGTTGGTCTTGTTGGTTGGCATTAATGTCAACTTGGTTGTGGCATGATTTAGTGCAGGGTTTGGAGACTATGTATAGATGTATGGAGGGTGTGTTATAATGGTTTTTTATATGTTGATGATGTTTCTATAGGTGTTGGAAGCATTAACGGTGTTTCTACTTGTGTTGGAGGTGTCCCTACATGTGCTGGAGGTAGTTGGATGAATTGATGTTATTGCAACAGTTGTTGGAGAGGTTTTTATTATTGCTTGAGGAGATGCAGGTGCTAGTCTTAATGATGGTTTTGGAAGATTAAAGTCCTTGTTTAAAATGTTATTATGTGATTTTTACACCATTTTTTGGTCATCTAACCTATTATCATTAGATGGACCCAAGTACATCATGTAAGACCAATTTTACTCCAAGAAAAATTGCTTTCACTATGAAAATAACTTAATAAAACACCTTTATTAAGATTTTGTGGTCTAAACAGGAAACCCCATAAGGAAATATTAAATAAATATATATTTGTTTGACTTTCCCCAAGAAATAATTAGTTAAATAGTAGTTTAATTAATATTTCTAGTTATATTTAACCCAAAACAAAGAAATTAATTAGATAAATCATTATTTATCTTATTATTTTCTAAAGAATAATTGTTTAAATCTTATTTAAATAATATTCTTTGTTAAATATGACTAATTCACCCTTAAATAATTAAATAAATCATTATTTATTTGATTATTACTCAACCATATCCTTCAAATGACTCAATAAATCATTTATTTATTTATTATTACTTAATCACATTCTTAAAATGATAAATAAATCATTTATTTATTTATTATTTACAAATAAGGGGATTTGACTCAAGTCAAATTCCTTTTCCCTCCAACAAATATAATAAAATATTCCATAAAAGTTGGATCTTGATTTGGTTAATAATATTTTAATTATGCACCAATATCTAGACTAACTCAATATTTTATTATAAATAGAAGGGTTTTCCCATTCATTTGTCACCTTTTGTTGCCTAAAGATCACTCTGGATCTCAACTCTTGGTCTGGCTATTGATCCATTATCATAGCCATATTTTTCCATTTTTTTCTGGGTTTTCTACACCATCAAGAGAGAGGAATTCTAAATCTGAAGTGATGAGGACTTACAAGAACCCATCCCATTGAGGATAACAGGGAACACCCTCTTGTGTTTTCCTCCCAGGTGCCATTAATAAAAATTTCATTGGATATATTCTTGTCTTGTCTATTGGATCTATGGAGTAAATCTTATTTTTCTACTGTTTAATGTCTTCTAATGCACAGATCTATATTTTTGCAGCATTTGTCTTGATCATCTAACTATAGATCTGAAGATATTAGCAGTCATTTTTGTTGTTAGGGTTGTTTTTTATGCACAGCTAAAGTGGTCTTTTTTCGTACATCTCGAATCAGGATTCATACTAACAACTGGCGACTCCACACGGGGTTACCATTACGACTGCTGCCATTTTTCAGCCCCTTGTTTTGCTTATTCTTTATGTTTTTTTTAACTCATAAAACCCTAAAACGATAAAAATTCTAACTTTCATGTGTTTTCGAACCCATTGCGCAGGTGAACGACATCAGCCACAACTGAGACGACAAATTTTTCTGAAACCTGCCGTCGAGAGTGCCGGAAGTGTAGGTCGCACTTTTCTGCCCAAAACCTGCGACCTGGACCTCTAGGGCGCACTTTACAGCCCAAAAAATGCGACCTATGCTGAAAACAGGCCAAAAATTGCGACCTGGACTTTCTGCAGAGATTTTTCTGAAAGTTTTATGGGTTTGCTGACCCTTTGTTCAGGGTTGTCTGACCTTCGTCTCCGCCCGTTTTGGACATGTACTTGTTCTTTTTCTCTCAACTAAGTGGGAACCTATCCCCCTAGGGCTTCAGTAGCCTCCACTTTTTGTGGAAGAGTGTTTGTTGTTGCAGGTTGTCTGAAATTTCAGAGTCTTCAGCCGTTTTTTCAGATCTGATACCTCATCTTCAGATCCACTTCAGATCAGCTTGTTATCCATCCAAATCTCCTCTTTTAGCTTTTTTTGGGTTTTCCTTTAGGGTGCACTCCGCTTCCCTCCTGGAGATAACCTTTCAACACCTCTTTTTACAGAAATTTTCCTCTGATTTGTTGTTGTTTTCGGCACCACTTTCCAACAGATTTTGTCTTTTAGATCTCTGTCCCTCTTGACCCAAGATCTATTAGCCTTTTTTAGTGTGTTTAGATTTTTTTTTTTCTCACCTATAGACTAATTGTTGAGAGATCCGCCTCCTTGGGTTTAGATTATTGCATTGTTAGCTGTTTATTTTTTGTTTTGCAGGCCTATATACTATCTTTTGCAGGTTTATTCACAGCTCTACAACACATTTTTTATTTTCTCCAAAAATGTCTGGGTTTAAAAATTAAAATTTACACACTTTTACACACACAACCTAAGTGAAAAAGGGCTTGGTTAACACCTCCAAGAAAAGACTCTAAAACATTGAAATCAATTGATCCTACACCTCTCTATCCTTGTTTCGACATTGTAATCAGTTGATCCTGCACCTCCTTGCCCTTGTCGGTCTCTTTTTCCTTTGTGTCGTGTTTGTGTCGTCACCATTATGCCACCAAGGCATTCATCACGGAGACTTCTTGGCCGTCATCCTCAGTTTCCGGTAGGGAGACTTACTCCTCTGCATAGGATTTGAGTTAGTCCTCAACCGAGTCCACACTCTGACTCTTCTTCTGGTCCTTTGGGTTCTCCTTCTCGTTCCGCCTTCAGTTCTCCCCCTGTCACCTTCACCATGTCTGGTGCAAGACCTGATACTGGTGGTAACCCCGGCCCTCCCGCCAGGAATACCACTAGTGGGACCGCAACAGACACTACCCCGGCTGCACCCTTGCTCACTTTCATGGCAGGCCTCAGCATCCTCGACTTCGACCAGTTGATAAACAACCCTATACACCATGACGCTAAGTGGACTGTGTTGGCCACCTATAAAATTTGTTCTATCAAAAGGTGGCCAAAACATTGTTGGAGCCTTCAAGAAACAGTTTTTATGTAGAAATGTTATCTCTTGAAGACTCTTGAAGGCCTCATGCCTCTGTCCAAATATTCATTACTGTTCTCATTTCATACTTAGAAATTTTGCTGATTTCAAAGCCAAAACACTGCTGCAAACACCATTTTCCCCCTCTCCCCTCTTCCAAAACTAACCTCATTTTTATCCCTCCATTTCCCATTAAAATCCCTCATTTCCATGTTTTTCCCCTTTCCCCTTCATCAAAATCCCTTTGATAAGGTTTAAGACCCTTTCTTGCCTTATTGAAACCCCCAACAATCATTGAAAATCTATGAAAATCACATTTTTTATGTATTATAGACTTAAGCCCCCTTGGGCTAAGTCTTTAACCCTTCCCCTCCATATGCCCTGGCACTAGAACCAGGCGTTGACAATCCACACGCTTATCACATTGCCCCATGTCGATTAGCCCTCCATTCTATCTCCCCTAGTTATATTATCTCCCATGCACCCAGAGGCCCCTCACAGGTGCTAAATCCATTTTCATAAATACAAGTTTTCCCAACCAAAACCTTTGTTATAATTAATTTTCGGGTCTAAATGTTTTTGTCATTATATTAAAAGAAAAACTAGGTGGAATCCATCGCACCGCTTTCAAGCAGAAGGCGGTTTTTTCCCGATCGGCAGCGATTCCATTCATCGCCTAACGCGTGGCCTTGAGCACTGTTGAAAAACTGCCCTCATTGCGCGTTAAAGTTCGGAAATGGGCTCGGTGCGATATTGACGTACACCATCTGATCTGAGGCCACTCATCGGACGGTGATCGCTCTCTGAAGATGCATGTGCGATAACTCAGGGTATGGCACGGTGTTTAAAGGATCTCTGTCGTCGATCTGATTTGCAGATCGACAGACCACACTCGATCGCCCTGATCCCCTCGTCCACAGCGGCAGCCAGTGGTCCCAGCGCCACATCAGCATCCACGCGGCACATTTTTGAGGCGAATCTTTATTGTTTCCTCGCACAGTCAACAAATCCGAACCTAGGAAATTATATCCAGCGTGGTTTTATTAAAAGGTTTTGAAGTCTGGGCATGTTTTATAAGGTTGTTCAGTGCCCAATCTCCACCGTTGATCGCGTGGGCCGATCTCATCCGACGGCCCACATGTCTCCCATTCCCAAACCCATTCTTCCGCCACCTTTTTGTCAAAACGAAGGTTTTAGCCCATTTTTCTCCTATTTTCAAATAAAATAACTCATTCACTTTGACTTTCCGCCCTCGCTCCCGACCGTCGATCTTTGCGCGATCGACTTTTCTGATTTAATCTCCCCCTTTGTTCTCCTCTAACCTCCTCTGATCAATCTCGACCGTTGGATGATGCCATCCAACGGCCACGCTCACTCCACATGCCTTCTGATGCAGTAAACCCATACATGCAAGATTTTATAACTGTTTTTCGTATTTTGCAGGGTTTAAAGATTTTTTCTTCTATATCTGAAGAAAATTCAAAGGCAGAGGGTGATGATTCTTCCGCCTTCGATTCACCAGAGAAAATCATTCGCAGGGTTTAAAATTCACGTTTCATCGGTGTCTCATAAGGAATTGATGCCATATCACCCCTGCGCAGCCCTGTATACTAGCAAAACATAGTAAATCAAGCACCAATCAAAGAGTATCAGTGTCGAAGATAGAACACACAAGAATAGGAGATTGAAGACCTAAAACACAGATCTCAAGTAAATTAAAGGTGTTTTAGGGAAAGACAAAGACATATGTCGAGCCGAGAAAGCCTCCACCACCATAAGCAGAGGCCAATTGAACCCTCTCCAGCTCTTAAAGACACCTGCAACCTCACATGAATCAAAGAAGTTTTAGTCACTACCAGAACAAGAGGTGTTTGCCTAAAGACAGCTGAACAATTAATGCAAATCAAAAATCTTATCTCTAATTGTTGGAAAAACTATTTTAAACGATTAAGAATAGCCCAGAAGCAGATCTTTTTCGATCATTAGGCCTCTAAAGGCGAAAACAAAGTTATGAAGTAGAATTAGAAATTATTACATTCATGCATTATGCCTTGCCCGGTTCCCAAAGGCCAGGAATTGCATTGATTACATAATTAATGATACTTGACCCCTAGGAAATCCTCCCACCTCCTCATTCTTCTATAAATACTTATGTAGAAGATGAGCCAATGTTGGTCTCTAGACATCTGACTGTATGTAATAGTTCTCTGAAGTTACTGATGCCCTGTGTGCAATTTGAATATACATAAGCTAATATGAGAAGTTTGAAGTTGTAAAGACCCACCGGCTTGCTAATTGTGGTTTGAACATCAAATACAAGCTGTTGATTCATGGGATCCTGATTTGTGTTAATGGTGATGTGTTCCTCACTGTCAATTGTTATTTTCTTTAATGTTTTCACTCTGTTCACTTTCTCTGATAAGGAGCAACAAACATAGAGCTAGGAATTATTCTCAACAGTACCCTACTCTTACTGAAAGCTTTATTTTCTATGTTTTCTTCATTTGAAATTTCTCTTGAAAGAGTATATTAAAGCAGGTTGGTTTTAAAGCACCTGTCTGATCTAGATTGCTCTTTGTGATGATTATCTATGTTTTCCTTTAGAATATGCTGAAAGCAGGTTGGTTTCGAAGCACTCATCTGATCTTAAGCTATTCTAATTGTTCTAAAAATGTTTTTAACTGAAATTACTTCAATGCAGGGTAGTTTAAAAGCACTTACCTGATCTCAGAATAATTTTGTGTTTTGTTTCTCTAAGTACATGCCAAAGCAAGATAGTTTTAAAGCACTTACTTGATCTCAGGCTGTTCACTGTTCTTCATTTGTGTTCTCCATTTCCTATCTATTTCATTCCATACAATCAACTTAAGAGATCCTTTGAAATAAGTGACTTGCCCCATGGATCCTTCTTGAAACTTGTTGTCCAATTAAAATCCTCCTGTGACTCCATAGCCCAATGGGTTAAGCTGTTTTTCACCCTTTCTATCAGCCGAATCATTCCTTCATTTTCATACATCTTCACCCTTTATTATGAATTGCCTTCACCTTCATCATGTCTTTTCCCAACCAAAATAAACAAAACAAACCCATGCTCTTTATAACTAGCCTAATATCACATTTCAGGCTTTAAAGATCACATCTTTAAACTCATTCATAGAGAGATCCCTCTCTGGATTCAGGAGGGCTAGATCCTTGAATCCCAAAGTGGTTTGATGTTGTCTTATCTTTTGTTTTTTGTCAATGGCCAAATCATAGGAACCCCAACATAATGGCGACTCCACTGGGGAATTTGAGTGTTTTTGGGTCTAGATACCTTTAAAGACCTCATAAAACCCTTGATTCAATAAAATTGTGCAGTGAGTAAAAAGCAGCCTTTTCAAGCACTACCAAGAAATGGTAATCATGATGAAACTTGTTTGAATTAGTGACAAATGAGGAAAACCCTAGGATTCTCATAAGGCTTTATCTAACCTTGAAAAATCAGCTAGCTTAGCCATAAGAGCAAACTGTCTTTGTCTCATAACCGTAGCTAAGTTTTGAAACAAAGTTAGGACATTCTTGGAAACCACACAACTGAAAAATAACTCAAAAAACACAAAAATAGTTCACATTGATATTCAATAAACATGGTAGTGGACCATAACACCTTTTACCTCCAAAAGATCTAAAAACTTCCACTTGGCGACTCCACAACATTGCAGACCTTAAGACTCCACTAGGAGGACCCTAATCATTATAAAACCATTAAAACTCAGTAAGAGGGCTTTAGGATTAAAGTTCTCTTAGCAAAAGATCAGTTAAACCGCTCAAAGATTGTCATATCTAGTTAACACTTTTCTTGTTTAGTTAGGTCTAAAAAACACAGCATAGTGGCTTCTAGAAAGACTCACACTAGAGCCTATCCTGACCCTGATCCACCTGAGATAGTTGATAACCCAAAAAGTATCCTTAGGAAGTCTCCTAGGATTAAATTATCAACTGTTTTTGGATCACCCTTAAGAGCTAATTCAGTTCCTGAAAATCTTTTAGCTCTACCACAATCACAAGTTGACTTAGTGAATCCCTTTAGAACTAGGTCTCTTGATGATTTAGATAAGTTAGATTCTGAGTATTCACTTTCATCTCCTGAAACAAGTGAACATCCTGGTAACAGAGAAGCAACACCTCTTGATTTACATTTCCTTCACAACTTAGGTGTCTCTCATCCAAGATCAACTCAGCAATCTACTCCTGGTCCATCCACTTCTGCTCACCCTACATCCATTGTTCAAACCACTCCGTTCCAGCCCACTTTCCCTCCTGTTAATCCACCTCCACCACATATCATGGCAACATGGTATGCTCCCTTAGTCCTTCCTGTACCATTAGTCAATCTTCCGCAGGACTATCAGTCCAAAATTCCATTATATGATTCTAGAAATGCTACAACTACATCACAACATATGGATAAGATGAATGACTACTTTGACGGAAATGAAATTGATGATGATTTTGTCAAGCTTAGATTATTTGCTCAAAGCTTAGGAGGGGAAGTCAGAAAATGGTTTAAAGGCTTAACCCCTCATAGTATCAATTATCTCCAAGCCTTCCATCAGACATTCTTAAACAAATGGGAAGTAAAGAAAAACCCTCTCCAAGTCCTTTCTAATTACAAGAACCTCCATAGAGACACGGGGGAAAGTGTACAAGCTTATTGTACCAGATTTAATAGTGTATATAATGCACTTGCCCCAGATCTAAAACCTCCACAAGGCTCAGCTTTAAACAAATTTCCTAAAGGGTTTGACCCTGAGATGGCCTATCAACTGAGAGAGAGAGATCCTGCAACTCTTGAAGAAATGCAAAAAGGTGCTCTTGTTGTAGAAGTAAACTTGATGGAGAAGAGAGCAAGAATGAAAAATCAAAAGAGAGTGTCCTTTAGAGAGGAATCTACACCCTCTACTTCCAACTCAAAAATGGAGAGAATGATGGAGGAAATGATGAGGAAAATGAGCATCCTTGAGAGAGCACAAGCAAGTCAAAACCAAACTGCTCCTCAAAACAAAAACCAGAACCAGAATCAGAATTTTAGAAGGAGCCAACCTCCAAACAGACCTAGGGAAGATGATCAACAGATCACTCCTCCTTTTCATCAAAACTATATAAGTGAGGTTGAGGAAATAGATGAGATAACAGAGGAAGATGATATCAACATGCTGTGGGTATATAATGATGACTTTGAGATTCATTATGATAGAAAACAATGTCTTTATACACCTTATGATGACAAAAGAGATGATGATGAAATTTATTTTCAAGACATGGAAAATGTCATCATAGAGTCTAAAAAAGAATATGACCTTAGAAGCAAAACCAGTCAAAAAACTCCCAACACCAAAACCTCTGACAAATATTCACAAAATAGCACTACAACCAAGCCTAAAATTTTCAAACAAAAGGATAAAACAGTGGTTATGAATTCTGATAAAGGTAGGGAGAAAGGCACTCAAAACAATGAAAAACAGAGTGCGGACATTAGTAGTACTACCACTTCAGCTATTACTCCTGTTAATACCATTTTGTCAAATATGAATAGAACAAATCAGAAAGTTAATGTTGCTGATAAACTAGCATCTATTAAGGTTGAGACGAGTTCTTCAAAGAACCAAATTCCTTTCAGCCTAGAGCAGGAAATTTCAAAGATCAGAATCTCTGTTCCCCTGACTGAGTTAGCTGCCCAGAATGTATATAGGACCCAAATTTTGAAGGCTTTAAATATTGAGGATAATAATGATACAGTCAATCTTAATGATGACCAGCCAGAGCTCATTTTTGGTCCTAAGATTGAAGGTATATATCAAGAGGGACATGTTCCTCCCTTTTATGTGAGTTTAAATGTTCATGAAAAAATCATGCATAATGTTATGCATGAATCTGGAGCCTCGCACAACCTTATGCCAAGGGTAATAATGGAAAGGCTAGGGCTAGAAATAACCAGACCTTACAAGGATTTATATTCTTTTGATTCTAGCAGAGTGAAGTTCCTTGGCCTAATCAAAGACCTTTGTGTGAGTTTGACTCAAATCCCAGCCAAGTGCATGGTTATGGATGTTGTGGTGGCTGATGTGCCTCCTAAGTATGGCATGTTGTTGTCAAGATCATGGGGTGCCAAGCTGCAAGGTACAATACATATGGATGGGACATATGCCACTATACCTATCTTTAGCTAGCTTAGAAGACTATACAGAGAGGCACACATGAGATTCATGG
The DNA here is from genome assembly GCA_034641835.2 of Pinus albicaulis. Taxonomy (NCBI): domain Eukaryota; kingdom Viridiplantae; phylum Streptophyta; class Pinopsida; order Pinales; family Pinaceae; genus Pinus; species Pinus albicaulis. Next base: position 684,981,465 of record CM076575.1, read on the forward strand.
TCAGTAGCTCAGAAAAGCCTGAAAATTCCCCCATTTACTCTGTCCATACAGACCTGGATTCATTTATCCTTTACAATAATGAATCTTTTATTGCCTAAATCTACCTCAGGCTGAAGGAAGGCAGAGTCTAGGGTAACATAAAACCACGCTTAATCTGATAGCTAGCCCTACCAGATCAGGAAAGGGCTCTCTCCGGGTCAATCTCAGCAAAAATAATCAATGAGGCTTGAGATGACTTGAAATAAAAGCTAATTTTATGCTAGGTATATATATGAAATATTTTGATTTGATTTTGGGGGTTTTTTGTTGGAATCAAAGGGAAAGTCAAATTTTGGGTCCAAGAAATGATCAGTTTTGCAGAGGGCTGAATGGGGCAAGGAAAGCAATTGTTTCGATGCTTCAAAATTGAATGAAATGGATAGATCAGATAGGTGAGGAGTTGAAGAGGGAAAGAGGCATTCAAGAATCCTCTTCAGACAGTTGAAAACATGGAAAAATAAACAAAATTTCAAGGTAGAGCACTGCAAATCTAATGGATTCCACCTTTATCACTTATTTGTTTAATTTAAGAAGAAAGGAGAAGGGAAATGATACACATGAAACTTCAGAAAACTTACAATCATAGAGAGAAGCACACCATCAAAACATAGAGCCACATGGATCCCAAAGAGTGCTACAAACCCTGGTCTATTCCTTTGCCAAAATGCAGATATGAAATGTACAATGAAGCTCTCAGCAATCCCTAGTGTCCAACCTATGCCAATCACTGAAAAACTACAAGATATAGACAAGCCTAACTCATTCTTATGCCTCTACGGGTCGAGCTCACTATTTTAGGAGTTTTTTCAACAAGATCCAAACTAAGAACTGAAAAATAGGCAGTGGAACAGCTTGCCTCTATAAGATAGGAAACAGATTCATTCCTTACATTTCACTTTTTGGTGAATGAATCTACTTACATGAGTAAAAATGTGCCAAAATTACATCAAATTCATTAAATCAAATAAATTTACATCAAGAGCTGTACATATGAAGATAAAAAAGTCAAACTGGCCCAAACTAGGCGAAAAACTGAGTTGTTGAATGAAAACTAGGCCAAATTTCCCAATGCGCCGCGCCTGAAATCTCTATGTGTCGCGCCAATTTGAGGCTGATTTTGAAAGACTTACCAGAGTCCAAATTGAGTACAAGATAGCTCGTTGGAAATATCTTCCTATCTAATTTCCAACCCAAGTGGAATTTCTGAATTTGGTTGCCATTTTCCCCTCCAAAAATCAAATCTCCCAACATTGCTTCCTGTGTGTCCAAAAAGTGGCAGAAAGGCCATTTTTAAGGTGTTTTTGACCCTTCAGGTAACCTAAAACTTGTCAAAATCCTTAGGTAATGGGTAGTAATGCATAAATTTTGATGAAAAATCCAAAAATGCAATTTTTTCTTCAAGAGGAGCTACCAATTATAAGCGTGCGCCAAGTGGCGCGACACGTCGGGCAAGAAAATCTGTGTTAAGGCCAAAAAATTCAAAATTGACAAAAATTTTCCCAAATTTCTTGAAATTTGGGCTGAATGTCCACCATCAAGCGCTATGCTGAGCCAAAGAAGCTTCAGCCAAAATTTTGAATTTTTTCATACTTTTTACGCCGCCTTAATGCCTTCTTGGTGCATGCAATTTAGTTGTAGAGTCACTGTCTTGGTCATAAGAAGTATCCGTCTCCATGATGTCCAAGGTCTATATTGTCTTAAATGAAAATGAGAATTTGGTGTCTTTGATTTATTTCCAAATATGTGGTAATATGGGGGGGAATATGGAGGAATAGGGTAGTAGGAATAATGAGCTTTTATCAAGTGCAACTTGCCATTTGAAATCTGTGATTTAGGGACAGCCACTTAAGTTTGGAGAAATTTCACAATTGGGATGGGGAGGGAATGGAAATGGGTAGGAATGAGTAACTAGGGATATAAGGTGAATAGGAAAATGGGACTGTGGTGAGAAGATAAACAGTGAAGAGGGGAAAAACAAGGTGGAGACATGGAAATATTTGGTCCAAAACAAGTTTCAAAACCCTAAAGGAAGCAAATCCTAAAACAAGATAATAGGGTTTGGTTTTTGTGTTCAATTCCTCACAAAAAACACCAAATATCTATTCATGGCAATGGAATTATTGCATGGACTTACTTGGATAAAGATTGACCGAATTAGTTTGATGAGTTGGAAGAAATAGCAAAAAATTTGTTTTCTACCATGTGCGACGCGCACCTAACCCAACGCACCGCGCCTCCTTGATGCGTCGCGCCAGCGTATTTTTTACACTGCGGAGGCCGGCCCAATGCATCGTGACAGTCACCCAACGCGTCGCACTCAGAAATTTGCATAATTTCGCCTTCAAATTGTTTGCTTTGCTCCTCATGGTTTCTCCTTTGCTCACTGCTGTCTCTTAGCATACAAATGAAAATCTTGAAACATAAAATGACTTGTATACCAAGGATTTTAATTTTATATTTGAAAACCCACTTTGTAATGTTGCAAACTTTGACACTTTTCAAGAAACTCTGTATTGTTTCCTTTGTGCTTTTGAACTGAATAATGAGCTTCTGTCTGTCTTGCAGGGAATGAATGGCATGGAACTTTGGCAAAGGCGACCAGGGCTGCGAATGGAGGATTATTAAAATTGAAAAACTTGAAAATTACATTGCATTTATTACATAAGATGAAATAGACAATTTTTCTTCAAAACAGAGTTTTGAAGAAAAATCATTATCAAGCATTATGATGATGAAATTTTTGCACTGAAACCTTATTTGAAGCTTCTGCATGTGCCTGCTGGCCATTATTAGACATTTTGAGACCTGATTAATAAAACCCTACACCTAATTAGACTAAAAACCCTAAAATGACTCTTTTCCAACCAAGAGACCAAACATGACTGTAAATGATTTTGATGATCAGACCTAGGCCAGCAGGTACAAGACATGAGGAATATGAGTGAAAAGACCCTATCGTCAGATGATCCATGCTCCTAATGGAATGCAGCTGACTGAACTGAGTGAGACACCTAAAATGAAATGCAACAAAAGAAATTTGATCTCTGGCGGAGGGATGAAGATACCGACTCTAACATTGGCTCCAATGGGGATGGTAGCTCCTTGGAGGTGCCAAGAACTACAGATCTTTGGAAAGCAGATAGTGCCTTCATTCATTGGGCAATGGAGTCAAAACTCAAGTTGAAATGCATGACTGAAAACTGATGACTTGACGACACAAACTGAATCTCACTCAACTAAAAACTGACTCGATACTTAAACACAACCGAAAAACTGGAAAATATGCTCAAAATGGAGCTTATTCATCAAAACCTACTCTAACAGTTTCATTCATCACCTGATCAAGTGAAATGAAACAACCAATGCAACCAGGTAAGTATTTCAGTTGTTGTTTGAATTCTCCGCAAGTGCTCGCTTATGAAAAACAAGAGAGAACTAATGAAAGGCAACTCCCATGAAAACTTGTGAACATATCCGTTGAATGATATGGATTCTCTATCCGCCTCCAAAAACACTGCATAAGGATCTTGAAATTCATGCACACTGGGACTTAGCTCATCCAATAGATTACTTTTCTTCTCCTCATACCATGAATGAAAACTTTGATCTGAGCTTTGTGATGAGATTTGTGACGAGACTCCTACTAAAAATGACAAAGAGATCGGCTTCCGGATCATGTTTGTATCAGTACACGTTTCAAGCTCACATGTAGTCAATGGAGAAATACTTTGACTGCAGACATCATCCAACACATCAGCTATTGGATCGTGAAAAACTTGAAAAGACTGCTGCAACCCATTTTCTATTGGTTTCGATGCGATTACATGATTTCCTACAGGCTGCTCATTTGAAGATATACTATGCAATTTACCCTTCAAAAACTAAAATGATTCAAAGCAAAATGGTATGGAATCATCTTGTATCATTTGATCGTATGTGCCAGCTTCCAAGTTTTCATCTGCAACTTGACAATCAATGGCATTCGGGGGCTGCAAATTTGGATATGAGAATTCTTGAACAAGGTTTTCATTGCCCTCAAGATGATCCAGATCAAGAATTGTTGACAGTTGATTTCTGACTGCATGGAAGTTGTCTCTGATGAACTAAAATGAGTCAAAACAAAAAGGCAAAGATCCTTCACTTACTTCAAAATTTGCTGCACTTTCCTCGTCATTTCCATAGCTAATATGTGATGGCTGAACATTGTATTTGAACTGATGAAAGTGAACCTCCTCCTTCCACAAACTAGCTGTTGATTTGTCTGCAAGATTAGCTTCTGTTTGGAGAACATAATCATCATCATACTGATAAAACTGAGGCAAATCATCAGTATAAAACACATCATCAAGCATACATGTCAAATCAACAGATCTCTCTTCTCTAAGATGATCTACAAAACAATCATTATCAGATCTATGACAACTGGGATAAGAAACAAAATGTTTTGGATCAGCAACTTGTTCTTCTTCAATCAGCGAGCCATGGGCTTGAACATTATACTCATTCCTTGTGGTGATATTTTGCATCATCTCTTCCACTGCACTTACCAACATGTCAAGCTTTACCTCTACAGATGTCGATTTCTCTGGATCTATGTTTTTCATCTCTTCTTCTTTCAACTTTGCCCTTCGGATCCGCAAATGAGCCTCTACATCTATTGCATTGTTTTGCATCTCTTCAAGTGTTGCAAGATTCCTTTCTCTCAGCTAAAACTCCATTTTCCGGATCAAAGGCACCCGAGTAGTGCAAGAGAGCGGATCCAGGAGGAGGACTTATATTAACTGGCATCGAATAATAAACTTGGTTAAATCTGGAAGAAAATTGTTGTATTGTCTCCCCTGGCAGTCTTTTCAGCTGGTTATACTCTTCTATAATCAAGAAAGGGTTCTGTCTGATCACCCACCTGTCGAGGAAAACTTTGACAAACTGTTGGAAATCTGAGATGCTCGCATCAGGTAGGGCTTTGAACCAACTCTTGACTTGGCCTTGAAAAGAAAGAGCAAAAAGCCTAATACTAACATCCTCTTCATCAACTTCAAAAAGGTCAAGAAAAGACTCAAAATTCAGAACATGTCTCTCGGCATTGATGTTCTCGCGTTCACCATCAAACCTCGGCAAGTAAAGGTAATAATTTGCAGGGAAAGCATGGAGTATAGGAGGTAAAATCAGAGGCTTGTATCGATCTGGAATTTTACAAGGTATAGCGGTATGTACAAATGTTGCAGAATCAGTCTTGGTCTCTTGAGGTTCACCAGTTTGAAGATGGTCATCATAAGATTCGGAAGAAAGGTCTTGATCAAGCTCAAAAGCATGCAAATATTTGGTATTTACAATCTTCAAAGGGAAAGAGTCAACTACAGGCCGAGGATATTTTCTCAAATACAATATACTTTGCAAAGACTTCTTGATATTCTCGGGAAAAGAGAAGAAATAATTTATGACAAAGAACAAAATGTCTTGGATGAAATTCGACCTTGAATACCTGATCTTTCCATATTGTTCTTTCATTTCTCTGCTGATTAGGTTCATCCTCCAGTGGAGTCCTTGGATCTGATCTCGAAACTGATTTAGAGTCGCCAGGTGAATGATTTCAGCCTTGCAGTGTCTGATCGTTGTCCACCATCAACAATCAGATCTGAACTTGATTACATTTTACTGAGGAAACTAGATGTTCATTTCATAAACTAGACCGGAGATTGACTGAAGCAGCATTGATCTACTTTCGCTAATGCAAAGCAAGAGTGTTTCGAAGACTACCTGGCTAACTTCAGGCTCCATCTGTAGTTTATAAAGGAAACAACAAACTTTTCTTTTCCCCAATATGGTCGCCACTATGTTATTGCCTAAATCTACCTCAGGCTGAAGGAAGGCAGAGCCTAGGGTAACATAAAACCATGCTTAATCTGGTATCTAGCCCTACCAGATCAAGAGAGGGCTCTCTCCGGGTCAATATCAGCAAAAATAATCAATGAGGCTTGAGATGACTTGAAATAAAAGCTAATTTTATGCTAGGTATATATATGAAATATTTTGATTTGATTTTGGGGGTTTTTTGTTGGAATCAAAGGGAAAGGCAAATTTTGGGTCCGGGAAATGATCAGTTTTGCAGAGGGCTGAATGGGGCAAGGAAATCAATTGTTTCGATGCTTTGAAATTGAATGAAATGGATAGATCAGATAGGTGAGGAGTTGAAGAGGGCAAGAGGCATTCAAGAATCCTCTTTAGACAGTTGAAAACATGGAAAATTAAACAAAATTTCAAGGTAGAGCACTGCAAATCTAATGGATTCCACCTTTATCACTTATTTGTTTAATTTAAGAAGAAAGGAGAAGGCAAATGATACACATGAAACTTTAGAAAACTTACAATCACAGAGAGAAACACACCATCAAAACATAGAGCCACATGGATCCCAAAGAGTGCTACAAACCCTGGTCTATTCCTTTGCCAAAATGCAGAGATGAAATGTACAATGAAGCTCTCAGCAATCCCAAGTGTCCAACCTATGCCAATCACTGAAAAACTACAAGTTATAGACAAGCCTAACTCATTCCCATGCCTCTACGAGTCAAGCTCACTATTTTAGGAGTTGTTTCAATAAGATCTAAGCTAAAAACTGAAAAATAGGCAGTGGAACAGCTTGCCTCTATAAGATAGGAAACAGATTCATTCAGTTACATTTCACTTTTTGGTAAATGAATCTACTTACATGAGTAAAAATGTGCCAAAATTACATCAAAGTCATGAAATCACATCAAGTTACATCAAGAGCTTTACATATGAAGATAAAAAAGTCAAACTGGCCCAAACTAGGCGAAAAACTGAGTTGTTGAGTGAAAACTAGGCCAAATTTCCCAATGCACCGCGCCAGAAATCTCTATGCGTCGCGCCACTTTGAGGCTAATTTTGAGGGCCTTCCCGGAGTCCAAATTGAGTGCAGGATAGCTCGTTGGAAATATCTACCTATCTAATTTCCAAGCCAAGTGGAATTTCTAAATTTGGTTTCCATGTTCCCCTCCAAAAATCAAATCTCCCAACACTGCTTCCTGTGTGTCAAAAAAGTGGCAGAAAAGGCCATTTTTAAGGTGTTTTTGACCCTTCAGGTAACCCAAAACTTGTCAAAATCCTTAGGTAATGGGTAGGCATGCATAAATTTTTATGAAAAATCCATAAATTCAAAGTTTTCTTCAAGAGGAGCTACCAATTATAAGCGCGCGCCAAGTGGTGCGACGCGCCGGGCAAGAAAATCTGTGTTAAGGCCAAAAAATTCAAAATTGACAAAAAGTTTCCCAATTTCTTGAAATTTGGGCTGAATGTCCACCATAAAGTGTTATGCTGAGCCAAAGAAGCTTCAGCCAAAATTTTGAATTTTGTCATACTTTTTACGCCGCCTTAATGCCTTCTTGGTGCATGCAATTCAGTTGTAGAGTCACTGTCTTGGTCATAAGAAGTATCCGTCTCCATGATGTCCAAGGTCTATATTGTCTTAAATGAAAATGAGAATTTGGTGTCTTTGATTTATTTCCAAATATGTGGTAATATGGGGGGGAATATGGAGGAATAGGGTAGTAGGAATAATGAGCTTTTATCAAGTGCAACTTGCCATTTGAAATCTGTGATTTAGGGACAGCCACTTTAGTTTGGAGAAATTTCACAATTGGGATGGGGAGGGAATGGAAATGGGTAGGAATGAGTAACTAGGGATATAAGGTGAATAGGAAAAGGGGACTATGGTGAGAAGATAAACAGTGAAGAGGGGAAGAACAAGGTGGAGACATGGAAATATTTGGTCCAAAACAAGTTTCAAAACCCTAAAGGAAGAAAATCCTCAAACAAGATAATAGGGTTTGGTTTTTGTGTTCAATTCCTCACAAACAACACCAAATACCTATTCATGGCAATGGAATTATTGCATGGACTTACTTGGATAAAGATTGACCGAATTAGTTTGATGAGTTGGAAGAAATAGCAAAAAATTTGTTTTCTGCCATGTGCGTCGAGCGCCTAACCCAACACGCTGCGCCTCCCCGATGCGTCGCGCCAGTGTATTTTTTACACTGCGGAGGCCGTCCCAATGTGCCGCGCCTGCCCAATGCATCCCGACGTTCATCCAATGCGTCGCACTCAGAAATTTGCACAATTTCGCCTTCAAACTGTTTGCTTTGCTCCTTGTGGTTTCTCCTTTGCTCACTGCTGTCTCTTGGCATACAAATGAAAATCTTGAAACATAAAATGACTTGCATACCAAGGATTTTAATTTTCTTTTTGAAAACCCACTTTGTAATGTTGCAAACTTTGACACTTTTCAAGAAACTCTGTATTGTTTCCTTTGTGCTTTTGAACTGAATAATGAGCTTCTGTCTGTCTTGCAGGGAATGAATGGCATGGAAATTTGGCAAAGGTGACTAGGGCTGCGAATGGAGGATTATTAAAACTGAAAAACTTGAAAATTACATTGCATTTATTACATAAAGATGAAATAGACAATTTTTCTTCAAAACAGAGTTTTGAAGAAAAATCATTATCAAGCATTATGATGATGAAAATTTTGCACTGAAACCTTATTTGAAGCTTCCTCATGTGCTTGCTGGCCATTATTAGACATTTTGAGACCTGATTAATAAAACCCTAGACCTAATGAGACTAAAAACCCTAAAATGACTCTTTGCCAACCAAGAGACCAAACATGACTGTAAATGATTTTGATGATCAGAACTGGGCCAGCAGGTACAAGACATGAGGAATATGAGTGAAAAGACCCTACCGTTAGATGATCCATGCTCCTAATGGAATGCAGCTGACTGAACTGAGTGAGACACCTAAAATTAAATGCAACAAGAGAAATTTGATCTTTGACGAAGGGATGAAGATACCGAATCTAACAGAATCCACTAAGGAGTCAGAGCCAGAAGACAGTGACTCAGATAACCAGTTAGAGGCCCCTAATCTAGAAATGATGGCAGTTCTAGATATGGAAGAAAACGAGAGAGAAACTGTTGAACAGTGCGCCGAAACAATAGACCAAAGTGAACAAAGCCAAGATGGCAAACAAGAGACTACCCCTCGTGCTCAACTCCATGAAAATCCTGAGGAACGAGACCCAGCACAACATGTTGCGGATCTCAGAATAGAACATAATGATGAACAAGGCAATAGGGATGAAAACGATGTTAACCCTACAAACAATCCCTTATGGTGCATGAACTTCGACAGGTCTTGCACTAAAAAGAGTGCGGGAGCTGGGGTATGGTTGGTCGACACTGAAAACAATTACTCGGAAAGCCATGCTTTCAGGCTAGATTTCAAATGCACTAACAACATCGCAGAGTATGAGGCTCTCATCCTAGGATTGCGTCTACTGAAAGAACTAGGAGCCAAGAAGATAATTGTTTAGGGAGACTCAGAATTAGTCATCAAACAACTAAATGGAGAGTATGCCGTTAAGCATCCTAGACTAAGGGTATACCGAAATAATGCCATATATTTCCTTAACACATTTACAAAATATGAGCTCATGTTTGTCCCAAGGAGTCAAAACATAATTGCAAACGGGCTGGCCTGCGCTGCTAGTTCATGTCAAGAATCACCTGGTGATAAACAGATCATCATTCAAACAAAATATAGACTTGCAGTGCCAGATAATGAACAATGTTGGCAGGTCTTTGAGGGCGACAAGCAGATAGAGGATTTGCTGCTTGGCAGGAACGAATTTGAGTTTTCTGATTCACATTCTAAATCCAATGAAAATTGCCTCAACAAAGAGTCCCTTGAGGGAGATAAACTATCCAGTTCCTGTTGGCAATATGATGCAATGAGTTGTCCTTGATGGAAACCTACTTGATGAAGTTGTCCTTGATGGAAACTAACTTGCTGAGTTGTCTTTGGATAGCAACCTATGTATTACAGATGTAAGAATGATGTATCTACAGTTCAGTTCAGATGTGACAGAGAAAATAATTCTAGTAAATGTCGGAGAAATGATAAATATAATATGTCACAATGTATACGCGAGTTTTTAAATGCCAAGACACGTATGCACGCGGATAAGTACGTCCCAAGCCGTGTATGCCCTTTTGCGCTCCAAAATTATAATACCAAGGGGCATTACCATGGTTTTGGCACATAGTATTGAGCGTTGTATGGTTTATTTGATTCCGTCCAAGAATACCATCGGAATTTGTGTGGTTTTGGCTCATGGTATTGGTAAAGGCTAAAACAATATAAGGAGAACAGGATCATAGTGCAAGGTGTGCATGTGTAAGGGTTTTTGATGAATAAATTCCTCTAAGGAATATCTGCATGGTTGAACTCTGTTCTTAATTGATAGATCTGAATCTATAATGCACCTATGGATATGATGAAGGTTCAAGATCTCTAGATCTAGAAATGATGAATTTCTAGGATGATCTGCAAAAGAAATGATGAAGACCTGGTGCAAGTCTGATGTAGAAATTGAAGAAATCTGGGTAATTTTATAGATCTGGTCTGTTCTGAAAAATTTATCTTTTACAGATCTATACACTAGTTTGTCTCGGTAAAAGGGCGTATATACGCGGGTTCGCTTCCTTAAAAGCGCATATGGAAGTTAGGGTTTCTGAAGCTTATTTACATATATTACTCCTGTGATTTCTGTTTTCTCTCTGCTGTCGGTTAATGAAGTCTACTTGAAGTTCTGGGTTGATTTAATATGGAGTATGTTGCTGATTTGATAATGAAAAAATCTAATCAATGAGTGAGAAAAAATGGTTAAATCTGACTGACTGTATAAAGGTTCTGCATTGCTGAGAAGGTGTCTAACTGAAAGCCTCAGATCTGAATCTGAGATTGATCACATTCTGAAAATCAGTATTCTCAGAAGTATACACAGGTTGATACGAAGAAAATCACGTATACACGCAGCTTCGGTGAATCTAAGTGGCGTATGCATTTCATGTTATGAAAAACAATATGCACAGAGGCATACGCAGGTTGGTGAGTAGGAAAATGCGTATACACGTGGCTTCAGTGAATAAAAGTAGAGTATGCTATTCGAATTAATGAATGTTCAGGGTTGAGTTTGTATCTGCATATCTATTCTGAAGTTTGGGTTATTTCTGATATTCTGGTTATAGTGGTCTCACTGTTCTGTTTGAAGTATTGGGAAAAATATGTTTGTTGATTTTGAGTGAAGGGTTGTGTTGAAGCTGTTTGATCCAGTATGAAAATTGATGAAACGTGGTCTGCAGTGGGTCTGAAGGTTGAAGCCTTCAGTATGGCATTAGAAGCTTTCAGCCAGTAGAAGTTGGTGTTGAAATCAGGGGGTTGAAGCTCCCTTCTAGGAGAGGCTGGTAAACAAGATCAGGGGGTTGGAGCTCCCTTCCAGTTGTAGCTGGAAAATGAGAGAAGGTTGCAGCCTTCTGCAGGTAGAAGCCTGTGTACTGGTATAAGTTTGCATCAGTACAATGTTGTAAAAGGTTTTCTATATAATAAAGATTGAAGACAGAGACGACAGCAGCGGTGGTTTTCTCCCGATTTGGGTTTCCACCTTAAATCTTGGTGTTCATGTGTGTGATGCTTTATACTGTTGTTTACTGCTCATAACTTCTGATTATCTAGCCTTATTCATAACTGATAAATCTGTTTTAAGAGATTGATTCTCTAAGTCTAAAAGATAAATCAGTATACGCTAGTTTCCTTCTATATTTCCGCGTGCATGCGCTAGTTTAGTTCATAAAAACCACGTATGGAAATATGCTCAAAGAAAAAGTAAAAAGTTTTCAGTCTGCTCTAAATACTGATTCACCCCCCCTCTCAGTATTTTTCCCAAAAGTTCCGTAAACATCAACATGTTAACTAAAAAACTTGGAACTCATACTGAAGAGTACGAGGACGTAGAAAATGAAGACATAGAGGTATTGTTGTCAAAGGAAAAGAACATGCCTAGGGGATTAGCACCTTTAGAAGACCTGTTTGATTTTAATGACGTAGCAAAGAAACCCACTATAGAATACATAGAGTCTGATGTCGAGGAAGGAAACATAAGCACCGAGGATAAGCCTAAAATGATTAAATTAGCTAGGTCCTTGCCAACAGACATGAAAAAGAAATACATCGACTTATTTAAAGAATTTGCTGATGTGTTTTCCTGGAGCTATGAAGACTTAAAGGCCTACAATACAAAAATCATCCAACACAATATCCCGTTGAAAGAAAACCAAAAACCCTTTAGGCAAAAACTGCACCGAATTAATCCAATACAAATGCCTCTAGTAGAAAAGGAAATCAAGAAAATGTATGAGGCAGGAATCATAGTGCCTGTGAGGTTTTCAAATTGGGTTTCTTACCTTGTAGCTATGAGGAAAAAGATAGGAGAAATCATATTGTGCATTGATTTCAGAAACCTTAACAGGGCCTCCCTAAAGGACAATTACCCTTTACCCAAAATGGAACACATCCTACAAAGGGTAGTTGGTTCAAAGAGGATTTCTCTGTTAGATGGTTTTTCAGGGTACAACCAAGTTTTAGTACTCCCAGAAGACCAACTCAAGACAACTTTCACCACTCCTTGGGGCACTTTCATGTATGTGAAAATGCCTTTTGGATTAATGAATGTTGGGGCCACTTTCCAAAGGGCCATGGACATTGCATTTTCAAAGGAGATAGGGCACTTCATTGTAATTTACCTTGATGACATAACAGTTTATTCCAAATCTGATGAAGAACACCTTAAACATCTAAGAAATGTCCTTGAAAAGTGCAGAAGATTTGGATTATCTTTAAATCCCAAAAAGACAGTGATTGGCCTACAAGAAGGTAAACTCCTTAGCCATATCATATCAGAAGAAGGGATTAAAATAGATCCAAAAAGAGTTGAGGGAATACTACAGATTAGCCAACCAAGGAACATAAAATAATTACAGTCCTTTATTGGAAATATTAACTTCTTGAGGAGGTTTATTCCCAACTTAGCAGAGCTCCTTAGAAACATGACTAATATGCTCAAGAAAGAAGTAGGAGTGAAATGGAGTGTAGAAGCCAAAAGATCCTTTGAATTGGTAAAACATGCACTCACCCGGGCACCTGTCCTAATCAGCCCTGACTTTTCGAAGGATTTCCTTATTTTTTCCTTTGCCTCAGAGTATACTGTGGCTGCAGTCCTGTTGCACAAAAACCCAGAGGGATAGTAACAGCCTATTGCTTTTTTCAGCAAGGCTTTAAGGGATGCACCCTTGAAATATAACATAACGGAAAAACAGGTCTACGCTTTGGTAAAGGCCTTAAAGGACTTCAAGGTGTATATTCTGCATTCCCACATCATTTCCTATGTGCCTAATATAGTGGTAAAAGACATCTTGTCACAAGACCCAGATGGAAAGAGGGGCAAATGGATTGCTGCAATATTAGAGTATGATTTGGAAATCAAACCCACAAAACTCATTAAAGGTCAGGGCTTAGCTCAATTAATCGCTGAATTGAATCTACAAGCCCTTGACCTTAACATGGTAGATGCCCTGGATGAAAAGGAATAGTTACCTGCCCCCACTGTGGAAGAGCAGTTTCAAAACTCACCTTGGTACACTGATATCTTGTATGTGCTTACAAATCTTAATGCTCCTCCCGATTTATCAAAAACAAAGGCAAGGTTTTTAAAGTTGAAAACTAGGAACTATTGCATTTTAAATGAAGGTTTATATTGGAAAAATACTAATGGTTTATTGCTTAAATGTTTGCCTGAAGCTGATGCAGAGAGGACCAAGCATTAATTCCATGAAGGAGAGTGTGAAGGTCATCTCTAATGGAAAACCACAGCCAATAAAATCCTTAGAGCTGGCTATTACTGGCCCATCCTCTTTCAAGATGTCCATAAAATGATAGTTTCCTGTCACAAATTCCAACTTTTTGAGGGCAAAATAAAACTCCTCCCTTTACCATTACAACCTATCACTGTTGAAGCTCATTTTCAACAATGGGGCCTAGATTTCATAGGAGAAATCCATCCTGATTCATCTGCCCAACACAAATGTATTCTCACAGCCACTGACTACTTCACCAAATGGATAGAGGCCATCCCTTCTAGGAATGCCACAGATTCTGTCATTATAAAATTTCTTGAAGATCATATCCTGTCTAGATTTGGCTGCCCTAGGAATATTATTACTGATAATGCTGCTGCTTTTTGTTCCAAAAATATGATTGATTTTTGTCACAGGTATCAGATTACACTCGGTCATTCCACTGCTTATTACCCTCAGGGTAATGGGTTACCAAAATCTTCAAATAAAATTTTGGTGACCATCATCAAGAAGCTGCTAGAGGAAAATAAAAAATCATGGCATAATAAGTTGGTGCATGCTTTGTGGGCAGACAGGTTGACCACAAAGAAGTCCATTGTAATGTCCCCTTACCAGCTTGTTTATGGAGCAGATGCAGTGTTTCCTACCAGCCTAGGTGTACCAGTGATAAAATTAATCCAAGAAATACAGTCAGAAGAGGACAGCATGATAAGGAGGATCAATCAGACAATACATCTCCAGCAGACAAGGGAAGAAGTCTACAACAGAGCTAAAAAGGTGCAAGAGAACATAAAGAAGTTGTTTGACAAGAGAAAAAAATCTTGCGACTTCAATATTGGAGACAAGGTACTCAAATGGGACTCCAGAAGAGAGGATAAGGGTAAACATGGAAAATTTGATAGTTTGTGGCAAGGTCCTTACATGATTCAGTCCACCATTGGTCCAAATGCCTTTTTTCTGCAAGAGTTAGATCGCACAGATCTGTTTGGGGGTCCTGTCAATGGCAGGATGCTCAAGCATTACTACTGTTGAGTTCAATTTTAAATCTTTCATTTCCATTGTAAATACCATTGCTTTGTTCAGTTTCATAAAGAAAAAATACAAAAACAATAAAAGATATAAAAGAGGGCAGATTGTAAAAAAAAATAAAGGTACAGCCCCATACCAAAAGAGAAATAAATTTTGAAAGTGTGCAAGCCTAAATGCCACTCCTAAAAAACACACTTATATTTAGTCAAACAGCTTAATCTTGACTAATTAGCTTTAAATTTTCTGCTGATAGGATAGTGAATTCGATTTGCCAAACTGTTTAATCTTGGCTTATCAGTAGATAGTTTAGGATAGAAAGTAAAGGTTCAAACATGCTCAAAATCTAAACCTAAAGTCTCAGAGAAAGAATGACTCAAATCATTTTCAAATTCTGAGTCAAAAGATGTAAAAATCTGGTTCTAAACAGCTTAAAATCTGAACCAATTGACAAAAGAAAGACAGCTCAAGTAAGAGTCAAAGCAGAGCTACAAAAAAGAGGAAGGAAATGCTCTCAAATTTCAGATCTCAAGCCTTCCATCTCTGTTTTAAAAGTTTTGTGAAAAATAATGTCTATGTGCAGCTTGTTTTTATGCCATATACCAGCATCAAGTTAGATTGTTCAATCCTGACTTGAATTCTTTATATTTCTGTTGTAGAATTTAGAGAATAAAGTTTGTTGGACAGTTTAATCCCAACAGACAGTAGATTAGGTAGAGAATCATATGAGCTCAACTGTTTAATCTGAGTTCATGGAGAAATAAGGAGTATAAATAGATTATATTTCCTGTTTTCAAAAAGAATAAAATGTTGTAACAGAGTTTGCCAATCCAAGTGCACTCTAATGAAGAAAAAATGCTAGATCAGTAGGATTGGGTAGGTAGAAAGCTTTTTGAATGAAGATCCATTGTTTCTCATGGCTGCTAACATGTTTTCAGAGTAGAGTAAGATCATTCCAGAAAATAAGGCAGCCCAATGGATGAGGCACAAGTCAGCCTCCCAAAGAATCCAAGTCTGAAGTTCTTGATGCCTTCAGGAAGGCACCATCCCCAAGTGGAGCCACTGTTGGCCACCTATAAAATTTGTTCTATCAAAAGGTGGCCAAAACATTGTTGGAGCCTTCAAGAAATAGTTTTTATGCGGAAATGTTATCTCTTGAAGACTCTTGAAGGCCTCATGCCTCTGTCCAAATCTTCATTACTGTTCTCATTTCACACTCAGAAATTCTGTTGATTTCAAAGCCAAAATACTGCTGCAAACACCATTTTCCCCCTCTCCCCTCTTCCAAAACTAACCTCATTTTTATCCCTCCATTTTCCATTAAAATCCCTCATTTCCATGTTTTTCCCCTTTCACCTTCATCAAAATCCCTTTGATAAGGTTTAAGACCCTTTCTTGCCTTATCGAAACCCCCAACAATCATTGAAATTATATGAAAATCACATTTTTTATGTATTATAGACTTAAGCCCCCTTGGGCTAAGTCTTTAACCCTTCCCCTCCATATGCCCTGGCACTAGAACCAGGAGCTGGAAATCCACGCGCTTATCACATCGCCCCATGTCGATTAGTCCTCCATTCTATGTCCCCCGGTTATATTATCTCCCATGCACCCAAAGGCCCCGCACAGGCGCTAAATCCATTTTCATAAATACAAGTTTTCCTGACCAAAACCTTTGTTATAATTAATTTTCGGGTTTAAATGTTTTTGTCGTTATATTAAAAGAAAAATCGAGCGGAATCTATCGCACCGCTTTCAAGTGGAAGGCAGTTTTTTCCCGATCAGCAGCGATTCCATTCATTGCCTAACGTGTGGCCTTGAGCACTGTTGAAAAATTGCCCTCATCGTGCGTTAAAGTTCGGACATCGCGCGTTAAAGTTCAGACATGGGCCCGACGCGATATTGACGTACACCATCTGATCTGAGGCCGCTCATCAGACAGTGATCGCTCACCGAAGATGCTCGTGCGATAACTCAGGGTATAGCGCGGTGTTTAAAGGATCTCCGTCGTCGATCTGATTTGCAGATCGACGGCCCACACTCGATCGCTCTGATCCCCTTGTCCACAGCGGCAGCTAGTGGTCCCAGTGCCATATCAGCATCCATGCGGCACATTTTTGGGGCGGATCTTTATTGTTTCCCTGCACAGTCAGCAAATTTGGACCAGGGAAATTATATCCAGCGTGGTTTTATTAAAAGGTTTTGAAGTCTGGCCATGTTTTATAAGGTTGGTTAGTGCCCAATCTCCACCGTTGATCGCGTGGGCCGATCTCATCCGACGGCCCACGTGTCTCCCATTCCCAAACCCATTCTTTCACCACCTTTTTTGTCAAAACGAAGGTTTTAGCCCATTTTTCTCCTATTTTCAAATAAAATAACTCATTCGCTTTGACTTTCCGCCCTCGCTCCCAACCGTCGATCTTTGCGCAATCGACGATTCTGATTTAATCTCCCCCTTCGTTCTCCTCTGACCTCCTCTGATCAATCTCGACCATTGGATGATGCCATCCAACGGCCACGCTCACTCCACGTGCCTTCTGATGCAGTAAACCCATACATGCATGATTTTATAAATGTTTTTCATACTCTGCAGGGTTTAAAGATTTTTTCCGCTATATCTGAAGAAAATTCAAAGGTAGAGGGTGACGATTCTCCCGCCTTCGATTCACCAGAGAAAATCATTCGCAGGGTTTAAAATTCACGTTTCATCGGTGTCTCATAAGGCATTGATGCCATATCACCCCTGCGCAGCCCTGCATACCAGCAAAACATAGTAAATAAAGCACCAATCAAAGAGTATCAGTGTCGAAGACAGAACACACCAGAACAGGAGATTGAAGACCTAAAACACAGATCTCAATTAAATTAAAGGTGTTTTAGGGAAATAAAAAGATATATGTCGAGCCAAGAAAGCCTCCACCGCCATAAGCATAGGCCAATTGAACCCTCTCCAGCTCCTAAATACACCTGCAGCCTCACAGGAATCAAAGAAGTTTTAGTCACTACCAGAACAAGAGGTGTTTGCCTAAAGACAGTTGAACAATTAATGAAAATCAAAGATCTTATCTCTAATTGTCAGAAAAATTATTTTAAACGATTAATAACAGCCCAGAAGCATATCTTTTTCAATCATTAGGCCTCGAAAGGTGGAAACAGAGTTATGAAGCAGAATTAGAAATTATTGCATTCCCGCATCATGCCTTGCCTGGTTCCCAAAGGCAAAGAATTGCATTGATTGCATAATTAATGATACTTGACCCGTGGGAAATCCTCCCACCTCCTCATTCTTCTATAAATACTTCTGTAGAAGATGAGCCAATGTTGGTATCTATACATCTGACTGTATGTAATAGTTCTCTAAAGTTACTGATGCCCTGTGTGCAATTTGAAGATACATAAGTTGATATGAGAAGTTTGAAGTTGTAGAGACCCACCAGGCTTGCTAATTGTAACTAGTTTGAACATCAAATACAAGCTGTTGAATCATGGGATCCTGATTTGTGTTAATGGTGATGTGTTCCTCACTGTCAATTGTTATTTTCTTTAATGTTTTCACTCTTTTCACTTTCTCTGATAAGGAGCAGCAAACATAGAGCTAGGACTTACTCTCAACAGTACCCTACTCTTACTGAAAGCTTTATTTTCTATGTTTTCTTCATTTGAAAGTTCTCTTGAAAGAGTATATTAAAGCAGGTTGGTTTCAAAGCACTTGCCTGATCTAGATTTCTCTTTGTGATGATTATCTCTGTTTTCCTTTAGAATATGCTGAAAGCAGGTTGGTTTCGAAGCACTCATTTGATCTTAAGCTATTCTAATTGCTCTAAAAATGTTTTTAAATGAAATTACTTCAATGCAGGGTAGTTTAAAAGCACTTACCTGATCTCATAATACTTTTGTGTTTTGTTTCTCTAAGTACATGACAAAGCAATATAGTTTTAAAGCACTTACTTGATCTCAGGCTGTTCACTATTCTTCATTTGTGTTCTCCATTTCCTATCTGTTTCATTCCATACAATCAACTTAAGAGATCCTTTGACATAAGTGACTTGCCCCATGGATCCTTCTTGAAACTTGCTATCGAATTAAAATCCTCCTATGACTCCATAGCCCAATGGGTTAAGTTGTTTTTTGCCCTTTCTATCAGCCGAATCATTCCTTCATTTGCATACATCTTCACCCTTTATTATAAACTGCCTTCACCTTCATCATGTCTTTTCCCAACCAAAATAAAAAAAAACAAACCCATGCTCTTCATAACTAGCCTAATATCACATTTCAGGCTTTAAATATCACATCTTTAAACTCATTCATAGAGAGATCCCTCTCTGGATTCAGGAGGGCTAGATCCTTGAATCCCAAAGTGGTTTGATGTTGTCTTATCTTTTGGTATTTTTCAATGGCCAAAACATAGGAACCCCAACATCCTGCTATTCCAACAAAGCTCCCTTCAGACATCCCAAAGTTTGAAGGTTTGGCTAGAGAATATCCTTCAAATCATATTCGATCTTTCCACATGTGGTGTTCATCTAATTCCATTACCGACGACTTCGTTCGTCTTCGGTTGTTCCAACAAACGCTTACAGGTGAAGCTTCTAAGTGGTATGTTGATCAGGCCGCTTCCTCTCATACCACCTTTGCGACTCTGGCCCTAGATTTTTTGTCTTATTTCGAGCTTCCCCTTCACTACGACACTGGTACTGAGTTCTTGACCTCTTTTCGTCAATCATCTGCGACCCGCCTATCCGAACATGTTCAGGAATGGCAGAGAAGAAGGAGCCTATGTCGAGACCCTACTTTCGAAGACCGTGTCTACATGGAATGGTTCCTTAGGACTCTCTTGCCACCTATCGGGAAATATGTTGCATCGAAATTTCCTCAAACTAAAGAAGCTGCTCTCCAAATTGCGTTAAAATATGACCTCATCTACGCTTAGTCAGGTTATGTTTATACCGTCCTACCTGATCTTCCCAGACCTGGTGGTGTTAATGCACCAGGGGCATCTCATGTAGCCAACGGTATCATTGGAGCTCTCTTTAATCCATATGCTCAACCTCGCATGGGCTATGGTTTCTCTCAGGGATGGGCCAGCTCCTCCGACACTTTTCCCCCTCCCGGTAGCACGTATCCAGGATACGGCATGCCTCCTCCTTTTTCCCAACCTCATTATTATTCGTATCCACAGCCTGGTGCTCCAACTCCTATAGCATTATCACCTCCTCCTCCCTTGCCTTCTCAACCCCTGCAGTAGCAACCACCACCCCCTCTGGGGCAGGTGTGCGCATAGCAGGGTATGACTAATCCTCCTACCTCAAAAAGGAAGAGAAAAGGCAATCAAAATCAAGCTACCTCTGGTAATCCTGGACCTAATCAAGGTAATGCTCCTAACACTACTCATCCCAAGTAGGATAGGCCTCTTTGTACGAACAAGGCATGTTCTTGTTGTGGTGTTTATGGTCATTATACGCATGATTGTCCTCTTCTGCCACAAACGCGACAGCTATGGGAATCTCAAGCAACATTGAGAGGATAGTAAGCCATCCCTTCCGTTCCTCCCACTCCTACACCTAGTCAGCTAGATGTGCTTACGAATCCTTTCCCTCAACATGGATTTGTGGCTACCCAATCACCTGAAGGACAGGTGGCCACTCAATCTCTTCCATCTGGTTCCCCCGATTACCAGATTTTCGTGATGTCCTCTGATCAGCCTTCTGAACCTTCTTCTCCTAGCCCTTCACCTTCAGTTGGTACTCATGACCCCCTTTACCCTCCTGGGATGGTTCCTCCCAGCCTCAACCATCTTGGCGTCGTCTCGCCTGGTTATTACCCCTTTGGTCAGATACCATTCCTAGCTCCCCCACTAGGAGTGTACACAGTACCTGTTGTGGCCACCCTCTCTCTTCCTAGCCTGACCCTTGGGATTCCTGTCTGGTACCTCGATACTCCAGCCACTACCCCACCTGGTCAACCTAAACCTTATCTCACTTTGACCCTGGTTCAACTGGTCCCTATGACTTCTCCCGCTACAACAGTGCCTCATTCACCACAACAGGAACCACCTCCCGTTGCGACCCTTTCGGGTAAGAAGGGCAAAGCTCGCAAGGGGGCATCAACGGATAAGGCTACCCTGATAAACCCTACCCCCTCTCGGCCTCCAAAGTGTACCATCCAGTGTGCTTTGTGTGATGGTGTCGGCCACACCACCCATACTTGCCCAGAATTTCCTCACCTCAAGTCCATGGTCAATGAGTCATTTCCGAAATCTAATATCCCAAAAGTATATGTCACTATACCCAATTCAATCCCGAAACTCAAACCATTGCGCAGAAATCACCCTTGTGATTTATGTGATTTCCATGGCCATTACACTCACCTCTGTCCTCGCCTCGAAGAGTATCGTTCCTCTTTAGAATCCTTACGCCAATTCGAGGCCGAGTGCCATGAGTCACCCGCTCCCTTATTTTCGCATCTTGCTTCGGCAACACCTGAGGACACAGATGCTCCCATTAAATTTTCCCCTTATGATGTTGAGATAACGGGGCCTTGGTCGGAAGTCCATGATGAGACCTCCCCTGATGTTTCGCCTGACCTCCCTTCAGCCCCATCCCTAGTCTCAACATCGGTGGATCCTTTGTCTACTCACTCTCCCGCTACCCCTTGTGATGATACACATATGAACCTCTCCTCTCATGATGAGGAGTAAGGTTTTTTCGTCGCGTCAGGTGGTCTCTCTTCCATCAGTGACCCCATCTTCTATTACGATGATGACATTATGGAAGCAGCGACCACTCCTAACTTTATCTACCCCCCTTACATTGAACTCATGCATTCGAACCACATGCACCGCATGACCATTACATTGACACCCAATGTTTGGGTAAGGGGGGGCACTCATATTGGAGAGACCAGGAGAAGCCATTCTTCAACACTCTCCTAGTGAATCTAGTCATGACGACTCTAGTCCCATTATTCTTCCACATTTAGAAGAACTTCTAGAGTCCCATATCACTTCAAGATCACTCAAGGAATGATACCCCTCATCATTCCTTCATTTTTTCATCAGCAACCCAGTCTCATAGACATTGTGGTTGACCAACCTATAGGTTTTCTGGGAGAACATCAGTTCATTATCCCAAATACTATCTTTGGGGTATTAGCACCACGTATGCCAACCTAGAAACTTAAAGTCCATTTGATTCATATAGGCAGTACCAAAAGAGATTGGTAATCATCTATTTCCTTTCTCAAACTGTGTAACCATACCGAAAACAAATGGCGTACCACGTCATTAAAATGTGTTTAGATTTCGCTTTTTCTAAATACATTTTGGCATGTCCACAACATGCTTGGGGGCACCTATGCCCCTCAACCATAAAAATCCCAGATATCAGCCAAAAACAACACTAAAAACCCCTTTTTCTGATAGGTCGCACTGTTCAAGTCATTTCCTGGGACAGGTCGCAGTTTTCTACCCAGAACCTGCTACCCAGGTCACAGAACAGACCCCAAAAAGTGTGACCTGGCTTGTTCATGAGCTCTCAGTACCTAAACTGAACTTTCAATCCACTGAAATGAAAGAGTAGGATTAGGCCTCTTACCTACAACTGATATATCTCAAATTCCAACGGTCGGTTTATTCGCTACAATTTTTGCAAGCCTTAAGGCCTCCTCTCCTCACAACATTCACCACAGCTCCACCGGCAAATAAGTGAATCCAGAAGGAAAATGCCTTATCAAAAGAAAACCCTTTATTTTTCTTTCGCTTACTGTGACCAAACTGTAGCTCAGTTTGACGAACCATATATACCATTGGAAACATCCCACCAAGCCCTTAAATGGGTATCTATTAGCTTTTTTGATTTGATACTTCACCAGGACACATTTTGTCCAACAAGCGCCACTTCACCCCTCCTCTAAATCGAATTTATTCACTTGCAACACTCGTACTGGGGGCACCATGTTGCCTCCATACTTGTCCACGCTCATGTCGACTTTCATCGTGAGTTACCATCTTGTACTCATGCTTTTATGCTCCCCATTGGACCCTTTACATATGTGGTAGCACCATCGAGTCACCCTTGTTTAGAGCATTAGCGTGGAGTCGTCATTACATTCATAGAGTCTATCCAGAGTCCCTTTTCATCCAGCTATAGTCCTCCATCATTCCTTGCTTGGTCCCTTTCTCACGTCGCACATTATGGCCTTCAGTCCCACTATCCCCTATCCCTCATGATAATCATGTCAGTCGCTGCCAGGTCATTCATGACATTTATTCTCTAACAAGGGAAGTCATCTATTTGCTACTCGGTTCCCCCCCATTCATCATCATCATTGGTGTCAGTCTATCAATCACTCTACTATTTTCTCTCGTGCCTTAGTTGAGGATCCCTTATTGCCTCACCTATGGTGAACCTCCTTCTGTCGACATTAGCTCATTCATTCAAGAAGACAGGTCTAGAGGGCGGTGTACCTTGGTTCCAGCTTCCACTTTTGTTTGGTACCTCGGATCAGGAAAAGGGACTCCTTATTTCCCTTTGACTTGATTGCTTCTCAGCTCCAGCTCCTTTCAGCATGATCGAGATCTGTACACTTGATGGTTCAGTGATGCAGCAATTGACATCGATGATTCTCGGGTGTGTGTGAGATGTCTCAGTCCTCATGAGGGGGTGGCCCTACAAGTAGCCCCCCACACACTCAGATGACATCTTCATTACAGCCTTCAATGCAGCTCCATACATTTGATGATGTCGGCCTCAGCCGCTTGCAGCGCCTTTTTGTTTGCATGTATCAGTTAGATTTTTAGATCCCTTTCCTATTTTCAGGGGCATCTAGGTTGTGTATATATCTCATATACTCAGATATTATTGTACAAAGTCCAGGCTGTTATCCCAGGCACAATATGTATGTGGGATTCATTATCGTGTTATTTATCTGGCTCATGTTTAGGCCAGCATATGCTTTATTATTGCATTCCGTGGTTTTTTGTGTGCCTTATTGTTTTTACTATTGCCTCGGCAGGCATAGGTATGCCTCCCCTGCCTCCTATAGCAGGTACTCACTCATCAAAAATACTTGTCGCACCTGCAAGTCGCCTCCTCAGTGTTTAGTTCTTTCAGCACTTTGGTTTACCTTATACTTCTCTCTCTTTGACTTCCCCTTCAATGTCTGGTGATTGAGTTCTTACAACGTACTTCGGTCATACGATTAGCTCCTAACACTCGCACGCTGGGGGGCAATCTGTTACACCATTTTTTGGTCATCTAACCTATTATCATTAGATGGACCTAAGTACATCATGTAAGACCAATTTTACTCCAAGTAAAATTGCTTTCACTATGAAAATAACTTAGTAAATCACCTTTATTAAGTTGTTTGTGGTCTAAACAGGAAACCCCATAAGGAAATATTAAATAAATATATATTTGTTTGATTTTCCTCGAGAAATAATTAGTTAAACAATAGTTTAATTAATATTTTTGGCTATATTTAACCCAAAACAAAGAAATTAATTAGATAAATCATTATTTATCTTATTATTTTCTAAAGAATAATTGTTTAAATCTTATTTAAATAATATTCTTTGTTAAATATGACAAATTCACCCTTAAATAATTAAATAAATCATTTATTTATTTATAATTACTTAATCACATCCTTAAAATGATAAATAAATCATTTATTTATTTATTATTTACAAATAAGGGGATTTGACTCAAGTCAAATTCCTTTTCCCTTCGACAAATATAATAAAATATTCCATAAAAGTTGGATCTGGATTTGGTTAATAATATTTTAATTATGCACCAATCTCTAGACTAACTCAATATTTTGTTATAAATAGAAGGGTTTTCCCATTCATTTGTCACCTTTTGTTGCCTAAAGATCACTCTGGATCTCAACTCTTGGTCTAGCTATTGATCCATTATCATAGCCATATTTTTCCATTTTTGTCCGCGTTTTCTACACCATCAAGAGAGAGGAATTCTAAATCTGAAGTGTTGAGGACTTACAAGAACCCATCCCATCGAGGAGAACAGGGAACACCCTCTTGTGTTTTCCTCCTAGGTGCCATTAATAAAAATTTCATTGGATATATTCTTGTCTTGTCTATTGGATCTATGGAGTAAATCTTATTTTTCTACTATTTAATGTCTTCTAATGCACAGATCTAGATTTTTGCAGCATTTTTCTTGATCATCTAACTACAGATCTGAAGATATTAGCAGTCATTTCTGTTGTTAGGGTTGTTTGTTATGCGCAGCTAAAGTGGTCTTTTTTCGTACACCTCGAATCAAGATTAATACTAACAGTTATCAGTAGCAAACTTGTCACAAAGGTTTGGAGGTGTGTTTTGGAGTTGATGGACGTGTCCCTGAAGTTTGGCAGAGCTATGAGTTGATTTGATTGAGTTTTTTTCCATCCTCTTCCCCAATTGCATGGAGAAAATCTCATGCATGTGGTTGGAAGGCTCCAATCGCTTGGAGATAGTGTTGTGAGTGTGGTTACAACCAAAATTTGGTAGTTCTATGCATGTGATTGTGGCCTAAAGCGAGTTTTTCTCTGCATTTCTTGCACACATCGGGTGTTTATTTATTTTTTCGGCTTCTATTTTTCAGGACTCATCATGGAAAGGTTGAAAAAAGGATAATGAGCTTCTAGAATGTGATTAACATTGAAAATATACTTCATGAAGTGGATTTAGGGGTATGATATAGTCAAGGATTTGAATCCATATCAAAGTAAGCATATGAACTAAGTTTGTGGAGCTTAGTAGTTCTTGTTAATTATTGAGTTGAGCACCTCAATTCATCTATATATTGGAAAGATCTCAATGATAGTCTAGGGTGATATGTTATGTCTCGAGTGAGTGTGCACTTGGAGGATTGTGTGAAATTTGTGAAGCAGGATTTCTCAAGCAGTTTGCAGGTGTTGTAGCAAATAACAATAGTGTGTTTTAGCCAACATTTTGTGTAGTGAGCAAGGAGGTGAACTAGAGTTTGATTGCAAGTGTATTTGGAGATTTTTTTCTCCTAGTATATTCTCTAGTTTATTGTTTGAGCACAACATTCAATTGTGATTAGTTTTACTTGTTGCAGAGAGGGTTTTACCTGATGTGTTAACCATATTATTTTATGTAGCGTTGGTGAGATTGTGTTGCGGTTTGTGGTGTAGATTTGGTTTTTTATTGTGTTCCTTGAAGATATGTTGTGGTGGTGTTCATGTTGAGTATTTCTCGATTCTAAAATGAAAATGTTTGAAACGAGAACCACATAGAGGATTTGAGTTGGAGGACTCCAGTAAAATCAATATAAGTGAGCAATTTTCTCAATCCAATGGTAGTTGGATAGTTCAGAAGAAATTGGGCGAGGCTCATTGGTCGTGGTGACTTCCAAAAAATAAGATTTTGTAGAGTCGCTTGATAGTTCAGGAGTAACCAGGTGAGGATTGTTAGTCATGGTGGCTTTCAATGAATGGTAGTCCATAGATCCACATGAGAAAGAGATATCCATTTAATAGTAGCCAGTTGAATCTCTATGTAAAGAACTTGCTTAGCATAATAAATATTTTAGTAACGCAACAACAACAGGTGGTTTTTTGCATTGGAGAGGGTTTTACACGAGATATACTTGTGTCCCATGTGTTGAATTTTTTTCATGCTTTCATGTTTATGTTTGATGTTGTAATCTCTATTTATGTGCTTCAGTTTATGCATGGTTTAAAATAATAATAATTTGGAGAAAAAATTATAAGTTCCTTCACTACTGATTCACCCCCCTCTTCATAGTGATCTAGTTTCCAACATAAATTTGTATTTCATTTCATTCCTTCATAAATTTGATACAATGCTAAAACATGAAAAAGTCCTTCCAAAAGGTCATAGGCGTGAGTGTAGAAGGTGATGTTATCTCCAATAAGAGGTGTAAAAGCTCAATCCCCCAAGAGGTGAAATGCATAATCAAAATTCATATCTCTTCGTCAATGGTTATGTCACATCATCATAAGGTGCTACCTCATCATCACAAGGGGTGTAATGTCATCAAGAGGTTCCATGCTCTCTCTAAGTGAGACAATAATCTTGTGCATCCAACATCCTAGCTCCAATGGGAAACATCCATGATCTAATGGATGATGGAGTGTGTCATGAAGCATGCCAATTCATCTCATTAATCATCAAGTATTCAACTTCACCAAATGATTTTTTTCATGTTATGTAATTCCCCACCCCACATTTACCCACATTCACAAGCTCGCTAGGGTAAACATGAGACGAGTGTCACTATGACATGACCCGACCTCCAAATTCTAGTTATGCAAGCGAGGCTGACAAACTGAAAACTTTAATAACATAACATATGGACTACAAATAAATCAAGAGTCGAACAACCACCCCATGTGATCAATCCTTGAGATGGAACCCTTTTTATCTGACCTAGAATCCCATTAGTGTTGGAATCATGATTGGCGTTACACAAAATCCCACAGGTGTTAATAAAAGGATGCATCACCAAAGTTAACAAATCCATGAGAGGTGGTTAAGCACATATAAAAAAACACACGGGGACCGTTGGTTTATCCAATGTCCAACAATTTCCCCCCAATGAGAGTCGAGTGTGATTCGAACTCGAGACGTTTGGCTCTGATACCACTTGTTGGAATCACGATTTTCGTTACACCAAAACCCGTAGGTGTTAGTAAATGAACACATCACCAAAGTTAACGAATCCATGAGAGGCAGTTAATCACATGTCATGAAACATGGGAAGCGTCGGTTTATCCAATGTCAGAAAAACTACGCGCACAACAAGGAAAGAGTGCAGTTATAGGCCTCCAACCACACACATAGATCTGCTTCCATGCGATTGTGGCCTAAATCCTAAAGTTTTGAGCATGCGGTTCCGAGATCTATGCCACCTTTTTAGGCCAACCTCCAGACCACTACCCAAAATTTCCTATAACTTTCTAGAATCATAATTTACATGATGACAATGCCAAACATTCAAAATTGAAACAACAACTTGACCGAGACTTCCTAATCCATAACAAACATTACATCAAACATATGGAAAATATGTAAGCTACAGGTCATGAATGCATATGTAATCATAAAATGATAATACTCATATGTGAATTAACAAGAATTCTCTAAGCCCTATCTAGCTAGCTGCAATAACACTTGATATTCCATGCATTCATCAACCAATCAATAACTTATCAAAACATGTCAAGAGAGATAAATATATTACATCATATAACCAACATAAAATCCATGGCAAATCATCCATAATGTCACTAACTTAATACTACAAGTATTCATTATCACAATACGAAAATTAACTCTTATTAACATATGAAAATACCAACCAAGTGAGGACTTCCACATACTACCTGACCATAGATTGTGTTGAACCAAATATCCCTTTCAGCCAATCACCCCAATGCCATATTCCAAGCATGGATGTGGTATCTCATGGATTAAACCAAAAAAAAACCAACTAGGGTTTCTAGAGGCCAAACCACCTCAACCCTCAACCACAACAATTCCATCTATACGGTCTGTAAATCACTAACATCAACCATATCAGTCTCTACCCAAGCTATCCAGGGCTTTGGGAACTCGTAACTCAACCTGCGGCCTTCCAGGGTTGCAGAGCATTTGTTCCAATAATGACTCCAAGGACTAGTAAATAAACCCACCAAGGGCTCCAAAGTGTTAGTCCCAACCATCGACTCCAAGAACTAGGAAATCAAGCCAAATTGTTCCAGGGATTTGTTGTGCTATGAAATAACCCCCCTATTTATTTGAACATCGATTAAGGTTGTGAATAATAAATGGGGACCATTTAAAAAACAAATAGAGTTTAGGAAACATTAATTTTCTTTACTTTAAGTTTTAAAACTTTAGGAATAAAAGCCATGAACCTTTTTCACTTTGATTTTGTTTCGCTTAGCGCAAATTGCAAAAAATGCCAATCTAACCAAGTCGGAACACATATATAACTTGTGAAATTGCGATAGCACTAAAACCTTTTTGAGCTATATGAAATCACCGTTACAAAGGTGAAAAAACCATTATAACTATAAATCGCATCGCTCCTCCCTAAAAGATAAGAAAATAGAAATATCATTCGAAAAGAAAATGTGATGAGGTCGGATCTGATAGAACAATAAACAAACGTTGAAACATATCAAAAATCCGATAAAGTGCAAAGCTTTAAGTTTTAGTGCTTATCGCATCCCGTAACATCAAACCAAATGAAATTCAAGCCCGCTTTGATAAAGTGAGATATGTGATTTGCACATATCGCATCTCACATACACTCGCGGTCAAGATACATAATATGGATGCTTGCAAAATATGCGATTTTTGATATAACATTTATTACCAAATTTCTTGAAACGATTCTTAATCAATTGGTCCGTTAAAAATATCTAACGATTTAAATATCTTGATTGGACATATATGGTAAAACACATAAAATATTTGATAATCGTTTAAAGAGATATTAACGACACTCAATGGTTTCGGGGCTAAAAAATATTGACATCTTTCTAAAGCATGTTTCAAATAAAAGCGTTGGGTTTATGATTTATGGTAATTTAAATTTGTTTCTTCGTTCCTCTTTACTCTTCATATCAACTCTTAATTTCCTTATTTGCTTGAATTTAGGAAACTACCCGAGAAAGCGATATCAACATAAATGAAAAATAAAAATAAATCAGTTGCCCAATCATCCACCTCTGAAGTTACAAATATGCCTCCACTCTTCTCAATACTACTTGCAACAAGGACAATGAAACATATTCCTGGGAAGCAATGTATAATTTGTTTGAAGGAGAGAATCCCAGGGAATTAAAGAAAGTAGCAACGATGGATGCAGCTGACTCATCAGAGCCTTCCTATTTCAAAGTTGCATGTTCATTTTTACATAGGATATCTACAATACCAAAGATTCTACCATATATTGACATGGTAAGATGGATCATCGACAATCTCAATGTAGCAAACAAGACTTTCAAGAATTTGAGAGAGGAAGACATGGGTTCATTCACCCCCGAAGATTTGTGTGCAATGAACAATTTTCCAATGCCACGGAAAGCTTATGATAAAGAATTCCTAGAAAAGTTTGCAAAAGAAAATCAAGAATCAATGAAGGTAGTGAAATAATGGAAGGCTGGTCAAGGAAAATTAAAGCGAGACAAACTCGGTATGTATCCAATAGCACAATTACCATCACCCCAATGTTTAATAGCAGCAATGAAGTGTAGATTTTTTTCCAAACCTGATACCACAAAATTTTCCATTAAATGGGTTCACTTAATTGACATTGTCATCAATTCTACTATTATGAATTGGGCCAATATATTATCTAAGAATTTGGCCAAAAATATTATGGAATACAGAACAAATAGGATCTTTTCTACTAGAACAATCCCTCCTTTTTACATGAGCGCATACATTATGGACGCCATATGTTTATGCTCAAAGTTTCCTATTATGGGTTGGACATGGACCAGTCAAGACCCTAGCCCTATTCATATTTATCACAAAGCCTTGTGGGAGTCTGAATTCCATTCCCATTTTTATAAGATTTGTCATGGAGTCATGTTACCCATTCACCAAACCATTTTTAATGAGAAAGCACCGAGAATTTCTAAAGAGGCCAATGCAGACATTATGCCTATGTCCAGATGGTTCGGAGAAGATAATTTTACTTATGTCAGATTTTTCAGGAGTCTTGTGCCTCCTCATGTTTTTCCCTATTATGTCCCAGACAAACTTTTAGCCATAGAAATTGCATACCAAACACTTGGAAATGGTATAACCAAGCAGCTCAAGGATTCAAAGAAATCTATTTGGCCTACATTTCCAGTACAATGTGGTAATTTTTCTCTTTTTTATATAGGTCATACAGCAAAGGAAATCTCAAACATTACATCTTTGAATATGGCTTTTATGCCAGGAAGACAGTATGATCCGAATAATGTGGTCCAAAATTTTACTACTGCTCTTAAAATTAGACCTTTCATGCATGAAAAAGATAATTTTGATGATTTGTTTGAAAAAACAAAGAAATTTACAGATGTATTAAATATGTCATCCAATAAACTCAGTGTAGTATATAGCAAATAATTTCATGAATACAGAAATAAGAGATTTGAAATAGTTCCATTGGACCTGTTACGAATAGAATAAATCAGAGAGCCAACTCCTAGTATCAGTTTAGATGATGATGCAAAAGATATGTCTGAAGATGAGTCCCAAGAAAAATCAATTTAGGATTCATAGCATTCACAACATAAGTCCCAAGATTCAGATCATCCTGAAAATGAATTTGAAAATAAAGATGAAAGCCTCACAAAATAATTAAAGATTTAATCAAAGGAATTAGTACACATACTGAGGAAGGAACTGATGAAGATGAATTATCAAAGGCATCTTCTAAAGAACTTCAGTAAGTTCAAACTACACCTAAGTAGACAAAAAAATCTCAAGTAGAGAATTTGCGCAAATAATGGCAGAAGTTTACTGAAAAAATTCAAAAACCACTCAATCTTAGTCCTAAAGGATCAACAAGCTTTCACACTCCTGAACAAACTCAGAAACTACTAGAAACAACAGGAGCACTTCAACAAACCCCAGAGGTTCAAGAACAGGAAATCATCTCGGACTTCCCTACTGAAGAAATTATTTTAAATATTGAAGAGATGCCTCCATTGGACATTTTCTATAGTCCAAATCATAAAGTTGCGGTAAGAGGGGGAAAAGAAGAATAATTGATGAAACAATGACAACTGTTAGTAATGAATCAGTGGATATTGTTTGAAAAGACACTTTTGTCAATCCAACTGAACATCTTACCAAAATTTCACAATTTGCAGGAGCTTATGCAAATGCTACGATTGATAAAGCAGCAGAAGTGCAAATTCTTCTTAGACAAAGAGAAGATAGAGTCCAAGAGATAGAAAGACAACTGGAACAGGAAAAGCATAATGCCAATAAGCAAGTTGAAATGAAAATGGCACAGTTCCAGAAGGAATTTAAAAGGTTGAAGTTGCAGCATCAAGTGCACATCTCTAAAAAAAATGCACAGATTGAAGCAGTAATGGATAAGCTCAAAAGTCAACCTCAAACAGAACAGTTCATAAAATAAGAACTTGTATGGAATTCAAAGTTGAAACAACAGCAAGATAATTTCTGCCAACAAATCTCTGCTACTAATTCATACTGTGAAATAAGTAAAATCTTGACTCAATAGGTGGAAAACAAAATATTAGAATGTGAAAAGGTTCATAAAAAAATTTATGAATTTATTTTATGGCAAGAATCTGAGAAAGGGAAGAAGGTTGATCTCCCAAAGATTGAAAATTTCCATAAAGATATTTTATTCAAAGACTGGGAGATGAAATTGAAGCAAGCAGTGAAAGCGGCTTCAAAGGCAACCAATTTAGCAAACAAAATCATTGAGTCTGTCAATAAATAACTTCAGAATGCCAAACTTATTAAATAATGTACAACTGAAGCAATCCCAGGGGTCAATCTATTGGATACACACTGGAAAGAAAGCATTGAGACACAGGCAGAATCTATTAAGCAGATAACTAAATTAGATCAAGAAAATTATTGGAATTTCTTGATCATACCACATCACCAGTGCATGACTTTGCAATATTTAATTGATTCCACAAGAAAGGCGTTTCCAACACTCTCAAATGATGTATTTAAAGGACAAGTCAGATCTGGTATCACTCAGCTGACTCAACTAAAGCCAATGATAGATATCTGCCAGCTCAAAGGTCAAGTGACGAAAAGAAAATCATCCCACTTAAGCAACCTTGTTATCTTTAATTTCGAGATTGTAGTTTAGTTTACTTATTATGATGAAGGTTGTTTGAAACCTCCTCAAATTTTTATGTAATACTCTCTTTTTTAATTATTTTAGTTTAGTATTTAAAACCCTCTCATGCATTTACAGAAGGGTCCAGAATTTTATCAAATAACAATTTGCGAAAGCTTGCGCTTCTGTACTTTTGTGAATGATTTTGATAAAATATATGGAACAGGACATACTTTTAAAAATTGGAGTATGCTTTACTTAAATTACACTTTTTTATTCTTAAAGTATATTTGGATTGAGGAGAAGCAAGTCAATATTGTGGATTTCATGAGCAGAACTTATCATATCTAGTACTATTATCTTATGATTAAGTCTTGATTATGATTTTATAGTAATTTCTCTTTATGTTGTGATATGTATGCAGTCTGAATTACAATTTATCATTCATGCACTTTTGTACAATGTTTCAATAATAATTCCTTACCCAATACATAAAGCAATTGATATATGTGATATATTTCACATAATTGTTTTGATTAACTATTTAGTCAAAATAATCATTTTACATAATTTTCTTCTCTTTCAGTTTTTGAATTATCTTTATTACCTTTTATTGTAAGCCATCTTTCTAGATCGCATAAATGGTAATTCTACCCAGGTTATAGATTAAGTTAAATAATTAGATTAAATAGATGCATGTGTTTTGTTACTTTGATAGATTTTTTCCATTAGTTTAAAATCATTCATCATTTCACCTTGTATCAAAACCGATAATTATCACATCAATTTATTTTTTGGGAAATTGGTCCCATTATCCCTAGTCGGAACCACTACAACAAACAGAAAAGGAGATACTTTAAGGTCTGGACCGGGTGGTTATCCCCCATGTTATTGCAACGGAATTCCGGGGCTTCAACAGGCTTCGAAAGCATTTGTTACAACCCACAACCATAGGGAACATGAGCACCAATAAGAAAAACAACAAGTGGGAAACCCACAACACCATGGATATCCAAGAAATGGCAAGGCAATGCTAAAACCACTATCAATCTAGGGAAATCTCCATGCCAATGAGAACACATAACTAGAGAATCACATGCATATATCATGCATCCAAAAATCAACATGCTAAATCTCACATGCACATTGTTACCTGCTATCCATAGCTAATTTTTGTCCTTACTTGCCATTGTCCAAGCTTTCTATTGTGCACCCTTGCTTTCCTCGTTTGCATGTCCAAGTGCTTGTTCCTTCTCCTTTTACTGATCCTGATCAATGAATGTGAAAAAATTGTCAACTGATTTTCAAGTGCCTTTTTATCATTGATGTCTCATTTTTATTCATTTTCCTCTAATTTCCCTTGCATGCAAATTTGTGTCTCTTCACCATCCTTTTCTCCTATTTTCCTTTATTTCCATAATTAATTTCCAATTATTGCCTCTTTGGCTTTGCCAATTTCTTTGCCAATATCCATAGCCATAAATAAACCAAATTTGATGCCACTATAATGTCTGCCCACCTTTCAAATTGGAATATGTGTCCCATGACCTTGGTCTTATTTTATTTACATGGAAAATTAACCACAGACTGTTACAAACCCCCCCCCCCCTTGGGGGAACACCATCCTCGGTGTTCAACAACGCTTATGACCAAAAAAACATACTGCCTATGGAGCTTTATAGAACAACTCGTTGTAGTATTTACAACATATCAACTGCTAAAAACATGACCACCATACTACTTATGGAGCTTTATAACCAAACTCGATGCAATATTTACAATGACGAACATATATACTCATGCACATTTTCTTCAACCAACAAATAACCATACTGTCTATGGAGCTTTGTAAACATAACTCAATACAATATTTACAATAATATACACCTATATAAATATGCACATTTTTTAACAAGGAAATAAAAGGATACGATGCTCTCATAAGCAACAAGGAAATCCAGAGGCTCACAACTACACCCTCAAAAGTAGTACTGAGATTCACCTCCCTCCCAAGAAGTCCAAAATCCACTGTAAAAACCAAAGTGCGCATCCAATGTCTAATGCTACAATCCTTGCAGTAATTGTCCTTTCAGTGAACAATTATTGACTCATTATTCCAGGGCACACTCCCAATGTGCTTTTGATTCCATCTGGAAATGCTAATGACCAAAACAAATTCATTACCTGACCTTACCTTCTCTACTAAACAGTCCCTCGAGAAATCCAGTCACCCCCTTCCGTGTAGTCTTACCTTACAAGTTCCCCAACATCCCCTTCTCTGCTGCAGAATCCCTCCGGAAATCCATTCCCTGGTAAGGTTTCCTCTCATCGGAAAGTCCAAAAACCAAGGCATATCCCTACCTTAAAACGATCATACCGATCATAGCATGCTCATGGAAATCAATGGACACTAATGGGTACCAGTGTCCCACAATGTCCTTTCTCCTAAATACTTTACCAACACACTGCATATTCCAATTCCTTTTATTGATGCTGCTAATTCTTGCAGTCAGTTTCAACAACCCAAACCTAATAATTTTCATGCTTGCCTATACCAATCACATAATTTCCATTATACTTACTCAAAAGGAAATGAAATAAGGTAAACTTGCAATTCTATTCACTTCCTAGCTCAACAAGTCAAATTATCTCTTTGATCAAATCATCATATATAAATATATCACATTTGGTTTGTTGGAATCACAATTTCCGTTAGACCAAAACCCATAGGCTTTAATCTTCGCTACAATCGCTAGACTTAGGATCCATGAGAGGCGGTTAGTCCATGTCGTGAAACACACGGGGAGCATTGAAACCAATGTCCAACATGGTTAGCTCAAACTCAACCAACATAAATTAGAATTATAGATCACATGCATCATTAAAAATTGATACTTATATTATAAATGGTTCTTTGCTTATGCCTTTGTTCTTTTTCCTTTCCATACACACATTGAATTGGTTTCCAAACCCAACAAGTACCTAGTGCCTTATTTTCTCTTCAGTATAAACAACAAGGGTGTACAGGTACTATACCTTATAAACCCTTAATATCATCAACTCAAGGTTGGTCTCATCCCAAGATGTCCAGGGCTCCAGAGCGTTTTTCCCAACCCACAGGCTCCAGGGAATAATAACTCAACCCACAACCTCCAGGGAACCTGTTGTGCTATTCAACAACCCCCATTATTTTAGAATAGTTGCCTTAGAAAATAATGGGGACCCTTTTGAATTTTTTTTAGGCTGAACAAATAAGACCCTTAAGTGATTAATTGAAATAGAAATAAGAGTTATAAAGGATAAGGGACACATTTTTTTCTAAAGGGCACTTAGGCAGAAAATTCAAAAGAAACATGCTTGCAAATCGCAATCTCAAAATCGCGAAGACAACATATGACCTATAAAGCCACTCCAAATGATTTGCGATGTGATATCAACAAAAGGCTTTAATAAAGGAAAAGGCTTCCAACCAAACCATGTTTCATGAAAAGAAAATTGCGGGACCCATCGTTGCCACGTCACCAATCACAAATCGTAAATCACATTTCCATCCTACCAACATTCAATCTGCCCCCGTTTTCATTTCCCCAATGCGATACATTTCATCGCATCACACTTTCGCTAATGACCACTTCCTTCCACCATCCAATTTCACCGAAATTGCGATTGTGATATTGCATCGTAAAATTTTCACTTTCCTTTTCCCTCGTTAATG
Source organism: Pinus albicaulis (assembly GCA_034641835.2). NCBI lineage: Eukaryota > Viridiplantae > Streptophyta > Pinopsida > Pinales > Pinaceae > Pinus > Pinus albicaulis. The sequence goes on from CM076575.1 coordinate 685,017,851, forward strand.
TTTGAATCTTTAAAGAAACTTTAATATTTTGACTTAAAAAGAGTTATAGTGCGAAAAATATCGCAATCGAAAAGATGTAGGTATTTGGAGTTTTAAGAAGATTGAAACAAAAATGAATCTGCGATGCGAAAATATCTTACTTAAACATCTAAATGTCTATTCGGGCATGTGAATCCACATTTTCCATTAATGCCATAATTTTAACGGTTTAACAACTCGAGCCTCCAAATATGATTTGACCGCAAAAGAATTAAATTTTTAGATTATCCGCGTGCCAAGTTTTATTTTTCAATATTTCCATTATTGTTACACTACTCTAGTATTATGACAAGATTCCCCTTTTTTACTTGTTGTTATTATTATTTCACAGGAAATTCCAAACAAATAGAGTTCCTCGGAAATGTCTAAGGCTGCAAAGAATTCGAAAAAACCCATGGCTTCCCCTAATCCTGCACCTTCTCCTAGTGAAATAACAGAAATGCCACCCTTATTCACAGATACTACATGCGCATCAGAGAGTGGTTCTGCTATTTGGGAAGCAATGTATAGGTTATTTGAAGATGACAAACCTTGCAGGGTTGAAATAAAAGCTACAATAGATGCTTCTGAGACCTCAGAATCTACTATAGCTGACGTCGCAAACTCTTTTTTGCACCGAAATGCTACATGCCCCAAGATTTTATAATATACATATATGGTGAAATGGATTATTGACAACCTCAACATTGGAGATAGAACTTTCCTAACAAGAATAGGTACAATGATAGGGTTGTTCGGAGTTGAAGATTTGAAGAAAATGTACCAGATTCCAAACCCTGAGAAGGTGTATGATAAATATTTCCTATCACAATTCACAAAGGATAATAAGTTACAGTCTAATCCCATAAAGTAATGGAGGAGAAAACCTAACAAGGATAAACATGATAATAAGGGTATGTATTCCACTGCTTCGCTTGTTGGTTCCTACCGTTATATTTCTGCAATGATGTATATACTTTTTGACCAACCCAATACCACTAAATTCTTCATGGAATGGGTTCCCCTTATGGATATTGTCACAAACTCTTGTATCATGAACTAGGGAAGCATTTTTTCAAATAATATTGCTACCTAGATTATTGAATACAGAAAATCATTATGTTTCATCTAAAATCCTTACCCCATTTTATATGAGTGCCTACATTATGGATGCAATGTGTTTTACATCAGATTTTCCAACCATGGGTTGGAAATGGACTATCCAAGACCCCACTCCCATTCATATTTATCATAGTGTTCTATGGGAATCAAAATATGAAATTGATTTCTACAAGATCTTCCATGGAGTTATGCTCCCATTGTTTCAAGCCGTGTTTGATGAAAAGGCCCCTAGATTTTCTAAATATTGGGGAAGAGTTGTTCACTTATGTCAGAGTTTTTGGGAGCTTATCCTGACCACATGTCTTACCATTATATGTTCCAAATAAACTTCTCGCAAGATAAATTGCCTAGGAGATAGTGGGTCATGGATTGACCAAGGTTTTGAAAGAAGCAAAGAAAGCTTCATGGACCTCCTTTCCTATTTACTGTGGTGTATATGCATTAGAAAATTTCAAACATGTCGGGTTAGAAATAAATCAAGTCCAATGTTTGAAACTATTTACAATTTATAATAGGCAATATGACCTGGACCAAGTTGCATTCAATTTCACAACTCAAGTGAAAATCAGGCCATTTGCCCATGAAAATGATGATTTTGATGATTTGTTTGATTTAATTGATACTTATTCAATAGTGGAGAAATTAGAATCATCACACCTTAATCCTCAACAACTTTAAAAATTCAAGCAATATAGGAATATAAGGTTGGAATGGATTCCTGTAAATATTTTGGAGTTATCCCAACCTATCTCACAGAAGGAACAACAACAAAAATAACAACCCACTAAGGATACTGAAGTCCTTAGTGGAACAAAAGAAGATAAGTATACTGGAACTCAAACCAAAGATCCACTATTTTCAAGTGACTTAGATGAAGTCTGGAAATATTTTGATCAACAAATTAAAGGAGACCAATAAGTGGTGATCATTGGTCATCAAAAAAAGTGGAAACACCTCATGGTAAAAGCCAGAACCCGTTTACTACTGGGTCAACTGACAAATCGGTTATCACATAAGAAGTATAATTTATTTTGGCCTACCCAACCTCAGAAATTGTGTTGAAAATCAAGGAAATACCTCCTTTGGATATATTTTACAGCTCAAGGCATAAGGTTGTCATGAGCAGGTAAAGGAAAAGAAAAAGTACAAAACAATCACAAATTCTTGTTCTTGGGGATGTCTCAATGGAAGTAGTTTGGAAGGACTCACAAGTAGATCCATATCAGGATCTAACACTGTTAACTTAGTTTGTAGAAGCATATTCATTTTCCACCATTAACAAAGCCACTGAAGTTCAACAATTAGTCAAAGAGAAGGATGAAAGGATCCTTCAATTGGAACATGAATTTCTAGCATAGAAGCAAAACATTAATCAACAATTACAAGCACAAGTGTCATAACTCCAACAGAGCTTGAATCAACTAAATCTACAACACCAATATGATGTGGTGCTAAAGATGCTCAGATAAACCAACTATAATTCACTGTTGAATAGTTGAAAGTGTTATCACTCTAGTAATTCTAAAGTTGTGAGATTTTAGTTTAAAGTCTAAGAACACTAGAGGTAACCACAGACCAACTTTTAAACTCTAAGATATAGCCTTCTTAGGGTTCATAGAGGGCTCTCTCTATAAGATTTAACTTTGTTTGTTTTATAATATATTAGGCTAGTTATGATTGTGCAATTTGGTTTTGGTTTCATTAATTTGGTGGGAAAAATCACCTAATGAGATGGATAGTGGTAAATATGTTTGTCCATTGGGTTGAGGAGTCAAAAATCAAGCAGACATAGCTAGGATCAAGGTCAAGAAGTCAAATGTTTTCAGGGCAAGATAGATAACCCATTAAGATCTTGAAAGGTTGTTTGGTGAGATGATATGATCAGGATAAAGAGTAATGAAGGGTTCTTTGATCATAAAAATAGAAGTAGTAGGCAGAGGTAAAACAAAAAAGGGAGCAATTAAGGGTTCCCTACTCTAGAAATCAGCAGAAAACATAGAAATGAAGTAATACTCCTGTTTATTCATTCAAATTTAGAACACATAATGGATGCATGTAACAAAGAAAGATAAACAATGACAAGAAGCAAATACTTCACTTCAATAGCTCATCACATGAATCCTAAAATATGATGCTAGTTGATCTGATCCAGTCTACTACTCGATATTTGAAACACAAAAGCCTTCAAGTCCAATAAAAAATGACTATAGAAATCTTCAGCAATTTATTCCACAATAATACTTCTAAAGATGAATTATTTATACATAATTGTTTACAAAATATCCTAGAATGCTTCTAGGAATTATCTAAGGAAAATAGAAATATATTTACAACAAGATAGAGACAATTGCTTAAAAAATCAGCAAACTGTCCTATCTATCCAAATAAAATAGAAACTAATTGTGGATTAGGTGTAGTTGGCTGCCTTGGTGTCCTCTTTTCTGGCTCAGATATTTTCAAGTTTGTTTTGATATCTGATTTGCTTTATATTTTACTCTTTCACTCTGATTCTCTTTAATCTCTGATACTCTTTAAACTCAGGTACTCTTTGAACACTGTAAAAATTGCTTACTGTTGTAATAAAAATATGTTTTGACTAAAAATTAGCAAACTGTTTTTCTGCCTTTTACCTTTTTACCTTTTACTTTTCACAGTAAATCTGTAATTGACTGCCAAGCTTCCTCATTTGGAATTTGTATTTTCTTTAACTTCCTAAAATTCTCATCTGCTTCTGTATACCTGGAAAAGGTTGGTTTTGTAAAAAACAAGTGTCTTATCTTATGCTGCAAATAAAATAAATCCTCAAAGCTTCTGAGTAATACTTTTCCTGTTAGAGTTCCTTGTCCACCTGTCCTTTCAACTTGCTCCTTTGCAAATTCTCTGATCTTTTTTTTATAATCTTCCTAAGGCATAAGCTTATCATTGATAATCAAAATGTTAGGCAGGCTTCTTTGCCTAAGATTTTCAAATTTAACCATGAATTTGGTTATGATGATGTTCATATTTTCACACTTCTCCTCAAGCTGCTTCATCAGGTTCTTCTTGGTGATGACTTTCCTTATCTCAAGGATATTTTCAGTCCTGTCAGTAATCTCAAGTTCTTATAGCTTTTTCTTGTTTTTTCCATTAAGAAACTTGATCAATTATATTGCTTACTCTGTTTTATTATCAAGTTCCTCTTTAGTCTTCTGAATTTCTGCTAATGTTTCTTTAAGTAAATCTCTCTATTCAAAAATCACTTGAATTGAGGGCCACACATCATTAATGGCTTCAATGATCTTGTTCCATAGATGATTTTTCACATATGAAATTTGTTCCTTTAATGTTAATTCCTTTTGTAACTTCTTGAATTCTTCATTTAGTCTAATAACCTTTTGCTCATGTGTTTTGGCATTTATTTGAGCTAATTTGTTTGTATTTTCAAGGTTATCAACCATCTTTTTCAATCTGTTAATCTCACTTGTTTGAAGTGACATTTCTTCCATAGCTTTCACTAGTTTGTTGGCCTCATCTGTAGGGTGATCTGTTGTAGTGGATGACTCTGTAGTTGATGTTATAGATGATGTCACTGGCACTGCAGTAGCCAGTGGTTCTTTGGGTGCCAAATATTTTGCTAGAGTTGATGGCACAATTGTAGTGACCATAGGAATAACTGAAGGAATTTCTGGTGTTTTTGGTGTTTCTTTTTCATGGACAAGCTTATCCATTTGAATCTCCATTTCTTTGATCTGTGTTGTCAGCTAAAAGATCAAATTCATCATGTCATCCTTCTCATTTTGTCCTTGTATTATTTCCTTAGCTTGAGGATGTTCACTTGATGGAAATTTAAGTTGTTTCCTCAATGTTGCAATGTCCTCATTTTTCTTCTTCACTAACTGCTCTGCTGCTTTGACATTTGCAGGGTCATATCCAACCTACAAGACCAATTCTTCTAAAGATTTAATTCTGAGATCTTTAGCATATCAGGATGCTTTTTCAAGTTTCATTTGATCTTTCATGTTTGTGATAGTGTTCTGAAGTTTCTGAACACTCATAGATTTATTTGTAACAATAGAATACAACATCTCTGAACTCTGTCTATGAAATTCTATCTAATCAAGAGTATGAATTTTTTTTGTTTGGACTTCTAAATCAATATTCTTGTAATCTGAAACTGTCTTTGGAATCTTCATTGTAGGCTGCAATACTGACATGATTAGATTTTTATTTGAGTAATCAAAGGCAGATAAAAGTTTATTTTGAACACTTGGTGTCTGTTTCAGATATTGAGAGTAAATATCATTCGTAATCTCTTCATTATTTAACTTAATATATTTGTACTTTTCCCTCATATCTAGGTCTTTTTCCTCAGTTGTTTGTGAAGATGATGCTTCCATATTTTGTTTTTTCTCTATCAATTGTGCATTTCCATTATCAACCTGTTCTTCATTTCTATTGTCTGCAACTTGCTCATTTATGATAATAGTGGCAGCATCTATGTTGGTATCTGGGATATCTGTATCTTCAACATCAATGGTTACCTTCTCGTTACCCACTGGATCTGTTTTGCAACATAAGTTTCTTCTTCTCTAACCCTCTTGGTGGCTTTTTCTGTTTGATCTGCAGTTTGTAAAGTGTGACTAGTATCACTTTTCTTTATTGCATCTACTAAAGTATTTTCTGTCCACTCATTTTGATTAGCATACTTCTCAATCTCTGGTTTTTTCTCATGAATGAAGGGTGTCAGTTTACACTTAACCCTCATTTTACTCAGTATCCCTTGTAGATCATAATTCTAAGAAAAGCTCTCTTCAAAACCTGTACTCTAATAACTGCTTAGCTGCTTCTGCCTCTGCATCTCTATGATTGCAAATGAATGGTCCCACTTGGTTCTTCAATTTAAACTGTGTTTTCTTCTTTGTTGCTAGGAAATTGATAGAATCATATTTTAATATTTACCTAATATACTCCAAGGCAAAAATCCTCATTGGTACATATTTGGGTAATTTGTATGGCAACGAATTGGATCCAAAAACTCTAATCTCTGTGTATTTTTCATACAAATACCAATCTCCAATCTTGGTCTGCTCTGATAACTGTAAAGTCTTCTTCATATCATCTTTTATCCTTGGATGTTCAGTATTTGTTAATATTTTTATCAATGGATGGATGAAGAAGTCAGAAAACTCTACATAAGTAAACTCTGTGGACTCTTTTCTGATTAAAGAGGTCCAAAAAATGACAGAAAAAGGATTTCCTTCTATGTCAAGATTCTATAAGGATATTGGAAAATTATCTGCGTGGAAATACAAGAAAATGTGGAACAAGAAAGATGTGTATCTAAACACTCCTTCAGTTGGTAGTTTAACCAATTGGTCATGAATATTGTCAGAAATATACCCAGCATAATCAAAGATAACATATGGAGGTTGTCCTGGTGTGAAAGTGGATAGGAAACCCAAAATGGATTCATCTGTATGTTCATCAGTGAAATACCCTAAGATGAAGGACAGCATGGAGATGACATGTCTAGAACCCTCTAGAAATCTTGAAGTGGAATATGGAGGATTGATTTGAGGAATTTCTACATGTAAGGGCATGAATAGTTGGAAGATTTGGAATCTTTTAGGAAATTTAAGGCCAATATACAGCTTGGTAAGTGCTTCAATGGATAGAGGAACTTCTTGAGGATCAGGTTTGAGCTGTAACATTTGATTAATGGATTCAGCAGTAATGGTGAAAAGTACTTCTTTATTGGCATTAACTATTGCTCTTTGCTTAGGCATATAATGATGATGGCATAACCTAATGACCTCTGGGCATGAGTGGGTAACTGGAACAACATATCTCGACAAGTGTGATTCCCAAATTTGAACTTCCTCAACATTATCTAAGAATTTTTCATAGTTCCATTTGTGAAGTTCCAATAAATTGAATTCTACAATAGGTTCTGTTATCTTATAGTCAACATCTGCCAATGGAGTATGCTCAATGTCTACAACAGGGGGTTGTAGAGGATTTATAACTATGGTTGTCTTAGAAGATGCAGCTGGAGTAGGATTAGGCATTTTGAGGCTTTTTGGACTACAAAACTCTACTTTTTGGCTTTTCTGGCTTCTTCTGCAAGATTAAACAATTTGCAGAAGTATTTTTAACTCTAACAGGGATTTCTTGGATTAAAACAGGCAGAATATGATCTTTTCTTTGGATTTTTCTTTTCAATTTTGGACTTTCAACATGATTTACAGACCCTCATTAGTTAGAAAACAAGAAACAAGGGTTTCTTGAGTTTTTCAATGGATATCAGGGCTAGGAATATTTTGAAATTAGGCACAGATGGTTTGGCTACCTTCAGAGGATTTTTGGGCTCAATTTGGAGTTTTAAACAGTTTAGAAAAACTATACAAAGTCAAGTTTTTTATTCAAAACAGTGTGTAGCATAGAACAGGGTTTTTTCAGAAATTTTAACAGGGTTTGGCCTGTTTCTAGGATCTTTTGATATGATTATTTGGATGAATTTAAACTATTAATGTAGTTTTTCTTTATCAATGTCTTTTTAAAACTGATAGCAGGCTTAAATCCTGGAGGAATACCTATTATACGCAGGTACAGGGCTTTGAGGATGTCTCTGAGGCTTTTAAACAGATTATGTGGTGTTTTTCTGATCTCTGGAGCAATTCAAAACTCCTCAGCAATATTTAATGGCTACAGGCAGAATTTTGCAGGTTCTGGGCACGAAAACAGTGAATACAGGCTTGTTCTCTGTGTTGGAATAGCAAATACAGTTTATATGCATAGAAAGGAAGAATAAAAGTTCATTTCATGATTTATTAGGCAAATTAGGTTTAATTTGGCCTGCAATGAATGGCAGTCAAATCAGGCAGGAAGGTGGTTTTTGGGTTCCATAGGCGAAAAACCACTAGTGGTTATCGCGCGCAACTTAGGCAGCAAGTGGTTTCAAATGGACTGAATGCGATCTAGTAAAAAGATGCCACGTCAAGGAGAGAGAAAGCGGAAAAATTGCCCATTTCGCATGGAAATGAAATGGTTAGAGGTGAGCAACTTTATTTGCATCTTGTTTGTTCGTCGTTGGATCGTGAGAGGTTTAAGCGAATGGTCAAGATCAATGCGTAAGTTGCATCGGGATTGGAGTGGGGCCGGGGTTTTAATACATGTGGGACAGTTTGTTTGAACTTTATAAATAGATATTTATTAAAGTCAAAACTTTGGTTTATACAATGCGGATGGTGTAATGTTTATACTCGTTAATTAAAACCTTTCACACTATTTTTATCCAATACGCGGGTGCAGGTTTATTATATGGTTTTTTAAACGTTTAATGAGTGTTTAATAACCATAGGGGGTGGGGTATAGTTTATAGATAAGTTTAAAACCAATGGGAATATGGGCGGGTTATATTTCATCACGTGGGGTAAAATAACATTGGTTAAAACATTAAATAGTGGGTTTTTTTTTTGTTATTTTAAATACAAAGGATTTAATACTATAGAGGAGGGTGTAGCTTAGGGATTTAATAATAGGCTAGAAATTAATATGAAAAAGGGGTAATGTATGAAATGAACAAAAATACATAATTTAACACTAATTAAAGTTTAAATAAAGCATAGTTTGTACCTTTTGTATTTTTCACACTTTAACTTAGGATAAAATGCATTTTATGGATTTTGAGTGATTTTGAAAGGAAATGAAATTAATTATTTAGGGTTTTTACTTTTACTAAGTAAAAATGGGTTTTTACTTAGGAAAAGGGATCATGATTATGGATGAAGGGTAAATGTTGACGAAAATAGGTTTTATATAGGAATTCAATATTTTTAACCAATCAGTTATCGAGCCTTGGGTCTGGTCCCAATAGAAGTCAGAGAAATGCTCTGAGCCTTTTTAACTGATAGTTTAGAATACTGAATAATTGTAGGGTAGAGGAATTAGTAATTTTTTCCCAATGATGCTTTATTACATGCTTGCACAACTGCTTTCTACCTACCCATCATTATTTCTAACATTTTTACTTCTTTTTCATGGGTGCATTTAGGCTTGCAACCCTGAATCAATTTTCTTTTAAAGCATAAAAACTATCTAAATCTAACCTTATTTCATTTGAGGGCTCAGATTAAAATGTTGAGCTCCTCATTTATTCTCTATCTTATCTACTGATTTTTCAAGTTTATATTGTTTGACATATCTTTATTCCCTATCTAAAACATAAAATTCAAAGCATGAAAAGTTAAGATTAAACTGTTTAACTGATCGTGGATTATGGCATTTATTGACAATATGCACATAATCATTATTCTTGCAGTAAAACTAAATAGTAGTGGCATTTTGATTTGCTCACTTTCAGGTCTTATTCTTTTCTTTTTTGGGGTATATTCTTTTTCTAAGTCCTTTGATCTTTCTTTTAGGACTTTTTACCCTCTTTTTATCATTTTTTTTATTTTTCATTTTCAAAATTATATGGGAAAACATCTTGCAGAAAGCAAGGTATGTACATATTTACAAGACTATCAAAGTCAATTAAAAAACTATGAACCCTATTATTATAGGACCCTAATAGAAAGATAACCCTAAAGTGGATGAATTGAAAACGGAATCTTTGGAACTAAATACTCTGTTAGCCCAACAACAAGTTGTTTTCTGTCAAAAATTGTCTAGCATTATTGAACTGTGTGAAAAGAGTGATTCACTGATGAATCAAGTCGTTGAACAGAGGATCAGCTTTGATGAAATTGATGGAGAAGTATACCAATACGTCACCTGGAAAGATAATTTTGAAGGTCAAAAATCCAATCTTCCCAGGATCGAATATTCTAAAAAAGAAATCATATTTACTAATTGGGACATACAGTTAAAACAGGCTAAAAGGGAAATTTGCAGAGTTGGAGATGTTACCAACAACATTGTTGAAACACTCATCCAAAATTTCATTGCTAATAATCTGATTGATAAATTCCCTCACGGTTCTCTACCTGTTGTAAAATATTTGATAAGACAGTGGCAAGAAATGTCCAAGATGAAGGAAGAAAGCATCAAAAAATTGGATAAGATGTACTCGGAAAATTATTGGAAGCACTTCGTCAAGCCACATAGCCAATGGTTAATGTTGCATTGTCTAACTGAAACTTCCTCTTATAGGATGCCTCCACTATCAGATGTGATCTACACAGGACATCCGTGTGTCAGGCCAGGTCAACCTCCTGAGGTTCAACTTATGATTGACATCCTTCAACTCAAAGAACGAAGGGAAAAAGAGATAGAAATGCAATCCTGAAGTGACTCATACCACCAAAATCTGTTTTTGTTTTTATTTCACTTAATTTAAGGAGAGTTGTTCAAACCTCCTCAGATTTTTGTGTATTTGTTATTTTTGTACTTTTTATTTGATTATATAAACCTGTCTTTAAAGAAAGGGTCCTGAAATTTTGAAAATAAGACTTTACTGAAGTTGCACTTTTGTACTCTTAAAGTTTTTCTTAATAGAAAAGGTTGGACCAGAGACTTTTTTTTTCAAATGAGCAGATTTAGCATATATATGGTACTTTTATCTTTATGTTGATGTTCTATTTCAAATGATAAATAGTTAATTTTCCTTATGATGTTTTTTTATATGTATCTTTTTAACACAATCCAACATTAATTCACTTCTGAACATGTTTGATTGCCATTTTTTTATACATATACAATACATGCAATAATAGATGTGATATATACTTAAATCAATTGATTTGAGTAACTATTTAATCAAATCAATTATCTAAAATTGTTTTTCATTTCTCTAATTGTTTGATAAATATTCATTTGCATTCACTTAAAGATCATCTTTTTAAATCACATATAACTGAAAGATAATTAATCCCAGGATAGATATAGGTATATATATTTTCTTTAAACTTGTTGTCACCTTCATTCACTAAGTCACAATCAATTAAAATACCACCTATCCACTCAATTATATTTCATTGGGAAACTAGTCCCATAAATCCAGTCGGAGCCACTATCTCAAACGGATAAGGGACAATTTTTAAGTGCCCGACCGGGTGGTTTTCCCTGATGTTGTTGCACCGATTTTCGAGGCATCAACATTTTTGGCGCTAGAAGGAGGGCCACTAGACTATCAATGGCACAAAATATTAATCATAAAAACAAATACCATAAAAAGAGTCGATCCCCCTCCAAATCTCCTACAACTTCAAGTCCATGCTCAAAATCTCTTATCTTTAGATTCAAAGTTGTTCTCCCAAGTCTCCTAGTTCAATTCCCAAAGAACTCTACCTTGATTATACTCTATAATCACCCGAAGTATAAGCATTAATAAAGAAATTAGAAGAAATCTCTATTTCAGCATAAAATCTTGTACTTTTTGAAACCTCTGAAGGAATTTTTACTTCAATTTTATAAGGTACTGGTGTATTGACTCGTTCTTAGAGTTAAAAACTCAGAATAACCCCATTTGAATTTCCTCTTCATTCCCATCATAGGAAAACTCCAACATCTGAAGCTCAAACATCTACTAGTGAGGTTCTTTCATCTTATCCCCCTCAAACTTCATCATTTATTCCTCCTTCAATTACATCTTCCCAACCAATTTCCTCATCAACTCATATCTCTTCATCTTAGCCCACAAGAATTTCTTCAGGCAGTACTAGTTTCGTGGTTGTTTCTTCTTCAATTACATCCACCTTCGGAACTACCTCTTCTTCTTCAAATCCTTTTTCAGGACAAATCAACCCTCCAATTCACATAATGGAAAATAGACCTTGAGCGAATCCTAGAGTTGTTAAATTACTAGGTGCTATTCATCCTTTACCTAAGAATCCAGAAAGATGGCTGCCTAAGTATAATCTAGACGATGGTCTCCCTGCTAAAGAGCATCTCCATAATTTCATGTTTTCTATGAATCTAAATTATGTCTCTAAAGAAGATTGTGTAGTAAGATTGTTTCCCTATACTTTTCAAGGATCAGCTGGATCATGGTACTTTTCATTACCGCTAAGAACTATTACTAGTTAGAACATATTTGAAGAAAAATTTTTGACCAAATTTAGTGATGATCGTACTACTGCTACTCTCATCAATAATCTTTCAAATCTTAAAGCAAATTCAGGTGAAAATATTAAAGATTTCAATTCTAGATTTAACAATTTGCTCAAGAAAATCCCAGCTACATCTAAACCTGGTGTAGATGTACATATTGAATGGTATATATTATATCTTCCTTCTAATATTGACATTTTTGTAGATAGATCCAATAATGCTACTTTGGTAGAAAACATGAAAGAAGCCCTCTCTATAGAAACTAGAATTCCTGCTTTAGAAAACAAAACTACCTAGGAAGATAGAAAAACTAAAAAAGTTGTGTTTAACGATGAGCCCAAAAAGAAAACATATAAGGATCCTTATGATCTTGAAGGATTACAAAAGGTTCTCAAAACCATGTCAAATGACATGGTAGAAATCAAAAAACAAGTAGTTGAATCTTTTTCTAAGAAACCTTTCAGATCTTTTAAGAAAACTCAGACTTCAAATCCTCAACCTCCAAATGTAATCTCTAATGTTGAATCGGATCAAGATAAATATGAGGATGAAACGATATTATCTGTAGATGAATCACATGATGAAGATTTGGTTGAATTTCATGGATTATGGGATTTTATTCTTCCTACATCTGATAATGAATATGAACACGAGGAACTGCCAGTTAGCACTAGAAGTAAAAATATTATTGATCTCCCTTAATCTCTCCAAAAATAGAAATTTTCAACCCTTGTTGCTAAAGACAAAATTGTTAACAAAAAGACTCCTTCTCCTCAACAAGCCCAACTTCTTCTACCTCTCCATGTACATCAAAGACCTTAGTGGTCTCAAATACCATCCAGTATAATATATTGGAAGATATGAAGAAAGTTAAAGAAAATATCTTTGTGTATGAGGTGAGTATAATAAAATAGCAGTAGAAAATCTCACTCAAAGAACTGAATGCAGTTCTTGCCTCACCTTTACCTACACCTATTACTTCTAAAGCCTCAAAAGGAGTAGGAAAACCTCCCATAGATTCATCTGAAAAGATCGACGCCACTAATGATATCCTAATTGGAGACAGATCCAATTATCACACCCATCCTTTCCTTTTGACTTTTGAAGTTTTTAATAAGAAAGTGCACAATTTCCCGATAGACTTTGGGGCTTATTCAAATATTATGCCATATTTTGTTTTCTTGAAGCTAAACATTGCTACTCAAAATTCTTTAGTACACATTTTTTAATTAGATAGAACCAAAGTAAAGGTCTCAGGAGAATTGATTTATGTCCTTATTAGACTAGCTTCTAATTTGAAAGTTCATCAAATAATTGATATTCTAGTTGCTGACATTCCTGACTTTTATGGTTTGATTTTGAGTAGGGATTGGTCAAAAAATATTCACAGTTATTTTGCCATTTATTGGTCTCATATGTGGCTTCCCTACAATGGTAAGCCAAATCAATTTCGAGTTGACCATGAAAAACACATGAAATACTTAGTAACTGATTTCGAGGTTGAAAATGAACCAATGGCCTTTACCAATAACATCCTTGGAAATTATTCTGTTGAATATTTTTGGGAAATTTTAATGAAAAACGATCTCCATTTGTTATCAATTCAGTTAATTCTCAAATTGAAAACTTTTCTTAGTGAGACCCTTCCAAATGTATAAATATTGTAGAAAAAACTTTTGTTAAAACTTTATTCTAGACATTATAATTTGATGGATCAAAATCAAGCAATGGTGTAGGAGCTGGTTGTATAGTAATTAATCCAGAAGGATAAAATACAATGTTGGCATGTAGGTTAGAATTTGAATGCACAAAAAATATTGCAGAGTATGAGGCACTGGTCCAAGGCTTGTATAAAGCAATAGACCTTGATGTCAAATACTTTCAAGTATATGGTGATTCTGAAATAGTTATCAAACAAGTAAGAAATACCATTCACTGTATTTCTGGTCATCTCAAACATTACCAATCACTAGTGCAAGCTCTTACCTCACATTTCTTAGCATTCAATATCTCACCTATCGCAAGGCTCCAAAACACAAGTGTTGATCTTCTAGCCAATGTAGAATCTAGACTTATTCCTTCTGAGGATTATAGTCGAGATAGATTTTCTATATAATTAATTTTTCTCCCATCTATTCATGATAATGTCACTAAATGGAGAGTATTTAATGATGATGAAGATGTTATAACCTTTCTCACACACGAAGGATCATATGACGATAAACTAATCGATGAGGATGAAGACGAAAGACAGTTGAAGAAAAAAATTGTTGAAAATGCCATACCTAAATATGTGGCAAAACTTGAAGATCTTTATGACCTCAAAGACAAATTTAACAAGGTTACTAATTCTAAGCTACAAAGTTCAACCATGATATTTGAACTAGTAAACCTTGGCACTGATCTCAGACCTCAAAATATCAATCTAGTACTTGGTCTCTCGTCTAATGAGATATTAGCCGAGAGATTAGCCTTGATTCATTCACTGAAGAAATATAAGAATGTTTTCGAATGGAAATATGAAGATCTCAATACACATGATACCTCCATTATCCAACATACTATCCCAATGAAATCCACCGATAAACTTATACAAAATAAGTTAAGGAAAATTCACCCCAATATTGAAAGTCAAATCAAATCTGAACTAAATAAACTCCTTAAAGATAAGATCATCTTTCTTGTTAAGCATTCAAAGTGGGTTTCAAACTTATTCCCTATTATGAATAATAATGGTAACATCCACATTTGTATAGATTTTAGGAATCTTAATAAATCTTGTCTAAAAGACAATTTCCCATTACCACCTATGGAAAAAAATTTGCAATTAGTTGTTGGATCTGAATTAATGTCTTTCCTTGATGGATTTTCAGGTTATAATTAGATATTGGTTCATCCTGAAGATGGTTTAAAGACTACATTTAGGACTAAATTGAGCACTTATGCTTATCATAAAATGGCTTTTCGTTTAATCAATGTAGGAGAAACTTTCAAAGAGTAATGGATATTGCTTTCAGAGGACTGATAAACAAAACTGTGGTTTTGTACTTATATGATATAACCATTTACTCGAAGAAAAGAAGAAACCACTATCATGATCTCAAGAAAATCCTTGAACGTTGCTTAAAGTATGGTATTTCATTAAATCCAAAAAAGTCTTATTTCGCTTTAAGTGAATGAAAAATTTTAGGGTTTATTGTATCAAAAGAAGGCATTTGTATTGACCCAGAAAGAATAAAGGAAATTTTTGAAATCTCTCTACCCCATAACAAGAAATCCATGCAGTCCTTTTTAGGATAGATAAAAATTTTTAAGAGATTTGTTCCTAACTTTTCCCAAATTGTTATACCATTGCAATCCATGATTAAGAAAAATTCATTCTTTAAATGGGGACACAATGAAAAATAAGCTTTTGATCTAATCAAGCAAGCCACCTTGAATGCTCATTCTCTAACTACCCAAAATTTTTCTAATCATTTTATTTTGTACACCTTTGCTTCTGAAACATCCTATGATGTTGTACTAACGCAAGTTTATGATCAAAAGATTGAAGCATCCATCTCTTTCTTTAGTTCAAATCTTCAAGGTGTTGAACTAAATTATTCAAAAGTGGAGAAACAAGCTTTTGTTGTTTATAAATTTTTAAAGCATTTCAGGCCTTTTCTCCCAAAGACACATACCAAGGTAGTAGTTCCATTCCCAGCAGTAAGAAAACTTCTTATCCAAAATCAACAAGGAGAAAAAAGGGAAAATTGGGTTACAACTATGCAGGAATATGATATTGACATGAAACCAGCCAAAATTGTCAGAGGACAAGGTCTCTGTAGATTGCTATCTAAAGCATCCAACATATCAGATGATGAAGATTTAGGTAATACTGTACACGTTGGTGAGGTAAGCCTGATTGACTCTGAATCAAAATATGTTGATCTTATCTTTTATTTAAAAAATGGATATGCTCCCACAAAACTCAATTATAAAAGAAAAGGGGCTTTAAGTTTAAAATCTAATCAATATCATACCATTGATAATGTATTGTTCATGAAAAACTATGACTCTGTATTATTAAGATGCCTTGAAAAGTATGAAGCACAAAAGGTTTTGCAGGAACTCCATGATGGACCTGCAGGTGGAAATTTTGAAGGGAATACCACCACATACAAAATTCTTCATGCAGGATATTATTGGCCAACACTATCCAAAGGCGCTTGTGCATATGTGAGAAAATGCAAAACATGTCAAACTGCTGCAGGAAGACAAAGAAAACCAGCCTTACCCTTATATTCAGTCAACATTGAACAACCTTTTGAGAAATGGGGGATGTTTATCATAGGTGATATTGTTCCTAACTCTTCCAAACAACATAAATACATTCTCACTATAACAAACTATTTTACTAAGTGGGTGGAAGTTGTTTCATTAAAGGTAACTAATTCTGAAGCCATCATTAAATTCATCGATCAATTCATCATTACCCTGTTTGGCTTACCTAACGCACTTATGTTTGTTAATGCATCTTATTTTTGAGGTAATAGTATGACTGAATTTTCTCTCAAGCGGGGTTTTAAAGTTAAATATTATGCTAATTACTATCCCCAGGGGAATGGTTTAGCAGAGTCAACAAATAAAAATATCATAAGAATCATAAAAATGACTATTGATGAGAACCGAAATAATTGGCATAAGTCTTTAATATACGCTCTATGGGCAGATCAAATTACTCCGAAGGCCTTTATAGGCACTTCTCCATTCAATCTAGTTTATGGGAAAGAAGCTGTAATTCCATCAATTTTAGCCCTTCCCTCATTTTCCCTAGTTCAATTTATTGATGAAGTACCTTCCTCTTCCTTACAATTAAGATTTTCCCAAATCCTTAAATTAGAAGAAGAAAGGGAAAAGGCCAAATTAACACATGCTCGACATCAACATATCGTTAAAAATTCTTTTGATGCAAATTATGTTTCCCCAAAATCTTTCCAAGTTGGAGACCTTGTCCTTAAATGGGACAAGTCACATGAGGAAAAAGGAAAGCATATCAGATTCCAAATAATGTGGCTTGGACCGTTTCAAATTACAAAACAAATTGGCCCATTAACCTTCATGTTGCAAGACCTTCAAGGGAGAAAAGATTTTCTTCTTGTCAACGAACTGATTTTGAAAAAAATATTTTCTTAGAAGAACATTTCTTCTAAATGTATCATACCTATATTTATATTTTTAGGTTAATTAAAGAATAATGTTTGATTACATACTTTTATCTTTTCGCAAAACCTCTAAATCATTTTATGACTTTTTATTTTGAAGAATAAAAATTCTTAATGAAATGATTACACACTTGAAAAAATGGATGAATACTATACAACTCTAAAATATTTTTCCACTGAAATTGTAAATTCTTGTAAACCTCAAACTTCATAAAGTCTTTCTATCCTATAAGTCAGAAAAAATTCACTTTTACAAAGTAAAGACTAATTGTTACTAAGCATCTTTAACTCTAAATTGTCATCCAAAACTCTTAAAGAGCCAATCATTCTCCCCATATGTTAATTACGCTTTTTCTAGAGTGTAATTCAAAAATATAAAAAACTTAAAAAGATAAGAGGTATCATCACGAGCCTACTTACCATGATCATAGGAAAATAATAGACTGACATTACCACTACTGCATATCAAACCAGGGTGATGGCTTTTGATTATTAAATAACCATAGGACAAGGGGTCTCATCACGAGCTAGATTGTTCAGTCCAATTACAATTAGTGAATGGCATTGTCAATATCCGGTCACTAAGCCTAGACAATGACTTTTAAGAATAAGAAAAAACAAGTTATATAATTGAGAATTTATCTCCAAATATAGTAATGATAAATGGATGGGATACTTTATCATTGATGTTTAAAAGTTAACCCTGTCGAGGCTATAAACTCCTGCTAGCAGTAGTGGCTCTACTTGTGAAAAAATGAGTATATCAAAAGGCTAAGTTGCAAAAATCCATCTACTTTATCTTTTAAACTATTTAATGATTGATATAGAGAAATGAAGGTTTTTATCTATGAAAGGTTTTAAAAGAGTAGAAATAAGATGAGTTTTTAAATTCAAAGTAATTTTATTTATCCAAATATTTAGAAGATAATTTTCATTTCCTTAATTATTTTTACTTATTTAAAAACATTGGGAATTTCACTTTTCAGAGATAATTGGTTCTTCCACTGAATTGTTGTGCTATTCAACAAGCCCCGGTATTTTAGAATAGTTGCCATAGAAAATAATGGGGACCCTTTAAAAAAAAAAGGCTAGAACAAATAATACCCTTAAGTGATTAATTGAAATAGAAATAAGAGTTAGAAAGGCTAAGGGACACATTTTTATCTAAAGGGCACTTAGGTAGAAAATTCAAAAGAAACATGCTTGCAAATCGCAATCGCAAAATCGTAAACAAATATGACCTCTAAAGCCACTCCAAATGATTTGTGATATGATATCAATAAAAGGCTTTAATAAAGGAAAAGGCTTCCAACCAAACCATGTTTCATGAAAAGAAAACTGCATGACCCGATGTTTCCATGTCACCAATTGCAAATCGCATTTCCATTGTGCCAACATTCAATTCGCCCCCGTTTTCATTTCCCCGATGCGATACATTTCATCGCATCGCACTTTCGCTAATGACCACTTCCTTCCACCATCCATTTTCACCAAAATTGTGATTGCGATATCACATCGCAACTAATTCACTTTCCTTTTCCCCTGCTAATGTTTGAATCCTTCAAAAAGCTTTAATATTTTGACTTTAAAAGAGATATAGAGCGAAAAAAGAATTGATCGCAATTGGAAAGACATAAGTATTTGGATTTTTAAGAAGATTGAAACACAAATGAATCCATGATGCGAAAATATCTTACTTAAACGTCTAAATGCCTATTCGGGAATGTGAACCCACACTTTCCATTAATGCCATCACTTAACGGTTTAACAGCTTGAGCCTCCAAATATGATTTGACCGCAAAAGAATTAAATTTTTAGATTATCCACGTGCCAAGTTTTATTTGCCATTATTTCCATTATTGTTACAATGCTCTCGTACTGTGACAAGATTCCCCCTTTTTACTTGTTGTTCTTATTATTTCGAAGGCAAGTCCAAACAAACAAAGTTCCTCAGAAATGTCTAAGGCTGCAAAGAACTCCAAAAAACCCATGGCTCCCCCTAATCATGCAACTTCTCCTAGTGAAATAACAGAAATTCCACCCTTATTCACAGATACTACATGTGCATCAGAGAGTGAACCTGCTTCTTGGGAAGCAATGTACAGGTTATTTAAAGATGATAAACCCCGCAGGTTTGAAATAAAATCTATTGCAAATGCCTCTGATACCTTAGAAGCTACTGTAGCTGACGTTTCAAACTCTTTTCTACACCGAATTGCTACATGACCAAAATTTTACCATATATAGATATGGTGAAATGTATTATTAACAACATCAACATCGGAGATAGAAATTTTTTAACAAGCAGAGGTACAATGATAGGGGAATTCAAAGCTGAAGATTTGAATAAAATGTACCACATTCCAGAGCTTGAGAAGGTGTATGATAAATATTTCCTAGCATAATTCACAAAGGAGAATAAGTTACAGTCATATCCCATAAAGCAATGGAGGAACAACCCTAACAAGCATAAACATGATGATAAGGGTATGTATTCCACTACTTCACTTTCTGGTCCCTAATGTTATTTTTATACTATGATGTTTATACCTTTTGGCCAACCCAATACCACTAAATTCTCCGTTGAATGGGTTCCCCTTATGGATGTTGTCATAGACTCTTGTATCATGGACTAGGGAACCATTTTGTCAAATAATATTACTACCCAAATTCTTGAATACAGAAAGAATCGTTCTGTTTCATCTAAAATCCTTCCCCCATTTTATATGAGTGCATACATTATGAATGCAATGTGTTTTACATCAGATTTTCCAACCATGGGTTGGAAATGGACTATCAAATACCCCACTCTCATTCATATTTATCATAGTATTCTATGGGAATCAAATATGAAACTGATTTCTACAAGATCTGCCATGGATTTATGCTCCCATTGTTTCAATTTGTGTTTGATGAAAAGGCCCTTATATTGTCCAAATAAGCTCAAGTAGACTTCACATCCATTGGAAACTGGTTTGGGGAAGAGTTGTTCAATTGTGTCAGAGTTTTTGGGAGCTTAGCCCGACGACATGTCCTACCATTATATGTTCCAGATAAACTTCTCGTAAGAGAAATTGCCTATCAGAAAGTGGGTCATGGATTGACCAAGGTTTTAAAAGAAGCAAAGAAAGCTTCATGGCCATCATTTCCTATTTATTGTGGTGTCTATGCATTAGACAATTTCAAACATGCAGGGTTAGAAATCAATCAAATCTAATGTTTGAAATTATTTACAATTTCTAACAGGAAATATGACGCAGACCAAATTGCATTCAATTTCACAACTCAAGTGAAAATCAGGTCATTTTCCCATGAAAATTATGGTTATGATTATTTTTTTGATTCATTTATACTTATTTAATAGTGGATAAATTAGCATAATCACGCCTTAATCCTCAACAAATTTAAAAATTCAAGCAATATAGGAATAGAAGGTTGGAAGGGATTCCTCTAAATATTATGGAGGTATCCCAACCTATCTCATAGAAGGAACAACAATAGAAATAACAGGAAAAATAACAACCCCCTAAGGATATTGAAGTCCTTAGTGGAACAAAAGAAGATAAGTCTACTGGAACTCAAACCAAAGATTCACTATTTTCAAGTGACCTAGATGAAGTCTAGAAATATTTTGATCAAAATCTTAAAGGAGACCACGAAGTGGTGATAATTGATCATCGAAAAAAAGTGGAAACACCTCATGGTAAAAGTTAGAACCCATTTACTGTTGGGTCAACTGACAAATCGGTTAGCATAGAAGAAGTAGAATTTATTCCGGCGTACCTAACATCAAAATTGTGTTGAAAATCGAGGAAACACCTCCTGTGGATATATTTTAAACCCTAAGGCATTAGGTCGTCATGAGGAGGAAGAGGAAAAGGAGAAGAAAAGAACAATCACAATTTCTTGTTCCTGGGGATGTCTCTATGGCAGTAGTTTGGAGGGACTCACAAGTAGATTTGTCTCAGGATCTAACAGGGCTAACTCAGTTTTCAGGAGCATATTCATCTGCCACCATTGACAAAGCCACTGAAGTTCAACAATTAAGCAAAGAGAAGGATGAAAGGATCCTTCAATTGGAATAGGAATTTCTAGGAGAGAAGAAAAATATTAATGAACAATTACAAGCACAAGTGTCTCAGCTACAATAGAGCTTGAATCAACTAAAGCTACAACACCAATCTGATGTTGGTGCTAAAGATGCTCGGATACACCAATTGCAATTCAATGTTGAACAATTGAAAGATAATCCAAAGTGGATGAATATAAAAAGGAAGCTTCGAAACTAAATACTCTGTTAGCAAAACAACAAGTTGTTTTCTGTCAAAAATTGTCTAGCATTATTGAACTGTGTGAAAAGAGTGATTCACTGATGAATCGAGTAGTTGACCAGAGGATCAACTTTGACGAAATTGATGACAAAGCATCCCAATATGTCACCTGGAAAGATATTACTGAAGGCCGAAAATCCAATCTTCCCAGGATTAAATATTCTAAAAAATAAATCTTATTTACTGATTGGGACATACAATTAAAACAGACTGAAAGGGAAATTTGTAGAGCCATAGATGTTGCCAACAACATTGTTGAAACGGTCAGCCAAAATCTCATTTTTTCTAATCTAATTGATAAATTTCCTCTTGCTTGTCTACCTATTTTAAAATATTTGATAAGACGGCTGCAGGAAATGTCCAAGATGAAGGAAGAAAGCATAAAAAATTTGGATAAGTGGGATTGGGAAAAATAATGGAACCGCTTGGTCAAGCCACATAGCCAATGGCTAATGTTGCGTCGTATAACCGACACTTCCTCTTACATGATGCCTCCACTATCAGATGCGGTCTACACACGACATCTGCGTGTTAGGCCAGGCCAACCTCCTGAGGTTCAACCTATGATCGACATCCTTCAACTCAAAGAACGAATGGAAAAAGGGACAACAATGCAATATTGAAGTGATTCATCCCACCAAAATCTGTTTCTGTTTTTATTTCACTTAAGTTAAGGAGAGTTGTTTAAACCTCCTCAACTATTCGTGTATTTTCTATTTTTGTACTTTTTTATTTTATTATATAAACCCTTTCATATATTTAAATAAAGCATCCTGAAATTTTGAAAAGAATACTTTACTAAAGTTTCACTTTTGAACTCTTAAAGTTTTTCTTAATAGAAAAGGTTGGACCAGAGACTATTTTTCAAATGAGTAGAGTTAGCATATATATGGTACTTTTATCGTTATGTTGATGTTCTGTTTCAAATGAGAAATAGTTAATTTTCCTTGTGATGTTTTGTTATATGTATATTTTTAACACAATCCAACATTAATTCACTTCTGAACATCTTTGATTGCCATTTTTTTATACATATACAATACATGCAATAATAGATGCGTTATATACTTAATAAATTGAGTTGATTAACTATTTAATCAAATCCATTATTTTAAATTAATTTTCATTTCTCTAAGTGTTTGATAAATCTTCATTTTCATTCACTTAAAGATCATATTTTTAAATCACATATAACTGAAAGATAATTCATCCTGGGATAGAGATAGGTTTATATTTTTTCTTTAAACTTTTTGTCACTCTCATTCACCAAGTCATAGTTAGTTAAAATACCACCCATCCACTCAATTATATTTCATTGGGAAACTGGTCCCATACATCCATTCGGAGCCACTATCTCAAACGAATAAGGGACGGTTTTTAAGTCCCCGACCGGGTGGTTTTCCCCGATGTTGTTGCACTGATTTTCGAGGCATTAACAGTACCCAAGATATTTTAGCGCTCCAGAGTGTTTGTCCCAACCCTCAGGCTCCAAGGAATAATAAATTAATCCATAGCTTGCATGGGACCCAAGATGTTACAAGGCTCCACCCACAAGCTCCATGGATCTGGAGAACTAATCCCCAACATGTGCACATACACATAGTGTACATCACATCACATACACCCACACATGATCTATAACACAACACATACACCTACATATGATGTAAAACACAACACATACACCTACACACGGTGTATAACACAATACATATACATACATATAGTACAACACAATGAATATACATGTTGTTAGCACTATATAAATTTTATGCAGGCTCATGGGCACTACTAAATTATTTCGTAGTGCCTGAAGCTTTGGCCATTTCATAGCGCTTGAAACCATTTGTTGGTGCTAGTTTTTCCAATGAAAAGTAAATGGAATTTGGGCAAAAATATACAGGTTTGGTAAATAAAAAACCGAATTGTTTTTTAAATCCAATTTGGGTCTTAGGTTTATGCAAGGTTTTTAATAAAATTTTAATGAATTTTATTAAAAAATATTGGTCCCGAAGGCCCAATCTCCAACTCTTATGTTTCATTTCCAAATATCCAAATCCACGTGCTTCCAATTTGCAAGCCTGATACCACACATAGGCCAAGCATCAAGCCGAATGGACAAGCCACATAAGTATGAAGGGAGGATCCCACAAGGGTTGATATCATTGCACTATGTGTTAACATATGACAGCCACAAAACTGAAAGTCAGCCCCTAAGGAGAGCTGGTCTACTATTGTCGCTCTATCAGCATTTGCTCTCAATTAACTCAGTTCACCTCCACGTGGTTTTCCGCAACTTCCTTGTAATTTTATTTATCAATTTCAACGAAACTGACAAATAAATACATTCAGCAAACTTTGGAAAATTTTAAATATATTTCTGGACTTTAATTCCCCACATTATAACCTTGCGATAGTCCTATGTCCGCCTCCTTATACCTTACAACCTTAATCCCTCCGACTTATATCAACAACCCGACAATCTTTGCAAAGAAACACTTTAATATACTCCGGGCCCACACATAAAATCGGTAGAATTCAATTAAATACATACAACATACCTTAGATTATCCTTCGTGCTACTCCGAATGTGACCACCGTTTGATGGGCTTCCCTCCAGATCAACGGCATTTGTCGATATCGCACTTCCTCCTCAGTCGAACTTTAATATGCGATGGCGCTCGAAAAGGCGGTTTTGGGGGTCCCGCCTTAGGCCACGTGTCAGCTGCTCTATGGAATCGCTCCCAAATGGAAAATACCGCTTACTCCACAAAAGCGGTGCGATATGGGCGGTTTGGTTTCGCAAATCCACTCTCGGTTTTGGAACGTGATTGACCAGGGTTTAAGTCGAGTTATGCTATCCTTGGATTCACTAACTCAGGGTCTAACCTTGGGGCAGGATTTCCAATTAACATCGAAACAAGTTTATCTCTTTATTAAGCGGGGTTTCCACTGTTTCGGAACAGAGTTCGACGACCACGATTTTACACAGACCTCATCTGCGAGTGGGGTTTTCAATTGTTCATAAAATTCAAGGGAAACAATGAACAGAGAGATGCAGAGATTGTACAACAACTCAATTCAATAATTATATACAGGACAGTGTTCAATCACCTCACAATTAAACAAATCCCCCCCACAATTATCGACCCAAGACAATTTGGTAGCCAATGAGCATGAAATTTATTCAACCAAAAGAAATTGTTTAACACACAGATTTTATTGTAGAAATCTCCTCCTCTTATGCATTCGGGGAATACAATTTATATACATCATTATGTGCCTCTTCGGTTCCTCTGTGAGGACCGTTTTCAGTAAACCAAAAGCCTAATTACAATTTATTCGAATAACTGAAATCTGACAGATGGACTGAACCTAACTATTCGACTTCTACTAATTCTAACTTATCTAAATGCAACAGGCAGCTGAGGTATTGACACCTAGCTGTTACAATTCAAATGATTTCGAACCCTTCTAGCCACAACATGTGGACAAAACCTCCTACATTGTTGGCTAGTGTCTAATGCCCCTGCATCAGACTCCCGAGGGCAATTTTCTTCATGGACTCCTGTCCATGAGCTCTTCCACTGATCTGCCTATCTTCTGCAACACTCTTTCAGTCATCCAAGTGGCATCTTCCTCTGGCTGGTCCTTCCATTTGATTAAGTACTGAAATTACTCTTGTCCTCTGGTCTTCCTGAACACTCTCTTGTCCAATATCTTCTCTGTTTGCAATGGTTGTGTTGGAGGTAGCTGCTTTTTCCACTCAATTTGTTCCTTGTCTTTCGGTCCCTCTTTTGTACCATCATCTTCATACTTGTACAAATCTGCAACATTAAAAATGGGAGATATTCCAACATCAAGAGGCAATTCAATCTCATAAGCATTTGCAGAAAACTTTCTAAGTATCTTGCATGGTCCAATATTTTTGAACTTCAGCTTGTTATACTGCTTCTTTGGGAATCTCTCCTTTCTCAAGTGCGCCAAAACCAGATCTCCTACTTCAATATGGAATTATTTTCTGCTCAAGTCTGCTCTGTCCTTATATCTGATGCTGCTGCCTTGTAGTTGCTGTTTAACTTGTTCATGTATGGCTTGGATCTCTGAAGCAAATTCCTCACCATCGGCACTCCTCAGTTCTGCCTTTCCCAGATTTCTTAACTCTGATATTCCTCTGCGATGCATTCCATAGACAATGTGGAATGGAATTTTCCCTGTGCTTCTATTTGGTGAGTCATTATATGCATATTCTGCCTAAAGAAAAATATGATCCCACTGCTTGGGATGCTCTCCTGCAAGACTTCTCAACAAATTTCCCAGACTCCTATTCACTACCTCAGTTTGTCCATCAATCTAAGGATGATAATCTGAGCTAAAACTCAGTTGGGTACCAATTTTCTTCCACAGCGTCCTCCAAAAATGGCCCACGAATCTGGTGTCTCTGTCTCAAACAATACTCTTGGGCAACCAATGCAACCTAACAACTTCTTTGAAAAACAAGTTAGCAACATGGGTGGCATCACTAGTTTTGTAACATGGAATAAAATGTGCCATTTTGGAGAATCTATCCACTACAACAAAGACTGCATCATTCCCTCTCTAAGTCTTTGGAAATCCTAGAACAAAATCCATACTCACCATGTCCCAAGGCCTGTCTGGAATAGGCAAGGGAGTGTACAATCCTACATTCTGGCTCCTTCCTTTGGCATATTGACAGATTTTGCAATTTTTCACAAACTTGTCCACTTCTACTCTCATCTTGGGCCAATAATATAAATGACTCAGCTGCTCATAAGTTTTGTCAGTACCAAAGTGTCCAGCAAGTCCACCACTATGCTTCTCCTTGATCAAATTTTCTCTCATGGAACATTTTGGTACACACAGTTGGTTTCTTCTGAATAGTAAGTCCTCCTGGAAGAAATAATCCAGCCACTGGCTTCTATATGTTAGAACAGGGTTACAACATGTCTCAAATTCTTCCTTAAAATCTGAATCTGTTTTAGACAATTCTTTGAGAAAATCAAATCCTACAACTTCAAAATTGGTTTCTTGAACAAGCATGTGCCTCCTACTCAAAGCATCAGCTACTTTATTTGCTTGGCCACTTATATGTTTCAAAAAAAAGTTAAAACCTTGGAGATACTCAACCCATTTGGCATGCTTATGATTCAACTTGGGCTACTGTACAATGTACTGCAAAGCATGATTATCAGAATATAATAGAAATTCTTTGGACATTAAATAATGCCTCCACTTTTTCAATGCCTGAACAACTGCATAGAATTCCTTCTCATAAGAGTAATACTTCATTCTTGTGTCATTCATCTTTTCACTTAAGTAGGCTACAGGCCTATCATCCTGACTCAGCACAGCTCCAATGGCCTCTCCACTGGCATCACACTTCACTTGAAATGGTTTAGCAAAATTAGGCAGAATCAAAACAGGCTTTTCGGTTATCTTTTGCTTCAAAAGTTTAAAGTTTCTTTCTGCTTCAGCAGTCCATTTAAATGGTTGTTTGCTCTTATTTATTGTCTCAATGATGGGTGCATTAATCTTACTGAAGTTACTTATAAATTTCCTGTAAAAACTGGCAAGTCCATGGAAACTTCTTACCTCGAAAACATTTATGGGTGAAGGCCACTCCACAATTGCCTTAACCTTTTCTGGGTCCATCTTTAATCCTTCTGCAGAAACAACAAAGCCCAAATACACCAACTCTTCCTTCATGAATGAGCATTTCTTTAAGTTTATCAGCAGTTTCTCTTGGTGCAGCTTCTTCAAGACATAATTAAGATGCCTTAAATGTTCCTCTTTAGTTTTGTTGAAAACTAATATATCATCCAGATACACTATCACAAATTTACCAATGAATTCCTTCAATACTTCATTCATAAGTCTCATAAAAGTGCTAGGTGCATTTGACAACCCAAAAGGCATGACCATCCATTCATACAGTCCTTCATTCGTTTTAAATTCTGTTGTCCACTCATCACCCTCTTTTATTCTGATCTGATGATATCCACTTTTTAAATCTATCTTTGAAAAATATTTAGCACCACTCAAACAATCCATTAAGTCCTCAACTCTGGGCAAAGGGAATCTATACCTGATTTTTATCTTATTGATTGCTCTGGAATCAGTACACATCCTCCAGCCTCCATATTTCTTTGGGTTCAATACTGTTGATACTGCACATGGACTCAAACTTTCTCTGATCAGTCCTTTGTCCACCAATTCCTGTACTTGTCTCCTGATTTCCTCATTTTCTGTGGGAGTCATTCTGTAGGCTACCTTATTTGGTAGATTTGAACCAGGGATAAAATCTATCTGATGGCTAATCTTTCTCACAGGTGGCAGTTCATCAGGTAAATCATCCACAACAATGTCACAATAATTGTCTAACATCTCTTGGATTTCTATTGGCAAATTAGAAATCTTTGTAGAAGTAAGAACTACCTTAGGTTTTCAAACTAAAGCAAAAATTACCTCTTCTTCTTCTATCTGTTGCAGATATTCCTTCCCGCTCAGCAACAAGGTCTTTGGATCAACCACTCTGCTTGATGTCTCTCCTTCTTCCATGGGTATCAATATATGATGTACCCCATCCTTGAAGAACTTGTAAGTGTTCTTCTTGCCATCATGCACCGCTGCTCTGTCAAACTGCCAAGGTCTACCCAGCAGTATGTGACACACATCCATGGGCATCACATCACACAGGACTTTGTCTTTGTATTTTCCCATTTGCAACTCTATCTCACACTGTTCTTTTACAATCAGCTGGTGCTCTTTATGCAACCAGGACACCCTATAGGGAGTTGGATGCTCCCTTGTCTTCAGTTTCAACTTCTCTATCACCTCAGTGGAAACCAGATTGACTGTGCTGCCACTATCAATGACTAGCTGGCAGCATTTCCCTTGGACTTTGCATATGCTCCTAAACAAAGTCTTCCTTTGTGTAGGCTCAGTGACCTCTTTGGTTTGCTTCAACGAGACCTTATTAACCACCAAGGACTCTCCCCTCTCGGGTAGGATTTCTTCTTCAATTTCTGCCTCTTCTCCAACTTGGGCAACAACAGCATTCCTTGGACCAACACCCACATTCTCTGGGCACTCATAGTGCTTGTGTCCCACTTTCTGACATCTATAGCACCTTAATTCTCTGCCTCTACCTTTTCCTCCTCTTCCTCTGTAAGAACCCTTTCTTCCTCTTGCATCACCCTCTGTAGATGCATTCGGAGGTGAGCTACTGTTAGCTCCATCCCTAGGTGTAGTAGGCTTTCCTCTACCACCTTGACTTCCCTTTCCAAGGAAAGTACCTCTCTTTTTGGCAGACTGCTTCCTCAGAAGTTTCTCCTCTGCTTTCAATGCCATCTGATAGGCCTCTTCAACTGTCTTAGGAGACAAAATACCAATCTCATCTTGGATCTCCAGCCTAAGACCATTCACATATTTGGCAGTCTTCTCTTGTGTGTCTTTAAATTTCCCAGCTCTTATGCTCACTCTGTAGAATTCTTCTGTGTATTCATTTACTGTCAGCAACCTCTGTCTCAGTTCTGCATTTGCCTAAACAATGTTAGCTGATAATCACTAGGCAAGAATTTACCTTTTAATTTAGCCATCATTCTGGTCCAGCTTTTGATAGGCTGCTTGCCAACTCTCCTCCTTTCTGCCTGCACTCCATCCCACCAGAGTGCAGCATGTCCCTTCAGCTTTGTTACTGCAAACTTGACCTTCTTATCCTCGCTCATTTCTTCATAGTCAAAGCACTTGTTCATTTCATTAATCCATTCCACCAGCTCCTCTAGATTCAGTCCTCCTGCAAAACTTGATACTTCAATATTGGGCTTAACTGCAGACCCCAGAACAGTTATGAGGAGCCTCATGTCAGGAGGAATCTCAGCAATTTCTCCAGCTTCTTCTATCTCAGGTTCACTGATGTCTTCAGGATCTTTGGGTTGTCTTCGCTCCATGGCATCCATTCTGGCCTCGAACCTCTGCAAGAACCCCAACACCTCTACATTGGCAATAGGTCCGCCTCTCCTTCTGCCAGCACCTCTACCAACTCGGATCACCATGTTAATTCTCTGCAAAAACAACTCAAAAACAGCTCTGATACCACTACTAACAGCCACAAAACTGAAAGTCAGCCCCTAAGGAGAGCTGGTCTACTATTGTCTCTCTGTCAGCATTTGCTCTCAATTAACTCAGTTCACCTCCACGTGGTTTTCCGCAATTTCCTTGTAATTTTATTTATCAATTTCGAAGAAACTGAAAAATAAATACATTCAGCAAAATTTGGAAAAATTTAAATATATTTCTGGACTTTAATTCCCCACATTATAACTTTGTGGCAGTCCTATGTCCGCCTCCTTATACCTTACAACCTTAATCCCTCCTAATTATATTAACAACCCGAAAATATTTGCAAATAAACACTTTAATATACTCTGGGTCCACACATACAATCGACGGAATTCAATTAAATAAAAATATGCCTTATATTATCCTTCGTGCTACTCCGAATGCGACCACCGTTCGATGGGCTTCCCTCCAGATCGACGGCGTTCGTCGATATCGCACTGCCTCCTCAGTCGAACTTTAATGTGCGATGGCGCTCGAAAATGTGGTTTTGGGGGTCCCACCTTAGGCCACGTGTCAGCTGCTCTATGGAATCGCTCCCAAATGGAAAATACCGCTTACTCCACAAAAGCGATGTGATATGGGCGGTTTGGTTTCGCAAATCCACTCTCGGTTTTGGAACGTGATTGACCAGGGTTTAAGTCAGGTTATGCTATCCTTGGATTCACTAACTCAGGGTCTAACCTTGGGGCAGGATTTCCAATTAACATCGAAACAAGTTTATCTCTTTATTAAGTGGGGTTTCCACTGTTTCGGAACAGAGTTCGACGACCACGATTTTACATAGACCTCGTTTGCGGGTGGGGTTTTCAATTGTTTATACAATTCAAGGGAAACAATGAATAGAGAGATGTGGAGATTATACAACAACTCAATTCAACAATTATATACAAGACAGTGTTCAATCGCCTCACAATTAAACAAATCCCCCCCACAATTATTGATCCAAGACAATTTGGTAGCTAATGAGCATGAAATTTATTCAACCGGAAGCAATTGTTTAACACACAGATTTTATTGCAGAAATCTCCTCCTCTTATGCATTCAGGGAATACAATTTATACACATCATTATGTGCCTCTTCGATTCCTCTGTGAGGACCGTTTTCAGTAAACCAAAAGCCTAATTAAAATTTATTCGAATAACTAAAATCTGAAAGATGGACTGAACCTAACTATTCAACTTCTACTAATTCTAACTGATCTAAATGCAACAGGCAGCTGAGGTATTGACACCTAGCTATTACAATTCAAATGATTTCGAACCCTTCTAGCCACAACATGTGGACAAAACCTCCTATATTGTTGGCTAGTGTCTAATGCCCCTGCATCAACATACCTTGTAAGCAATGTTTAATATAAAGATTTAAAAAATAGTTAACAAGGCACATGTGGGATTTATATCACGTAAACAAATAAAAAATGGCCTTCCAAATTGAGGATATACCTACAAAGAAATAAAAAGGGTTCCAATTCATTAAATCCATAACCAAATGAATTCCAAGTATATTTCTACGCACTAATGACAATTGAAACAAATGCCAAGTATATATCCCGGGTTTAAGAAAAAACACTGGAAAATGCTCCCTCCTTACCCCACAACATTCAAAGGGATCTAGTTATAAATAAGGAGCAGTGTGCAAGCTCTAGGAAGCCCAAAGGTTAAAGCAAAGATACCGATTCTAAATCCAAGAAGACTAGGAAAATGATACAAAGTGAAGATAACATTTTGCTAGAGGCAGCTAGCAAACTCAAGTGAAGTATTTACATTGTTGGTTTTTATTTTGTCATCAGTATTTTAGAAACATTTTGATGGAGTGTGGACAGTTAATCCGTCAATGATATTTTTCTGTTTTGAGATAACACTGACATTTAATTCATCAACGGTTCCAAATTTTTGCATGCTAATTAATCTGTCAGCGCTCGGGAATAGACTATTTTCTAAGGAAAAAAAGGATCATATCTAACCCAAATTTCATGGGTTCTAATCACCATTTCAAATCGACAGGATTTGACATTCACCAACCTCACCAACTCGACACCTATTGCAACCAAATTTTTATTCATCTCTTATGATTTTATGTATTTTAATTTTCCCATCAATTCAAGACTTAATTATTGAGGGGTTTTTTTTGTCCTTCAAAATTGATTTCATTAGATTTTCAATAAAATATAACTTAAATAGTTCGTCTCGACAACCCTCGCTCTCTCATTCCAATGAGACGTTTTTAGATTGGGAACTGGAAAATACCATAAAAGACAACTTAAATACATTATTTCCAAAAGTATTTCTAGCCTTAGCATAATTGAAGTAAAAAAAATAGAAGCCATAGTTGATAACAACATATCAAGAGGAGGGGAGGGTGGGGGTGAGGGGAAAGTACAGGGGGAGCTACGAAGAAACCGACTTGATCATGCATATTGAAATCAATATGCTCACCCTCACTTCCAGACTGTGAAGGTGGTCATTCGTATGTCGGTGATGATGCCGGAGATTGTCGAGCTGCTCCAGAATTTCATTCTAGATATACTGAATGTCATTGAAGTGAGCCATGATCTTGATTTTGTATTCATACCTATGGTCCCTGAGGATATCCATATTAATTTGAATGCATTGAAGTTTCTCAACAAGCGATACCATGGTGACTAGATCTACCACATGACCAGGCAAACGAGCTGGAGAGAGAGTCTCAATATCCTCAGATTCCTAGCTACTCAAATTGGTCGAGGACACACTAAGACCAGGCTCAGGATACCTCCCTTGAAATTGTTTCCCACCCCCGCGTCTAGGGTGACCCCGTTGACAGGGCATGGATAAGAGAAATGAACTGACCAGATAGCATAGGAAAGCCCCCGAACGAGTAGCAACAAAGCACCTAAAAAGCCAAACACAATTACCAGAACCACGAAACCACCCCAAAAGAGAGGACTTCATCGGGTCACACGAATCCCACCTATTGGAGCAAGACAAAAAAACAACTGCCAAAACTAGATGTTCAAGTGTTAAAAACTAGGTCCACCACAAAAAAACCCCTCCACCACAGATGAGCCAAGCACAATTAAACAATAAAGAACACATAGAATGCTCCCCAGTCAACCCAAATCCGCCCTCACACTAGGCGACGCCTAGGAGGGACCACGAAGATCCTACAACCTCACACCCATCCAACACCAGATAGGCAGTGTTTGGAACATAGAAACAAGAAAAGAAGTTAAGAAACCCAAATTTCTTACCCCACTCTGAGATTTGAAGGCCCAGGGAGAGGATTTTGCTGAGCACGAGCTAGCGATGGGTCAAAACTTGGATCTGACTCAGTTCTGCTCCCGTTCACATGCACGAGTCCCAAGGACAGAGAAAGATAAACTCCAAACCACACCACAGAGCCTTGAACCTCCATAGCGCCTCTCAGCCAAGGCTGAAACCCCAGGGAGCCAGCATGGATGAAAACCCACACACCTCGCTTACCAAAATTCATCGCCCAAACTTCTGCACTAGGCTCCCTCCCAAACATGTCTATGAATTTATCCATGAGGAGAGAAATATATTCCCTCGCACCGATAGATTGAATGCTCATATTTCGTATGGTGTTAATTTAATGAGCATGTGGAGCTAGAGCAGGTCCCAAGGGTTGCTCAATTGACACTTGTGCTGACGTTTGGTCACCCCCATCATGGGGAGGAGAGTAGTCATCAATAAGGTCCTGAAGAAGCTGAGCATCCCCATGATCTAAGTCTATAGCACCTAACACATTATGCGATGGGGAGGCAAAATCTAGGTGTTGGTTTGTCGAACCCCAATTAGATATAAATTCAACCACTTTGTTGCCTACCCGGAGAACATGTCCTGTGGTAACATAATCAAATCTTTCCAAGATATTTCTTATTCACTCAATTTGAGCCTCTAAAATCTAGCTCTTAGAAATTTTGGAAGTTGGGGAACCATTGATGATCTTCTCGGCCATTTGGGTCACCAATTTCGAATCTCCTATAATATGGACCTTGTGACAATCCAAATGTAGAGCAAGGGATAGTCATTTCTCTATAGTAGTGAGTTCAACTACATTGTTTGTGGTGAATCCACAAAATCTAGCATATATCCCAGAGGGAGAGCCACTAGAGGTCTGTAGGATGCCTCCATACCCAGCAGGTCTCGAGTTTCCTTTAGAGGCTCCATCGAAATTAATTTGAATGAATCCTTCAGGAGGCAACAAGAAAAATGAGGGGGAAGATATAAGGGGATCACTTCTAGATGACATAGGAGGTAGAGACACGTTTTGAGATAAGTTGAGAGTTGTTAGAATTATTGCCTCAGGCGAAGTAGACTTGCAATATTTCAGATCCCATTTCTCTGATAGGATTGTCTCCCTTGTATTTTATTTCACAGGCCCCCAGATGGAGGCACTGGAAGGAATTTGGTCCTAAAATATAGCTCTATTCCTTTATTTTCATACATTCCATAGGATGAATCCTAGAATCAGGCTCCAAGCTTGGTTGAAAATGGGTTTTTCGAATCTATTGTTGGGCCAATTTTTGATAATTTCTAGAAGATCCTCCTGATGGCGATCAATTGTTCCGAAGAGGTTAGCAATAATATCCCATACTTCACTAGCAATGGGGCATGCAAGCAGAAGGTGCAACATTGTTTCCTCTTGAGATAGGCATAGTGGGCACTGAGAAGGACTGACAAAACCTTGTTTTTGTAAGTGATCCCAGGTGACGATCTGCCTGTGCTTTCCCCCCCCCCCCATAATTTACTCCAGATTTTCTGTCACCACAAATTGTGGGCTTCAATCTTCAGAAGGTAGGCTTCTTTGAGGGAGAAAGATCTCGATGTTGAGTATCCCCAACATAATTTATCGTGCTCCTGGGAGAAGGAGATGCGTCTCTTATGCAGTTGTTGTGAGAAGTTTTGCCATGCGTCCCAAGGTGCCTCTATTTGCTAATCAAATTTGGATTTCCATTGTCTCCATTCCTGCGAATTGGGGTTCTCGACCTAGTAATCAACTACACTTCCCTTAGAATGAACTTGAAGCGTAAGATGTAGGGCCTGAAGGGAGGCTTCTTGTGCCATAATATGAAGTTGTTTCCACGATTCCTCCTAAAAAAGAGTTTTTTCCATCTTTGATTTCCCAGAAGAAATGTTCCCGAATGAGGTGGCTATTCTGGTTGGACAAATTCCAAATAACAAAGATTAATGGGAAGGAGTGATCTCTTAGAAACACACTCCATGTTTTTCTTTGACTGTATTTCTGGGTCCAAATCTATTTCCATTTCTCTCATCCACCCTATATCTATCACCACCATAACTTCACCCAAAGAGCTGCATTCAGCTCTTCAGGATCTCTCAGCCTGAGACCCCTTTGGTTCTTTGGGAGACAAAGTTTGTCCCAAGCAACAAGGAGCCATTTCCGCTACAAAATTGCATCATGCCATAGAAATTTCCTGAAGATGGAGACCAGTTCATAGTATATGCCCTTAGGGGTAGGAAGAACAAAGAGTTGATATAGTGGGATTGCTTGCAGGATCGATTTTAAGAGTGTAGCGCGTCCAACCAAATTCAAAACTCTTAAGGTCCAATTTGACAATTTTTTCACAATTTTGGCACATAGCTCCTTCTAGTGTGAAATGTGAAGAGGATTAGCAAGCAAGGGGACACCAAGATACTTTGATGGAAGAGAACCAATGGTAAATGCCAGAATACAAGCCAAAAATACCTGGATAGGAAGAGGGGTATTAAAGAAATATATATTGTAATTTTCCTCATTCAGAAGCATACATAAGGCAGCTTGGAATTCCATCAGGATCCCATTAAGCATTAAGGAATATCGAACCATTGCCTCCCCATACAACAAGTTGCCATCAAAAAATTATTGATGGGTCGTGGAAATGTTAGTGCATGGAATTCGGATTCCCTATAGAACATTATTTAGTTTCACCACCTTAATCATTTGACTCAAGACCTAAGCTGAAATGATGAATAAGAAGGGAGAGATTGGATCTCATAGCCTAAGCCCCCTGGAGGATCAGAAGGTAGGGGAGGGGGCCCCGTTGACTAGGTTTGAGAAGTATGGGTGGAGATCATTGAGTAGATCCAACGCAACCAATCTTCTGCAAATTTGAAAGCTCTCATGACCAACATGAGGTAGGACCAACTGAGTCGGTCATATGCTTTTGAGAGATCAAGTTTAAGCAACATCCCCTGTTTTTTGCGACTCGTGAGTGAATGGATGACTTCATGAGCAGAGACAATTGCATTCAGTATTTTTCTCCCTTCAACGAATCCCGACTGCTCTGGGATGATAATATGGTGGAGGATAAGTTTCAGTCTGCGTACCAGAACGAATGATAATATTTTGTAGACCACATTGTAGAGGGAAATTGGCCTAAGCCCACTCAGAGTATTTTCCTATTTTATTTTTGGAACAAGAGTGAAGAAAGTAGCATTTATGATAGACCAAACATGTCACATTTGTCGAGACTCCTCCACAATCTCTACAATATCTGGGCCTAAGAAATACCAACATGATTTAAAAAATTTCGAAGTGAAGCCATCCGGGCCAAGCGCCTTATTGGAAGGAATTTCCTTCACCACCAATTCCACCTCTTCATAAGATAAAAGTCACATTAGAGCCTTGTTATGATCCTCAGTCACAATACGAGGTATATGAGGGATAATGTGCTCTGTGTCTTTAGATCTGTCAATACCCTCTTCACCCAATTGTTACACTCAAATTTTTCAATCCCACTCATCCATTGGAGAGTGAATCACATATCACTCAGGTTGATGAACCAGTAGTTGATCAAGTGGTCGAATTGATTTCACAATCGTTCGATCCCACTCTCCCTGTAGAGAGTGAAATTCATATTGCTCAGGTTCTTTTTGTTACATCAGATTCTTCTACACAAGGGGGAATTTCACTTGTTTCTACAAAACCCCCTCCAAGTACTGAGGTCTTTTCCTTTGATTGGAGTAGACTGACAGAACCTCATCTTCCCTCTTCCATCCCTTTCCAAATCATTGTTAAGGCTTGTGGTAAGAATGTGTGTTGCACAAATGTAGATGAAGGTGGTTATGTTAGTATTTTATCCTCAACTTCTTTGCAAGCTTTGGGTTCCCCTCAGCTTGTGCCTGTTACATAGAATCTGTCAACTTATAATACAACCATTAGTGAACCTTTAGGGATCCTTCCTAAGTTTCCTATTACCTTGGAAGGTAAAACTGTCTATATCGATATTATAGTAGTTCAAGGCCCCTTGGATTTCAATTTTCTCCTTGGGCGAGATTATGTCTATGCAATGAAAGCTATCGTATCCACACTCTTTCATGTGATGTCTTTCCCTCACAATGGAAACATTATGACTATTGACCAACTTTCATTCGTTGATCTTGACTCGACTACCAAACATCTGACATCCTTGAATGTTCCTTATACGGAAGTGGTATCCACCCCACCATGGGTTAATTATGTGGCAACTAGACCTATGTATTCAGTTACCGATGTAAGTGAGCCTCTCACTGTTTGCTCGACTTATTTTGACTTAGATTCGGTAATTGACATGGTAAACGTTATGGGGGTATTTTAACCCAATGTTATTATCCCTATTGAGTCCTTTGACATGTGTTCCTACCAGAGAACTATTCTTCCATCTGATGAAGACATCTTGGAATCCATGATCAAGGTGCATCCCTTGACATGTGTTTCTTCCAGTTGGAAGCCATGATCAAATTCATGAGGATGGTTGTTTTACTGTGTCAACCTTGTTAAAAAATGAAATAGGTTCCTATGAGGATAGTTATTTTAAGATGTCAACCTCATTAAAAAATGAAACATATCCTTATGAGGATAGTTTCTTTTACAATGAAAACCTCGTTAAAAAATGAAACAAACCTTTATGAGGATAGTTCTTTTACTGTGTCAACCTCGTTAAAAAATGAAACAGATCCTTATGAGGATAGTTTCTTTTATTGTGACAATCTCATTAAAAAATGAAATAGACCTCTATGAGGATAGTTCTTTTACTGTGTCAACCTCGTTAAAGAATGAAACATGTCATTTTGAGGATAGTTCTTTTAATGTATCAACCTTGTTAAAAAATGAAACAAGTTTCCATGAGGATGGTTCTTTTACTGTGTCAAACTCGTTAAAAAATGAATCAGGTCACTATGAGCATAGTTATTTTCTTGTGTCAAGCTCATTAAAAAATGAAACAAATCCTCTCCTAATTGAATTGATTCTTTGACTATATCTCGTAAATTTTGAGTCGAGTATTTCATCTGATATCGTAAATAAACCTTCATTCCATCCAGCTATTAGTAACTATTAGTCTACTTAAGTGAATGAAATGAAGCTTGGGGGGCATGTTCCCTTGCAGGTTATGCTTGGGGGGCATTGAAACTTATCTCAAGCACAGAGTTTTCTTTGTTTCAAGCTTGTGTAAAAATGAAACAAAATTATCTCAAGCACAATTTTCTCTGTTTCAATCTTGTGTAAAAATGAAACCACTCTCAAGCACAATTTTTCCTATGTTTCAAGCTTGTATAAAAATGAAACCTATCTCAAGTCAATTTTGGTTATAATTTTCAAGACTCATTAAACTCATGAAAATCCTGAGATTCTTTTTCTATCTTTCATGCTCGTAAAACACATGAAAATTCCGAGTTCTTTCCATCTTTTCTTACTCATTAATTAAATTGAAAGTCAGTGATATAAGTACATTTTTATCACTTTTTCAGACTCATTAAAACTTACGAAAAAGAGAAACCCTTGAGTTTTATTTTAAGCCCTTTTCAGACTCTCTAAACATGAAAATATTGTCGAGTACTTGACTTTTCGAACCTGCGAAAGTAAATTAACACTCGTCTATTTAGTATAAGTTTACCCCTTTTCCGGACTGGACTTAACTATTTATGAAAAAGGTATACGTTGAATAATCATGGTCAATAGAGTTCTCTCATGCATTATTTTATCCTTTTTCAGGCTTGAGGGACTAAATTTATGAAAAACAACACTATGGACTTTACTTATGTTTTTCTCCTCACTCCCTAAAACTGAAAAACACCAAGTTTTACTTTCTCTGAGCTTGTTAAAAATTTAAGTTGAAAGAATAATATGAGTTTTCTTTTTGTGTCTTTTCAAACTCTTTAAACATGAAAAAAAAAATTAATTACACCTTCACTGAACCTGTAAAACTTAAACAGTGCAGGACTCATCGATAACAACGGGACCAAACCACTCCTTCCTAGGGTTCGTTAAAAATACTTCGGAGGACTCGTCCAAAGGATGAGCTTATATGACAAGCAAATTTTATCCTCCTCAAGCTTGTCTAAAAAGAAAGAGGTACTTGCCAGTAATGGTGGGGGGGAATTGGGAAAGAGCATTACTTTTTGTATTATTAAAGGCATTATGTTGCTCTTGAACATGACACTCCATCACATTTGTGTATGGGTTGGGAAATCCATTTGTCTCACAGTTAATCAAACCTCATTGAAAGTCTTCAGCTAGTTTTGGGTATTATCGTTGAGTCAATGTTGCCAAGTCTAAGTTTCGTGTCACCAATATGTTCAAGAGAGGTCCAACCTCAGTAAAAATTACCTTGTTATTCATAACCTTCAATTGCGTCGGTCATCCCTGAGTAAGTCTTGAATGAATTCAAATATTTTTCTTCAAAACTTGACATGAATTTTCATGTCGTAGGCCCTCCTGCGACAGATTGCTTCCTATTGACTTTAGCTCACTGTTTAGGAAGTTTATCTAGAAACCTTTTTCAGTCACTTGGGGCCAGAATGCCTTAATGGCAGGTTTCTCGCCTTCGATGACAAGTTCTTATCATTGAACTTCGATCAAATGATTCTATGAGTGTTTGACTTCAAAACATTTAATCACACTTCATAGATTGTACTGGAGTCCTTGAGAGCCATTGTCATTATTGGTGGTTTCTCTCGCACTTGTTAATGGTTCACATCATTAACCGACAATCAAGTGGTTTCTACCATGTTCGACTTTGAGGCATTCACTCGCATGGTTAGAATTGTACTATGGATTGAGAGATGGAGATCAAGACCCTGGATCTGGTTTCATCCATCCAGGCTACGTGGAGTTAATAAATATTCATGATTTTAAATACAAATTTGTTGATGGCTGCATCCATACTATGTCTATTATTAACACGGATCTTTGTGTATTTCCCTACTGGTTCATCGAGTTATGTTTACTCTGAGTATGAGAATGTCTACCTTAGTGATGTTTATATGAAAGCATGATATGGTAATCCTTGACTGTTTGTTTCAGGTCCTCAACCAATTGTTCTCTAATTCAAACCTTTGACATGATACAACACTTTAGTCATCAAACATATTTTATGGCTTTTCACTTTAGGGGGCAATCTGTTACACTAAAATTTGTCACCATGACTGTCGATTCTGATATATTTCCATCCGATGGAGTGTCTTAAGTGAATCCCCTATGAAGCTTGAAGTAAAAAATACCAAGGACAAAAGGAATGTTGGTTTTCACTACTTAAAACCCCTTTTTGAGCATATGCGCAGTTTTCCAAAACAAAACCTACGCATGCTCATTTTCTTCCACTGTAAACTGTGCATATTTGTGTAGTTTCTTCCAATATAAACTATGTAGGTATTTTCATGTAGGTAAAAATAAAAAAGTAATGTATAGAAGCTTTGGTTGAGGAATCTTATCCAAATTAGAAACCTTGAACCACTACATACCTGCGCCTCACCCCTTGTTATATGGAACTAATCTCCTTTTCTTAAGGATCGTATCCCTTGAGAAGTGGAACTAGAAACCTCCTCATCCTTCCTATAAATTGAGCATTGGACTAAAGGAATGAGAGACTTGGATTTGTAAACTCATGTTGTTGGTTGTAAAGAGCATTTCATCAAGGGAAGGAGAGGAGACCATTGGAAGAGGCTTGTGACATCAAGGCAACCAAGTTGTAACCTTTTTTCCCTTTTTATTTTAATACAAAGTAATTGTTCTTTCCTAATTGTGTCTATCA
Organism: Pinus albicaulis; assembly: GCA_034641835.2. NCBI lineage: Eukaryota > Viridiplantae > Streptophyta > Pinopsida > Pinales > Pinaceae > Pinus > Pinus albicaulis. The sequence continues at coordinate 685,058,711 of CM076575.1, forward strand.
TGATGTTAGTTGTGGGATTACATGATCACTCACATGGTTTATAATTGATTATTGATTCAATTATATGTTATATGTTAGATTATGGATTTCATTTACCTTTGCTTTTATATGTGAGATGCTTTAATCTCGTTTAATTTTTTTGTCTATGCAGATTTCTTTTGGAGCATTATGGAGAAGCTCTAGAAAGAATTCAGAAAGCCGCCAAGGAATTGAGGGAAAGCTGGTTATGGAAAGCACTGAAAGGAATTCTACAAGCACTTCATTAATAGGTAAGTGATTCTTCGCATACTACATGTTTCATGTTTTCATTATAGGCTAAGAAAAGAGCCATGGTTTTGTCTGTTTGTTTCTAGTTTTCCTTTAGGATTATAGGGAGATTGCTCTTTTCCACAAGAGGGATTTATCTAGGTAACACCAAGAGAGAAGAGTAGAAGGAAATTAATTATCTCTCCATATCTTGGTGGTTTTCCAGGTGAACCGCCTCTCCTGAGGTAAGAGAGATTATACAATTATTTTGGCGATGATAGATCATGGATCTATGAAAAATATTTGAGTTTCGCTCTCCCTCCTGGAGCCATTGGATTCGAGACCTATGCCTCCATAAGGCTTTCTCCTGGAGCCTCCTTTCTTCTAGTTGAGCTAGCATATGTGCCTATTGTGTTTCCAAGTCCTCATACCTAACTTCGCATACTATCTGCATTTGGATCTCCTACATTCGTTTCTTTAGCTTGTGCTTTTTAGTGACGATGTCCCAAAACTCTTCCTGATTCCATACCTTAATTTTTAACAATTCCATACCTTAATTTTTAATTTCAAAGATTTAAGTTTTATCTGAAAGGTTTTCATGTGCGACGCTGAGGGCACCTCTAATGCATTCCACCATTCTTCTATATTATCTACAAATCCCGTATTCCTTAACCAGAATCTTTCAAAGAAAAATGACTTATTTTTCGGGGGAGTGTGAGTCATCATACTGATTCAAATCAACCAGTGATTCGAGCCGATAGATGATATAATAGATGCTTCAATAAGAGGCTCCTGAAGGAGAAACTCTTCTGACAGGAGGAAATGATCTAGTCGACAGGCCACCTGATGTGTGCCTCCTCTCCAATTGTTCCAAGTGTGGAGCCTTGTCTTCGTTTTCACATCTGTTAGGTTGAGGTCATCAATCAACTCGTTGTAGGCTATGGAGCTTGAATATAACCTTTTGAATCCTCCCCTTTTATCCTCCAGGATCTGAATTAGATTAAATTCCCCTCATGATATCGAGTTTGAGGAGGATATCTAAGGCCACAAGGCATAAATGTCTTTGAGAAAATACTCCTTGGTGTGGGGAGTGGAAGGCCAGTAGATTGTTCTCAAACTGAACCAATGGGCTGACATGATCTAGTGAGGGAGTAGTGCATGACGATACAGTATTTGAATATTAATTTATGGGGATTCCATAGCACCACAATGTTGGCAACCATTCGAATGGAATTTATCATCATTACTTCACTGAACTTCCAACTATATTGGTTTGTCATGAATAGTTTATCTGCTCTCATTTTGGTTTCCTGTAACAACACAATATCTTATTTGAATTTATTTATTTTATCTGTTAGAGATTATAGCTTACCTATAATATTGAAGCCCTGAATGTTCCATGAGATGATTTTCAATGAGATTAATGGATGGATATGGGAAATTAATCTGTCAATTGTCCCATTTTTCTCGGGTTGAGCAAAATTTCCCCTGCTTCCCTAATGACCTCCTTAGTCATCTTTCGTTTCCTTTCTTCGAAGCAATAGGATCAGGAAGAGTTATAGACAACAAACCCCCATCTTTTCCAAATCTAGAAGCCTTTGGGTCGACCTCCTTTTTTCGGAATATGGCTCTCCACTGATTAAATATATTACCGAAGAGTGTAAGCTAGTTGTCTGTGTAGAAATTATATGCACTAAGCATGCATATGTCCTAGATTCACCTGATATCACACTATTTAACTTTATGCAAAATATTTAACTTCATTCCACTTGTTAATATTTTGCGGAAAATTAATTGCACACACATGTAAAGCATAAATAAAAACAATCGCACATAACATAGTTGTTTTTAACCGAGAAAGCCTAAAGCTGAAAACCCAAACTATATATTATGTATCATGGAATCATATGACAATACTCATACAAATCTTATCAAGCTCTCAGTACAGTACAATCGTCATACACTAATCAGGAACAATCTTGCAAATTCATGCACCGATCTCTACCTCCTGTTAGCCTGCCTCCACTGCGCAATCCCTGCTGAAGAATAGCACTGAATGTATTCGAATTACTCTTGCCTTGACTGTTCAATCCTCATTGGAAACTCCAATGTGTGTGTGATGCAATCAATGCATCACTATAGTCACAACAGATAGTCCATCTTTCCCTTTCACCTATCTCTCCACTGGGTCTCCACTGAAATTTCCATGCACTGTAGTTAACTGCTGTATTTTTCGGTTGATTAATGAGTTATTATTTGTGAATTAATTAAATAATTAATTCACTCCACTCTTACTAGTGTATTATTCAGTTAGACTAGATACGACTAGCTCAACTGAGTCTAACTGAGTTAAACTGAATACAACTCCATAACTACTCTTCCAACTGTGTCATAACTCTACCATTTGAGTTCTAACTGAGTCCTCCATGCATTAGCTCCAGTAAACCTTTGGGAATTGCGTAATTCCCTCAGCCCACTGATGTGCCACATCTGTGCTCTAAAACAAAGTGCTCCAAGAGAATAAGTTGTTGTTTAGTGTCTGATCATTATTAAGAGCTAATAATAATCGACGTGCATCTATTTTTAGATCAACGATCTATAAATAGACTTCGCCCAATATTCTAAAAATATAATTTCATCTATTTTCCAACTTGATCAACCATCCACAAATAGCATCCTGCAACTTCTGAAATATGATCATCATGTCTAAAAATAGACATAGTCTAAAAATAGACTTGTGTCAAAAATAGCCTGCGGGCCCACTTAGTGAAGGCGACTCTTTTCACTAATCTCGTCATCTTGTTGAATCTCAGCACTCCCTCTCAACAAGATAGGGATTATCCTTCACCCCGATCCTATCTCTGCTCAGTTTAGTTCAATGCTCCACGGTAGGCGCCGGTAGAATATACGCCCACGATCCTCCGTAGGAATGTACTGAAGCAACATGATCTTCTGTTGCACACAATCTCTGATATGATGATACCGGATATCAATATGTTTAGATCTATCATGAAACACAGTATTAACCGAGAGTTTAATGCAACTCTGATTATCACAATGTATCACTGTGGTATCTAAATGTGAACCAAACAAACCAACTAGAATCTTCCTCATCCAGATAGCCTCACATGTAGCTTGACTTGCTGCCATGTATTTTGCTTCTGCTAAATTGAGTGCCACAGATCTTTGTTTCCTGTTGTATCAAGAAACTGTCATAGATCCGATACTGAAAATCCCTCCTGATGTGCTCTTTTTGTCTATTGGGCTTCCTGCCCAATCTGCATCCGTGAAGCCATGCAACTTAACCTCATCCGTCTGTTTGTACTATAAACCATGCACAGATATGCCCTTGAGATATCTCAGGACATGCTTGCCTGCGTTCCAAAAGAGCTTGGTAGGCTTAACCATCGCTTGTGAAAGCTGGTTCACCGCATAGCATATGTCCGGTCTTGTATTGACTAAACACATGAGCGAACCCACCAACTGTCGATAAACAGTGGCATCCACTACCTCTGCCGATGTAGCATCCTCTTTCTTCCAATTTCCTGGAAGAGGAGTGTCGATAGGCTTGCAGCCTTGCATGTGAAACTTATCCAGTATCTCCCGGGCATACTTGCCTTGAGACACAAACAGTTCACCTTCCCGCTGCCATATTTCCAATCCAAGGAAATAATGAAGGAGGCCCAAATCCTTCATCTGAAACTCCTTTGCAAGATCTGCCTTGCATGAGTGTATCAACTGCTCATCACCTATTAGTATTAAATCATCAACATAAAGTACAATGATTAAAAGCTTACCCTCCACCACAATCTGGTACAGGTTTGCATCCGCCTCACTCTTAGTGAAGCCAAGTCCAATGAAATAGCTGTCGATCCGAGTGTACCAAGCACGGGGTGCTTGTTTCAGCCCATACAACGCTCTTTTGATCCTGCACACATGCGACTTGCTACTGAAGATCTCAAATCCTTCAGGTTGCTCAATGTACACCTCTTCCTCAATGATCCCATTAAGGAACGCAGTCTTCACATCCATCTGAAGACTGTGCCAACCCATCTACGCTGAGAGAGCAAGGATGGTTCGCATGGAAGAATACCATGTGACAGGTGCAAAGGTTTCTTCATAGTCAATCCCCTCAATCTGTGAGAAGCCCCAAGCAACAAATCTTGCCTTATACTTCTCGACGCTCCCATCAGTAGCTTGATTTACCTTGTAGATCCATCTTGATCCTACAACTGATTTTCCCACCGGCCTTGGAACAATCTCCCAAGCACTGTTTCTGACAATGGAGTCATACTCCTCCACCATGGCATCTACCCATGTGGGCTCCTGCACTGCTTCTTCGAAATAAGATAGCTCTGTCACGATATACTTGCTCATAAGAGCCATGTATCCAGTAAATCGGTCAAGTGACTGTCTGTGTCTGCACTGTGATGTAGGGACTCCTACATTTTGTGCCGCATCAAGCTTCAGTCTCTCAGCTTCTATGGTACGCTTTTTGCCTTTTCTGATGTTTGGTTCTGCATGAGTGGACTCCTCCACTCCATGAATCTCCTCCTGTGGTTGATCCACATCCAGAGGCTCATCTTTGGGAACAATAAGTTCCTCCTCCGCATGCAAGTGTAGCTCCCTCTCAAGCGACAACTTCATGGCTTTCACCTCATTGAATTTTATATCCCGTCGCACAACAGTCATTTAACTGTCTGGAAAATACACACGATAGTTATGGGGTGTTTTTGTGTACCCCACAAATATCCCAAATTTTGCAGTCGGCTCCAGCTTCTTCCTGGTGTCCTTTGTCACATGAATGTAAACAAGTGATCCAAAAATCTTCAAATGAGAAATATCAGGCTTCTTACCAATAAAATATTCTTTAGGTGTACTCATGCCAAGTACTCTATGAGGACAATGGTTTTTCACATAAACCGCAGTGTTGCATGCTTCTGCCCACAAATGCATCGGTAGGCCCTGGTTATGCAGCACCCACGATCGTTCTATTATTCCTCTCCATGACCCCATTCTGCTTTGGGTTATGAGGCGCTATGAGTTCTCTTCGAATTCCTTCTTTGCTACAAAAGTATTTGAATTCGCCCGAGATGTATTCACCACCATTATCGCTCCGTAGAGCTTTCACTTGCTTCCCCGACTCCTTCTCCACCAATGCCTTGAACTCACAGAACTTTGAGAACATTTCACTCTTATTTTGCATGAAGAAGATCCAGCATCTATGAGAATAATCATCAACAAATATAACATAATGCCTGTGTTTTTCTGTTGAAGCAACCGAGAAAGGTCCACACACGTCTGTGTGAATTCTCTCCAGGATCACTGAAGCACGGTTCTCCTTCTCATGAAAGGTGGTCTTCACAAACTTACCCATAGTACATCCCTTGCACTGATCTGACTGTGCAAGAATACCCTTGGGAATTCCAGTAGAAATCTACTGCAAAATCTTCAAAGCGCCATGGTGAAGATGGCCCAATCTCCTATGCCATAATTCGCCCTCATCTCGGCTCACCACTTCTTCTGCTTTGCCCACCATTGCAGCGCAACCATCTACCTCTAGCTTGTACAGATTCTTAATTCAAACCCCTATCTTCTTGGTTTGACCTGTTGCTTTATGTCGAAGGAAGGTTTTTCCCTCACTGAAAACAACGTCATAACCCTTATCTTCCAGCATTGTGACCAAGACCAAGTTATTCTTCAGACCTGGAACATGCATAACATTCTTCAACAAGAATGGATTACCTAACTCCCTCTCAAAGGTAATGGTCCCAGTGCCAGTCGCACTGTACCGACCATCATCGCCCATCTCTATATGCATCTGGAGGTCATTCTCCTCCAAGTCACTAAACAACTCTTTGTCTCTCGTCATATGGAAAGACGCACCACTATCAAGATACCACACCGATCCCATAAAGCTTGAAACCAAGCATGTGATCAAGGAGAAATCAAGTTCAAATTGTGAGGCTAAGGCCTCTCCAGCTACAGATCCAGTAGCCTTCTTTTTCTTCTTCTTCTGTGGACAATTAGTGGCGAAATGTCCATGTTCGTGAAAGTGAAAACACTTCACTTTGGACAAATCCTGCTTCTTGCTTTTAGCATCGGATTTTGAAGGATGTTTCTTCCCCTTCTCTTTCCTTGCTTTGGAATCCAAAGCACAATTCACTTCATCTTCATTCTTCGATGAAGATCCATCCCTGGTACCCCGCCTTATCTCCTCCTGCACAAGATCCTACCAAAATCGCTCCCATCCCGGCAGTTTCTCCCGTCCATTGACAGAGTCTTCGTAGCTATGCCAACTCTTCGGAAGCCCAAGGAGAGCCAAGCTCACCAAGTCTTCATCATCAACAGTAACCCCCACACTTCCCATTTCATCCTTGCAGTGGACAAACTTCGTGAGGTATTTTGGAATATTGTCGCCCTTCTCCATTTTTATTTTTTTGAGCTTGTCTTTAAGTGCCAACTTCATCTGGTCACTTCTGCTTTGGAAAAATTCTGTCAAATCCTTCCACATTAAGAATGGAGTGGCTTTCCCATGAAGGCTGGACACAATATGGTCCTTCACACCTTCCAACAGAATCCTTCTCGTCTTTGCTGTCTTCTTTTGCCATGCGTCAAGTAATGCAGCATCGCTAGATCCCGGCTTAGGAACATCACTATCGATGAACTCCTTTAGTCCATTATCCTCCAGTATTGCCTCCATCCTATCCTTCCAGGCTATGTAATTCGAGCTCCCATCAAGGGCATACTCCAATCGCAACCCATTGAAAGCCATTTCAATGTATACTCAACTTCTGCACCAAGAATCTTCTGTAGCAAATTCGAATTGTCCACCAGCACAAACTCACTTTACAATTGCAATCTTCAATTAACAATGCTCTGATACCATGTAGAAATTATATGCACTAAGCATGCATATGTCCTAGATTCACCTGATCTCACACTATTTAACCTTATGCAAGATACTAAATCATTCCACTTGTTAATATTTTGCAGAAAATTAATTGCACACACATGTAAAGCATAAATAAAAACAATCACACATAACACAGTTGTTTTTAACCAGGAAAGCCTGAAGCTGAAAAGCCCAACTATATATTATGTATCATGGAATCATATGAAAATCCTCATACAAAGCTCATCAAGCTCTTAGTATAGTACAATCGTCATACACTAATCAGGAACAATCTTGCAAATCCATGCACCGATCTCTGCGTCCTGCTAGCCTGCCTCCACTGCGCAATCCCTGCTAAAGAATAACACTGAATGAATTTGAATTACTCTTGCCTTGACTGCACAATCCTCATTGGAAACTCCAATGTGTGTGATGCAATCAATGCATCACTATAGTCACAACAGATAGTCTATCTTGCCCTTTCACCTATCTCTCCACTAGGTCTCCACTGAAACTGCCATGCACTGTAGTTAACTATTGTATTGTTCAGTTGATTAATGAGTTATTGTTTTTGAATTAATTAACTAATTAATTATCTCCACTCTCACTAGTGTATCAATCAGTTAGACTAGATACAACTAGCTCAACTGAGTCTAACTAAGTTAAAATGAATACAACTCCATAACTACTTCTTCCAACTATGTCATAACTCTGCCACTTGAGTTCTAACTGAGTCCTCCATGCATTAGCTCCAGTAAACCCTTGGGAATTGCGTCATTCCCTTAGTCCACTGATGTGCCACATCTATGCACTGAAACAAAGTGCTCCAAGAGAATAAGTTGTTGTTTAGTGTCTGATTATTATTAAGAGCTAATAATAATCGACATGCATCTATTTTTAGATCAGCGATCTATAAATAGACTTCGCCGAATATTCTAAAAACAGAATTTCATCTATTTTTCCAACTTGATCAACCATCCACAAATATCATCCTGCAACTTTTGAAATATGATCACCATGTCTAAAAATAGACATAGTCTAAAAATAGACTTGCGCCAAAAATTGCTTGCGGGCCCACTTAGTGAAGGCGACTCTTTTCACTAAGCTCATCATCTTGTTGAATCTCAACAGTCTGGAATGTCTTTGATATCCCCCTTGATACATACTCAGAAAATGTCCAACATTTTTCTTTCTTAAGGTCCAAGTCTATTATTTTTCTCTTCCGTCTCCAGGAATTTACTTGTTTGGTTGAGGATCTTGTTCAGTATTTGATCATCCTATGTTGTTTCTGGAAATTTCCTCTTTTGTGCGGCTTTATCCATCAGAATTGCAATTTTTTTGTCAATTTCCATCACCTACAATGGATTTTGGGAAAAGTTCGTAGGCTCAACATGATTTTTATGATGTCGGCTCTAAGGTTTCAAGGACTGCAAAGGGGTTCTCATCCCCTTTCGGAGAGGGCTTACCATCCATTTGAGGGATCAAAGTGGATCTCAGCGGCAACATCTGTGAAGGTAGGCGTGAGTTAGGAGGAGCATTTTGAGGCTTAGACTGTCTATTTTTCCTCCTTCCAACCTATTGAAAGCCCTCCTCATATTTTAATTGGTTGGCATAAAGTGCTTCTTCAACTATTGTAAGAGGGAAATCCTGAAAAAGGTGGCCATATTCATGGAAACAAAAACATTTTAAAGGGACATGCTCATAATCCAAGGGTTGCGTCCAAATGGAGTCATGGTACACCAGTTCAATCGATTCCAGGAGTGACTAGGAGATGTTCATATGAACGCAGATGCATGCATAAGTTGCATTTATTCATTATTTTGTGATCTATGAGACTTTCACAAAATAGCTTATCAATTTGCCAATACCTTTGAAAATGTCAAGTTCCCAGAAATCGTCGAGGAGCGAGAATAATCGAACCCAAACAGGAGTGACCTAGAACTCCTCCTTGTTGGGGTTGTAGTATTCCTCCCAATAACAAAGAAAGATTTTGGCACTATTCATGAAATAAGGCCCATTTTCAAAAATGTGTTTCCTATCTTCTAGATTTGCAAAGATCGCTGTGAAGAAACCCTTATTCTAGGAGCCAACTTATGTTGGATCCATTGTAGAATGTATTGCTCGCGAGGCCAGATCCCCAAAAACTTGCATATAAAAGCATGATTTTTCATGTACTAGTGTGATTTCTCCAACCGGTTGTTAAGAATCAAAAACTTGGGGTTCTTTTCAAATTTTGGGAGGCATCAGTTACGACCATGAGCCTGCCATTGCACTCCCATGATAGGGATTTTTGTGGTTGTTGAAGAGGATGATTCTAGCGTAACATTGCCTATCTAAATGAAATGGATCTTGTTCAATGTGTCACAGAAGGAAGTATCCCCCCCCCCCCACCCAAGTGACGGGAAAATAATTGGAGGATCGCCTTGCCCAAGTCAAAAAAGGAGATCGACTGAAGGAGACATGTGGAGGAGGCGGATCGACCAACCCCTGCCAGCCAATACAAGCCCTGTAAGAGCTCTATTCAGCCATGATGAAACCCTAGATTATCGCATTTCTAGGATGTCGAGATGAGTTTATATTAGCAATTCAAGACTCTAAAAACTATTTTATTTTTAGTATTATTTATTTTGATTTGTGATATTTTCTTTCGAGAAAAATTAACAAGATAGTTTGAGATTATTTTTATTATTTAAGCAAGAATTTTTCAATTTGAAGGGGTTGGTCCCTGAAGGGAAAGCCAACTATTGTATAATGTGTTTCTGAATGTCAATGAAAGCAGTTTCAAGTAGAATTTTCGATATATTGTTTCCAGATATTCATGTTATGAAATATTCACAGTCTGTCCCTCTAGTGTTGTTTTCTTTTCTTTGTATTCCATATTTGTATTTCTTCAAGATATGAATGAGCATTATAGAATTAGAATTAATCTCTTGATGCTCTGATTCCATGTTGAAAAAAAATTCATCTTTGATGCTTTATCCATCGTATTCAGTTTTCTTAACCAGTCTATATGATATTATTGCAGAATTTATTGTAATTGGTGCTCTGTTTTAATTAATGTGGTGTTTCTTCCAATCACCATATTGCAAACAATTTCTAAGTGAAGAATTATATGTATTGCCTCTGGAAAACATATTTCATACCACCGGTCTTGATATTTTCTAAATTAAATTCATCTTTGACTCCATGCCAAATGGTATTTTCCCATACTTCAACCAAACTCCTTTTTTAAAAAACCCTCATTTTATTTATGATCTAACCATTGAGCCTAAGAACACATCCTTTCATTTTGATTGAGCTATTAATGAGAGACCCCCCTCCGAGTTTAGAAGGGATAGCTTTTAGACTCTAAAGTGGTTTGAGGTTACCTTACTTTTTCCATTTCACAACCAGGGTTAAATTTAAGTGATAGCACATGTCACGATACAATGACTGCACAATACACATGACACAGTACCACATGTACACAACAAAACATGTACAACATGTACACAACAAAATTACTGCACATCCAATGACCATATCATCTCTACCAGGAAACCTTACCTCTAACAAAGGCATCTGACACCTAAAATACATTCACCTTACCTTTCCTGGTTACCTTTCTCATGATTGTCTTGCCACTGTCGATTTACCCCAATGGACCCAACCAATCCAATTCATTGTCTTATTCTTCCCTTCACCCATGCTACTCATACACCGAGCTTCATTAGGGTCTTACATTACATGTTGTGTTTCATTAAACTCCCGCTGAGCTCAATTAATTTTCCTCTTTCCCCAACTAATTCCCAAGACCCTCAAAAAAAAATGGCAAGAACAAAAATGAAAACAAGAAGAAAACATAAAAATCCAAGAAACCACAAACAAAGTGGAATTTCCATGCACTAGATTCAATCAAAACCACAAATAAATTGTAAAAAAATTACAAAATACCGAAAGCACAAAACTAATAACAAACACCATGACGTGGCCCCCATGGTTCCCAGTGCTTCCAAGGGAAATCTCAACCCAAGCCTTCTTCAAGGTTTCATGGCGGTCTCTTTGCCATGAAATTCCTTGCAAAATACTGCCATAAACATACAAATGTCAGCGAATGAATAATTATAACAATATACCAGTTACCTTACCTTGTTGTACCGAGCACGCTGCCCTGCAACTAAACACATGCGCATACCATCTCTCAAGGGAATCTAATTCCCTTGACAGATCTAGCCATAACCAAAAACCAATTGTTATGCTTGCATCTGATCAACCATCTTCCATGTAGCTTCCTTGGCCCAAAGTGCTTCCACACACTTAGATTTCTTTATTACTAGACTTTGTAGCATGAGCTTATTCCACTGCAAATCATTGAGGCTCTGCCCGTAACTCTCCCCCTGATTCCACTTCCACCAAAATTATGGATACCTGGTGACCCGTCTACCTATTATCCACTACTGCATAGATCCTGGGAATTTTATGACCTACATCCCCAACTGTTTGTGCCTCATGTGCATTGTAGATCTTAGGCCTGCCACACATCTATTTTGCCACTCTGATACAAGGTAAATCCTTCCTGCAATTATCTCCATCATAGTTTCAACACTACAATGGTTCCCTGAAATTTCCTTTACTTTGTTGCTTAGTAGGCTGAGTCCCATGTCCTCTGTCAACTGCATTGAACTTCGTATAAGGTGCCATATTTTCCTTGTTACAAGCACCCTTCCAGTCACACTTGAACTCAGGATTGTGCTTTAACTACTCATAACAATGCTTCAACTTTACTATGTCTTTCTCCAATCATTGAGACTTAACAAACTCGATCGGATGGTTTTCTATGCGAGTGAGCCTTTCGATCCTTTCTTTCTTGTCCTTGAGAAAAGACACATACTTCAAAAAATAGAGGAATCTGGTAGTGTACTCATCACCTGTCATGGAATCCATCTTCAACTCATAGAAAGCCTATGGAAAATACTACTTCTCACTCCTCCAATAAGGATGCTCGTGATAATGAAAATGATGTCTCTCAGAAACAAAACTAGAATACATTCCATGAGTGCTAGCTTGTTTGTCAAGTGTTTCCAAAGATCTACCACCTCTGACATGATAATCTATGTCCAACCTATATCTTGATCAAGACTTGCTACCATATGATCCATTAGTCTCTTCTTCCGGTCCATAATTGATCCCCGTCTGTCCTTGTTTCTGCAAATCTGATAGGCTATGAAGGATGGTTTCATTAAATTCTACTTGCTTTTCCTGAGCTCTAGAAAGACTTTCCTATGATTGAATTATCCTGTCATTATCTACTTTGAAACTTTTGATCTTTGCCGTTAAACTTCTCAATGTATCTGTTAAATTGAGAGAATACTCATCTCCTTACTACTTAGCTAATATGTAAGGAGAGTCACGTGAATTGTAATCCACCATTCCTCTTGTCATCTCTGATCTTCTACTTCCTACAAACGTGTGATGTTAGATTAACCAAATTAAAAATAATCAAAATCATACCTTAGTGAAGTTCAAGGGAGGTTATCTTGTCTGTACAAATCAGTATAAATTAGCACAATATATATACACATAATGAAATCAACATATCAATCATCTCAACATAAACATCACAACAACGTCATCACATACTAACATCATCATCATGATTCAAACTAAAAAAATGACCATCATAACGCATGCATAACAAACATATCGACAACTAACATGCATGCATAACAATCACATCTATCCCGAGGTCCAATGTAGCAACCTTGCTCTGATACCACCTTGTAACGCCCCACCTCACATTTATCCAAATTCATAAGCTCAACAAGGTAAACATGAGACAAGTGTCACTATGACATGATTCTACCTCCAAGTTCCAGTTATGAAAGTGGGGTCAACAAACCAACCACTATAGTGACATTCCATAGGGAATACATATCACTCAAGAGTTGAACAACCACGCCAAGTGATCAATCCATGAGTTGAAACCTTTAGTTATAATCTAACATCCCAACCACACACACAACAAGGTAAGAGTGCGGTTATAGGCCTCCAATCACACGTATAGGCCTGCTTCCATGCATTTATGGTCTAAATCCTTTAGTTTTGAGCATGTTGTTCCTGGATCTGTGCCACCTTTTTAGGCCAACCTCCAAACCACTGCCCGGAATTGAGTGTAACTTTCTAGAATCATAATTTACAAGACGACAATTCCAAACATTCAAACTTGAAGCAAAACTTGACCTAGACTACCTAATCCATAACAAACAATTCATCAAACATATGGAAAATATGTAAGCTATAGGTCATGAATGCATATCTGATCATAAACTAATAATACATATATGAGAATCAACAAGAAGGCTATAATCCCTATCTAAATAGCTACAATAACACTTGTTATTCCATGCATTCATCAACCAATCAATAACTTATCAAAACATGTCAAGAGCCATAGATATATTACATCATATAACCAACATATAACTAGAAAAAAACAGAATAGAAACCATGGAAAATCAACCATAATGTCACTAACATAATCACTACAAGTATTCATAACCACAGTAGGAAAATTAGCTCTTATTAATATATAAAAATACCAACCAAGTTAGGGACTTCCATGTACCACTCGACCATAGATTGGGATGAACCAAATATCTCTTTCAACCAATCACCCCCACGTCATATTCCAAGCATGAATGTTGGATCTCATGGATTAAGCCAAAACAAAACCAACCAGGGATTCCAGAGGCAAAACCACCTTAACCCTCAACCATGGTAATTTGACCTTTACGGTCCGTAAATCACTAACATCAACTAGATTGGTCCCTACCCAAGATGTCCAAAGCTTGAGGAACTAGTAACTCAACCATCGACCTTCTAGGGATCCAGAGCATTTGTTCCAACCACGGCTCTGGGGACTAGTAAATCAACCCACTAAGGGCTCTAGGAGTTTGTCCCAACCAATGACTCCTGGAACTAGTAACTCAACCCAAACTATTCTCGGGCTTCCATAGCATTTGTTCCAACCCACAGCCATAGAGAACATGAGCACTAATAAATAAATAAAAACAAGTGGGAAACCCACAACACCATGGCTATCTAGGAAATGGAAAGGCAAGGCTAAAACCACTGTCAATCCAGGAAAATATCCATGCCAATGATAACACATAACCAACTAATCACATGCATATACCATGCATCCAAAAATCAACATGATAAATCTCACATCCACACTGTTACTTGTAATCCATAGCTAGTTTTTGTCCTTTCTTTTCATTATCCAAGCTTTCCCTTGCACACCCTTTCTTTCCTTGCTTGATTTTCCAAGTGCTTGTTCCTTCTCCTTTTTTTGATCCTGATCAAAGAATGAGCAAAAACTATCAACTGATGCTCAGGTGCCTTTTTATCATTGATGTCTCCTTCTTCTTCATTTTTCTTCATTTTCCTCTAATTTCCCTTGCATGCAAATTTGTGTCTCTTCACCTTCATTTTCTCCTATTTTCATTTATTTCCATAATTAATTACCAATTATTGCCTATTTTCCTTTGCCAATGTCTTTTCCAAATTGCATAGACGTAAATAAACCGAAAGTGATGCCACTACATTGTTTTCCCACCATTCAGCTTGGAAAACGTGTCCCATGACCTTGGTATTATTTTATTTACATGGAAAATCAACTAGGGGTTGTTACATCTTACATGAAGTATGTGAAGCATCATTAACATCCTCTAATGGTCCATTTATCATCATTGAGCATGGGCCCCAAAAATTTAGTAAGATCAACTAACATGCATACAAGAGTAACTACAAATTAAAAGGTGGTTGATATCTAATGTAAAAGCCATGCAAGTAAATCACATTAGGTATCTACTTCAATCTTCACACTAGCCTATAACCCTATGCAAATTTCCAAATTTATGTATCAGAGGGTCATTAACTACCCCTATTAGGTGCTCCTAGATGATAATGAAAGAAAAAGGCTCCAGGGGGAGGAACACTTATTAGGCCAACCCTTAAATTGATAGGTGCATGTGGTAAGTGATATTATTAGGGTTGAACTTCATGATAGGTGTCATAGTCTTATACATGGTTATGTAAGATCGTCACTCTTGACCATATTTGTAGAGGGAGTGCTTTATGCTTGTGTTACCCTATCCCCAAACTTTCTTTTTTCCACCCCTTACTCACCCTTTTACTTTGCTTTGATTATCTTGTTGCATAAGATTAATTCATTTCATTTAAATTTCCATGTTAGTGTAGAAAATTTGAATAACTGATATATTATTCACCGAGATTCTCCTGATCACACACTATTTTATCTTCATGCACAATACAGAATCTCTTCTACCATTGATCATTAATTGCGGAAATAAAATCAATTGCATGCGCACATTAAAACCATAAACAATCACACATATGAACACAGTATTTCATGGGAAAGCTTAAAGCTGAAAACCCCCAACTATCTTTATATTATATTTCATAGATATCATGTAACAATCATTGTGCAAATCTCCTCACAAGCTCTCAGCACAACCTCCAATTGCTACACACTAATCAAGCTAGATCTAGCAAAACACATGCTCCAATCTCTACCACCTGATAGCTAGCCTCTATTGCGTAATCAATGTTGTAGGATGGATCATTAAATAACATAAACCACCTGGCTTGTACTGCGCAATCCTCATGGGCTTCTCCAATCACTGGTAGTTGCAAATATGCAACAGTATAGTCACAACTAATAGTTAACCTGCTCTTTCACCTATCTCTGCACTGGTCTCCATTGAAACTGTCCATGCACTAAATTTAACTGTTGTATTCTTTAGTTGATTAATGAGTTTATAATTAGTGAATTAATTAATAATTAATTCACACCACTCTACACTAGTTGTATCAATCAGTTAGACTAAATACAAATAGCTCAACTATGTTTAGATTAGTTAAATTGAACACAACTCCATTAACTCCTCAATCAACACCACCAAACTCTGTCACATGAGTTCTAACTGAAGTCTCCATGCAATAGCTCCACTTAACCCCTAGGAATAGCGTAATTCCTTCTGTCAGCTCCTGTGTCACATCTATGCACTTAACTGAAGTGATCCAAAAGAATAAGATAATGTTTATAGTCCAAATATTATTAAGAGCTAATAATATTCGACATATCTATTTTTAGACTGGCAATCTAAAAATAGAATCCGCCTGTAGAAATTTGAATAACTGAGATATTATTCACCGAGATTCTCTTGATCACACACTATTTTAGCTTCATGCATAATACAGAATCTCTTCTACCATTGATCATCACATGCAGAAATAAAATCAATTGCATGCACATACATTAAAACCCTAAACAATCACACATATGAACACGATATTTAATGGGAAATATTAAAGCTGAAAACCCCAACTATCAGTATATTATATGTCATGGAGATCATGTAACAATCATAGTACAAAATCTCCTCACAAGCTCTCATGCACACCCTCAATTGCTACACACTATCAAGCTAGATCTGGCAAAACACATGCTCCAATCTTTTGCCACTTGATAGCTAGCCTCTATTGTGTTTTCAATGCTATGGGATGGCTTCATTAAATAGATAAACCACATGGCTTGTACTGAGCAATCCTCATGGGCTTCTCCACCTATCTGTGTGTTGCAAATAGCAACTGTATAGTCACAAATGATAATTAACCTGCTCTTTCACCTATTTCTGCACTGGTCTCCACTGAAACTGTCCATGCACTGAAGTTAACTGATGCATTCTTTAGTTGATTAATGAGTTTATAATTAGTGAATTAATTAATAATTAATTCACACCACTCTCACTAATTGCATCAATTAGTTAAACTGAATACAAATAGCTCAACTATGTTTAGATTAGTTAAACTGAATACAACTCCACTAACTTCCTCAATCAACTCCACCAAACTCTGTCACATGAGTTCTAACTGAAGTATCCATGCAATAGCTCCACTTAACCCTCAGGAATATCATAATTCCTTCTGTCAGCTCCTGTGCCACATCTGTGCACTTAACTGAAGTGCTCCAAGAGAATAAGATAATGTTTAGAGTCCAAATATTATTAAGAGCTAATAATATTCGACATATCTATTTTTAGACTGGAAATCTAAAAATAGATTACGCCCAATATGTCTAAAAATAGAAGTCCATCTATTTTTTCCAACTTGACCAACCATCCACAAATAGCATCCTGCAACTCATAGAACATGATCCATATGTCTAAAAATAGACATAGTCTAAAAATAGACTTTGCGCCAAAAATAGCCTGCGGGCCCACTTAGTGAAGGCGACTCCTTCCACTAAGCTCATCATCTTGTTGCACTCTCAACCTCCTCTCCAACAAGATATGGTTATCTGCAACCCTATCACACTTACATGGTATTCGAATTTTCTCCTGGTGAGCGCCTTCGTCAAGATATCAGCATCCTGATCCTTCGTGGGAATGTATGAAAGTAACATGATCTTCCACTGCACACAATCTCTGATATGATGATACCGGATGTAAATGCTTTTATATCTATCATGAAATACTGGATTAACCGAGAGTTTGATGCAACTATAATTATCACAATAAATCACAGTAGGATCTAAGTGTGAATCGAACAATCTGACTAGGATCTTCCTCATCCATATAGCCTCGCATGCAGCCAAACTCACTACCATATACTCGGCCTCTGCTGAATTGAGTGCCATGGATCTCTTCTTCCTGCTATACCAAAAAACTGTTGTCAACCCGATACTGAAAATCCCTCCCGGATGTGCTCTTTTACGTCCATTGGGCTCCACACTTGTCATCTGAGTGGCTCCCACCTGCTTCACCTCATCCGGCTTGTACGTACCACAATCCATATCCGATGTGCCTACGAGATATCTCAATACATATTACCGCCTTCCAAGGGTTAGTGGGCGCCGCCATACTTTTTAAAGGCCCCGGTTAACGAAGCATCGCATATGTCGGGTCGTGTATTGACCAGATACATAGCGACCCCACCAACTATCGATAAACGATGGCATCCACTACCTCCCGCAGTAGCATCCTCGCTTCCTCCAACCACGGAGAGGAGTATCGAGGCTTGCGGCCAATGCATTTTGAACTTCTCCAGTATCTCCCGAGCATACTTACCCTGAGAAACAAACAGTCCACCATTGCGCTACCAAATTTCCAATCCCCGGAAATAATGAAGGAGGCCCAAGTCCTTCATCTCAAACTCTTTTGCAAGATCCTCCTTGCATGAGAGTATCAACAGCTCATCACCTGTCAAAATCAAATCATCTACATAAAGTACAATGATCGGCAACTTACCCTCCACCACAATCTGGTATAGGTTAGGATCCGCCTCACTCTTGGAGAATCCAAGTCCGGTGAAATAACTGTCTATCCGTGTGTACCAAGCACGAGGTGCTTGTTTCAACCCATACAACGCTCTCTTGAGCTTGCACACATGTGACTCGCTGCTGAAGATCTCAAAACCTTCGGGCTGCTCTATGTACACCTCCTCCTCAATGACTCCATTGAGGAACGCAGTCTTCACATCCATCTGATGAATGTGCCACCCCATCTGCGCTGAGAGAGCAAGAATCATCCGTATGGAAGAATACCTTTCGACAGGTGCAAAGGTCTCCTCATAATCGATCCCCTCAATCTGTGAGAAGCCTCGGGCAACAAATCTTGCCTTGTACTTCTCCACACTCCCGTCAGCTGCCTGCTTCACTTTGTAGATCCATCTCGAACCCACCACTGATTTCCCTTCCGGCCTCGGGACAATCTCCCATGCAATGTTTCTGACAATCGAATCATACTCTTCCACCATGGCATCTACCCATGCGGGGTCCTCCACAGCTTCCTCGAAAGAGGATGGCTCTGTCACAATACACTTGCTCATAAGAGCCATGTATCCAGTATACCAGTCAGGTGATTGTCTCTGTCTGCGCTGTGATGTAGGTGCTCCTACAACCTTCTCTGCATCTTGAGCCAGTCGCTCAGCTTCTGTAGTGCGCTTCCGCCCTCTGATGGTTGGCACTGCCTGAGTGGTCTCTTCCACTCCATGAACCTCATATTGTGGCTGATCCACATCCTGAGACTCATCCTTAGGAACTAATAGCTCCTCATCTGCATGCAAGTGTGGCTCCCTCTCAAGCGAACACTTCATGGCTTTCTCCTCCTGAAATTTGATATCCCGTCGCACAACAGTCTTGCGACTGTCTGGCAAATACACATGATATTTGTGGGGCGTATCAGTGTACCCCACAAATATCCCAACCTCTACGGTCGGCTCCAGCTTCTTCCTGGCATCCTTCGTCACATGAATGTAAACAGGTGAACCAAAAATCCTCAAATGGGAAATATCAGGCCTCTTACCAGAAAACGCCTCCTCGGGTGTACTCATACCAAGTATCCTGTGAGGAGGACAACGAGTTTTGCCTATCTTGCGTGTGCGGCCACCTCCACCCACAAGTGAATGGGTAGGCCACGATCATGCAACATCGCCGTGCGACACCCCACAATCGTTCTGTTCTTGGCTGTGACCTCGTTCTTGTGGGTTATGAGGTGCTATGAGCTCTCTTCGAATTCCTTCTGCGCTGCAAAAGTCCTTGAATTCACCAGAGATGAATTCACCACCATTGTCACTCCTAAGAGCCTTCACCTGCTTCCCCGATTCTTTCTCAACCAGTGCCTTGAACTCACTGAACTTAGAGAATGTCTCGCTCTTCTTCTACATGAATAAGATCCAACACTTACGAGAAAAATCATCAAAAAATATCACATAATACCTGTGCTTTGCTGTCAAAGCTACTGAGAAAGGTCCACACACGTCTGTGTGAATTCTCTGAAGGATCGTCGTGGTGCGACTATCCTTCTCGTGAAAGGTGGCTTTCACAAATTTTCCCAAGGTACACCCCTTGCATTGATCTGACTGCGCAAGAGTGCCTTTAGGAAGCCCAGTAGAAATCTGCTGCAGTATCTTCAAAGCTCCATGGTGAAGGTGGCCCAATCTCCGATGCCACAACTTGCCATCATCCCGGCTCACCACTCCTTTTGCCTTGCCTGCCATTGTTGCATAGCCATCTACCTGCAATTGATAAAGGTTCTTAACTTGAACCCCTATCCTCCGGGTCTCACCAGTTGCCTTACTGCGCAGGAAAGCCTTTCCCTCGCTAAAGACAACATCATATCCCTTGTCTTATAACATCGCCACAGAGATAAGATTCTTCTTCAATCCTGGAACATGCATCACTTCCTTCAATCTAAAGGGTTTATCAGACTCCCTCTCAAAGGAAATGGTACCGATACCGGTCGCACTGTATCTACCATCATCGCCCATCTAGATGTGCACTCCAAGATCTTTAGTAAACAAATCTCGATCTCCTGTCATGTGAAAATACGCACCACCATCCAGAAACCACACTGAACCCATCACACTTGAAACCAAGCATGAGATCAATGAAAAATCCAGCTCAAACTACGAGGCTAAGGCCTCTCCAGCTGCAGTTCCAGCAGCCTGCTTATTTTTCTTCTGTTGTGGACAATTAGTGGCGTAATGTCCGTGTTGGTGACAGTGAAAGCACTTCACCTTGCACATGTCCTGCTTCTTACCTTTCGCACCGGATTGAGAAGCATGATTCTTGCTCTTCCCCTTCTTTGCTTTGGAAACCAAAGTGCAATTCTCTTCATCAGAGTTCTTTGATGAAGATCCATCCCTGGTACTCCGCCTTATCTCCTCTTGCACAAGATCCGACCAAAGTCGCTCCCATCCTGGCAATTTCTCCCGACCATTGACAGAGTCCTGATAGAAGTGCCAACTCTTCGGAAGCCCAAGGAGAGCCAAGCTTACCAATTCCTCATCATCAACAGTCACCCCCACACTTCCCAGCTCATCCCTGCATTGGATGAACTTCGTGAGGTACTTGGGCATACTGTCGCCTTTCACCATCTTTATGTTTCAGAGTCTATCCTTGAGCGCCAACTTCCTCTGGTCGCTCTTGCTTTGGAATAAATCTGTCAAGGCTTTCCACATCAAGAATGGAGAAGCCTTACCATGAAGGCTGGACACTATGTGATCCTTCACACCCTCCAACAGAATCCTTCGACACTTTGTTGTCTTCTTTTGCCATGCATCAATTACGGCAGCATCAGTAGAAGTAGGCTTTGGGACTTCAGCATCTATGAACTCCTTCAACCCATTGTCATCCAGCACCGCCTCCATCCTGTCCTTCCATGCAATATAATTCGAGCTGCCCTCAAGGGCATACTCTAATCACAATCCGTTGAAAGACATCTCAACTTCAACACCAAGAAAACACTGCTGCAAATTCGAATTCCACCAACTCAAAACTCAACCGCTTCAATGTTTTGAAATTGCTCCAATGATCAATATCGCTCCAATACCATGTAGAAATTTGAATAACTGAGATATTATTCACTGATATTCTCCTGATCACACACTATTTTAGCTTCATGCATAATACAGAATCTCTTCTACCATTGATCATCACATGCGGAAATAAAATCAATTGCATGCATACATTAAAACACAAACAATCACACATATGAACACAGTATTTAATGGGAAAGCTTAAAGCTGAAAACCCCCAACTATCTGTATATTGTATGTCATGGAGATCATGTAACAATCATAGTACAAAGCTCCTCACAAGCTCTCAGCACAACTTCCAATTGCTACACACTATCAAGCTAGATTTAGCAAAACACATGCTCCGATCTTTTGCCACTTGATAGCCAGCCTCTATTGTGTTTTCAATGCTATGGGATGGCTTCATTAAATATATAAACCACCTGTCTTGTACTACGCAATCCTCATGGGATTCTCCACCTATCTGTGTGTTGAAAATAGCAATAGTATAGTCACAACTGATAGTTAACCTGCTCTTTCACCTATTTCTGCACTGGTCTCCACTGAAACTATCCATGCACTGAAGTTAACTGATGCATTCTTTAGTTGATTAATGAGTTTATAATTAGTGAATTAATTAATAATTAATTCACCCCACTCTCACTAATTGTATCAATTAGTTAAACTTGATAGAAATAGCTCAACTATGTTTAGATTAGTTAAACTGAATACAACTCCACTAACTTCCTCAATCGCTCCATAAGCTAAATCACATGAGTTCCTAGCCCAAAATGCTCACAATAGCTCACATAACCCTTAGGAATAAGCGTAATTCCTTGTCAACTCCTGGCAGACTTACATTTGTGCACTTAAGCAATGCTCAAGAGAATAAGATAATGTTTAGGAGTCTAAATATTATTAAGAGCTAATAATATTCGACATATCTATTTTCAGACTGGCAATCTAAAAATAGATTCTGCCCAGTATGTCTAAAAATAGAAGTCCATCTATTTTCTCCGACTCGACCAACCATCCACAAATAGCATCCTGCAACTCATAGAACATGATCCATATGTCTAAAAATAGACATAGTCTAAAAATAGACTTTGCGCCAAAAATAGCTTGCGGGCCCACTTAGTGAAGGCGACTCCTTTCCACTAAGCTCATCATCTTGTTGCAATCTCAACACCGCCCAGTATTTCTAAAAATAGAATTCCATCTATTTTTTCCAACTTGACCAACCATCCACAAATAGCATCTGCAACTCATAGAATATGATCCATATGTCTAAAAATAGACATAGTCTAAAAGTAGACTTTGCGCCAAAAATAGCCTGCGGGCCCACTTAGTGAAGGCGACTCTTTTCACTAGGCTCATCATCTTGTTGCAATCTCAACACTCCCTCCCAACAAGATAGGGATTATCTGCCACCCCGATCCTGCCTCTGTGGTATTCGAATTTGCTCCTGGTGAGCGCCTTCGTCAAGATATCAGCATCCTGATCCTCCGTAGGAATGTATGAAAGTAACGTGATCTTTCGCTGCACACAATCTCTGATATGATGATACCGGATATCAATGTGTTTAGATCTATCATGAAATACCGGATTAACCGAGAGTTTAATGCAACTATGATTATCACAATAAATCACAGTAGGATCTAAGTGTGAACCGAACAACCCGAACAGGATCTTCCTCATCCATATAGCCTCGCATGCAGCCAAACTCACTGCCATATACTCGACCTCTACTGAACTGAGTGCCATGGATCTCTTCTTCCTGCTGTACCAAGAAACTGTTGTCGACCCGATACTGAAAATCCCTCCAGATGTGCTCTTTCTGTCCGTTGGGCTCCCTGCCTAATTTGCATCCATGAAGCCACATAGCCTCACCTCATCCGGCTGTCTGTACCATAATCCATATCCCGATGTGCCTCTGAGATATCTCAATACATGCTTCCCCGCCTTCCAAAACAACTTGGTAGGCTTAACCATAGCTTGTGAAAGTTGGTTAACTGCATAGCATATGTCAGGTCGTGTATTGACCAGATACATAAGCGACCCCACCAACTGTCGATAAACAGTGGCATCCACTACCTCCGCCAAAGTAGCATCCTCCTTCCTCCATCCACCAGGAAGAGGAGTATCAACAGGCTTGCAGCCATGCATGTTGAACTTCTCCAGTATCTCACGGGCATACTTGCCTTGAGAAACAAACAGTCCATCACTGCGCTGCCAAATTTCCAATCCAGGAAATAATGAAGGAGGCCCAAGTCCTTCATCTCAAACTCTTTTGCAAGATCATCCTTGCATGAGAGTATCAACAGCTCATCACCTGTCAAAATCAAATCATCTACATAAAGTACAATGATCAACAACTTACCCTCCACCACTATACGGTATAGGTTAGGATCTGCCTCACTCTTGGAGAATCCAAGTCCGGTGAAATAACTGTCTATCTGTGTGTACCAAGCACGAGGTGCTTGTTTCAACCCATACATCGCTCTCTTGAGCCTGCACACATGCGACTCGCTGCTGAAGATCTCGAAACCTTTGGGCTTCTCTATGTACACCTCCTCCTCAATGACTCCGTTGAGGAACGCAGTCTTCACATCCATCTGATGAATGTGCCACCCCATCTACGCTGAGAGAGCTAGGATCGTCCGTATGGAAGAATACCTTGCGACAGGTGCAAAGGTCTCCTCATAATCGATCCCCTCTATCTGTGAGAAGCCTCGAGCAACAAATCTTGCCTTGTACTTCTCCACACTCCCGTCAGCCACCTGCTTCACTTTGTAGATCCATCGTGAACCCACCACTGATTTCCCCTCCGGTCTTGGGACAATCTCCCATGCATTGTTTCTAACAATAGAATCATACTCTTCCACCATGGCATCTACCCATGCGGGTTCCTCCACAGCTTCCTCGAAAGAGGATGGCTCTGTCACGACACATTTTCTCACAAGAGCCATGTATCCAGTGTACCGGTCCGGTGACTGTCTCTGTCTGCGCTATGCTGTAGGTGGTCCTACAACCTTCTCTGCATCTTGAGCCAGTCACTCAGCTTCTGTAGTGCGCTTTCGCCCTTCGATGGTTGGCGCTACATGAGTGGTCTCTTCCACTCCATGAACCTCATCTTGTGGTTGATCCACATCCTGAGACTCATCCTTAGGAACTAATAGCTCCTCATCTGCATGCAAGTGTGGCTCCCTCTCAAGCGAACACTTCATGGCTTTCTCCTCCTGAAATTTGATATCCCGTCGCACAACAGTCTTGCGACTGTCTGGAAAATACACACGATAGTTGTGGGGCGTATCAGTGTACCCCAAAAATATCCCAACCTCTACGGTCAGCTCCAGCTTCTTCCTGGCATCCTTCGTCACATGAATGTAAACAGGTGAACCAAAAATCCTCAAATGGGAAATATCAGGCCTCTTACCAGAAAACGCCTCCTCGGGTGTACTCATGCCAAGTATCCTGTGAGGACAATGGTTCTGCACATATACTACAGTATTGCATGCCTCAGCCCACAAGTGTATGGGAAGGCCTTGATCATGCAACATCACCCGTGCAGCACCCATGATCGTTCTGTTCTTCCACTCAGCAACCCCATTCTGTTGTGGGTTATGAGGTGCTATGAGCTCTCTTCTAATTCCTTCTGCGCTGCAAAAGTCCTTGAATTCGCCAGAGATGAATTCACCACCATTGTCGCTCCTAAGAGCCTTCACTTGCTTCCTCGATTCTTTCTCAAACAGTGCCTTGAACTCACAGAAATTTGAGTATGTCTCGCTCTTCTTCTGCATGAAAAAGATCCAACACTTCCGAGAAAAATCATCAACAAATATCACATAGTACCTGTGCTTTGCTGTTGAAGCTACTGAGAAAGGTCCACACACGTTTGTGTGAATTCTCTCAAGGATCGTCGTGGTGCGACTATCCTTCTCGTGAAAGGTGGATTTCACAAATTTTCCCAAGGTACATCCCTTGCACTGATCTGACTGCGCAAGAGTACCCTTAGGAATCCCAGTAGAAATCTGTTGCAGTATCTTCAAAGCTCCATGGTGAAGGTGGCCCAATCTCTGGTGCCACAACTCGCCATCATCCTGGCTCACCACTCCTTCTGCCTTGCATGCCATTGCTGCGTAGCCATCTACCTACAATTGATAAAGGTTCTTAACTCGAACCCCTATCCTCCAGGTCTCACCAGTTGCCTTACTACGCAGGAAAGCCTATCCCTCGTTAAAGACAACA
Organism: Pinus albicaulis; assembly: GCA_034641835.2. Lineage (NCBI taxonomy): Eukaryota > Viridiplantae > Streptophyta > Pinopsida > Pinales > Pinaceae > Pinus > Pinus albicaulis. Next base: position 685,084,461 of record CM076575.1, read on the forward strand.
TCATATCTCTTGTCTTCTAACATCGCCACAGAGATCAAATTCTTCTTCAATCCTGGAACATGCATCACTTCCTTCAATACGAAGGGTTTACCAGACTCCCTCTCAAAGGAATTGGTACCGATAACGGTCGCACTGTATCTACCATCATCACTCATCTCGATGTGCACTCCAAGATCTTTCTCATCGAGATCAGTAAACAAATTTCGATCTCCTGTCATGTGAAAAGATGCACCACTGTCAAGAAACCACACTGAACCCATCACACTTGAGACCAAGCATGCGATCAACGAAAAATCCAGCTCAAACTACGAGGCTAAGGCCTCTCTAGCTGCAGTTCCAGCAGCCTGCTTATTTTTATTCTTCTGTGGACAACTAGTGGTGTAATGTCCATGTTGGTGACAGTGAAAGCACTTCACCTTGGACATGTCCTGCTTCTTACATTTCGCACCAGATTGAGAAGCTTTCTTGCTCTTCCCCTTATTTGCTTTGGCAGCCAAAGCGCAATTCTCTTCATCATAGTTCTTTGATGAAGATATGTCCCTGGTACTTCGCCTTATCTCCTCTTGCACAAGATCTGACCAAAGTCGCTCCCATCCTGGCAATTTCTCCTGACCATTGATAGAGTCCTGATAGGAATGCCAACTCTTCGGAAGCCCAAGGAGAGCCAAGTTCACCAAGTCCTCTTCATCAACAGTAACCCCCACACTTCCCAGCTCATCCCTGCATTGGATGAACTTCGTGAGGTACTTGGGCATACTGTCACCTTTCTCCATTTTTATGTTTCTGAGTTTATCCTTGAGTGCCAACTTCCTCTAGTCGCTCTTGCTTTGGAATAAATATTTCAAGGCTTTCCACATCAAGAATGGAGAAGCCTTACCATGAAGGTTGGATACTATGTGATCCTTCACGCCCTCCAATAGAATCCTTCGACACTTTGTTGTCTTCTTTTGCCATGCGTCAAGTACGGCAGCATCACTAGAAGTAGGCTTTGGAATTTCTGCATCTATGAACTCCTTCAACCCATTGTCATCCAGCACCGCCTCCATCCTGTCCTTCCATGCAATATAATTCAAGCTTCCCTCAAGGGCATACTCCAATCGCAATCCGTTGAAAGACATCTCAACTTCGACACCAAGAAAACACTGCTGCAAATTCGAATTCCACCAACACAAAACTCAACTGCTTCAATGTTTTGCAATTTCTCCAATGATCAATATCGCTCTGATACCATGTAGAAATTTATATAAATGATATGTTATACATCCGAGATTCTCCTGATCACACACTATTTGACTTCATGCACAATACAGAATCTCTTCTACCATTGATCATTAATTGCGAAAATAAAATCAATTGCATGCACACATTAAAACCATAAAAATTCACACATATGAACACAATAATTTATGGGAAAGCTTAAAGCTGAAAACCCCCAACTATCTGTATATTATATTTCATAGATATCATGTAACAATCATCATACAAAGCTCCTCACAAGCTCTCAGTACAATCTCCAATTGCTACACACTAATCAAGCTAGATCTAGCAAAACACATGCTCCAATCTCTGCCACCTGATAGCCTGCCTATATTGCGTAATCAATGCTGAAGAATGGCTCATAAATAACTTCGAACCACCTGGCTTGTACTGCGCAATCCTCATTGGCTTCTCCAATCACTGGTTGTTGCAAACATGCAACTGTATAGTCACAACTGATAGTTAACCTGCTCTTTCACCTATCTCTGCACTGGTCTCCACTGAAACTGTCCATGCACTGAAGTTAACTAATGTATTCTTTAGTTGATTAATGAGTTTATAATTAGTGAATTAATTAATAATTAATTCACACCACTCTACACTAGTGTATTAATCAGTTAGACTAAATACAACTAGCTCAACTATGTTTAGATTAGTTAAACTGAACACAACTCCATTAACTCCTCAATCAACTCCACCAAACTCTCTCACATGAGTTCTAACTGAAGTATCCATGCAATAGCTCCACTTAACCCCTAGGAATAGCGTAATTCCTTCTGTCAGCTCCTGTGCCACATCTGTGCACTTAACTAAAGTGCTCCAAGAGAATAAGATAATGTTTATAGCCCAAATATTATTAAGAGCTAATAATATTCGACATATCTATTTTTAGACTGGAAATCTAAAAATAGATTCCGCCCAGTATGTCTAAAAATAGAAGTCCATCTATTTTTTCCAACTTGACCAACCATCCACAAATAGCATCCTGCAACTCACAGAATATGATCCATATGTCTAAAAATAGACATAGTCTAAAAATAGACTTTGCGCCAAAAATAGCCTGGGGCCCACTTAGTGAAGGCGACTCTTTTCACTAAGCTCATCATCTTGTTGCAGTCTCAACATTTAGTATGGGTATTTCATTTCTCATAGAGTTTTGGATGTTCTCTAAGTCCCCTTTTCTTTAATATGGGTGATATACATGGGACTAGGGGAAATGGTTTCACTGAGGGAGTGGAACTTAGGCTATTTTAGCTTTTTATTTTATAGTCATCCCCTGCCCTTTTTTTTGTATTTTAACATTTAACATTTTCTCATTTATTATTTCTCGTAGTAGAATCAACCTTTGGTAATTTCCAAGCCCCCTCTTCTCATAGGATCAGGAAAATAGGGTACTAGTATGAGTGATTGACAACAACTAACCCAAAAAGAATGGATAACAAAGAAGAAGTGATTGGAAAGTGCCAAATATGGAAGGACATGGGCATGTTATCTCTATCTAGTCCTCCTATTCGTGCCCCTCTTGAAAAAAGAAAGAAAAATCCTAATGGATCACATTATACTAGAAGGAATTAATGACCACCAAGGTGAAATTAGGAAACAAACATAACTTCCAAGTATCAATATCCATTATATAACTTCAAGCCATGATCCTTTTTTTCCCTATTTAACCAAGCACCCCACCCTCTAGTGCGTAGGCAACGGTAAAATATTCTTCTAGGCTCAAGGTTGTTCAATAACAAGGCTCAAAGCTATTGTAACAATATACTTGATATGAGCTCAATATGTCACTTACATGAATTGAATGTGGATGGGGAGGATAACAATAATTCATCCCAACCACCAAAGATAAACCCAATTAATGTCATCTTGTGATCATTATTTAAATTCCCATGACATTAAATGTAAGCACTTCATATGAAACATTGGCTAGTATTCTTAATGTTTATTAAACCACCTTCATCAGATTATTATGTTGATCTAGTGAATGAACTAACAAATGATGAATACGAAGCATTTGAGGGGTTGTTGTCTAAGGAGCATGTAAAGTTATTGGCTGTAAATATACATGATGAGCACATAGATTTCTCATATGACTATTCATGTATATATATGGGTAACCTACAAATACAAATTTTTGATATTAGTGTTCAACACCACATTATTTCTAAACATCAAAATTTCATAGTCAACTCATTTTAAACTTATAAATTAATAATTAATTCACCATTTCATATTTTGAATTTTTTATGCTACCATATCGCAAATCAGAAGAAAATATAGATCAACGACTTGAAAATTAGTCTATTCGAGGGGGAAACCTCCTTTACATTACATAAATGAACAATTATTGGATGATGCAAATGACAAGACCTCCTTGGTATAAATAGGACTCTAAGGGGTCATAATATAACAAGAGAATACATAACAATAATAATGCAAGGGCACAACAATAACAACAATGGGCTTCTATGGGGCATAATAATAACAATATGGGGGTTACATGGGCACAACAATAACAATAAGGGAGCTCAAATAACAAAAACAATAAGGGGGCTATACTAGTATTATAGGGACCTAACATGCCCCTCTCCTTCAAAAAAAGTGTTGTCCTCAATGCTTGAGTAGTTATGGATGTTTCTGTATAAAATTCTCATCCTCCCGTGTGGAATCTCAACGGGTAAGTTATTCCACTTAATGAGATACTTTGAAATAGATCGATCTCGTAGTTGTTCGGTTCTTATTTCCATGACTGCTTCAAGTTCCAATATGATCTTTCCTTCCTCTTTAAGTTCTGGAAATATTGTTTGAACTTGGGGCTTGTCACTGATAATCTTATTTAAGCATGAAACATGGAAAATTGGGTGTACTAAAGAACATGTAGGTAGCTCCAATTTGTATGCCATAGTACGAATATTTTGCAACACCTTGTAAGGAACATATTACTCGGGTGATAATTTATTACCCTTCTTAGCTTGCTTGAGGGAAATTCATTTATATGGACGTTGCCATAAAAATACCCAGTTGCCTACGTCAAAACTTCTTACATTGTGATGTTGATATGCCTGTTGTTTCATTCAATTTTGCGCCAGAGTGAGGTTATCCTTTAAGAGTTGGAGAACTTGTTGTTGATGCTCGATGTGATATTCTACTGCTTGAACCTTATAATTTTCTCTTAAAGATGATGTGATGGACGATGGATGATATATATAAAGTGCCATAAATGGGTTCATTTTTGTTGCAATATGGAAGGAAGTGTTATACCACCATTCAGCCAGAAGTAACCACTTGATCTATTGTGTTTTTTTATTAGATATAAAGCAACAAAGATATCCTTCCAAACATTTGTTCACTATCTTAGTTTTCCTGTCAAATTGAGGATGATAAGATGAACTATAAGCTAATTCAGTACCAAGACAAGAAAATAATTTCGTCCAAAAATTTATAGTGAAAATGGGATCTCTGTCACTTACAATAATCTTTGGGCTTCCATGTAGCTTTTGAATTGTTTCCATAAATGTAGTAGCAATTATATTAGCTTTAAAAAGATGAGATAATGCACAAAAGCGTGCATACTTGGTAATTCTATCAACTACCACCATGATGACACTCTTTCCTTCGGACTTGGGTAAACATGTGATAAAATCTATTGATACCTCCTCCTAATGCTGACTTGGAATGACTAAAGGTTGTAACAAACCTCGGGTCTTAATTGTCTCAAATTTATTTTTTTGGCAAACCAAACATTATGCCACAAATTCCTCAATATTGGATTTAAGTCCATCCCAAAAATATCCCTCTTCACCCTGTGGTAAGTTTTTTAAAATCTCGAGTTCCCTCCTAAAGGAGAGGTGTGCAATTCCAAAAGATTTTTTTGTTTGAGTTTGGAATTATTACATATATATAAGCAATCTTTGTACCATAATGAGTCATATTTCCAGATAAAGGTATTAGATATACTAGGATCTTGTTGCAACATTTGAATGAGTGTCCACACCTCTTCATCATTCTTCCTGTAATGTTCCCAATTTTTAGCCTCAAACTAAAAGGAAAATTATAGTTAGCAGTAGATGAATAAAATGGGTAGGGAGGCCCATTAACCTCTTTAGAAGAGAAAATAACATTCCTCATGTGAAAAGGGGGAGAATAAGCAGCTAGATTGAGCACCTATATGTGTGAACAGGATTGGATCAAGTTGATTCAGTCATATTTGACCAAGTCCACATGCACTGTCTAGATACATTGTATCTCCATGATGGACTGCGTAGTTCTAATGGAGGACAACTTGCATGGGCTAGGTGGCACATATGGATGGGAACCATTGTGGAGAGGAGCACTTGCTATATATGGAGAGGAGGACAACCATTGTATTCATGCTTGGATTATTATTTTCTTTGGTCTGTTGAGACTTTGGTTCCTCTTGTTGTTTAGCAAAGTTGCAATGCTGTTTAGCACAAGGTTGTTCCTGGTCGAGAATCCCTACCTCATCCTCAGGGAAGGAAAGGTTCTATGGGCTACATTTCCTCATTCCGGCATTTTGGCCAAGCTACCTCCTTTAGCTACAACGCAGTTTCTGTTTAGAGTTGGGTTGTGTTGCAGGGTGCAGCAAAGGAGGATCTCTTAGAGTCATTTCCGGGCTTGTTTTTTAGTGGAGAGTTTGTATATCCATTGGAGGATCAGTAAGCAGGACTCCCAGACATATTTTCATATCTTTGGCATTAGACCAACCATCTACCATCCCTCACAGCGCAGTTTCAGTCCATATCTGCGTTATTTTCAGAGGCAATTGCTGGGAGGGTTCATTGAGCTCATTGGGAGGGTCTATTTCTGAGTAGAGGGATTAGACTTCTAATTAGAAATACCATTGGAGGAGGACATCAGTATTTCAGATTTGTCATAGCCTCATTTTATATCAGATCCAGTTTGCAGTGGCACATTAACCCCAAGGTTATTTGTCACATTGTATGTTTTCTGGCATTTCTAGCAATCCTCTCCGGGTTGGCTAGAAATCTTGTATTGGAGCCCATATCTTCATTATTGGGCATTTATTTTGTTTCCTTCAACCATATTTCATGTATGTACATCTGCAGCAATAGCTACACTAATATAGACTGTGCAGTCACTACTCTCCGGCATTCTATATAGTTGCAGCATCTCATGTATCTATTGCTTTGATCATTGGAGACTTGTTCTTATGGCTTGAGTGGCTTGTCCCTCATGATATTTTGTACATTGTTGCTGATCCATTAATAGAATGATGGCTGAATATTGTTCTCTCTCATGACATGATCATATTTTTTGTGTTTACAATATTGTGTTCATGTATTGCTGTAGCTCCACATTTGGAATATCTTAAGATATCCCCAATAGTGTATAAATTCCCTATTTTGGGATATTACACTTCCATTCCTCCCTTGCTTCAGTTATCCAAACAAGTTGGATAATAGAAATGGCATAGAGAAATTCTTCCACATCCTCATCCCTTCTTAAGAGTGCATTGCATTTTTCTTCCCTTTTTTGTATATGATTTCAAAGTCATAACCTAACATCTTAGTGACCCATTTTTGCTGCTCTTCTAAAGATAATATTTGTTCCAAAAAGTATTTAAGACTATCATGATCTGTTTTTACCTTGAAGTGTCTTCCCATTAGGTAAGAGTTCCATTGCTTCAGGGCATGTAGTATTGCCAACATTTCCTTCTCATAATTAGGTTTGTGTAAATACTTTCCCTTGATTGGACGACTTTAAAAAGTAACGGGTCTTCCTTCTTGCATTAAAACAACACCAAGTCCATTTCCTGAGGCATCACATTCCACCATAAAGGTTTTTGTGAAGTTTCGAGTATCTAAAACCATAGCTTGGCACATTTCCTCTTTAAGATGTAAAAGGACTTATTTGCTTCTGAAGTCTAAAAAAATGCATCTTTCTTCAGTAATGTTAGAGGTGCTGCTATTTTCCCATTATTATTAACAAACTTGCAATAATACCCTATCAACCCTAGAAATCCTCGAAGATGCTTTAGGGTTGTGGGGATTTTCCATTCCTTGATGACTTTAATTTTGTTAGGATCTACCTTAATGCCCTCATGAGATACAATTTGACCGAAATATTCCACCTCTTGTACCCCAAAAAAACATTTGGAGGTTTTTGCACACAATTGTTTCTCCTCCAAGAATTTGAGCACCATGTCACATGTTGAACATGATCCTTCCAAGACTTTCTATAGATTAGTATATCATTAGAAAATGCTAACACAAATTTTCCAAGGAATGGTTTGAAATGGAATTCATCAAACCTTGAAATGTTGAAGGTGCATTAGTAAGGCCAAAAGGCATGACCAAAAATTCATAATGACCTTTATGAGTTTTGAATGTTGTTTTCAGAATGTCTTCAGTCTTCATTCTAATTTGATGATATCTTGAATGAAGATCCAACTTGGTGAAGTAAATTGCTCCATGTAATTCATCAATGACAAGAATGTGAAATTTATATTTAATAGTGAGCTTGTTGAGCTCCCTATAATCCATACAGACATGCCATTATTCATCCTTCTTGTGTAACAATACTACTAGAGCAAAGAAAGAACTTTGACTAGTTTGAATTATACCTACCTCTAGAATTTTTGTAACCATACGTTCAATCTCACTCTTTTGGGCATAGGGATATTTGTAAGGTTTGATATTTGGAGGAACACTTTATGGAATTAAGTGAATAACATGATTATGATCACGAATATGTGGGATTCCTTTGAGAGTCTCAAGTACCTTGGAATGACTATCCAAGGTTCTTTGGATATCTAGAGAAATAGATGATTTCGATGTTGGAATATGTAGTGAGCATAATTGTGCAATTATGCCTCGTTGTTCTTTATTCAAAAGCTTTGTCATGCCATTAGAGTTGATTATATTTCTCGATTTCCCTACGATTCCCCTTAAATAAATTTCCTTTCCTTCCCAGGAAAATTTCAAGAAAAGTTATTGAAAATTAAAAACTATCATCCCTAAAAATTGTAACCATTGGACTCCTAATACAACAATAACACCACCCATTGGAATGTAAAGCATTGGAATATTCAATAGATATTCCCCCATTGTTAGATTGATATTATGGAACTTCCTTGAGAAATTTATAGTTCCTCCATTTGCAACCATCACTTGACACTCTGATGTTGGATATTGAAAGCAATTCAATTCCTTGGTTATCTTAAAATGAATAAAATTATGGGTACTACCAGAATCGATCAACACTTCTATCTTGAGAGTTTGAGGAGTGGTAATGCCTACCAATGCATTACAAGATATGGCCAGATTCATTTCTTCTTTCTATGGGGTTGGTTCGTGGTGCATATCCTCTTCTTTTGATGTTTCTTGTTCCTTTTCTTCCTCCTCTTCACAATCTATGTAAAATAATTTCTTCACAGCACACTTATGACCCTTAGTGTAATTGATATCACAACTATAACAAATATCTTTTGCTCTTTTTTCCTCCATTTATTGTGGTTTCAACCTTGTAGGCTATGGGGGCTAGGAGGAACAACACTTCAATCTTTATAGTTGTGAGTGATAAACTTCCTTGTTACCATAATTTTGCTTTCAACTTTTCTTGCCACCTTAAATGCATTCTCCAATGAATCAGGTTCCCAAAGGCGAACCTCATGTTGGATGTTATGCTTTAAAGTCCCTATGAAGACATCAATCCTATGCTCCTATGGAATATCATTTACCTTGATATTCAATATTTGGAAGTCCTCAATGTGCTCCATCCTTGAACCCTTTTGTTTGAGATTTATCAATGGGCTAAAGAAGGTATTGCTCTTTGTATCCTCATAATGTGCTACCTATTCTTTCGTAAAAATTGTCCAAGTGAAAATTGATTTACGAGAACAAAGCCATCTATACCACACAAATTGATTTTGTTCTAAATATAAATATGCAATGTGTACCTTTTTTTGTGTGCGACACATCATGTAGATCAAAGAATTTCTGCATTTGTAGTATCCATGTTACTGGATCTTTGCCATCAAACTTCTTCATATCAATCTTTGGAATGTGGTTAGTCTTCAACCCAATGTTAGAGTCTCTAAAATCATGATTCCCACTCTTTTTGTTCTCATCATGAGTTTCATGAAATACCTTGTCGCCATTAGGAAACATTTCTTGTAGCAACATTATCAAACCTTCCTTCAAACCTTCCATTTCTCCTTTTAAACCATCCTTCAAACCTTCCATTTCCCTTTTTAATTTTTGATTCTAAACCATCCATGTTCCTTTTTAAACCATCCATTTTAACATTCGTCATCACTTCCAATTCATTTTTGGTTACTCTTTGTGAGAGTGCAATTTGTTACATTTGGACTCCTAATTTTGATATATCATGTTGTATTTCTTCCTCTTCTTCATGCGTCATATTAGAGCTTTCTGGTTGCTTACTGGGTGTGTCTATTTTTATTTTTTTGTTTTGAGGCATATTGGAACTAAATAATGATATCTATACTTCACTTTTCCCTTTGAATCACTTCAAACTGATTTTTTAAACAAAAGTTATGCAAATTAATAAAATATACACACCTTTTTGCTTGTATTTTTGGAGCTTGATCTTGAAACTATTGTATCTATGTAATTTCAGTTCTTCAAGTCTAAATTTTTGTCTTGTGGTAGCCCTCCGATTCTTCTTTCTAATGCCACAAATTAGACCGAAATTGGATTATTCAAGGTAAAGTTATGCCCAATCTCTCATGAGGGCCTGATTATGGACTGATTCGACAGAGCGAACTTGTACGGAATTCCACATGTCATTGTTTCAACGTTAGGCTCTAAAAATGATACACAACAAACTAAAGTCTGTAAAATTTTAGTCACTTTTTATGAAATTTAAATCCGATGCTTGTAGAGAAAGTTATGATGATTTTCCCCAGTTCACTTGTTTGAGTCTAAATTCTGGATCATGCAAAAACCATAACTTCTTTGGACCATATCTCAGAAAATATAGAGAACCAAGATATGTAATTTTTACACAAAGTTCACCACGATTTTGACTCCACATAGCAGAAATTTCAACTTCTTAAGCTTTGTAGAAAAAAAGTTTAAGCAAAAATGCCAAGATTACTTGTTTGAAGCTGCGAAACCTTAGAATCGAAAGCTCTGATACCAAATGTTATGCAACGAGATCACAAAACAAAAGAAAATATAGATCAACGACTTGAAAATTATCCTCTTCGAGAGGAAACCTCCTTTACATCACATAAATGAATAATTATTGGATGATACAAATGACAAGACCTCCTTGGTATGTACAGGAGTCTAAGGGGTCACAATATAATCAAAACCTACATAACAATAATAATGTAAGGGCACAACAATAACAATAATGGGCTTCTATGGGTCATAACAATAACAATACGAGGGCTACATGTGCACAACAATAACAATATGAGGGCTACATGGGCATAACAATAACAATAAGGGGGCTACACTAACAATAACAACAAGTGGTATATACTAGTATTAAGACCTAACAAACTTATAATGTCTAAATTTGGAATTTGGGAAGATAAACCATACAAAAATGACTATGTTGACTATATATATATGTGTACTATGCATATCTTGAGATGTCATAGGTTCAAATGTAGAGGGGAGTAGAGTATGTATGCCTTTGTAAACTTTTAACAATCACACTATATGGAGGTGGGTCCCTTGTCTTGTAAACAAGAGGGCCTCATACTCCAATTTGATGCGTAGCTTGACCATGACCTTAAAATTAGACTATTAACAAGAGGATCTCATACACCAATTTGGTGTCTACCTTGACCATGACCTTAAAATTAGATTATTATTATTATTATTATATCGACCTAAATCCATTTTAACTTTGGATCTCTTAAGCGTCAGGAGGGATCAAATCTCTCAAAGTTCAAAACTCTTTTTTGAGTGCAAAACTTGAGAAAACATTTACACCTTGAAAGATTTAATCCCACTTGGTGCTTTAACGATTGATATATATATATATATATATATATATATATAATTTTTTTAATCTAATTTGACGGAGTCCAAATATTTACATAACAACATTACATTACAACATATTTTCGTTAAGAACACCAATAATAAACATTTACATACATATTCTCTTCTAATACCTCTCCCAATCCCATGTAACCTATTACCATGTAAAAAAAAGATACAGAAAAAAAAAAAAAAAAGAAGAGAAAAGAGAAAAAAAAAGAAAGAAGAAAAGAATTTAAAAGTTCTATTTGATTTCATCCAATACCACTCTGCGTCTATTCATTCTTCCATGCTTAAGTTACTCGACTTATTGCTCCCAACTCCACAATAATCAAAACACATTTGTTATTGCTCCAACTATACAATAATCAACACACACTTGTAATATAAAATTCTTGGGATTCTTTTCTCCTTGCTACCGCCCAATTCTAGGGCTGCTAAATTAGCAAAGCTAATCGCCCTTGATCCATCATTTTCTGTTATGAAATTGGTTTATTTCAGCAAAGGTACATGCATCTCACACACGCCCATGTAGGAAAATATGTATCAATTGAGAATGGATATATGGTTTGACATTCTCACTTCTGAAAACTTTTGCATGTTTCAACCTCAACCTATATATAACCATCATTGCATGGTTTCAAATCCTTCCCAGGTTAAAAGAGAGTTTGTATCTGAGGTACTGCGGGGTTGGGACGGGCACTGAATACCCGTCTGTAATTTTAGATTTAGAAGTACCCGTCTGTAATTTTAGATTTAGAAGTACAATGTAAATTAAAACACAATTGAGCAAACCTGAAGTAAATAAAAGTGGAGAAATTCATCTGGAGACACTCCGAATGAATATACCAACAATTATATATCACTTTTATAATTTTTTGAAAAGTTTATCCACAACTTGAGGAGTGGAGTGGAATTCCTCTTGAGAATATCCAGCCTTAATCTGCGGTAGCTGAATGATTTGAGTGCCTCCCATTTGGCCCTCTTTAATTTATTCGGTTATCAGTGGATTTGTTGACTTGGTTTTAACCATAGAAATCGGTTTTCTTGCTGGGTACCACAACCTGCATCCCATTTATTGATCTGGGTCATTGTTGGCAGGCCATCTTTTCAATTACTCTTCAATCCCAGGCCATGCATTAAATTGGGCCTCTTTCTTCTCTTCTATTGGATATTTCAGCAAGCCACCGTCCCAACTACAGAATGATTCTCGTAGCATGTCCAATTGGGTTGCTGCTTCCTCCCTTCTGCAATTCAAATATTCGACGGTCCAACTTCTTCTCTTCTTCTTCTTCTTCTTCCATACGGCATTCTATTGTTTCCATTGGTCTACAAACCCATGACCTTTGTTATGAGAATTTGTGCAAGAAGAGCCTCAGGAATGATGAAATAATGGTCTTAACGAGTTTCAAAATCAGAGGTGGCAGCAGTTACAGGTCTGGAGGTGGGTTTCATGGCATCCAAATTAGGTGTGCCCAAGGTTCTTCACAGGAGACCAAGGTATTCCTTGGAATTCTTAGTGCTTCAGATTTGGGTTTGTTTATCAGGTCCACTTGTATAGATGCTTAAATTTTAATTTAAGTATAATTATAAATAGTGTTCAAGTGAAATATATAATTACGATTTGTTTATCCTAAATGATCCAGTAGCTTGCAAGGTATAAAGCCTCTAAAGACTGAAACTTTAAGGACCACATTGCACTGAAGCCACACTCATATTCTTTCTTAGCTTCATATGGTATTCTGTTCAAGATTCTGTTAAGAATTAAGGCATTGGGTGTTAAACTTGTGACTTTAGTTTTCGCTTGAGGCCACCATCCGGCTTTATTGTATTTATTATGGCCAGGAGTTTACCTTTTATTTTTTTTCGGTTATTTCGGGAGAAGGCCGATATAGTCTTACCTCTAGGATGGTGTATAAATACACCACTCATTTGTATTATTCATTCAAATGATGCAAACCCAATGGCCTCTTGACCTCTTCTTGCTCTTAATTACAAACCCAAGGGCCTCTTCTTGAGGGGATTTTCTTGACCTCTTGAATTTATTCATAGTGACATTTGCGGTCCTATGGCGACCAATTCTCTTGGGGGAGTTAAGTACTTCCTCTCCTTTATTGATGGATTTTCTCGATTTCTTGTGGATATACACCATCAAATCCAAGAATGAGGTGTTTGGAAAGTTCAGGGAATTCAAATCTTTCATGGAAAATCCGAGCAAGAGGAATATTAAGTGTATCAACACTGATGCTGGAGGTAAATGTATTAATAATACTTTCTAGTTATTTCTCATGTCTCAGGGCATCTCTTGTCAGAGAACTGTTTCTTACATTTGGCATCGAAATGGAGTAGTAGAAGGAAAGAATAGGGTTATCCTGCAGATGGCTTGTTGCATGATTCACTCCAAGAAAATAAAGCTTTCATTTCAGGGAGAAGCAGTGGTTTGCACAACCCATATCATCAATTGGATACGTACTTGTGCTATTATAGATATGACTCCTTATGAGAAATGGTATAGAAACGAACCCTCTATTTTGTATTTTAGGATATTTAGATCTTGTGCATGGGTCCATTACTGAAAGGTGAAAGATATTGACAACTCCAGAATCCCGTTACAGTCTAGTTAGCTAGAGCAAATCTTTTCAAGGACGTTACTTTCATGATTCCACCACTCATAGGGTGATTGGATATACTACCTTTGATGAAGTTCCCACTCATGGTCCATCAGGATCTCTCCCGTTACTTCTCGACATGATTTCATGGATTGTGCCTCTTCATATTTTGATGTTGGTCCTCTTTGGGATGATTCTTGGCATGTTTTAGTGCATTTTTTACCTTCACAATATGGTGCTAGTCTTCTTTCTACCTCATAAAGTGCTTCCCCAAACGTCTCCCATAATGTCTGTGTAGATTGTTGAGTTTGATGAGAAACTTTGTGACCACTGATAACTGATTTGGTTCAATACTCGCAAAAATCTTTGCCCTTCTACATGATGTTTCCTCGCACACTTCTCCATTGGGATGAGCATGTTAGTGATAGTGCTTTTCCATCAGTTGAGTGGTTCAGTGATACCAACACTCCAATGCATGGTTCATTGTTGGCAATCCTCCACGAGATGAGTAGTTCAGCGATGATTATTTCTTTGGTGATCCATCAACTTCAGTGACACTTCCTTCGGCTATATCACATTTTGTGCCTAAATGGTTTATTACCACATGTAGGGATGTTGTTGATTTTCTTACAGGCCCATTAGAGCACCTTCCGAAGTCTCCTCCATCTTGGCTCCTTCCTTCTAAGGTTGCTGATGTTCGTCCATTGCTAAGCCTGTATGGCATGGTTGATAAAATGTCTTCTTGGTGGCTCCTTGTTAAATTCAAGTGGGGATGTTAAACGCATGGTTTTAATCTTCTTTTGAGGCCATGAGCTGACATTATTGTATTTATTATGGCCATGAGCCTACCTCTGTGTAACACTCAATTAAAATGTATTTTTTGGTTATTTTAGGCTAAGGCCAACCTAGTCAAATGCCCTTGGGGCTAGTGCCCTTCCTCGAAGATGGTGTATAAATGTACCACTGTTCATTTGTACTATTCATTGCGATCCATTCTTATTTATAAGCGTAAGGGTACCTTCTCTATATTCCACTCTCTTTGGCTGTTATAGTGGCTTGATTATGATTGCTTATCTCTCTTTTTGGTGCACTTATGGTTATTGTTATGATTCTGTTTCTCGAAGCACTCTTGTGCTCTCTCTCTAGCATACTGATGCCCTCTTTTTAGCACACTAGTGCTGATTTACTGTTGTTTTTTAATCATTGATTGAATTAGGTTTTTTCTGGTTGGTTCAATGTTGATCTTCTCTCTTTCTGTGAATTTCAACATTTGGTTTCTGTATAATTCATAAAGCACCTCACCAAGTAATTGAGAATAAATTTGGCAGATATTTTTTTTTGTAAGCTGTGTAGGACTACATCTTCATCATCATGTCCAATAGATATCACCCCGATCGGGGCGGGGAATTGAACTGGTGACTTCACATCAAGGAGTGCCTTAACAGAGCACCTGATCACCGTCTATCCAAAACCCCGTGGACAAATTTGGCAGATATTTTAACTTGGTTTATTGGAACCAGTTTCTCTCAAATCAATTTGAAATATCCACTACTGCAGAGTGCTCCAAAATGCAATCAATATATATATATATATATGCTGCTTAGCAAAGACAGATCTGAAGTTTTGATTACTCAGTTATAGTTTGTACTTGTATTCATTATAATAGGGCTGAAATTGTTTGTGAAATTATTAAACCTGGTCTGGACTCGCATTGGATATAGAGATGAGATTGATTGTGAAACTGCTAAAGATAGTCTGTTCATGCATTGAACACAGTGTGGATTGGATTGATGTTCAAACTGTGCAGGTGGGTGATTAGTATATTCGAAGTTCTAAATTTGTACATTTTGCATGTTAATAGTCATGAATACTTATTGTAAAATTGGATATGAGAAGTGACATAAAATATTGCTAATAGAAGTTATGTTTAGGTGTAAGATGCATCATTACTGAAAGTTACCTTAATACAACACTTAATGAGAGATAGGGGTAATTGCATTTTACAATGATGGAAAATTTCCATGACATGTCTGTTCTTTTTTCAGAGTAAGGTATTTTCCTACAGCAAGGCATTACCAAAGTTGGCTTTATGTTTTACATTGGCAGCAACTTTTTTGATGACACAACCTTGCCTTGAGCCTGTTTATGCAATTCAATCAGCATCTGCTGTGTGGGATTTCTCTCTATTAATGTCAGGACCCCCAATAAAGGATCCATGCGCATTGCTGAGATATGCACTGCCTATTGACAACAAACCCATTAAGGATATCCAAAAGAATCTTGAGAATATCAAGGAAAATCTCAAAGCTACAGGCATGAAGGGATTGAACTCTGCAAGGAAGGTGAGTAAAGAAGATATCCACCCAACAAGAAAACAGAAAAGTATGCTTAGTTTAACACTCACCTTTCTAACATTCTAATGAAGGACTGAACCTTTCTGTACATGTTGGACAGAACATAGAGCAAGCTACTTTGGTCCTCCATAAGTATAAGACAGAAATACTTGGTGATATTGTGGAGTCCAAGAAGGAGATTGGCAAGGAGTTGGTGGACAAGCTCATGCTAGGCTTACAAGATTTTAAAACAATTATAGCAGCCAATGATAGAGATGCTATTGCATCAAAACAGAAGGAGCTTCTTGACATCGTGGGACAGTAAGTTCTGCTGATCTTAAACAAATTTGCAAACATAATATTGAAAAAATGTAGATGCAGTGATACAGTGAAGTTCTTGTCTGAATATGTTTAGTTATCCTTTAAGATGCATTTCTTGTTTTATTGTATCTATATAATAAGTAACACAATTGCACGCAAAAGTTGAACCCAAAGGTTAGAGTGTGCTCTTCATCCTTTTCAATAAAAAAGCAAGCAAATCCACAGCTTTCATTGCAGTAAAGTGACCTCTACAATTACAATGACGTGGTCATTTTCTTATGCAGCACCTCTTGTTTTACAAACAAGATACTTTTTTCAATTCTCCAAATTTGAGAGGAAATATTTATTCAAACAATATGGGAATACTAAGCAAGCAAATCCACACCTTTCATTGCAGGAAAGAGACCTTTACAATTACAATCACGTGGTGAATTTCTTATGCAGTGCCTCTTATTTTACGCACAAAATACTTTTTTCAATTCTCCAAATTTGAGAGGAAATGTTTATTCAAACAATATGGTAACACTTCTTCCAACTAAAAGCTTCCTTATTAGTCAATCACTGAATTTAAATTTCTAGGGGAGGATACACCCCATGTGGCAGATGAATAAAACAATTCTTAACAGTACAATGCAAGCATAATAAAAAATATCTTTGTTTCATATTATTCTTGGAACATGGAATAGGGGGATGAGATTTAGGAATGGCTATAGGGACCACAAATTTTAGGGAAATTTTGTTAATTTTGGGCAACTAGGTCCAAACTCCAGGTTGCACTGCTCATATGATGATGATTATATTTTTGTTGGATTCCTCTTTCAGAGAGGTGCAAGATTGATCTAAAGATCATCTTGTTTGGATGAGCAGAACATATATTTTGATTTTATTTTCCACACATGTGCAAGGTCGGCCAGATTTGTAATGTAGGCTCAGAAGCCTAATAGATGTGTCACACACCCTCACTGACTAATATAAATTGGAGAGAGATGATGTCCATTTCATCATCATATCATCACACATTTCTCATGATCTGATTGGTTCGTACAGCCTAGAAGAGACCTCTCTCTCCCATGTGGAAATCTGGATGCTGGAAATATGGATGATGCCAAAAATGGATGTCGCAAAATTTGGATGCCAGAAATATGGATGATGTCGGAAATGGATGCTGGAATTGATGCAGGAAATGGATGTCGGAAATATGGATGGTGTCGGAAATGGATGCCGGAAATCTGGATGAGGAATTCTTTTGTTGACTTGCATTGACTTTTGGAGCTGTCTTTGAGGGGTGTGTGTGACACTTGGAAGGTTGGCTAATTTGATGTTGAGAAAGACTTTGTTGGCTGATGCATCCTATTGACTGCCGTAATGCACATCACTCTCTATCTTTGTTGGACAAAAAGAATTGTAAAATCTGATCTACATTATTTGGCTTGTCTTCTGTTGATCTATTATTATGTTTTATCAGCATTTTACTTCCATGTTTATGTGATTGCTAAATTGAATTGGGCCTATAAGAAAGATTGAAGTAAAACTGCATTAAGCATAGAACATACCATGGTTATCTAAAATTAACATGGTATCAGAGCTGAGGTAAAGACAAGGCCCAAGATAGTGTGAAAATCAATCACCGAAGAAGAAGTCTTGTCAAGGACCAATGGTCTAATGATAAGTTGACTTACAAGTTTGATTATCATGCATGGAAGATGTCCTTGGATTTGGCATTAGAAGATCAAGATGTCATGGACTATGTGCAGGGGAAGATTCATGAGCCTCCATCATATTTTATGAGGCTCACATAAATCAGGAATGATCTACTCGCCATAGGAGAAGAAGTAGTTGATCGAGAGCTTGTCCTCATTGCTCTTGGAGGACTTCCCCGAGACTGGTATGTATTTAGTACTACTATTCTTAATAATAATATGATTTCTGATTTTGATAAATTGCTGACTAGATGCACTCAGGAGGAGACAAGAATGATGGAGAGAGATCATCCCTCTATGGAAATAGAGGTGACCCTATTGCCTTCGCCGCTCATGCAAAGAAGAAGAACTATGGTGGCTCGAGAAATCAAAACCATGGTAGAGCGGGGCCCAAACGAAGGAAGGGAAGATGTTACACTTCTAACAAGTCTGGTCACTATGCAAGAGAGTGCCCCAATAGAAGGGACTCTCCCAGGGTTGATGACAACAACAATTTCAGGGGGAATGGCAATCAAAGGAACAACAGGTTCAAAGGAAAAATGAAGGCTCTCTCTGATCGTAGTGGAAATGGGCAACCTTTCAAGAGGTCAAGAAATTACAGTTACAATGAGTCTAATGTTGTTGATAATAAGAAAATGAATATATTCTTGTATCTGCCCTCTTCGCTGCATCTCCTCCTGACACCCTGGATGTCTGGTTGATTGATAGTGGTACTTTAAGGCACTTCACTGGTTATAAAGAAGCCCTCCCTGATTTGATTGAGAAGGATACTAATTTAGAAATTATACTTGGAGATAATGCCACATATCCCGTGAAAGGGACAGGGACTGTGACCCTTCATCTATCTCAAGGTCAAGTCCTCCATTTACAAGATGTGTTGTACGTACCTGATTTGAAGAAGAACCTTGTGTCTATTTCGGCAATGGAAGACCAAGGGTTCAAGGTGGCATTCATTGATGGTTAGGAACACATCTGGAAGAAGAACTTCAAAGAAGCTCTTACTATTGGTTTTAGAGTTGATACACTCTACCAGGTTGGAGGAAGTCCATTGGGGGCTATGTCATGTGATACAACTCTTCAAATACAGTTGTGGCACCGGAGGTTTGCACACCTTCATTATAAAGCCCTTCTCGAAGCAAGGAAGGTGGTGACAGGGATGCCCGAATTTAAAGATGATCTTGAAGGTATATGTCAGGGTTGTACCTGTTATCGCTTGCCGCCTACACCTACCTACAGTTAGTGGGAAAACCCTTCAACCCCACAGGTGTGGTTGGTGGCAAGGAACTCAGAGAAGGGGCTGTCACCTATTCCCAACTCTCTCCGTTTAAGCTATCTCCTAGGCTAGCTAAGGGGGGTGGTCCCTAAAGGAAAACTAAGTTAAAGATGTGAGATTTCTAGGAGAACTGATTAGAAGGAATTACTTATCAAAGATGACTCGATTTCCAATATGTAAACAAGCATATAAGTATATGAGCAATATTCAATGACGTGTTCAAAATATAGACCAGTGCTTTAAAGTAGATCACAAATGCTTGCTCAAAAATGAAATTCAAGATATAATGACAATAATCTCACAAAGGAAGTGTTAGACCAAGATCACAATATGAAATTAAATTTGCAACACCAAATGAGGGTATTTGCCAATGAAACGAGATATATCAATCATCCATAAGCATAATGATCATTAAAATGACAACATGCAATGAAGTAGTATGTAGAAGCAAATTTCCAAGTACCATAGAATTAAGCTTGTTGCAAAATTTAAGGAATTAAATTGCTTGCATCCAAAGTGCTTCTTGAGATAATATTTGCATGTGAATCTTTAAACCATCAAGATAGCAAAAAAATTTGGGAACTTTGCAAGTAAATGTGATGAGATAGTGCTCTTGGTTTATTTTATTTATTAGTTCTACAACAAGGTTACAATTGAACTCTAATCCTCAGACCTCACCCTCGCCCAAATATTTGGATCTCACAGTAAGGAGTCCATAGAGGTAGAGGGTCCCTAAAACTTTTATTCAACCAACTTAAGTTGGAGGTAAATTTTAGAGATGCAAGTCTAGTATGAAAAGTGAAATGCCTAAATGATATAAAAGTGAGTTTGCAAGTGCTATTGAAAAGATGGAGATGATTCAATTAAATATGCTTCATAGTTAGAACAATAACTCAAATTGCCATAAATTGAAAGTGCTATGCTTCTTTACTTGTAGTATATTGTGAAACTTATCCAAATGAGAAATAGATCACAAAACATAAGTAAGTGATGACAAATGAGATTGCAAATTAAGAAATTAAATGATTATGCGATTTGTGTTACTTTCCACTTAGAGCATGCATATGTGATGTGAAAAAAAAACGGAAACGTCAAAACCATTAAGTCAATCCATCTACAAATTCTCTCCTTTGGAATGGAGAGATAAGGATGCCAATGGGTAAAACCCACGCTCTCACAACAAGAACAGAAATTTTTATTAATTTTACAAGAATGAAATGACCATGAGGGTTTTTCTAAACCAAGGAAAGTCTTTACAAATAAAAATTGAGATCATAGACTTTTCCTCGGTGAGAATTTCTAAGAACTCAAAATAAATTCAGACTTTACAATAGGAGAAGAGAAGCTAAGCCTCTTCTATGCCCACAACCAAAGAAGAGAGAGTTATCTTTCTCATTTGAAATTCAACGCAAAGGTCCTGCAACAACTTGTTAGTAATTTCTTGCAGTTGTCCACTCAAGCTGTCACAAGAAAAAATTCGAAAGAGAGCTACAAAACCAATCAAATATTAGATAGATAAAATTACAAAATATTGCACAACAATTTACAAAGAGCTAAGCCAAAGAGTTCGAGTAAACTCTCCTCTTTGCTTAGTCATATTCAAGCTCTTAGATAGCAAATGAAAACAATGAAGTATAATGTTTTAAAAGATATTCAAATTTAGAAGTATTTGGCTTGTATACAAGCTATGTCTCAAAACCCCTGCAAAACCACTTTGTAAGATAAGACTATGAAGGTTCAAAGAACAAATGAGAGCTCCTTTGAGAATGTATCAAGAGTGGGTTGGTCTCTCCAAAGACTTCCCCCAACACTTGATTCTTTGATCCCAACAAGATTTTCCCTCTACAAAACTTCAATCAAGAATTAGTTCCATATAGATCTAGCAATAAACAATGATAAGAAACTCTAGAGATTTATTTGAAACCAACTAGAGCATTCTATACCTAGAGCATACTCTTAAATCAAATGTCAATGTAAGATAGCTCTACATTAACAAATCTACAAGAGCATATGAAAACAAATTAGATCAAAGCATGAGTAAAAGGAATTATACCAATGATCAACAATTCATCACACTCCAAAAGGAGGAACACCTCATGAATGAAACCCCAAAGTCTTTATTGATATTTCTGAAAGTGTACAAGGCAGCAACGCTTTCGCAAGCACAATAGCTAGTAAACAATGATTACAATATGAGAGCTCATGGCTCTATTATATAGAAAGTTGGGAGCAAATCCCAATGAAGAACCATATGCCAAGTGGTGAAAGGGAGGAGATCTCAAGGCAAATTCGAATTTGGTAAGTGGAGCTCCAATGCCAAGTGTAAAAATCGAATTCTGGCAAGTGGGCATCATTTTCTTCTTCCTTTATGTGCCAAATTCGAATTTTATGATGAAATGACATGTGTATATGGTTGGTAACCCATGTGGGGACAATTTCCCACCAAAATCTCCATCAAATATTCTCCCAAATCCTCTCAAATATGCATTAATTTCACAAATTCGAATTTCCAAGTAAGCAACTCTCATTTAATGCCGGAAATTCAATTTTATTTGAGCACATGTCTTTTCCTTGATTTTAGGAGTCCATATCACCTTGGGACTTCACTTTAACTCCTCCATAATTTTCCACGTCATTTCCACCTCATTTAGCATGTGTGGATATTTATTTTTCTCCATTTATTTAATTTCTGGCTTAATTAATTGCCAGATTTCCCACTAAACTTAGGAAAAGTGGGTTTTGAGGGCTCAAAACACATTTTTAACCCCTCAAAGTGTGTCATAATAGAAAGTTGAGCGTGAGAAGTGTAATTTTGATTACTCATACCCCATACAACTTCTCTAGACAACACTTATTACAATTCAATTACAATTTTTATTGCAATTTTCGACTTGCGGGAAATCTAAAAAATTAAAAAATCACTACCTAGACCTAACCAAATTCCACGAAATTTTTTGTGTGATCTAGTATGGTAATATACATTGACTCTAGACACTAGGAGTTACCCAAGGCCTCACCATCAAGCCGTACTCCGGCTTTGGGGTAAAATTGAAGGAAAAAACTCAATTAATTATTAACTCCTAGTAGGGAGATGATAATTAACCAAGTAAAAAAAAACCTCCCAGAGTAATACTCACTTGATGGCAAGGTCCTAGGCTACCTAGGCCTGTTACAGACTCAATATTGACTCAAAACTCATCATTACTAGCATCACTTATTACAATTCCCCGTAGGGCGTGGAATCTGGGTACAAGAGAAAATGATAAGAAGTAGAAGTAGAGTTTAAAAACTCTGTTGAACTGATGATATCTGATGGTACAAATGTCTTCTGGTTCATCCTTGGGCATGGAGTCTTCTCATTATCATCAAGTGCCACTCCAGTGGTCAACAGTGCCGAAGGGAAGCATATAAGGGGACCATTCCCCTCAAGTGTCACAAAGACAACCGATATCTTGCAGTTGATACATTCTAATTTATCTGGTATGCTGCCCATGACATCCTTGGGAGGATGTTCCTATTACATGACTTTTACAGATGAATTCTCTCGCATGACCTAGATATATTTTTTGAAGAAGAAGGATGAAGCATTCAAATGGTTTTGTACCTTCAAGGCCTAGGTGGAAAATCAAACCGAGAAGAGAATCAAAGTTTTGAGGACCGACAATGGGTCGGAGTATGAATCAAATGAATTCAATGACTTTTGCAGTGAAGCTGGCATTAACAGGGATACCACAACTGTGTACACTCCTGAGAAAAATGGTGTTGCTGAAAGAAAGAACAGGACCATTGTGGAAGCTGCCCGTGCCATGCTCTGCGACCAAGGTCTTCCGAAGTTTCTATGGGGAGAAGCTGCGAACACTGTTGTGTACGTTCAAAATAGATGCCCACATTCCGCTCTAGACTCCAAGACTCCCAAATAAGTCTTCTCTGGCAAGAAACCTGATGTTTCTCATTTTAGAGTTTTGGTTGTCCTGTTTACTTTCATGTGCCGAAAGAAAAGACAAGCAAGCTGGATGCTTCTGGAAAGAAGGAATGTTTGTGGACTACAGTGAAGCTTCAAAGACATATAGAATCTATGTGCCTGGTCAAGGAGAAGTGGAGATATGCCACGATGTCACCTTCGATGAAGATGGTGCCCTCAAGAAAGTAAGAAATCTTCCTAGCTCCAAGGAAGATAAAGAAGATGAAGAAGCAGGGAAGCAGGAAGAATCGATGCCCAATGTTGAAGGACCTATGGATCCTATTGATCCACCTCTTTCAAATAAGAGAAGACACTCATGGCTTAGGGATACTCTCGTAGATGTCGAGAGACATATTGCCCCAAGGGGGACATTCCGTGAAAGCAAGAAGCCGAATAAATACCAAGGGTATCTAGCAGCCATGAGTACAATTGTACAGTCTGAGCCTGGATCATTTGAAAAAGCTGTAAAGCATCAAGTTTGGAAGGATGCTATGCACGAAGAATATGAGTCCATTATGAAAAATGATGTCTGGGAAGTGGTCTCGAGACTGAAGGACAAATTTACTGTCACCTCGAAATGGCTCTATAAGATCAAGCATGGATCTGATGGTAGTGCTGAAAAGTACAAGGCAAGATTTGTTGCCCGAGGCTTCTCTCAAATAGAAGGCCTAGATTATGATGATATATTTGCACTTGTCGCCCGCGATACCACCATCCGATCTATCACTGCCCTTGCTGCGACGCAAGGATGGAATCTCCATCAGATGGATGTGAAGACTGCCTTTCTGCATGGTTCAATAAAGGAAGAGGTTTATGTGGAGAAACCTCTGGGGTTCGAAGTCCAAGATAGAGACATCTATGTATGCAAGTTGAAGAAATCCCTCTATGGGTTGAAGCAAGCCCCCAGGGCTTGGTATGAGAGGATAGATAACTACTTGATGAAGCTGGGCTTCACTCGAAGTAATGTTGATCCAAACCTTTATTTTAAGGTTGATAGAGAAAGGCCTCTCATTCGAGTTCTCTATGTGGACGATCTCTTCCTAACAGGTGCTGACCCTCTCATTCACCAATGTAAGAGGGAGCTAGCTTCCGAGTTTGAGATGAAAGACCTAGGACTGATGCATTACTTCCTAGGCTTGGAGGTCTGGCAAAGGCCAGGCGAGATTTTCCTTTCTTAAGGAAAATATGTCGTGAAACTGCTGGAGAGATTTGGTATGGTGGACTGTAAGTCTGTGTCGACATCGATGGAACTCAAATTTAAGTTGTGTGGAAACGTTGTTGGGCACGCATTGGGAAATCCCATTGAGTATTGACAACTCGTGGGGGCCTTGATGTTCTTAGTGAACTCCCGTCCGGACGTATGTTTTGCAGTAAACACTTTGAGTCAACATATGGTTGAGCTTCATCACATTCACTGGATTGGTGCCAAGAATCTACTGAGATATCTTCGGGGTACAATCAACCATGGGCTGAGATACACTGCCGGGAGTTTTAGACTCCATGGATATACTGATGCTGATTGGGTTGGCAGTGTGGTGGATTGCAAGAGCACATATGGATGTTGCTTCACCTTGGGTTCTGCTTCGATATCTTGGATGAGCAGGAAGCAGAAGTCGGTTGCTTTGAGCATCACTGAGGCTGAATACATTGCAGCGAGTATGCCCTGTTGTGAAGCTGTTTGGTTGAGAAAGCTCTTCAGTAAGCTGTTCGGACATGTGCTAGATACCACTGTTATCCTTTGTGATAACCAGAGTGAGATTCGTCTTTCTGAGAATCTCGTGTTCCACGATCGATCCAAGTATATTGATATTAAGTACCACTTTGTACGCGACATGGTACAGCGAGGCGCCGTAAGGCTCGATCACATAAGAACTGATGAGCAGGTCTCTGATATTCTCACGAAGCCCCTAGGGAAGGTCATGTTCCTAGCCTTCCATGAGAAGCTTGGAATCGTGGAAAGACCCTATTGTGAGGGTCCTGCTTGAGTTGGACTATGAGCTTTGGGAGCTCCAGGGGGCTTGGGGATAGCTTCTTGGAGCTATAAGCACACACGGGGCTAGGCTTGCCGAACCTTGTTGTGCTTCTGCCCCACCGTTATGATATTGAGTTGGTTCACCTCTCTTTGATCTATGCCCCGCACACATCCTACCCATGGAGTTTCGGATTCATGGGAAGTACCTCTCATTTGGCCAATGAGGTGGGAAATGTGGATAGAGACCAATAGCAAGACTGATGGACGCATCAGAGATTGTTGTACTCTATATGTCTAGGATGGCATGTGTCCAACACCTTGATCTGGGATCAAGTTTGATGAGGTTCTTACCTCTAAACTGACTTTGGGTTAGTAAACTAACTTCGGGTTAGTAAACTAACTTCGGGTTAGTATGTGACTCTTTTGAGTCTATTGAGGTTTTACCCTCTAAACTGACTTCGGGTCAGTAAACTAACTTCAGGCTAGTATGAGACTCTTTTTGAGTCCAAGAGAGGTTTTAACCTCTAAGCTGACTTCGGGTCAACAGAGCATGATGTCTTTGTGATCACCTTTTTTTTTCTATTTGTGAAGAAGAGCCAACAAAGCAAGTTACAGTAGGATGACGCACGATGATATATGATAGTACACGATGGTATTGATCTTTGGATGGCACAAGTGGACAAATGGAATTCTCCCTAGTTGAGAGGGATTTTTAATTTTGGGCAACTAGGTCCAAACTCCAGGTTGCACTGCTCATATGATGATGATTATATTTTTGTTCGATTCCTCTTTCGGAGAGGTGCAAGATTGATCTAAAGATCATCTTGTTTGGATGAGAAGAACATATATTTTGATTTTATTTTCCACACATGTGCAAGGTCGGCCAGATTTGTAATGTAGGCTCACAAGTCTAATAGATGTGTCACACACCCTCATTGACTGATATAAATTGGAGAGAGATGATGTCCATCTCATCGTCATTTCATCACACACATTACTCATGAACTGATTGGTTCGTACAGCCTAGAAGAGACTTCTCTCTCTCCCACATGGAAATATGGATGATGCCAGAAATGGATGTTGGAAATGGATGCCGAAAATATGGATGATGCTAGAAATGGATGACGGAAATTGTTGATTTGCGTTGACTTTTGGAGCTGTCTTTGAGGTGTGTGTGTGACACTTGGAAGGTTGGCTGATCAGATGTTGAGAAAGACTTTGTTGGCTAATGCATCCTGTTGTTTGCCGTAACACACCACTCTCTATCTTTGTTGGACAAGAAGAATTGTAAAATCTGATCTACATTATTTGGCTTGTCTTTTGTTGATCTATTATTATGTTCTATCAACATTTTACTTCCATGTTTATGTGATTGCTAAATTGAATTGGGCCTATAAGAAAGATTGAAGTAAAACTGCATTAAGCATAGAACATACCATGGTTATCTAAAATTAACAACTTTTCAAAGGACGATAAGGCATGGGGTTTAAGATACCCACAATTGAATGTAGAAGAAAATAGAAAATATAAAAATGAAATTTGAAATAGTATAATATATTAATAAACAATGCAACATATTATATTATATAAACAAATTTGAATATGTTACTTATATTATTCAACATGATAAAAGATATAATCCACTACATTTTTTTTGCTCATTTCTTGGGGAAACACCTTAGGCACTTCCCCTCATTCCGAGGGTACTCAAGGTAAACCAAATTTTGTAGAAGTTCAAAGGCTATCATATCAATTATAGAATAGAATCTGGATGGGGAGGATAACACTTCATCACACAACCACTCGGGCTAGACCCAATTATATATATATATATATATATATATATATATATATATATATATAATTTAAGACCCAATTATATATATATATATATATATATATATATATATATATATATATATATATATAAAATCTAAGACCCAATTGACACTCTACTACATACTCTGTGTGTGTGTGTGTGTGTCAATATATATATATATTGGGAAGAATGATTATTGTCCACCCCACTTGGGTGCTATTCTCACTATTGCATGTCGATAGCTTGGAGCCCTAAAGATTCTGATTTATCCTAAGTACCATCTTGAGAATGAGGAGAAGTTCTGGGGGTTTCTCGGGATATGTATTCCATTTTTTTGTCTTGTCAACTGGGTCTAGCTTGGGTGGTTCAGAGGAGTGTTATCCTCCCCACCTAAGATTGATTCCCTCAAGTGACATATTGAGCTCTTAATGAGTATATTGTTGTATCGGCCTTAAGCTTTGGAGAATGCCCTTTACGCTAGGTATCATCTTCAGAATGAAGAGAAGTGCTTGACGGGTTTCCCAAGAATATGTAATTCATGGAAAAAATTCACTATGTAGTATAGTTGTCGGACGCATAATCCTTTGGGATTTTTGTCTTTGGAAATAACTTGTAAATATTAGGATAGGTAGGAGAACATGAAAGATCAGGAGACCTCCTTGAAGCTGAAATCAAGGGTCATCGCATTGTATTAAATAGGGTTTCTCATTAATATAATGGCATTGGAGTGGAGTTACTCCCACAACCTGATAGTGGTATTAGACAACCTGATAGTGGTATTAAAGTTGTGTTTATTTTTGGTGTTTTTCCTTCTGCTCACTAATCCCTTATTTGTCAACGACTAGGCTTATCTTGCAGGCCTACAATTCCTCTGCTTGGTGTTAGAAACACCCTCTGTTTCTTCCTTTGTCGTGAAAAATCTTCGATTCCTCTCCCTCCTTTCTATTGGCATTACTTATCACCGTTGCCTCCTTTGTGTGCCCTTTCGTCTATAGGCTCTTCCGCATCTTCACTCTCTCTATGTTGAAGAAACCCTGACTTTGTTCCACATTTTCATCCATGATAGTACCTCCGCTGGAATCGAACTGGGGTGTAAATAAAGAATTGGACTATTGTCGACTTGTTCTTTGGAATTCTAGTTTGAAAAATCAAGTGTCTTCTATTCGCTTGGTTCAAGTCCTTTGCTATAGCTCATTACAAATATACTCGTGCTCTAAATCGAAGCCATTTAGGTCTCATGTTTGCGAAAGACTAGTTCCTCCCAACAACTAACTCCATCACTGCGTCTAACAGAGACCAACCTTAGTGTAAATATTCCCCATCAAAATAATTCCAAACTGACTTGTCTTCAAACTCCACGACCAACCCCATTCCCAACTCAAAATAGGAGAAAATAGTAAAATGGAAACTACTAACCTCCCCCAAAAATCCTGCGAGGAGGAAGGGGGTATCCTTAGTTGATTTGGGAGGGAGCATCTGATAAATAAACACAACACAATGATGTCAAACACAAAAATAACAATTACATATTCTAGGTGGTGTACATTCCTGGTGTGTTCTGTTGGAGCTGCCCAAATCCTCTTTCTCTCTAGGGGTAGAATTTTCCGACCTTAAACCCCCTTGCCAACTATAGACGATGTTCTTCCTTGGCAAAAAAACCTCAATTTCAAATTGATTGTGCATTCTGCAGTTCTCAGAATTCCACACTTCCCTCTACCCCTTGATTTCCCCTTGTCAGCCTTAGTCTGGCCTCCCATCCATATTATCTCGAATGGTCTCTCGCTTGTAGAATCCCATATATGAATAATTCCCAATAGGCTTAGCATTATTACCATCCCCTTCACTCGTGCTCTGCCACTTCCTCCATAATTCAACGTACTATCATCTGTCCCAAAGCGCAATGGTTTAATGCAGCTCGCAAGCAATTACATTTGCCAGGGGTGTGTTGCCACGTCCCTCGACCTATTGGTTTGGTGGTACCTCCGCTTTCACCACTAGTCACCCCATTTGGGGAACTTGGGGGTTTTGAATAGCTAGAAATAGAGGTCTATTGATTTAAGCTAGCCTTGTAGAGTAGGCACACTTCCTTTTCTGTCAAATTCAAGAAATGTCACATTCTAGGTATTTTTACATTTACATTTTCTAATTCAAGAAATGTCACATTCTAGGTCTTTTTACATTTACATTTTCTATAAGTAATGGTGTTTTCTCTTCTTTGGGTACAAAAGGTTGATTTTATTTTGTACTAGAAGATAAACTAAAATTTCATTGAAAGCCCTATATTTTCCCCCATTTTCGCCCTAACTTTAAAAGGACCAATTTTAGGGGATAAAATTTAGGGTTGATCACCAATGACTTTGACTAGTGGCTTGTCCCTTAGGCATTTGGAGTCAAGGATGAAATATA
The DNA here is from genome assembly GCA_034641835.2 of Pinus albicaulis. Lineage (NCBI taxonomy): Eukaryota > Viridiplantae > Streptophyta > Pinopsida > Pinales > Pinaceae > Pinus > Pinus albicaulis. The sequence goes on from CM076575.1 coordinate 685,114,119, forward strand.
TTAGCTAGATCCTTTCTAAGGAGGCTAAAAATTGATGCCCTAGGTATCAATTTTAGCATTTACCAACTTCAAAAGAAAATGGAGTTTGATGGAGAGATTAAAGATTTCATCCACTGGGAACATTCATTACATGTTGCCTAGTGAATAACATATGCAATACTCAACTATATATCCTTTCAAAATTAATTTTCAACAATTAGGGCACATAATAACATAACCTAGAAGCAACAATTCCATACATTAGACAATTTCAAGATAGAAAATATTCAACAATAAGCACTTATAAGAAAACATGTAGTATATCCATCCATTATCCAAAGAAGTAGCTCCAAAGACAATAAAAAATAACTTCCAAATATCGAAATGCATCCAATAGATCTGCACTAGCTAAGAAGGAACAAGTGCAAAAATCCTCTAAGAGGTCGAATTCCAAGTGTGATGATGATGAGAAACTCAAATGAGGTCTCATCTATTTATTAGCCTAAAGCCCCTCTTAGTTGTCAAATGATGGGCAAAAACTAAGTGTGGTTACAAGCCAACCACATGGCCAATGTAAAATCCTAAAGATAGACCCACAAGAGGGCCAAAATGTTGACATCCTCACTACGTGGGCCTCTTAGAGGCTTGCGTTGAGATCTCTTGGTGCCCCTAGATATCCATGCAAAACATTGTGTGGGCCCCAGTTTTGTGTTTGGGGCACAAAATGGGTCTCCTGGTGATAGAATAGCTTGATTCTGCTCCAACATTGAGGGCTCTGAGGATGGTGCTAGCTCTTCCATGTCGCAAGGGGTAAGACAAACCTCATCTAGGCCTTGGATCAACTGCGAAACCATGTGATCATTGCTAAGCCGACTAAGGCACACTGGTCCAAGTGCATCATCTCATGAATAATGTGGGGCAAAGTGCAGATTGCTGGGGGTGCTGAAGGTGCCCATGGAGTGAAATGATGCTCCACAAGTGATAGGAGTCACATGGATCTCAACACATCACCAACAGGGTGTCATATGCTCCTTTAGTGGACTTAGGCCACAATTAAGTTGTCCAACCCATGATGAAACCACTTGCCAATCACACATAATGTCTAGTGCTTCATCTTCACCATCAGGTACAATTACTCATTAGTGCATCTAAGTGAACCAAGTTTGTTATTCAAGGGAAAATTGAGACTTCATATGGGGCTTCCCTTCCAAACTTTTGGGTTTTGTTCTCGTAATAGTGTTACCTCCCTAGGTAGGAGTGGTTAATAAATGATCCTATTAGGTGTTCCCAACCCCTAAAGGGAAATACATGTCCCAGGGCCAAATGCCATGGGTGCAATGATGGCAATGGCGAGGGAAGTCCATATATTGGGTATATAGATGCAAGGAGGAAGTAATTGTGGCTACATGAGTTACCCCAAACTTTGTTTTTCCACCCTTTTGTATTTTCCTTTTGCCTTTTCTTTGTATTACTGCTCGGGTCTCTAGGAAATAAGAGTATGCGGTGAATGATGTATAATAGTTATTACCCCCTTAAGGTGGGGCAATTCATCGCCCACCAAGGGTTGGGACGTGCATGGGTTCCTTTATGATGTGGAAGGGGCACTCATGGGTCCAAGGAACCAAGGTGATGGCCATAATGATAAGGGTTAGAGCTTATGTTTGGCTTTTTCCCACATGCTATATTAAATGTCCCAACCATCTTTTTCATTTTTATGATTTTCTTTTTATTTTGTTTCTTGCTTGTGGCCATGATATGCTTTTAATTTTCTTTTAGCTGCATCAAACTATTTGGCAACATTTCTAGGCTCGACCCAGATATGTGGACAAGGGGAGGGGGTGTGCCAGTGCCTTGTGGACCCAGAGGAGGAAAAATGTGAAAAGGGCTTGTAATGTGCGGAAGGGAGTGAAAATGTGAAATGGGAAAATGGGACCACACTACCAAAATCGTGGTTTCCCAATTAGTGCCCTTCTTAAAGCCATAGGCCAATAGGGGAGATACCATGGGACTAGGATTGAAGATTAACCCCCCATTTAAGGTGAGGGAACAAAACCACGGTCAAAGCCCTTCCTTCTTCTGAGTCACCCAATAATCCATACCTAAAATGACCAAATGAAAAACATGCATAAGCACTCGATTGTACAATGAAAAGCATACCTTTTGGGTCGGATTGCCCACCTTCTAACATATGCTCTTAAAAGATGGGCGAGAAAACATACAATTGATGTAAAGAGCGGAGATAAAGTGGCACATCGCATTGGCTACAAGGTGGCTCTTAGGGGCGGCTGGTTGCCGACTGGAAGAAGATGAGTAGGAGAAAAGCTCTCCTATGGGTCCCCACTTTTGGTGGGTAACATTTGGCTTCAACTGGGACATGATCTCACTGTAAAGCGCATGATCCATGTACTCGAACGAGGAAGTCATGAGAACTCCAACAATCTCCTGGGACATAGACTTGTATCGTGCACATCACAAAACAACCATTGGGAGCATGTGCACTGGGCGTACTTTATCGCCCATGTTTTTCATCAAAATAATAAACCATACAGAAAATTAAATCTATTCTAAGATGCGATATAATCTAACATGAGAACATAATATGATGATATTAGCTATGTAAAAATGATATGCAATGCATCTACACTATGATGTAATGCCAACATATTGTGCATGAGTTAAGTATAGTCATATAACCAATGTAACCAACATATTATTAGATCCATATCATTCCTCTTATCCTTATGATCAATCATGAGATGAATCCAAGAGCAAGTATAACGATAATCATATGCAAGATCACAAGGGTGGGAGGTGGGAAAATAAGGTGACCTTATTTTATAAATAGAAACCATGGATGGAAGGGAAAAAGGAGAATCATGCATGCACCATTGGATCATTCCCTCAAGTTTGTATATATAGAAGTGAACGATTAAGCTCAAGCACTCCTTCTAAAAAATAACCTTTGTGATGCAATGCTTCATGGTGTCCTTAGGGACACGATAGGAGGGATGAATGGCTGGCATGGGGGATTACAACAACCAGGTTGTTCAAACTTCATCATATTGAAAATTCAAAAGATGCAACCAACATAGGCTCATCGTTCACAAGACTAGGGTCCAAGGATGGCTTAAAAATATTAAAGATCATCTCTTATTGATGACATGGAATATAAGGCAAGACAAGGTTCCTATCAACGTCATCATCGATATCATAAATTGGATCCTTGTCGAAGGAATGGCCATTGACATCCCATTTCCCTTCTTCTGCATGCAAGAAGTCATAAATGTCAACTTCCAGGGGATCAATGGTATCAACCTTTTCAAGGTTTTCAAGGAGCGCATTTTCATAGATACCATCCTTGAAAAGGGAGGTGATATTCAAAAATTCATTCTCCAAAGATCCATCTTCATTATGATTCTTATCATGCTTCTTCTCAAAATTACCCTCAATAGTTTCACCAATGCTTTCAACTTGATGATCTGGAAAGGACTCTTTCTCATGGTGTTCTTCTGCAATTTCTTCACTATGGCAGAGGAGGCCCTCTTCTTGGAGATCAATAGTCAGGTTTTGTATAACATGCTCAACATGACTACTCGGTCCCCAATACTTAAGGAATTCTTCAATAAGAATCCAAATGGAAGGGATACTCTTTGGTGTACATCGTTTAAGCCAATCCCTCCAATCTTTCCCAAGGGAATTAATTAAAAGCCACATGAGAGCGTCTTCATGAACCATGTTGATTTCATGAACATGACAACATGATCCACAACTGAAGAAGGATCTCCATTGAATTTGGGGGTATTTTTCCTACAATTTGCATCCCACAGATTTGGATATACAGGAACTTCCTTAACATCCAAAGTAGGGAATATCTTATGCAAACCCCAAGGAACCATTGCCTCAATTCTCGCTTAACATACAAACTTGGAGTCTCCAGGGAGAATTTAGGATGCCATCTTTACTTCTTAGGGAGAATTTAGGATGACAAATGAGTCTTTTGGCCATGGTTGAATCTAGAAAATTGTGCGTGCTGCCTGTGTCTATGAGAACCATTACGTTGTTTTTCTTAATATGTCCCCTTAATTTTAGTGTCTGAGGTTGTGATATACCTGTCATCGCTGATAATGACACTTGCAGAATAATTTCGCCATCCACTTCTAGAGAGAACTCTAAGTTGTCTTCTAATCCTTCTATACACGAATCAGTACTGTTAGCGTCGTTAGTTGCTTCACAACTGTATAGATTTTTCGTTTTTCCATTAGCACATCTGTGCTTAGGGTCCCAGTTTTCACCGCAGCATTTGCACTTGCCCTCTCGCATTCTTTGTTTTTCCATACTAGATTTTTCTTCTTCACGAAGATGGGCAGGGACATATTTTGTGTCATCTATATTTTCAGATTGAGGAAACCGTCGTCTTGAATATACTTTTTCTGGTTTTGATAATCTTTCAAATTTCTTTTCAGCAGCTTTTGCTTTTTGCCTTGCTACTTCTACGGACGTAATTTCATGTAGTTCTAGCTCTTCCTGTATGTGGATTTTAAGTCCTGAGATGTAAGACTGGATTAGATGAGGTTTTGACAATCCTGGTACTCGTGTTGCCAAGGTCTCCCATTCTCGAGTGTACTCATCTACATCTCCTTTTTGGCGTAATTTGATAAACGTTGAGAAAAACTTTTCTTCTTTTATGCCTTGAAACCTTTTGAAGAATGCATCATTAAATTTCCTCCAACTGATAGCGAGCGTAGTCTTTTTCCACCACATATACCAATTATATGCTTCTCCTTCCATTTTCATGGAAGCATGTTTAATTTTTTCGTCATCACTAATAATGTCATAAATCTCAAAATATTTTTCTGCTTTATTAAGCCATGCAACGCTATTTTTTTCATTACCATCAAATTTGGGTAGGTCGATCTTGGCCTTGCGCTAATATGCTAATGGTGGAACAAGAAGGGGATATTGATTAGCGAATGCATTCCAGAGCTGCTTATTTTGAAAATCTGCATTACTATCTTCTTGATGATGTGGAGAATCGGTTTTTTCCTGATGCTCTTCTGAGTTCCCTGAATCTGCGGAATTGTTTTGTTGATTTTGTTCCTTGTTAAGAGATATTGGGGATTGTGTCTGATTTAATTTATCTAGCTTATCATTTAGCTTATTGAAGAGTTCGTTCTGCTTTTCTGTGGCCTCGTGATGATTTAGCCACATTTGTCTTTCTATTCAATTTGTTGTATCATGAACCCTTTTGATGTCGTTGGAATGCCCTGCAACTGTACTTTCAAGATCGACTAATCCTTTTCCGAATTCTTTGGAATTATTAGTGATCTGTTTCTCGAGATCAACCAATTTTTTCTGGAATTCAGCCATTGACATTGACGACAACATCGAACGCGTATGAGGTGGGGAATATTTTTCTGCCAGTTTCTCTTTTCCCTTTTTTTTTTTTAATTAATTAATTAATTAATTAATTAAATTAATAATAATAATTATTGTTTTTAAATAAATTATATAATTATTATATTTATATAATTATTTATTTGAAATTATATAATATATAAATAAATTATATAATTATTATATAACAATAATAATTATTTTTATTTTTTATAACTAATTTTTATATAAATTTAATTTTGGATTAAAGTTTATATAAAAATTAAATTATAATCATATATATATATATATTTATTATATATATGATTATCGATGAACCCGTCATAAAAATATACCCGTCCGCTTTAAAAACGAGACTCTTCTACCTTATGATTATAATATCACAGCACCTGTTCGTTTAAAAAAAAGGAACGAGACGTATCACCCGTATTCTAAGCGTTGTACCGTATGTTGTATCCATATTTTAAAGTGCTCTACCGTAACCCGTTTTTAAAACATGGTATCAATTAAACGATGTATCGTATGGTGTATCGTTCCACTGTGCCGCGGAAAATATATTTATATATTTATGCAGCAGAAGAACGGTCAACGGAGCTGGTAACGACAGCGTGGAGGACGGGACGTGGACTGTTCAGACAGTGTCGGGCAGGGTGTTTACGATGCAGATGGAGTGGCAGCAGACGGTCAAGCAGGGAATGGATGAATGCTCGATGAGATTGCTTCAGCGAAAAGCTTTGTTCGCTGTGTGTGCACGTTGGAACAACGGTGTGCAGGGAACCAGTGTGCAGATATTATGTACAAGCAGATCAGTGAGATATCGAACCTCTGAACCAAATTGAATGCAGAGTTCCAGAACACGTACAGATTGCAAAATTTAAAATTCTGAAATGGCTGCTGAACAGTTCGGAAAGCAATTTTGTACTTAAAAAATTTCTGAAATTTCCTTCGAAATTCTTTAACCTGATGATCACACAGATCCAAAAGAGCGATGGCTCCGATACCAATGGAGTGTAAAAACTCTGGTAAACTTGATAAATATATATTATTAATGATGAAGATGAAAGATGATTTACATTGGGGAATCACCAAGGCTTTAAATATAGCCTCATGGTGTCCCTTGGTGAAGAGGCATGATCTTTGATCATGTCCTTTCAGTTAATAAAACCTAATATAACTATATCTAACTAATAATTAATAAAATATTCATAACATACTAACTCTTGATGATCAGGGTTCTCTACCTCATGATAGTGTATGTCCGAGATTGAAATTTCATTATCAATATCCCTTGGCATTTGTTTCCTTAATTCAAATACATCTTGGGTTTGAGTATTCTTTGTGGCATTGCTTAGTCTTAACCTTGGTCACAAATTCTATGTTTTTGAGCTGGTCGACAAATATTGTTGAGTGTGAGGAATTTGTATGCTGTTATTCTACAATATTTTAAGATAAGCAAAAATTGGGTTCTTTGTTCAATGGCCTTGTGCCCTTGCACCTAGGAGTTTTATGAAGCTAATCTTGGAGTCTTAGCAATTCCCTCACAATCCATATGCCATTTTTTTCTCTGTCCTTATGTCTATAATTTCTATAATCTGATTTTGTAGAAAGCTTAATCTTCGTCTAAGAGATGACAACAGTAGCTGTTGGTGCTTGAATTTCTATTTTCATTGGTTTAAAACATAAACGGCTAATCAATGGAAAAGAAATACAAGAAAAATAATAAATCCTGGTTATCTATTTGAAATCCTCATTTACAAAGGCCTCATCAATTTCTTTTTTTCTTTTGTGATTAATGAGATTGTTGTTGCAAAATCTAGCAGGCCTTGGAAAGGGATACCCATCAAGGCTAATACTAGACCTAAAGACAACAATGGGGTGATGGTCCACTTTCACCACAACCAAAACCCCTTGCTCTTTATGGATTCTCACCAATGGGAGGAGTCCCTGTATGTGAATAAGTTGCCTAATAGGTATTCTAGGTATATGGAATAGGATGACCAAGAGGTTTCCAATGGAAAGGCTTAATTTAAGTACAAGGTTCAAAAGAGTTAAGGCAATTCACTTTCCTTTGAGAGGCCAAATTTGTGCACACGAGACCTAGGGTTTGATTAATAGGTTGAGAGTTGGGATGGCCCAAGGTAAAGGTGAGGAGAAAGGGTTTCCAACAATGATCGTCAATAAAACAAAGGCACATGAAACCCTCAAACAAGCCCCTAAGTTGATGCAACACCAAACTAGGGTTACCCTAGGGCAAAAACTAGGGCAAAGAAATTATGGATGAAATTGAAGTGAATGCCTACCAAAAGGGATTGATTTTGTGGCAACCACTATCCTATTGGTATTTAGACTCTTAAACACCAAAAACTCACCTTGCCTAGGAATTCATGCTAAGCCCTAGTTTGAGAGCTTGGTCTTGAAGGGGTTGAATTTAGGTTTAGAGAAAAAGAGATAATGTCTATGAGTTTGATCACCAACAAGGGGGCAAGTGCCTTGTTCCTTGGGAGAATGGAGTCTACGATTTGATTGGATGACCAAAAAGTTGCTAAGGAGGAAGAATTCTTGATGCCTGAGCAAGTTAGCACCAAAAACCCTAACAATTACCTATGCAATGGAACAAGGAGATTTATGGGAGAGCTAATTGAATTTCACCATTAGGGTATTCATTCACATGTTATTCATGATTAATGTATGCAATAATGACATCTAGATACCATTCAATATATTTTTAACAAATTAGGGCACAATAGTAAACCCTAGATTCATAACTTTCCATACATTAAACATAAAGAAAATTATTATTCAACAATAAACTTGCTTACAAGACAACATGACATGAAATTCCATCCATTGATCCAAGACAATAACTCCAAAGACAAACGATTTGCTCCAAATATCAAAATGCATTCATAGATCTGATTTGATCCACAAGACAAGAAGGTTGAATTACACAAGAGGCCGAAGTTCCAAGTGTGTGTGATGCTTTGATACAAATGAATCTCTTCTCTATTTATATGAGGACTATGAATTCTTAATTTTATGTTTTCGGAGCTTTTAGGCTAAATAATGTCACAAGCCGACCTACTAGCCAAGACAAAACATAAAAGATTGCCTACACATGTGAGCTGTAGGGCTGATTATGTTGAAGTCATCCATGTTGAAAAAGTGTAACTAGGTCGGTCTTCATATTGACTATGTAATTATGTATTTATGTAAAGAAAAAGACAAAGATAATAAAATATATTTTGTATATAATTGCTTCATGGGTTTCATGAGCAAGAAGTTTTATTATAGGTCAAAGACTTCTTCTTGATGTCTTTAGGAATTTGTCTAGTCATAAATATAATTAGAGTGATGGAGTCATGTTACACTTATGAGAGAACAAATTGATGATACATATATATGCTCGAAGACCTTGTCACTTGGATCCTTGAAGGCAACTCGAAGATAATGGAAATACTCCTTGAAAAGTCGGCTTGAAGATGCTGGTAAATAACACCTGAAAGGTCGGCCCAAATAGACACAACTGTTCACTGACAGGTCGGCTAATTTACAGGTGGCAACAACTATATATACCCGATAGTTTCTATGCAGAAAATACAGAATTCGGACAAGTTTCTCTGTGAAAAAGTGCGAGCTTCAGGGTCGTGTTCAACAAAATTAAAGTGTTGTTCAGACAATGTTTAAGGTGTTGTGTTAAGGTGTGGATTTAAGAGAAGAAAGAAGTGCAGATTCCAGGTGAAAAGACCAGTATATATTTGTATAAGGGTAAAAGAATTTCGGACCATTTTGAAGTGTGAAAGAAGTCTGCGGTTAGCTCTGAAATTGAAGTGCAGATATACTACTTGAAGTACGGATCTGTGTCTAAGTGTTGTACAGTAAATGTAGATCTGTGTCTAAGTGCTGTACAGTGAAGAAGAGGCAGCATATTTCAAGTAAAGCAACCTCAATGTTATGTGAAGTGAAGGGTCCTGAGTGACCTAGTCCAATATCTGAATAGAAAGAAACTTGTGGAAAATCACTTCCATAGAACACCTAGTAAGGTGTGTTCTGAGCAATCGATACGAAATCAAGAAAGATAAACTTAGAGACCGTGTTCTCTAGCGCTGATGCAGGATAGTGTAGGTTGGTGTAGAAAAGAAGAATCAATGTTGAAGATCAACAAGGAAGCAATGACAAGGTCTTGGAAGCATACATAGATCAAGGGTCTAAGTCTTGGTCATGGTACTTGTCATTTGAAAGGTCTATAAGAAGAATTTATCGTTGGTTTTCCTCTCCAAGAGGGAGAGGTTTTTCCCTGGCTCAAGGAGCCTAATTTTGTGTTTCTTGTGCTTTGGTAATTGACTTGATGAAAGACTAAATAAGCTAAGAATAAAAGACATAAGTAAATAAAATAAGCTCACAAGTAATTATCAAGTAAGAGAATTTGAATTAGTCTCCAGCCCTCTAAATTATCAACATGGTATCAGAGCTAAGGTGCTAGAAAGGGCATAGAGACACAAAAGGATCAGATTTCATTGATGGCATCAAAGCAAGGATTTACTTAGAATAAAGGTCAGACTTCCACAGTGAAAGAAATAAGAAAGTATTATAGGACCATCTTAAATGTGCCAGCAGATCATTGAAGTATTGCCATCAAAAGCTTCAAGGCAAGTTACCTATCATCCTTGATCTTTCAAGGAAGCAGCAGAATATCATCATCAATCACCATTCAAAGGAATCTTCAACCATCTTCAAAGTAAACATCCTGGTAGAAGAAGAAAAGCATCTACTCAAGTAAGTATATCTATGAGTTTATATGAATCTATTAAAATGTCTCCTTTGAAAAGAAAGAAACAAACTGTTTGGGGTTTCAAACTTTCCATAGAAGACAAGGACAATGATGTCATGCCAAATTCATGAGGGAGATATAAGAGTCCAAAGGATTCTTATAGAATCCATAAAAGACTTTATCATCTCCGATGTACAAAATCTAAAATCATCAAAAGGAGTATATAAGAAATTAGTGGAGCTATTCTCTGTGAGTATTGCAGGAGAAGCAATCTCGATGATCCACTGCAGGAACTAGGAGAAGACTACAGTGGTGCCAAAAGCTCTATGAGAAGAATGGGGAAAATTTCACTTCACAGTTATACGGGTAGATAGAAGTCATACCATTCCACGATTTAGGGTCTCTTTGTAAATAGAGGAAACAAGATTGAAAGCCAAAGTTGTTACAGGATCAAGTGAAGGAATCAAGCCTTTGCAGCCATGTCCAGGAAGAAAGGAATATTCGGTAAGTTTTGGTCCTCAGAATAAAAGAAGGAATGTGGACGAAGCACGATGCCTTGGATTTGATGAACTTGGGCATTAAAATAGAAATTGTAAATTGTCCTTCATCTGAAAAAGGACAAGAGAAATAGAAAATAAGCCCATGTCTCTGAAATGAGGAAAGAGCCTGATAAGAAAGAAGAAGCCAGGGATCTCCACTACTATTGAGATCATCTTCTCCTTTAAGTGATTTCTATTGGTTATATGGTAGGAAGCAGTGTAGCATCCTGATGAAAGCATGGTAGGAGCTCCTAGTGATTTAGCTCCGGGAAAACCTCTCTGATAACATTACTAATGGAAAGCAGTCATCAAGAGCAAGGGCCATCATGGAAACAAATTTCTGGGATATTGATGGAGCCTGCCAAGAGAATGAAGCTCTTCATTCTTGAGAAATTGCTATAGGATGACTCAAGGGAAAAAGGGTATGAGGTATGTATATATTTATATGCTAACATTGGATGTTGCGAAGTCATGTCATATGGTTGTAGGTAATAAACTTCTGTATTTAGAAGTATGATCTATGGAGGAATATCTCTCAGTGCACGGACAGATGAAATCAACATAATATGTCCTCATGGAATATGAGGTGGTTGAATATGAACGAGAAACTAGAAAGGTTATAAGTTCCTGGGAATGGAGAATGTGCAGAAAGGAAGAGATCATGAAATGCAACCACGTCAAGAGGCAGTTATCATCCGAAAGCCCAGAAGATGTGACTTGGAGATCTCTTGGGAAGATATGTAGACTCTGACAGAAGTCTGGTAAATAAGAAGACCCTTGACAAAACATATAATTAGGAGATGTGTCAATCTGTATGAAGGATGTCGATGCCTACAAAAAGATGTCATGGTGAAAGATCATCACTAAGTTAACTTTTGTTCTAAAAGTTCATAAGTATATGTTTATCTGATGAATTTATGCAGGGCTGCTAATCATAAGAAAGGATTTATGATCCTTGGGGATGATTCGAAGGAAAGCAACATGGCGTAATGATGGACTAGATGAGGAAGACTGATGAATCACTTTCTGATAGTGGACATGACTCGTGACTGAAAGTGATGGATGATCTGTGCCCTATGAAGCCAAAAGTTGAAGATTCCTCAATATCGAAATCCATGACATCGAGGAGAGGAACTCTTCATGAGTAGTTGGATTGCTGCTGCAGGACCCTGGTTGATGAGGAGCCTGGTGGTAAGTTTCTTGCTTGGAAGAAACTTGAAATATGTCCTTCCTGTGTTAAGAGGGAGTGACGTATGTGATTCTCTATTACATGTGTCATGCACTAGACTAGGACTAACAACCGTAAGTCTTAGTGAAGGCCATGTGAAGAGAATGGATAGACACATCATTTTGGTCTTCACCTGGAAGACAGAATGGAGGATTGGGTAATCATCTGGCATTCGATACTCTTTGAGAATGAGATAGGGCATTCAAGATAAGAGTAGTCGTGGACCAATATTCTTTGAGGGCTGGCTACCCAAGAGAAGAATAGTCCAAGAAGGTCATACTCTGGGAACACCTAGGTGGGGTATGTACCTTGGAGAGACAATGACTATGGTGTTTATTAGTCATGTGTCTTGCCAGCATTGTAGCCCATTGTCTCGTTGAGAGATGGGGCTGTTAGTCAAGGCCTTGCACTAGGACAATTTTGGTTGATATGATGCTATACAGATGCGATTACCAATTCGATTCTTCTTATGAGATTCTTCAGTTTGAAAGTGACCATGTACCTGTATGATTAGCTCCCTAGTTAAGAGGGAGTGTTGAAAAAGTGTAACTAGGTCGGTCTTCATATTGACTGTGTAATTATGTATTTATGTAAAGAAAAAGACAGATAATAAAATATATTTTTTATATACTTGCTTCATGGATTTCATGAGCAAGAAGTTTTATTATAGGTCAAAGACTTCTTCTTGATGTCTTTAGGAATTTGTCTAGTCATAAATATAATTAGAGTGATGGAGTCATGTTACACTTAGGAGAGAACAAATTGATGATACATATATATGCTCGAAGACCTTGTCACTTTGCTCCTTGAAGGCAACTCGAAGATAATGGAAATACTCCTTGAAAATTCGGCTTGAAGATGCTGGTAAATAACACCTGAAAGGTCGGCCCAAATAGGCACGACTGTTCACTGACAGGTCGGCTAATTTACAGGTGGCAACAACTATATATACCCTATAGTTTCTGCGCAGAAAATACATAATTCAGACAAGTTTCTCTAGTGAAAAAGTGCGAGCTTCAGTGCTGTGTTCAATAGAATTAAAGTGTTGTTCAGACAGTGTTTAAGGTGCTGTGTTAAGGTGTTTAAGGTGCCGTGTTAAGGTGCGGATTTAAGAGAAGAAAGAAGTGCGGATTCCAGGTGAAAAGACCAGTATATATTTGTATAAGGGTAAAATAATTTCGGATTGTTTTGAAGTGTGAAAGAAGTCTGCGGTTAGCTCTGAAATTGAAGTGCAGACATACTACTTGAAGTACGGATCTGTGTCTAAGTGTTGTACAGTAAATGCAGATCTGTGTCTAAGTGCTGTACAGTGAAGAAGAGGCAGTGTATCTCAAGTAAAGCAACCTCAATGTTATGTGAAGTGAAGGGTCCCAAGTGACCTAGTCCAATATCTAAATAGAAAGAAACTTGTGGAAAATCACTTCCATAGAACAACTAGTAAGGTGTGTTATGAGCAACCGATACGAAATCAAGAAAGATAAACTTAGAGATTGTGTTCTCTAGTGCTGATGCAGGATAGTGCAGGTTGGTGCAGAAAAGAAGAATCTGTGTTGAAGGTCGATAAGGAAGCAGTGACAAGGTCTTGGAAGCATACATAGGTCAAGGGTCTAAGTCTTGGTCATGGTACTTGTCATCTGAAAGGTCTATGAGAAGAATTTATCGTGGGTTTTCCTCTCCAAGAGGGAGAGATTTTGCCCTGGCTCAAGGAGCCTAATTTTGTGTTTCTTGTGCTTTGGTAATTGACTTGATGAAAGACTAAATAAGCTAAGAAGAAAAAACATAATTTTATCAAAGAAGCTCACAAGTAATTATCAAGTAAGAGAATTTGTATTAGTCTCCAGCCCTCTAAATTATCAACAATCCATGCGTAGGCCTCCCAGGGCATGTGTTGGGGGCTTGGGGTGCTAAGTGATGTATAGAATCCCTCTAAAATCATCTTTGTCAAAATCTCAGTATGGGCCCCAAATTGCATCGTGGGGGTCAAATGTGGTCTCATAGGTCTCCAAATGGCCATAGTGCTTGTCTCTGCTCCAACGTTGAGGGCTTCTAAGGTGGTGCTAACCCTCCCATGTCTCAAGGGTGATACCATCCTCATCTGGGCCCTAGGTTTGCTGCTCTCCCTCACAAAGTGCTAAGGCCGACTGGGGGCATGCTGCATCATCCCGAAAATTATCAAATGCATGGCAAAGTGCCAAAATGCTGTGGGTTTTAGAGGTTCCCTAGGGTGTATATGATGCTATGTTGCTGCTTGGAGTCCCATGGCTCACAACGCCTCACCTGTGGGTGTCAATATGCTCCTCTGGGATCTTGGTACCAATTAAGGTGGCCAGGCCCCGACTATGGATCCACCTAACGATCACATCACAAAGTCTAGTGAAAGAAACAAATCATTAGGTACTGTAATCATTTTTGCATCTAAGTGGACCAAGCATGAAAGTAATGGGCTATTTGACATTTCAAACAAGGATTCACTTCCAAATTTTGGGATTTGAACTTGTAATGGTGTTACCTCCATAGGTAGGAGTGGCTAAAGCATAATACTATTAGGTGCTTCCGGTACCCAAGGGGAGGCGACATATCCTCCGTCCACCCTTCAATTAAAAGGTGTTATGTGAATAATGATGGTAACAGAGGGGAGGAGACTTCATGCCCAAGTGCCATGGTCAAAGGGACCAAAATGGTGTGGCTCCACATCTTGAGTGTAGAAATGTGAGGAGGGAGCAATCGTGGATGCATGAGTTACCAACCTGGCCTTTGTTTTTCCACCCCTCTTGTGCGCCTTTTAATTTTTCTTGATTTTTCTTTGTATTATTGCTCATATCTCAAAGGGTTAGATCTTGCTTTGTATGATGTACAGTAGTTGTTACACCCTTAATGATGAGGCAACTCATTTCCCATCAGGAGTTGGGACATGCAAGGGTTCCTTTTCCATGTTTGGAAAGAGAAACGTGTGCTCAAGAACCGGGTCATGGCCATAAGGGGTGAGATAAAGCTCATGCTAGGATTTTACCCACACACTAATGTGTATGTCCTGGGCCCCGACCATCTTTTGCATTTTGATATTCTGTCTTTATTTTTCTTTTGTGGCCATTATTTGTTTTTTTCTTTTCTTTTAATTGCATCAACCTCCTAGTTTTGGGCCCTACCCAGGTAAGAAAATGTGTGGGTGCCAAATCCTAGAGAACCAATGGTCAGTTGAACCCAAAGAATGGAGGTGGAATATTAGGCTTGTAATGTAAGACGAAAAGTGGTAAGTATGGAATAGGGATAGATGGAACACACCATCTCAATCAGGGCATCCCAAATAGTGCCCCTCCTATACCCATTGGTCAATTAGGGGAGGTCCCATTGGACTATGATCGAAGATTAATCCCCCATTTAAGGTGAGGGAACAAGATCACGATCAAAGCCCTTCCTTCTTGCAGGTCACTCCATAATCCATGCCAAAAGCCCAAGTACAAACAAGCATAAGCACCTGATTGCAAAATGAATAAAGTACCTTTTGATTGGAAGCCCACCTTTGTTCATCTTCTCCTGTGAGGTGGGTGAGAAGACATAACTGATGCAGGTGGAGGAGATATGAATGGAACGTCATCATCGGCTAGTGGTGGCTGTCAGGGGCTGCTGGCTGGCTGGCTGGAAGAGATGATGGGAGAAATTTTTTCTCCTAGTGGTCACCCATTTTTCGTGGGTTACATAGATCATCATTCATTGATGATTTTTTAGAGAGACAACCCCATATCATCATTGTTCAAGGGAATAAATATTAGCAATGTTGAAGATTCTTCAAGTAGAAAATATAGATTGAATTGAATACAATGTTGTGCCAACGATTAGTGCTAATGCAATTTGAAATGAGATTTGGCATTGAAAAAAAAACTGCATAAAAGCTTGTTGGAATTGCAGCTGGTCATTGAAGCAAAAAGGATTTGTTTCTTTAACCTCAGAAATTAGAAAAAAACTATAACTGAAATATCGCCCCAAGTATATTTTCGTGAAGATTACCAACATCAAGCATTGTGAAAACAATCAAATAGTAGTGATTTGGATTGGGTACTAAATGTTTGGATAAATTCTGATTGAATCAGCGTCTTAAACTGAACTATGAATTTAATACTCTTTACAAAATGCATGCATGTCTATCCAAGTGTTTTGCAGATGTTTTCAACACAGCTGTAAAATTCTGCAAAACCTGTTGAGAAGGGAATGCCTTTTAACATAATCATCATAAACAAGAAATATTGTTCTAGATATAGACATTTGTTTCATAGACTATTCATGGACATTATTGCGAATTGCAAATAGTTACACTTAGATTTCCTAAAGCTAAAGTGGATTTTGCACATGTCTAGGTGCCAATAATTGAATGTCGCTTGGCACTTTTCTTAATTTCCTGAGCTTTTTTGGAACTGATAAAGGTTATGCATAATATATTATATAGTGCAGACTTTATGCTTATGATGAATTCTAATATATATATATTATTGCTGTCTCCAACCTGCTGTCCTTCCAAGGGATGCATCTTCCCATCTTTGCTGTTTCCCTGTCATGAAAACCAGTGCAACATAGATTGAGCTTTCAATCTTGAGATGCCTTATCACTTTGAATATAGAATTTGTCTCTTCTATGCTATCATTGATTCTTTTAAGAGTACGCACACCTCAATATACCTTAGGGTTGCATTTCTCTTAGGTGAACATAAATTTTAAGCTCATCGACTATAGAAGTTGGACGACATTTTATTGATGGAGAACAACATCTTTCTAGGTCTTGATCCCAGAGGTAGAGATTGAAAATGATATATATATATATATATATATACATTAGGAATTAGATGTATTTTTCTTTTTCCATCTTAAGACCCTTTATAATTAGAGATATCTTTTCCCTAATAGCAGGATGATTGTATAGACTCATCTTATGTATTTTTCTAGTTGGTATGTTACAATTATCAACTTAAAAGAAGAAAATTAATATGTCTCACAATTTTTTCATTGTGAATAATAATGCTGAAATTAAATCTAGTGTTATGTATAGGCATACATCTCATAAATTAATTTCTGATTGATTGCAGCTGAGATGTTCCTCAACCATTGGATTTCTGCAGTGTTGAAGAGGATATGGTTGGCAAGTTCCCATTTGATGTACCAGAAGAGTATGCCAACAGGCCTCTCTTAAAAGGAAGAGCAACAGTGGAAATGAAGGTGAAGGTGAAGAATAATCCTAACATCAACGATATTGTATTTCAATTAGTTCTAGATGGCTACAACGCCCCTGTTACAGCGGGGAATTTTGTGGATCTTGTCGAAAGACATTTTTATGATGGTATGGAGATTCAAAAAGGTATTGTCCTCGATAATAATAATTTTGAGTTGTGTATATTTTTGACTTTTGAGGGCCTTCAAGACTTTCCAAGTGCCTTTTGGGTTAGATATTTGCACGGCATCTGTTTTTTATTTGATATTGGATATAGTCTATTTGAATTATTTAAAGGTGGTTAGACTTAAATATGCATCATTATTTCCATTTGAATCCAAGCTTTTTTCCTTAAGAAATGCCCTTTCTGGTAATTTAGCAGCAGGCCCGAAAGAAACTGGAAATGGAGAACTTAGAACTGTAGTAACCTTGCTAATCTCCACATGAAATATTCCTCATCAAGCAAGTAGAACAACATGGATATGTGGAGCATTTTAAATAAAATCCTCATTGAAAAGTCTCCTTCAGACTTGGGGACTGATGCAAGCTGCATGGAATAGTGCTGTGTTCACTTAGATTTGTACTTCTTGAAAGTCAATTCTGTCCATTGCAGTGTCTTGCCAATTATGATGCCATCATCTTTGATGAATATTCATCAGTGATTATTCTGGCAGATCCCCCCAAATATGATTCAAAGATATTCCAGAATCAAGCTTGAAGAAGGCTATGAACTGGAAATATTTGGGAGATGAATTTGCCCTTAGAACCTGTCAGAATTTGGAGGCAATTCCACAATACTTTAATAACTTCACACATTTATATTTCATTGTTGTGCTACCTGGATATCCTATCAGTTTAAAGCTAAGGTGTTACCAATCATTAACTAAACGTGGCATAGTTTCTGTGTGCTTTCCTTTTATTTGGAATGCTGGTATATTGGTCTTCCTTTTTGGTGAATAAAATACCTTTTTATCAATGTACAGGACGAATTGCCTATCTGTTCATCTGGTCAGCTGAAATGGGTTTTAAATGAGTTCTGGGGTTCCATTCATCT
The DNA here is from genome assembly GCA_034641835.2 of Pinus albicaulis. Lineage (NCBI taxonomy): Eukaryota > Viridiplantae > Streptophyta > Pinopsida > Pinales > Pinaceae > Pinus > Pinus albicaulis. Next base: position 685,132,277 of record CM076575.1, read on the forward strand.
TGGTCCACTGGAGTGAAAAAAACAGATACTGTCCTGAATGACACATTTCAGATGATATCAATCATAAAAATCTCCCCAAAATTTACATACCAACTTTCTAGAGGCAGCTCTACATTTCCCAGAAATTGACTGTGTTGATTTGTGATGCCTCTGTTAGAGAAACAACTCCTCATCCTCATGTAGAAGATGTAGTCTATATAGTAAGCTTGAACTAAATAGCAGTAATCCTTTACATATGCCTTATAGCAAAGGAAAGAGACAGTATTAAAAAAAAAAAATTGTTTTCCCCAACATTACTCTTGTGCCATTGGTTGGACCTGATGCTGCACTGTTGCTGCCACTAAAAGCGTTACTTGCCCCTGATACCTGCCTCCATTACCAACTGTTTGATAGGAAGAAAGGAAGTGCTCTCCTCTAAATCTTCTGTATGGGTTGAGAGGGGTTCTAATGCCCAATCGGCTCCTGCAACTAAAGGCATCTTGGTCTTCCTTTGACGTTTCTGTATTTTAGGATTTTGGGTAGTTTAACTTCTCTTGTGCACTTCAATCATGAAAATGTAAAGGTCAAAAAGGAAGATACCAGCCAATGAGCTTTTTCTCGGTACTGAGGTTGAGTAAGCTTGCAAGAAGCAAGTTCCCTGATTTTATGTTAATTTCTTTTTGCATTGTACTAAAGTTGTCTGATGATAGAGGAAGTGAATAGAAACCCTCATCATTGTCTCTCTCGGAACATACCCCACCCGGGTTCTTAAGGTGTGTTCCACTAGGACTATTCTTATCTTGGATTCCCAGTCCTCAAAGAATATCAATCCTCAACAACTACTCTTATCTTGGATGCCCTAATATATCCTCAACGTAATAGATCTCCACTATTGAGATAGTCTTCTTCTCCTAGTTCTTTTCTAGTTTCTGTTTCTAAGTTTTCTTGTTGTAAAGTAGAAGCATGGTAGAATGCATCATGGCATCATAGAAGCATTAGAAGAAAGATCTTGTGATATCATACCGAAACATGAAGGATAGCTGGAACAAAATCTATGGTAGTCAACTATGAAGGATTTAGCTCTTGGAAACCTCATTAGAAACATAAGTGGCACTCATGGAAAGGAAAAAGTCATCCAAGACAAAGCTCATCATACATCAGTAAAAAGGAAACATCTGCTGGATGGGGATACTCTAGATCCTCAAGATTTTCTGATGGAATCTTCATCGGAAGGTTCACCGATCAAGAGAGGAAGCAAGTGTTTCATCAAGAATTCCAATTTGTGGAATTCATGAGATGATGGTATAAAAGGTAAAGTAGGTCAAGGGATTGAAGCTCTTTCAATCAAGGAAGTTGCAACAGGAAGTCTGGATGACCCAAAAGAGAATGAGGTATGTATGTTTTCATTTAAACTTTGAGTCATGTCACATTTAAACGATACATCATATATATATTAAAAAAATAAAAATAAAAATAGAAAATATAATATATAACAAAATAAGAATTCATAGTACCATTCATCTTTGAGAATCTAGAATCTAGATTATATCTAAAAATGCATAATCATCTATCATCATATCATCTATCATCTATTCATCAGTTATCATATATGAATTATGATTTATCATATATCATCGTCATCAATTCAGCATAAAGTTATAAATTTATAAATGATGATTCAAGTTCAACATATCATCAAGTTTTTGTTTCAAATTTCAATCATCAACATAAATAACATTTACATATCATCAAATATATCTTCAAGTTCATTCCTGTCACTAAGAAGTTCCACATCATCTCTAGAAGTGGGAACATTGCTACCATGTCCACTTGAAGATCCACCTATTGGTGACTCCGCATCAAATAAAGTCATATGAGACCTGGCATTCAATGTCATATCCAAGTCAGGCAACTCTGGTTCCACATCCCATAATTTGGTGGCCCCAAATTTGTATTCATCTCTCTTGTGTGACAAAAGGCGAAGGTTTGAATGAACATACACTAGTTCCTCAACCCTTCTTAGAGCCCAATCTGTTTCGCTTCACCGAATGGATGAAGCCATATGTACTCCAGTTCCTCTCTGTTGAAGAGGAACTATCAACCTGTGACAAGATCTTGATGGCCAAATTTTGTATATGTGGAAGTTCCCCACCATAGTAGTTCCACCATTCAATTGGACTCATTGCCATCTTTTCCCGCATACAATCAATATCAGAACCTCAACCCTCTGATCCCACAAAATGAGCAAACTCTGAACGAATCCGATGCCCAATTTCAGGATCTACAAAAAGCTTTCTAAAAGCCTTTTTAAATCCTTGTGAGACTTCTGGGTCTTTGCTTGGTGCAGTTATTTCTGGATCACTTAGAAACTCTGTAGCATAATATTTTGGATTCACTGCATAAGCCAAAAGGTGCAATAGCGTGGTCATCTTGTTCCACCTTTTGGTCAATATATCTTTTACTTCTCTGTAAAAGAATTCATCTGGGTCATTCTCCTTGGCATTTAACCACCCTTATCTTCTCTATCATGAAATCAATGCCTTTATACACCTTTCCCAAATTAGGCATATCTGTGTCAAACATACGGAACAAATCCACTATTGGCTTAGTAAATGCCAAGAAGTACTCAACCTTATCCCACCATTCATTATCAACAACCAATTTTTTCACTGCTTGTGCTCTATCAGATTGAGATTGGCTCCATTGATTCCAAAGAGAACTGCATACCATTAATTGTAATGCATCTTTCACCTGCATAAGCCTTGTTGAGACTATGATGTGAGAGGAAAATTGAGTCTCGACAACCTGCAAGTGCTAAATTTCTAATGTTTCAATAAATTAAAAAATAAAAATCAGAATTTGATTAAATAACTATTATGATTTACGAATCATGATATTTGAGAATCCAATTTACATATTTGAATTTAGAGCCATAAAAATTAGAATTTATGAAATAAACTTTAATGTTTAGGACCTAGGTACCTTAAGGAGCTCCAACTTTGCAAATTCCCTGTAGATGCATTGGGACATGTGGTGGTTTGTGATGAATGCTTGAATTTCTTTTGCCTCTTCAAAAATAACACGAATCCACTCAATTTTCTTCTCCATCTTGCTCAACATGAGGTTCAATGAATGTACATCACCAGGGGTCCAAAAGATGTGCTGATATTTGCTTTCAATAATTAGGTTTGCTGCTCTACACACCGTTGCATTGTCAGTTATTACCTGGACAACATTTTCTGGCCCCACCAATTCAATTGCTTCAATCAAGATGTCAACAATAAATTGAGAATCTTTCATTTGCCCCTCACAATCCACTGCCTTCAAAAACATTGCCCCCTTTGGGCTCTGAGCAATCACATTGATCAAAGGCCTATTCTTTTGATCTTTCCATCCATCAGAAATGATGGACACCCCTGAAATGCGCCATGAATTACGAATGGGGCTTAATTTAGCCTTCAAATCTAACTTTTCACCACTCAACATTGTAGTGAGGACCTTTTCATATTTAGGGCTCTTGAACCCTTTTGGGGCTTCATTCACTGCTTTTATCATCTTTGCCTAGTAAGGAGATCGCACAAGGTTAAAAGGAAGGCCATTTGCATAAATGCATTGACCAATAGCTTCATTTGCAATCTCTCGAGTATCATTATTAAAGCTCTTTTCATGCGGTCCCAAATTAGACCGCTTTGAACCAACAATTCCATGAGAATGAAGAGGAGGCTTTGATGAAGATGCTCTCAACCTTGTTGGGTGTTTTAATTGAGAGGTAAGATTTGCCTCATTTGGTTTAGCATTCGACTCGTCTTGTTCTTTTTGATATTTTGCAAGTTTTTCCTTGCTTAGCCATTTCCATCTGTCCCATTCTCTTTAGGTGGACCACTGAATATTCGAACCCCATTGCCTTTTAACCCAAGTAAATGTGCTTTAACCCAGGTGTATGATCCCTTAAACTCTTTTTTACACTCATTGCAAACCTATGCCAATGATCTCCCTCCTTGGATCTTCTCAACAATAGTTACATATTTCCAAAGTGGTGACTTTGGATCAACTTTAGGGGCAGATTCAATTTCATGTTCCACTGTCTCTGCGTCACTAATAGCTGAACTTTAAGTTGCCATGAATGATGATGTAAATTAATCTGCAAAATAAAATTGATGGGTCACAATGCAATCTCAATACATCAGAGAATGATTAAACCAATGTGGAAAAAGTCGAAGTTGGGATTAAATCGGCAAGGGTAAAAATGTTGAAAAACTCGGCAAAGTCGGGGGTTTTTTGAAAAAGTTGGCAAAATTAAAAAAATACAAAATTATTCAAAATTTTTCAATTTTTTTAGCATCTAAAGTATCCACAACATCAAATAAATGCATTTCCACATAAACATGTAAAGAAAACTAATATATAATATGTATATGAAGTCTAGTGCTACATCACATATCAAAATAGTGAATCGAGTCCTGAATCTTGAGTCTCAGTCTCAAGAGTCAAAATATCAACAAAAAATATAATAATGTATATCATGAATCATCTCCATGTCATAAAGTAATTACTAATTAGTCACTAAGATGAAGATCCCCTGCCCCTTTTACGGGAATAGGGAATGGCTTTGCCTTTTCCTCTAGAGGAAGAAGGCCCTGCCCCTCGGGATATAGATGGACCCAATCGTCCTCTAGAAGCAAAAAAAAGAGGTGGCCTCTGTCCTCTGCCGCTGACGCTGCCACTGCTACTGCCCATCCTAGATGGTGTCACCTCCTCCTCTACATCCTCCTCCTGCTCTGCCTCCTGACCCTGCTCCTCCTCCTCTACCACTGGCTCCTCCTGCTGTACAACTGCTTCCTCCTCTGGCACTAGTGCCTCTGGATCCACATCTAACCAATCAGGGGTCGATTCCATGACTGGCCTCTCAGTCTCGACCCTCCATGCAGCAGTGGTATCAATATTATCCAATGAAATGGCATCCATATCAGGAGTTTTCTGAATTTGTCTCATCCACAATCGAAGATTGTAGTAGACATAGACCATGTCATTGAGGCGTTGGGATTCCAATCTGGAAAAGGGTCATAGATTATAAATTAGTACTTAGAAAATTTATATAGTAAAAATAATCAATTATTTCAAAAATTTAATTTGAAATTTTTTTACCTGTTGCGCTTTTTGCTATGTATTTTGTCAAAGACACTCCAATTGCGCTCACACCCAGAGGAACTGCATGTCTGGCTGAGCACTCGGATGGCAAGCTTTTGGAGATGGGGTACTCTACCACCATAGCTTGTCCACCAAGCATCTACAAGTTAAAATAAAAATGAGAAGCAAAAATTATGAAGAGACAATGAATTATTAAATTTGAAAGTTGAAAGTTGAAAGTTGAAACAAATTGAAGCTTACCTGGCATTTTGGTCGTCCTACTCTTAATAGCCATGGTAAAACCAAATGTGCCACCAGCCATCCTATATATTTCCATTTCTTTGGAAATATCTTCACGTTCTTGCTCAGATACCACCATCCTCTCAACACATGTGAAGAATCCATCCATCACCTCGGCATCAAATCTGAAACCATAGGAGTAAGCAAATGCGGGGTTGAAGTAGATACCTGCAGCATGAATGGGGCGATGGAGGGTATTGTTCCATCGGTCATCAATCACTCTCCATATGACCTGTTGTTTCTCTAACCCCTCATATCCCTTATCTTCATAACAAGCACGAATGGCTTCTTTGGCCCTATCCATGGCCTCATACAAGTAGCCCATTGTGGGCTTCTCTCCATCAACCAACCGAAGAACTCTTACCAAAGGTTCTGAAATGGCACACACCTCCTCTACTTCTGCCCAAAAGTTCTGATCATATGAAACAAGTCTGCATATGCCCTCTCCCTCTGGTTTGCGGCTAATAGATAACTCACGCCAATCCTGTGAAAGAAACATGCTCTTCACGTCCCACATAGAATTCAACAGAGACTGAAGAGATATGAAAGTAGTGGCAAAGCGTGTTATCGCAGGACACACCAACTCTTTGTTGTTGGTGAATCTTCTCATCAAGCTAAGCACAGATGCATGATTGTAAATAAATTTTGTTATGCTCTTGGATGATTCAACAATATGCCTCACCATAGGAATCTTACCTATATCCTCCAACATCAAGTCAATACAATGAGCAGCACAAGGTGTCCAAAACAGGGTAGGATACCTCTCCATAAGCAACCTACCAGCTGCAACATAATTTGCAGCGTTGTCCGTTATGACTTGGACAACATTCTGTGGGCCTATCTCCTGAATGAAGATGTCCAACAACTCACATAATAAATGCGCATCTTTAATGTGTGCAGATGCGTCAACAGATTTCATAAACATTGTCCCCTTGGGACAACTAACCAAGAAGTTAAGAAGGGTCCTACCCTTCTGGTCAGTCCACCCATCTGACATGACTGTGCATCCAGTGTGTTCCCAAGATGCCCTAAACTCCTCCAGTCTAGCAGTGCAATCATTCTTTTCCTCTTGAAGAAGAGGCCCTCTCAACTGTGCAAAGGTAGGGGCTTTGTACCCCGAGCCAACGACAGCAACAACATCAAACATAGGTTGGTAGAATGGGTTTGTCTTGGCAATGTTGAAAGGAACATCACTCCATAGAAGACATCTACTCACCAACCTGTCAGCTTCTGCCTTTTCCTTTTTTTTAATTGCTGATTTGATGCCAGGTTGTGCACCAGCTGTGGTTCTAGGGACAAAAAAGGATGAAAAAGCTGAGGGGTTGGGAGTGGAAGGTGATGCTGAAGCAGAAGAAGCACTCTCACTTACCCCCAGTCTTGAGCTCCCTACAAGTTGCCTTTTCATTACTGCCCTGGTGTCTTTGCCATCTTCTTTATCCATCAACGATTTAATGGCCTGTCGGATAAATTCTGGAGATGGATCTGGGCAAAGTTCTATATTTTGCCCTGGAATTTTCCCTATATGGAATTTTAATCTGTTGACACCCCCTGACATATGCTTTCCACACAACTTGCAAGTCAAATACATTCTATTGACACCTCCAGTTTCGGGTACAGGATCAGGTTCACCATACTGCCAGGAAGGATCCAAATTCCTTGGCATTTTGTTTGAAACTTTTTGATGTTTGAACCTAGGCACAAAACAAAAATTAAAAAAAAAAAAATTAAAAATTGCCCATCACATAAATTAAAATCACTAAATAGTAAACAAGGGTTAGAATTTTTTTTTATTTGAATTTTGATTCTTGAAAGTTGAACTGTTGAAATTTTAAAATTTAATTCAATCTAGGATTCTAGCTAGACTCTAGATTCTAATTTCTAAGCACAAATTTTGGGACTGCCATTGTGCATTTTGTATGCTGATCTATAACAGTGATATAGTGAAAACTTAAAAGGCATACTATGATAAGTTGATAATAGATCTGAGCTTCTAGATTCTGTGATAAAGGAGAAAGGAGAAAGGGTGATCACTGATAACACTGAGGTTTGAACTTTGAACAATGATACTGTGCTTCTGTTGTGGACATTTTCTAAGAAGAAGTTAGAACTTAGAATTTTAGAACTTCTGAGTCCTCACTGGGTTACAAACTTACAAGATGAATTTAATTAAATTAATTTTAAATTTTAATATTTATTATTTATTACGTTGGTTCAAACTTCAGGTTGCAGGTTGAAGGAAAGGAGCTGGAGAAAGTTAGAAACGAGTTCTAAACTTAATAACGGAGGCTGTAGCTTACTAGTTAGTAGCTACTACAACCTGCTAGCCGACTTCTAGAATCTAAATTTCCAGCGTACCCCACAACAACCAAACAAGGGGATTTTGTTACGTTTAAAAATTAAAATTTAACAAAACATTTAATATATATATTATAATTTATTTATGTAACAAAATGAGAAAAAATAAGGAAGAATACTTCACTGGTGGTAGCAGTAAACCCCGGCGGTCCGGCACCTCCCAATCTGCAAGCTCGAGCTGTTGATCAATGGTTGAATCTTCAACTCCCAACGCAAGTCGTAAATAAACCCTCTCCTGGACTCTCCACAGTCTTAAACGCAACAATGTGACAAACAATTTACTCATAAAAATCGAAATTTCGGCCTTTTATTATCACCGATCAATGGCATCACGACTTTTTCGATCGACTCGGCAAAAAGTCGGGATTACAATGATTAAATCGCAACTTTTTCAAGTTTCAAAAAATCGGGAAAAAGTCAGCCGATTTTATCGGCGTCGGCAAAAAATCGGGATTTTTTGAAAAAGTCGCGACTTTTTCGCGACTTTTTCCACACTGGATTAAACTCGTCGAGGTATTAATAATTATTTGTCTTGCTCATAAATCCTTTAATGACTGCATAAGCGTTTTAGAAATCTGAAGTTCATCACTGGCACAAGCATATTTTCTCTTTTCTCCCTCTAGTCCAAACAAAGACAAAGAAATAAACAAATATGAAATATTTTGACCATTTGACTTTGCAGTGTGACATAAGAAATTGCTCACTGCTTTCCTAAAATTATTTGCTGCTCTTCTTTCACTGTCATGACTCATAACATTTACTTGATACTGTTTGTCTCACTTGCTGAGGTCTGAAACAATGAAATCATAGTAGCGATATCCTAAGAAGATTCGATTTTAATTTTTAGTTGGTAACTTGGTGTTCACTTTGTTGTTAACTGTTACACTTTAAGGCCCTATTTGATCACCTTTTTGAGATGCAGTGACTAAGTCTGATAAACAGTGAACACAATAATATAATACGTCAATTGTCCTCTGTCTAAGGGGCCGAAAAAAGGCCAAGTGACCTTTCAGTATTCAGAAAATCAACTGACAATACATTTTTGTTTAGTTCAAAAAGAAGTATCATTAAAAATGTTTTTGTCTAAGGCGCAATGAAGATGTCCGAGCTTTGCAAATGTTTAATGAAGTCTCCGAAGGCATTCTTTAAAGTTTAATTATTAATATTGATTAATAAATAATATGAGGTATCCATCCTGTTAGTAAAGCCGACCTATGGTTTTCAATCAAATAGAAGACGATGAATGCCTCTCAGCTTGATTGCTTTACTGGAAAATTGATGTCTACAAAGCTTTCCAAGTTTCCTTTGGATCATGTATTAATTTTTAAAGCACTGTGCAAATACCAGCGAAGATGCAATCTAACTTTCCTTTGGCTCATTCGTAAGGCTTGTCAATATATTTTATCAAGGACTGGATATAAGTCTGTAGCAATTTTTGCAACAGAGCTTTTGATTTCTAGCTCAATATGAATAAAGGTAAAGCAAAATCCCGATTCCCATGTTTGAGAAACCCATTAAGGAACCATTAAGGTCTGTTTTAACTTTTGCTGCTTGCATTAGATCTATTCGCGTCACACGTGATGCAACTTACAATTTACCTTTGATAATAAAAATTAAAATCGAATTCTTATCTTTGTAATAGCTCCTCAAGGAAAGGGCAGTAAGTTAGTGTTACTAAACTGCGCAGTGCGTTCACGATTTCAAATTCAGGCGGCGGTCTGACTGCTTGTAGTATTGCGGTGTTGCGGGCTCACTGCTCACACCGTGGTTCGTCACACGTCGCTTTCACTTCTCACTGCTCAACAATTTGCTCACTACCCAACTCTCACTACTCAACGCTCAACTCACTACTTAGCTCTCAACTCAGCTCTCACGCGGCGTCAACAAAAATGGATCTGACAACTTAGTTGGAAACAAGTTTCTTACTTGGTAGAATCTTGGAAGCAAAATTCCTAAGCCAAGAGGGAGCTTAGGTACATTCCTTTATTGGAATAGATATGTCCTCCCTAATTAAGAGGGAGAGATAGCCACATCATTCTTGTCTTCACTTTGGAATATAGAATGGAGGATTGTGTAAACATCTGGCATTCGATGCTCTTTGAGGATGTGTTAGGGCATCCAAGACAAGAGTAGTCATAGAGGATTGATATAATTTGAGGATTGGGAATCCAAGATGCCCTGGTGGAACACACCCTGAGAACTCAGGTGGGGTATGTTCCGAAAGAGACAATGATGAGGGTGTCTATACATCATTGGTCTCGCTAGCATTGTGCTTAGATCTTGTGGAGAGATAACGTTGTTAGTCAAGGCCTTACTCTGTGACAACGCTGGTTGATATGATGCTATACAAATGGGTTACCAATCCGACTCTTATTATGAGAAATTCTTTAGATTGAGAATGACCAAGTACCACTATGAATACCTCCTTAGTTAAGAGGGAGTGTTGAAAAATGTAACTATGTTTGGTCTTCATAATGACATGTAAATGTCATTTTATGTAAAGAAAAATAAAATTATTTTTGTAATGCTTGTCTCATGGGTTTCATGAGCAAGGAATTTTATTTTTAGCAATGGATCCCATTGTGAGCCTTTAGGATTGGTCATAAAGTCAAAGAGAGTCAATGTCATGTATGAAGGACCCTTCTTGGGCATGTTGCATTTGTATAGTAGTCAATGTAAGTGTCAATAGCCCTCCAAGACAAGCACAAACATCTCCTTTAATTCGGATTCAAAAAGGAATAATGTAAACTCTCCGAAGGACATGTTGGCTCACATATACTCATGTCGGCTCATTATGATGGGAAACAACTATTTATAGGCATCTCAGATTTCATCCTAAACACAAATTTTCGGTCTTGGATCTGAAGTACAACAGAAAGTGCGAGAAAGAGAGTTAGTAGCTTCTCATCCATTGTGGGAAGAAGGAAGAAAATACGAGCTAGAAAGAAGAGAAATACGAGTTAGTTTGGCACTGTTTTTGGTTACTTTTACTCAGAAGTGTGACTGATATTAAGGGCTCTACAGTAGGGTTTCCATAGTCAGCAAAGAAGTCAATAAGAAAGTCTCCATACTAGTATACATGCTAGCCGAAGTCACAAGATTAAGTCTCCTAGTCAAGCGAAGAAGGGAGATATCTCCAAACAACCCACACGTGTAAATTTCAGGGGTACAGATAGGCCGAGAGTTGCAGATCTGTGAAAGAGACTGAAATTTTCAGAAGTGCAGACAGTTTGACTTGCATTGACTATAGAAGGAGGAAAGTGCTACAAGGTTGTTTCCAGAAGGATCTCATCAAGGAAGGTTTGTGACTTGGTCTTAGAGTGGCAAATAGGCCAATGGTCTTGGTATTCATCAATTGGAATCTCTATACGAAGAAGAATTTGTTTGGGTTTTCCTCTCAAGTGGGAGAGGTTTTGGCCCTGGTTGATAGTCTATATTCCATGTCTCTTGTCTCTTTATGGTTTATGCATTGGTAGTTGTTTGATGAAGAACACTAATAATCTAAGAAAGAGAAGATCCTAATCTAAGAATGTAAAAATCATTCACAAGAAGTTACTAATAGAAGAGAAATCACTTGATCTCGATGCCCTAGATTTCTCAACAAAATTTAGGATTTGTTGAGGGTATATCCTGAGGTAAGACAAAGGCCCCTTTCGACCTTCTTGAGGCTTGAACTGAGGTCTTATTTTGGTCTTGAGGTAGGAGTTCGTTTGCACTTACAAAGGTTATATATTTCGGTGGGCTGTCTCTTGTCTGTTTGGCATATTTCTGTGGAGTATATTTGCTGGATCAGAGATTGTTTTAAGACTGATTCTGAAGCTGATCTAAGACTAATTTAAGACACTGATCTGGGGCAATTCTCAGATCATCCCAATGAAGGTTTTGAGGCCCATCTTTGACATTGTGAAGGAGTTGTTTTCATCTCGGCCTTCCTCAGGCTTGTCTAAGGTGTCTGCCATACTAATTCAGAGCGTTACGTGGATCCATGTCACCACTGTTTGAGGGCACTTTGTGACAGTCCTAGCATCTAATTCTCTGGCATTTGAAGAATTAAATTCCACTTTGGGTAGCTCATTGACCTTAGATGATTATTGGACAATATTCCACTTTTCGAGAGGACCAAAATCGACCTTGGAAGCACTGAATTCAGACAAGGAGAAATATGTTTTTGAAATCAAGCCCACAAGAGTACAATTGGTCAAGGTCGGCTTGAGGTCATTTAGACAAATTGAACCCCCTTCATCGCATATAAATATAGAAGACCCTCATCCTCATTTGGCACATCAACATCACAACATATTCTTCTCTCTGCTTCATCGATCGGGTCGTACAAGTCTGAGGCAGCGTGTTCTTCTTCCACATGTGTGAGTTTTGGGGCTGATTTGACTAGCATTGACTTTCTGTTCTTGAGGAGACTTTGACCAGCATTGACTTTGGACCTTAAGGGTCTGTTTAAGTCCGTTTTGACCAAGGACAGGTCTTTCCAAGCAGGCCGCATTATTTGGCATAGAAACTGAGGCAAAAGGATCTGTTTGACTTGGGTTGACCACAGAGTTGCAGGACTGTTTTGACTGCAAGTTGATTTCATCATTTGACAAGGTTTGACCGTTGATTTGTTGACTGTTTTTACTGCTGTTTGACCGCCAAGGAAGGTTGAGTTTGACTAAGGTTGACCGAGCTCAAGAAGGCAAGTTTGATTGTTGTTTTGACCATTGACTGCTGACTCGTTAGGGCAAGTTGACTGCTGTTGACTTTTCAAAATTGCAGTCCATCAAGCTGATTAGATTTACATTGGTTTGGGTAATTTGTAAAAGTCAAGTCACATTGACTTTGACTCATCATTGTACTCTATTGGACATTCTCTCTCTGCTGAACATTTGGTATTTGATAATAAGAAGAATTGATTAAGGGTTTTTCCCATCTTGGGCTTTTTCCTTGGCTTTAGCCAAATATTGGTGTTCTCTTGTCTTTTGCATTTATTGTTTATGTTCTATCTACAATTACTGTCAATGTGAATTAATGGTTTATGTGATTGCTATTGGAAATTAAAGTGGAATTGACATTGGGCTAATAAAAGAAATTGAAGTAATTATTGCAAGCATAGAACATACCATTGTTATCTAAAATTAACATTGAATCAGAGCTAAGGTGAGGACAAGCCCAAGTAAGAGATCAAGCAACCACCAAGATATTTGTTGACAAGACTAATCTCCATGTGTTAAAATTGGCAACTAGGGCCAAACTCCACCTTGAACAGCTCATATGATGGAGATGATATTTTTGTTGGATTCCTCTTTTAGAGAGGTGCAAGATTGATCTAAAGATCATTTCTTTGGATGAGTAGAAGTGAGATTTTGAATTTAATCTCTCACACATGTGCAAATTGACAAGGTTGGCCAAAAGTCTAATGTAGGCTCATAAGCCCCAATGGATGTGTCTCTGTGAAAAATTATGAATATAGAAACCCTGCTGCAGTATCTTGTTTTACTTCTCCTACTTGTTTGATTCAATTAACAAGCTATTTTCTGAATATTCAGTAAAATATCAAAGCAAACACAACTACAACCTACACATACATACAAATCATTTACTGAAACATAACGCACACATGACAAAGGACAACATTTTTTGGACAATGTCCCCGAAAAAACCCAATGCGGGAAAACTGGTGTAGTAGGTCTTAGAGGGTTTGTTTATTAAGCAGAATATCTGAATACAATCAAGGTCACCAGTAATGGTTTGCCCAACAGAGAATTCACGGCAGATGTACCTATCACTCGGAGACAGAAAATATGGCTGATTCAATCGAGGAAGCACTCCTCTGAAGACACTGAATATGAGCCCTTTCTAGCCCATTGGAACCCCGACGCTGCTCCTCCAGCATCTACATTAGCTTCTCCTGCCTAGCGTAGCCCCTGTGTAGCACAGGCTGCCCCTGCGTCACCCTTCTGGGCTCAGTGCTGCCTTTGCGTCACCTTGAAGGCCCTGCGCTAGCCTCTGCGCTGCATCTGCGTGAGCCTAGCTGGGCTGTGTCCCTCCTGCTAGTCTCTGCGCTACCTAGTACGAATTTGCCTCTCTGCCTTTGTATTCTTGGCCTTGGATGAGGATAATCCCTCGCCGATCTGCCCCTCACAAGCACTGCAAGCGCACTCGAAAATTCTCAGCAAACCACGCCCCAGAATTTCGAGTTAGCTCAAGTGCTACTGCTCTGTGTGTCTCCTCCAACTGACCCCAAGCCTTCCTTTAATACTTTTCTTATTGAGAAATCAACGACCGTGATCTAATCTCTAATCAACGGCTAATATTAGAAAAGACTTGATCCATGTTACTTGGAACATTTTCAACCACATGTTTAAATTAATTCCTTTTAATTATTTTATTTCCCTAACTTAGACTTAGCGTCTCCATTAAAATGATTAATTTATTGAATAACTTTCACACCGCGTGGAATTTCTCCAAACGATTTCTAGGTCTTGGAGATCTCATGTGTTCTAGCCCCTCCACAAAGTTTCGGAACTAGAGCACATCCGATGCTACCCAAAATCGCAACACTCCCTCTTAGCGAGGAATGTGCTCTAGCAACACTTCACTCCAGAAGCGTTACTCTGATCTCTGGCATCGGTCCTCTGCGCTACTGATGCTTGGCGTGCTACCCTCCATCCACTGCGTTGCTACTCTCTGTACTGCTGCCCATGTCACTGCTACTGACACTGCCACATCTGTACTGTAACTCCCTCTCAAATGCTGCATCATGCTGCCTATAACACTGCCATTGCTAACTGTTGCATTGCAACTTAGTTACTGAGAAGTAAGCGGCTGAAGGACATCACCCAACAACTGACAGACAAGTCAGTTTGGCTACATCTCATCACTGAAGCACCCTCTGCTATTGCTCTATGCTGTCTCTCTAGAGCCTTTGCACTACTGCTGCTCTGCACTATGTAAGCATTGCCCCTCTATGCTGTTGAAGTCCCATCAGCCTCTGCGCTGCTGCTGCCACTGTATTACGCTGCTCCAATCTTCATCGTTCTAGCATTTCCCTATGCCTATCCATGATCCTCTGCATCCATTGACTCCAGACATCTTGCTACTGTCTTAAGGCTCTCATAGCTCGTATGTGATCCAAGAGTTTGGGCACCTCAAGGATCTTGCCAATCATCATTTGTAGCTCAATCTACAGATCTATGTCGCCCCACCTCTTCTCTCGAGGTACATGAGCACTCATGGCCACATCATCATCGCTGTCGTCATCCCCTTTTGCTATTGCTGCCTTGGAATCTGAATCTTCCTTTCCCTTCTTCTTAGGACAAGTATTGGTGAAGTGTCCCAATTCGCCACATCTGAAGCACCATACCTTGGATAGGTCCTTCTTCTTCTTCCCTTGTTGCCTCTATCCCTTAAATGTTAGGGTTGCATTTTCCTCCTCTTTCTTAATCTTGTTTCCTCTGCTATTGAATTCCCTCTTGGTTATTCTCTTGATCTCCTCCTGTCGAAGGATTGCCCACTTGTCCCCCCAGTTTGGAAGCTGTGCTCTTCCCAAAATGCTTTGGACAAAGGTCTCCCACTCATTCGTGACTACATTCAGGGCAGTCCTTACAACGAGTCCATCGTCAGGAGTTGCCCCCATGAAAACCAGTTGGTCTTGGATAGTCTGCAATCTAAAGAGGAAAGGATCGATCTCCTCTCCCTTGTGCATCTGGAACATCCACATCTGATTCTCCAGATGCATCTTCCTCTGGACGAAGCTACCTTGATGCAGGGAGCGAAAATGGGGAGCGAGAGCGGGAGCGCCATTTTCAGAAGCTCTCGGTCCGGGAGCGTTTCGGGGAGCGTTTTTTATAATATATATATTTTTTATATTTCGATGCATACATGTCAACAAAAGCATGTAGAATGATGAATTAGACATAAAAAACATAAAAGCATAGATTGAACCAGAGGTATCTTTATCATTACCTCTAGATTTGTATAGGGATCTTTGTCATTAATATCACCCTCTAAGCATTCGCTCCGGGAGCGGGTTCGAGGGACCGTGCTACAGGAGCGGGTTCGATAGGTGGGAGGCGCTACCCTGTAACCTTGATGCCGTCCACACCTCATTTGCCGTCTTCTTCTCGGCAATATGCGAAACCACATGATCTTTCATTCCATCCATGATCAAGCGTTTATCCCACGCCTGATTTTCATTAAACTTCTTTAGAGCATCAACATCGGTTGGCACAGCCAGGACATTCTCGGCATGGTCTTTGATGCCATATTCATCAAGGATTGTCAGGATTCTGGATTTCAAATAACAAAGTTAGACACACCGTCTAACCTATCCTGATCTCTTAGTCCATACGGGGCCATCTCTGCTCAAACTATCGAAGCAAGTGCTCTTCTCCCTTCTACTGCTGCTACACTCAGCAAAAGATCGGATATGGGTATCTTGGCGATAGAAACCCTCTAAAGAATATGCTCCCTCTGACAAATGATTTCCCTCCAAGAAATCCTTCACCAATTCTGTCGAATCAGTCCTCTACGATCACTCCACTTGAATGAATCTCAGATTTCTTGGCTAGAAAATCTGCTGAGGAACTGTTTCCCCTTACTTTTTCAACCCTGCTAGACATTGTTTTGCACCAGCAGAAACATTGCCCCACTAGTAACTTTGAAGATAAAAAAACTGCACTTCCAGCCTCGACAACTGACACAGCGTCACTCCCTGTTGCACTGCGTCACTCTCTTGGGCTTGTGTCAGCTCAGCGTGAGCTTGACAAGCCCTACGTTAACCTTCTGCGCCTGCGTCAGCCTCTGCGTGAGCCGACTGGCTTTGCTTCACCCCTGCAGGGCCTCTGTGCTGTCTCTCTGGTGCTGCACTGCCTCTTTTTGAATCTGTGTAGCTTCAACTGCCCTCCTACAACAAAAAAATCTTCAGCCCTATGTTGATGGCTTCAGCTTGATCTGCAATCTCTCTAATACCATGTGAAAATTTCTGAATATAGAAACCCTACTGCAATATCTTGATTTACTTCTCCTACTTGTTTGATTTAATTAACAAGTTATTTTCTGAATATTCAGTAAAATATCAAAGCAAACACAACTGCAGCCTACACATACATACAAATCATTTACTGAAGCATAACGCACACATGACAAAGGACAATATTTTTTTGACAATGTCCCCAGAAAAACCCAATGCGGGAAAACCGGTGCAACAACTCTTAGAGGGTTTGTTTATTAAGCAGAATATCTGAATACGATCAAGGGCACCAGTAATGGTTTTCCCAACAAAGAATTCACGGCAAATGTACCTATCACTCGGAGACAAAAAATATGGCTGATTCAACCGAGGAAAAACTCCTTTGAAGACACTGAATACGAGCCCTTTTTGGCCCACTGGAACCCCAACGCTGCTCCTCCAGCCTTTGCGTCAGCTTCTCCTGCCCAACGTAGCCATTGCCCAGCCTCTGTGCAGCATAGGCTGCCCCTGTGTCACCCTTCTGGGTTCAGCGCTGCCTCTGCGTCACCCTAAAGGCCTGTTAAATTTGGACAACTAGGTCCAAACTCCATCTTGTGATGCTCAGATGAAGATTCCAATATTTGTATTGGATTCCTCTTTTAGAGAGGTGTAAAATCGATATAAAATTGATTTTAATATGATGAGCAGAACATTTATTTTGAATTTATTATTTATAATAAATTTAAGTGCAGGTCGGCCTTAAGGTTTTACACCCCTGGCAGATGTGTCACACACCTCAATGATGGATATAAATACAGTCAACGTTGGAGAGCATTTCACTCACTCAACATCACACATCTTCTCCTCTGATTATATACGAGCATCTGAGAAGTAGTTTCATCTCCCACGTGAGAAGAAGGACGAAATCTACTGCGGCAAAAAGGACGAAATTTATTGCAGCAAATTTTCTGCAGTTAGGGTTTTTGGGCAAGTTTGACCAGCATTGACTTTGGTCAACGCATGGTCCGAATTGGCTGAAATTTGGTGGAGAGTTTGATTTTTGAAGGCCATACTCATTGGCACAAAAATCGAGGTCAAAAGGTTGACCGAAGTTGGAGCTGCATTGACTTTATTGTTGCTGCCCTGCGTTGACTTTTTCTGGACTGCATTGACTTTTCTAGGGTTGAATTTGAGTTGACTGGGTGACTGATTTGAGGACTTTTGTGACACATTCTGGGTTGGCCGACCAAGAAGACTTTGCTGGTTGAAGCATCCTGCTGACCGCTGTAATGCACCAACACATTCTCCTGTTTCTGGTTTGTCTTCTAAAGGATCACTGGTATGTTCTATCTGCAATTTACTTGTAAATTCATGTGATTGCTATTGATAAAAGTAAAGTTGCATCAAGCATAGAACATCTACATAAATTTACAAGGCCCTGCGTTAGCCTCTGCGTGAGCCTGGCTGGGATGCGTCCCTTCTGCTGGTCTTTGCATTGCTTGGTACGGATCTGCCTCTCTGCCTTTGTATTCTTGGCCTCGGATCAGAATAATCCCTCGCCGATCTGCCCCTCACAAGCATTGCAAGTTCACTCAAAAATTCTCAGCAAACCGCGCCCTAGAATTTCGACTTAGCTCAAGTGCTACCGCTTTGTGTGTCTCCTCCAACTGACCCCAAGCCTTCCTTTAATACTTTTTTCGTTGAGAAATCAACAACCGTGATCTAATCCCTAATCAATGACTAAGATTAGAAAAGACTTGATCCATGTTACTTAGAACATTCTCACCTACATGTTTAAATTAATTCCCTTTAATAATTTTATTTCCCTAAGTTAGACTTAGGGTCTCCATTAAAATAATTAATTTATTGAACAACTTTCACACCAGTGGAATTTCTCCAAACGATTTCTGGGTCTTGGAGATCTCATGTGTTCTATTTACTCGACAAAGTTTCAGAACTAGAGCACATCCGATGCTACCCAAAATCTCAACAATGTCCACTCTCAACGAAGTGTATAAATATGAGGGACCTCCTCATTTTGGACAACATCACTCAACACATTCTCTCTCCTCATTGTTTCGTACAAGGAGTAGCTTCTCTCTTCTTCACATGTGTGGCAATGGTGACTAGAAAATTCTGAAATCGCAGATCTGTTTTTGGGCTGAATTATAGAGCGTTGACCGAGGGTCAAATTCCCTCCTTTTGCTGCGTTTTTTAGGCAGAAAGTTCGATCTTTTTAGACTGCATATTTTGGCACGGAAATCGAGAAATTCTGAGCAGGTTGACCAGTGTTGACTGCAACAGCTTTGACCGCAACATTGACTTTTTGTTAACTGGGTTTGACTAATATTTTCAGATCTGTTTTGGGCTGATTTGGACTGCCTTTGGAGGCTGCATTGACTGGGTTTTCCCCCAGCTGATTTGGAGGAGTATTCTTGCTGGTTTGACCAGCGTTGACTTTCTAGTTAAAGCATCCTGTTGACTGCTGTTTGACAGGACTATTTTGATAGTGATTGGGCAAGTGTATTTTGTATATTGTACTCTCTCCCTGTGCTGAACTTTTGTAGAATAATAAGAAGATTTGATCAAAGGGTTTTCCCGGCATTAGGGTTTTTCCTTGGCATCCGCCAAATATTGTGTCCTCTTTTATTGGCCTGTCTTCTGTTTATTGTTTATGTTCTATTAGCATTTACTATCAATGTTAATGAGATTGCTAATTCGGAAATTGATATTAGGCTAATAAGAAAAGATTGAAGTAAATTGCTCTAAAGCATAAAACATACCATTGTTATCTAAAATTAACACCATGGCTACTACATATTTCAAGACCGAGGATAAGCTCAATGTCAAGTATGACTATCATGCATGGAATATGACTTTGGACCTGACCTTGGAGGAGCATGAAGTATTGGGCTATGTCCAACGGAAAGTAGTGGAGCCTCCTTCAAATGCACCTGCTATTGCTAGCACAAAGTATAGAAAAGGTGATGTCAAAGCTAAGAAAATTTTGATTGACTCCATGTAAAAGCATTTGGTTGCCTATATTTCTGATTTGGGAACTTCTAAGAAAATGTATGATAAGTTGGTTGGGATGTTCAAAGTGAACAATGCAAATCAAATCTTTTTTCTTAAGAACAAGCTAAAGGATATCAAGATGGACAAAGGAGAGTCTAACCAATCCTATTTCATGAGAATAACTCAAATTAATAATGACCTTATATCTATTGGAGAAGTTACTACTGACAGGGAACTCACTCTCAATACTCTTTGAGGTATTTCAAGACCATGGGACACATTTGTCACCACCATTTTCAATAATGATAGGATATCTGGTTTTGATGAGCTATTAGCTAGATGCATGCAAGAGGAAACAAGAATGATGGAGAGAGATAAGTCCTCTAATGGAAATGAACCTACTGCTTTCTCTGCACATGCTAAAAGGAAGAATGATTCAAGGAGGCAAGGTCAAGGATCTAAGAAGGGATTCAAAGGAAGAGGCATAGGAAGATGCTACAATTGCAACAGGTTCAGGCACTATGTTAGAGAGTGTCCTCAGAAGAAAAATCCTCCAAGGGATGACAACAACAACAACAACAACAATTACAAAGGAAACAACAATCAAAGAAACAATAAGTACAACAATAGAGGAAAAAGGAATGCTCCCGCTGCCCGAGAAGGAAATAATCGACCTCTCAAGAGGACAATAAATGCCAGGTATGATGAAAATAATGTTGTAGAAAAACAAGATGAGTTCTATCTTATTTCTGCTCTATCAACTGCCTCTCCTCTGGATACTTTGGATCATTGGTTAATTGATAGTGGAGCCTCATGGAATTTCACTGGATATAAGGAGGCCCTCTCAAATTTAGTTGAGAGGAAAACTAATCTAAAGATTATACTTGGAGATAATGCCAGCTACCCCGTAAAAGGAATATGAACTGTCACTCTTCACCTGAACTATGGTCAAACCATACATCTTCAGGAAGTCTTGTATGTGCCCGATTTGAAGAAGAATTTGGTGTCTATTTCTATGATGGAAGACAAAGGATTCAAGGTAGTGTTTATTGATGGAAATGTACGTGTATGGAATAAAAACTTCAAATATGCATTTACTCTTGGATTTAAGGTTGATGTCTTTATCAAGTTGGTGGAAGTCCTTTGAGATCATTGGTTAGTGATACCTCTATTCAATGTGAGCTATGGCATCAAAGATTCACCCACATACATCACAAAGCCTTACCTGGGGTAAGGAAGATGGTCACAGCGATGCCCGAGTTTCATATGAACCATGAAGGAGTCTGTCAAGGTTGTGTAGCTGGGAAACATACAAAGGGACCATTCCCTTCTAGTGAAAGCAAGACAACCGATATTCTTCAATTGATCCATTCTGAATTGTATGCTGCCTTGCCAGTAATCTCATTAGGAGGATACATATACTCTTCAATTTTGGTGGATGAATTCTCATGCAAAACATGGATTTATTTCTTGAAGAGGAAGAATGAAGTGTTCAAGTGGTTTCGTACTTTCAAAGCATTGGTGGAGAATCAAACAGGAAAGAATATCAAGACGTTGATGACTGAAAATGAAACCGAATATGAATCCAATGAATTTTGTAGAGAGGCTGGCATTAATAGGGAGACAGTTGTTCCATATACTCCAGAGCAAAATGGTGTGGCTGAAAGAAAGAATCAAACCATTATGGAAGCCACCCGTGCCATGATCTACGATCAAGGCCCACCAAAATTCTTGTGGGGAGAAGCTACTAACACTGTTGTATATGTTCAAAGTAGAAGCCCTCATCAAGCGTTGGATCAAGACACCCGAAGAAGTTTTCACTAGTAAGAAACCTGATGTTTCTCATTTTAGAATCTTTGGCTGTCCTATGTATTTTCATGTGCCTAAGGAGAAAAGGAATAAGTTGGAAGCTTCTGGGAAGAAAGGTGTATTAGTTCGATATAGTGAAAATTCACAGGCATATAGAATCTATGTTCTTGGTCAAAGAGAGGTAGAAGTAAACAAATATGTTACCTTTGATGTAGACACTGCCCTCGTGAAAGCCAAATATCTCCCCATTTCAAGAGATGATGTTGCTGCTGAAAAACAAGGAGAACCTCTGATGGATGAGCCTATGCTCGATGTTGATATCCCAATGAATCCTCTTGATCCACATCCTTGTGATCCCTCTAACTCAAGGAAAGGCCACTATGCCTCAAGGATAAACTTGAAGATTATGAAAAACATGTCGCTCCAAGAGGAACATTTCAAGAAAGTAAGAAGCCCAATAGGTATCAGGGGTACTTGGCTGCCATGAGTACTATTATTTAAACTGAACTTTGCACCTTCGAAGAAGCTGTGAAGCACCAAGTATGGAAAACTATGTCTGAGGAATATGAATTGATAATGAAGAATGATGTTTGGGAAGTGGTGCCTAGACCCAAGGACAAGTCCGTGGTCACTTCAAAATGGATTTACAAAATTAAACATAGAGTTGATGAAAGTGATGAAAAATATAA
This sequence comes from Pinus albicaulis, assembly GCA_034641835.2. Lineage (NCBI taxonomy): Eukaryota > Viridiplantae > Streptophyta > Pinopsida > Pinales > Pinaceae > Pinus > Pinus albicaulis. The sequence goes on from CM076575.1 coordinate 685,154,492, forward strand.
GGCAATATTCGTGGCTTGTGGTTTATCTCAAAAGGAAGGAGTGGACTATGATGAAATATTTGCACCAGTTGCTCGATATTACCACTATCCGATCCATAATTTCTCTTGATGCCAATCAAGGGTGGAGCCTACATAAAATGGATGTCAAGACTACTTTCTTGCATGACTCACTTAAGGAGGATGCCTACTTGGAACAACTTCAGGGGTTTGAAGTACAAGATTGAAGGACACATGTATGCAGGTTGAAGAAAGCCCTATATGGGTTGAAGAAAGCCCCTAGGAATCAATATGAGAGGATTGATAACTATCTTATGAAGTTGGGATTTACAAGGAGCTATGCTGATCCAAACCTATACTTCAAGGTTGAAAAGGATATACCACTTATTTTGGTCATGTATGCCGATGATCTATTTCTGACTGGTGCTGACCCTCTCATTTATCAATGCAAGAGGGAGTTGACTTCTAAATTCGAGATGAAGGACCTAGGATTGATGCATTACTTCCTAGGCGTGGAGGTCTAGCAAAAGCCAAGTGAGATTTTCCTTTCACAAGGGAAATACATTATGAAGCTGTTAGAAAGACGTGGGATGGTGGAATGCAAGTCTGTGTCTACTCTGATGGAACTAAACTTCAAGAACTATCTGGAAGAGCTACCGGCCACGAATTGGAAAATCCTTCTGAATATAGACAACTTGCGGGGGCCCTGATGTTCTTGGTAAACTCCTGACTAGACATAAGATTCGCTGTAAATACTTCTAGTCAATTTATGGTTGAGCCTCATCACTTCCATTGGGTTGTTGCTAATAATCTCTTAAGGTATCTTCATGGCACCATCAACTATGGTTTGAGATACATTGTCAAGAATTTGAGGCTACGTGGATATTCTGATGCTAATTGGGCTGGCAGTGTGGTGGATAGAAAAAGCACATCGGGATGCTGCTTCTCTTTGGGATCTGCTTCAGTTTCATGTATGAGCAGGAAGCAGGAACCGGTTGCTCTAAGCACCGCCGAGGCCGAATATATTGTAGCTAGTATGGATTGTTGTGAAGCTATTTGGTTGAGGAAGTTGTTTAGTGAGCTATTTGAGCATGTGCTGGAAACCATCGTCATTTATTGCGATAACCAAAGTGGGTTTCGCCTTTTAGAGAATCTTGTGTTCCACGACCACTCCAAGCATATTGATATCAGGCACCACTTTATCCGGGATATGGTACAACGGGGAGAAATAAGGCTCCAACACATTAGGACTAATGGACAGGGTGTTGACTTCCTCACAAATCCCTTAGGGAAGGCCAAGTTCTTAGCCTTCCGAGAGAGACTTGGAGACATGGAAAAACCCTCCCATGATGCTCCCACTTGAGTTGAAAATTGAGCTCTGGGAGCTCGTGGGGGCCTGGGGTACTTCTTGGAGCTATATGAGCACAGGGTGAGTCTTTCACCTTCCCCTGTGGAGTATATACCTCAGTATGATTGAAATTTGAGCATAGGGTGAGTGGTTCACCTTCCCCTATGGTTGATGACATATGCATAAAATGAGTGGTTCACCTTCCCTTATGGTTGATGACATATGCATAGGATGAATGGTTCACCTTCTCCAATGGCATATAAGCAGGATGAGTGGTTCACCTTCTCCTGCGGATGCCTCAGCATATTTCCTACCCTTCCAGTCTGGGACTCTTGGGAAGTACCTCTCATTTGGAAATTGAGTTGGGAAAAGTGGTTAGGGACCTGTTACCCACCACCTGTGGGTAGTATGCATAGGAGAATTGTTTTTTCCTAGATGGTCCTCAACCGGCAGGCAACAACCATTTGCACCCACTAGATAGCTTTATGTGCCATTATCTCCGCCACCTGAGCCAGCCATATGCTCCCTCGCCCATCTGTTATGTTCGTATGTTTGAAGGCAGGCCTTCCAAACCCAAAGGTATGGATTTTCATTGTGTAATTGGGTATTTTTGTTTACTTATCATGGACACTTTTAGGCATGGATTAGTGGTGGGATTCAGCGGAAAGAGTGGGCTTGGTTTGTACTCTCGTCTCCTCTTTCCAATTTGATGGCTAACCTTGTATCCTAGTCCCATGGGATCTCCTCTATTGGCTACTAGCTTTAGGGGTGGCACTACATGGGAAACCATGATTTTGGTTGGGTGGTCCCGCTTCTCGACACCATATACATGTTGATTTTTGTAGCATCGGATGTGCTCTAGCCTTGAGATTTTACAGGAAGGCTAAGACACATGTATTCTCTAAGACCCAGAAATCATTTGGGGAAATTCCACCCAGAGGTGTCTAAATTAAAATAATTAATCAATTTTTAATATTTTCTAAGTCTAAACTTAGGAAATATGATTAATTAAAGGGTATTATTTAAGTCGGGTGCAAATCTTCTAGATAAAGGCGTGGATCGAGTCCAAGTTAATCTTAGCCATCAATTTAGATTTAATCATGGTCGTTGATGTCTCAACGAGAGATTATAAGAAGGAACTCGATGGGCACTTGGAGAACACATCGAGAGAGAGAGGTCGAACTTGCTGGCAAATCTATTTTCCAGAGTAGCAATGTTGAGTTGCCAGAGAGAGAACCAGTGAGCTAATTGCAGTGAGAGAAGGGCAGGGATAGTATTGTCGAAGGAAAGTTTTCTAGATTCGGTGAGTACATAGCAGAGAGACAACAATTCCAAAGAGAGGCAGCGCAGTGCTTCAGAGGAGATCTGCAATTTTGCTAGGAGATAGAGCAGATTCAGTGCCAGAAGCTGGATAGAGTTTCTGGAGGCCAGGAGGGTCCAGTTTCTAGACAACAGAAGATCAGAGGCGAGGATAACGAGTGCTCCCAACTATGTAACGTAGAGCTACGTAGGGTGATGCAGTCACTGCGCAGAGGCAACAGAGAGCAACTCCTTCAGAGCTAAGGTCAGTGCTTGATCACTTGTGGAAGTGAGAATTTTCTCACTAGATTGTTTGTTATATTTTTCTCTAATTTGGATAGCCAGTTTGAGCATCCAAAGATTTGTACTCGGATTTGTCACTGCTTAATATTAAAAGCCTCAGCTGCTGCACCAGTTTTCCCAAGTTGGGTTTTTCTGGGAACTTAGTCCAAAAATAATTGTGTACTTATGTGTGTGCATGTACTTTTCTTGCGTTGTATTTATTTTCCACAATATTTATTTGTGAGGGCTGTAGCATTTTGATTTCGATATTTACCATATTACACAATAAATAATTTGTTCAGTAACATAACAAATAGAAGAAATCTAATCAGTTGCTGCAGTAGGATTCCCAGTTGTGGAATTTTCACATGGTATCAGAGCGTAGATAGAAGAGGAAGAGCTCAGTTGCTGAAGTAAGAGGGAGCTTCGAAGCATTGCGTAGGTAGTTGCTCGAAACCCCAGAGAGGTTGCGCAGTCCATTAGCTAGCAGGGCAGTTTTTGAGGAAATTTGTTTCTCTGAGTGAGTCGATAGAGAACAAAATTTCCAGATCGAGGATTGTTAGAGGTTGTAATATTCCTAATTGGAAATTAGCAGTAAAATCAATGCATCAATAGACATTAACAATAGCAAATAAAATCACGCCATGGAAACATAAACTGGAGCCATAAAATTCAGGTCTAAGCCATATTATTAATTTTGAGATAAGTGTACAATGTGGGTGCTGGAATAATGGCACCTGGGCTTGCTCAAGGCAAGTTGAAGTAGCCTTTGTCACAAACTCGAATCAACCCCGAAAAGTATGCTGTGCTTCTCTAGTTCTGCGCAATCTTGGCCCAAAAATGTTGCTGCTCCACTGAATCTACTGCTAGGGCTTGAAATAATGCTCAAAAAATTTCGGGCTTTTAACCCTAGACTCTACTCACAAAACCCACAATAACCCGCGAAGGAATTGTGGAATGGCTGACTCTGGAAATTGGCCCTCTGTGCTATTGGCTGAAAATGTGCACCTGGAAATAACACTGCAGAATACTCCCAAAAGATATGCAATCACCCGTTAGGAAGTCTTCAACCTTCTCACCAATTTCCTCCTCCTGCACTCCTGCACTCCTCAGCTCTCGGATGATGTCTCCCTCACTATTGCACAGTGACTGCGCTTCTCTGTTCTCTGCTGATGAATACGCTGTGATGGATCCACAACCTCTCCCTGAATTGAACTGGTGTGATTCTCCTCCCTAGGGTAGGCACTGGAAGTCCCCCAAAGCAGAGGTTGAGATTCCAATTTGGGAACACTCAGTTGCAAAACAACAATGCAGACTTGGCTCCTGCTCAAGCGTGCTCTGTCAAAAGGCAATTCAAATTAGATGATTGAATGAATTAACAAAATGAGCTTCCTCTTCCTTTTTGTCTCCAAAGGTCCAATGTTCCCTTGGGGCCCCACAAAAAACTGCATTGCCCCTCCTCTGGCCACTCCTGCGCTGTCTTTTTCTGCCCAACCATAGCGCCGCCTTTCTAGAATGCGCAGTGCCTCCTCATTGGCTCATCCTGCCCCCACCAAGGCCGCAATCTTTGCCTCTCAACTATAGGAAAATTCCATAGTTCACTTTAATCTAATTTGTGGGTCCCCGACCCACATTATTTCTAACTAACATTAGGAAATACAAAATTTATCAAAACTTAATATTTCTAATTAACAAAATTGCTAATTAGGAATATTACAGTCCTCCTTGCCAAGATGTTGCTTGCCCTCATGCAACTGCAATAATGGGTGCTGGAAGATCTTCTCTCCTTTCGAGGTGGCATCCTCATCTGGCAGATTTCTCCACTTGATTAGAAACTCCTTAATCACTCTCCTTCCTCCTCAACTGCCTCTCCCTAGTGTCCAAAATGGCCTCTAGCTGAAGTACTAAGTGCCCCTCATCATCCATGTGAGGCAACTTCGCTGTTACTGTCACCTATTGTTCCAAAGCCTTTTTTAGGTAAGATACATGAAATATGTTATGCATTCGGCTCCCCTGGGGTAGCTCCAACTCGTATGCTACTTCCCCCACTCTCCGAGTGACCCGGTAAGGCCCATATAAACGAGGTTTAAGCTTCTTGGCCCCTTTCTGCTTCAGCGTGGATTGCTTGTATGGCTAGAGGAAAAGGTACACTAAGTCCCCAACCTCAAAGTGTCTCTCCACGCGGCCCCTGTCAGCGTAGATCTTCTGTTAGTTTAGCGCTGCCCTCATGTTGTCCTTGAGAGCCCTCAAAATGTCTTGGCTCTCTTGGATCCAATCCTTGGCCCGGGGCACCTTGCTGTCTCCAAACATGACATCAACAAATGTCAGAGCATCATAACCGTACAAAGCATGAAATAGAGACATACCTATAGACATGTGGAAGGTGGTGTTGTAGCAAAAAAGTATACATACATGTATATAAAAAAATCAACTTTAAAAAAAGACGATAGAAACATCAACAGAAGTAGAAAAAAGATGATAAGACGTCGAAGAAAGGCCAATGACGAAGGGAATGAAAATGGGGTATTGAAGTCGAAGGTTGAAAAAAAGGGGTAATCTGTCTCCTTTGAAAAACCCACTAAAACAAGGTGCAAAAAGTGTACAAAAAAATGTGTACAAAAAGAAAAAAAAGAAAAGAAAAAAAGGTGGGCACCACCAAAAAGGTGGGGCAAAAGGTAGGTAGCATCCAAAGGTACAAGGGTACCATAAAGTTTATAGGAGGTGTATCGATTGTACCCTCCTCCTTAGATTAAGGAGGAAGGGAACCTTCCTTGACTGTCTACCTTTCCTCATTAAGGAGGAAGGGAACCTTCCTTGACTGTCTACCTTTCCTCATTAAGGAGGAAGGGAACCTTCCTCATTGAACAAGGGTACTTGACCCTTCGGTGGTGCCCACCTTTTATCATTATACAAACTTTTGGGCCTTTTTTAGGCCTTTTTAATCTACTTTATATTTTGATTTTGTCATTTTACTTTGTCATTAAGCCTTCTTCGAGGGGCTAATTTTTTATTTCTTCTTCTATTCATTTTTCTCATTTTTCTTCGTTTCTATTCGATAAATGACTTCCAAGAGGCAATTTTCATTTTTTTTATAATATCATTAATAAGAACTTCAATTCTTGAATTTTTGTGTGATCATACTCACCAAGCGATCTACGACCACTTTTTCCGACCTTGCGCATTTTATGCCCTTTTTGCTATCCCACCCTTTTTCCCTCCTCATTTGATGCTCTTCATTACTTCGTTTCTTTATTTTCAATATATTTTTTTTTTCTTCTAAAATAGGCCTTATATGTAAGTATACATACCTATATATAAAAAAATCGACTTTAAAAAAAGATGATAGAAACATCAAAAGAAGTAGAAAAAAGACGATAAGACATCGAAGAAAGGCCAATGGCGAAGGGAATGAAAATGGGGTATTGAAGCCGAAGGTTGAAAAAAGGGGGTAATCTGTCTCCTTTGAAAAACCCGCTAAAACAGGGTGCAAAAAGACAATAAGACGTCAAATAAAGGCCAATGACGAAGGGAATGAAAATGGGGTATTGAAGCCGAAGGTTGAAAAAAGGGGGTAATTTTTCTCCTTTGAAAAACCTGCTAAAACAGGGTGCAAAAAGTGTAGGAAAAAACGAGTAGAAAAAAAAAAAAGAAAAAAAAAAGAAAAAAAGGTGGGCACCACCAAAAAGGTGGGGCAAAAGGTAGGCACCATCCAAAGGTACAAGGGTACCATAAAGTTTATAGGAGGTGTAAAAAAAGTATACATAGATGTATATAAAAAAATTGACTTAAAAAAAAGACGATAGAAACATCAAAAGAAGTAGAAAAAAGACGATAAGATGTCGAAGAAAGGCCAATGACGAAGGGAATGAAAATGGGGTATTGAAGCTGAAGGTTGAAAAAAGGGGGTAATCTATCTCCTTTGAAAAACCCGCTAAAATAGGGTGCAAAAAGTGTACAAAAAAACATGTACAAAAAGAAAAAGAAAAAAAAAGAAAAAAAGGTGGGGAAAAAGGTAGGCACCATCCAAAGGTACAAGGGTACCATAAAGTTTATAAGAGGTGTATCGATGAATTTTAGAAAAATAAAAAATAAAAAAAGATATTGAAAATAAAGAAACGAAGTAATGAAGAGCATCAAATGAGAAGGGAAAAAGGGTGGGATAGCAAAGCAGGCATAAAAATGCGCAAGGTCGGAAAAAGTGGTCGTAGATCCCTTGGTGAGTATGATCACACCAAAATTCGAGAATTGAAGTTCTTATTAATGATATTATAAAAAAAATGAAAATTGCCTCTTGGAAGTCATTTATTGAATAGAAACGGAGAAAAATGAGAAAAATGAATAGAAGAAGAAATTAAAAAATTAGCCCCTCGAAGAAGGCTCAATGACGAAGTAAAAAGACGAAGTCAAAATATAAAGTAGATTAAAAAGGCCTAAAAAAGGCCCAAAAGTTTGTATAATGATAAAATGTAATCACCACCAAAGGGTCAAGTACCCTTGTTCAATGAAGAAGGTTCCCTTCCTCCTTAACGAGGAAAGGTAGACAGGTCAAAGAAGGTTCAAGGAAGGTGCCCACCTTCCTTGACTGTCTACCTTTCCTCCTTAAGGAGGAAGGGAACCTTCCTCATTGAACAAGGGTACTTGACCCTTCGGTGGTGCCCACCTTTTATCATTACATTTTGTCATTATACAAACTTTTGGGCCTTTTTTAGGCCTTTTTTTGGCCTTTTTAATCTACTTTATATTTTGACTTCGTCTTTTTACTTTGTCACTGAGCCTTCTTCAAGGGGCTAATTTTTTTATTTCTTCTTCTATTCATTTTTCTTCGTTTCTATTCGATAAATGACTTCCAAGAGGCAATTTTCATTTTTTTTTATAATATCATTAATGAGAACTTCAACTCTTGAATTTTGGTGTGATCATACTCACCAAGCGATCTAGGACCACTTTTTCAGACCTTGCGCATTTTTATGCCCTTTTTGCTATCCCACCCCTTTTCCCTCCTCATTTGATGCTCTTCATTACTTCGTTTCTTTATTTTCAATATCTTTTTTTATCTATTTTTCTAAAATAGGCCTGCCTTTTATGTATTCCCACCCCTTCTCCCTCCTCATTTGATGCTCTTCATTACTTCGTTTCTTTATTTTCAATATCTTTTTTTATTTTATTTTTTCTAAAATAGGCCTGCCTTATATGTATTTTAATACATATAAGGCAGGCCTATTTTAGAAAAAATAAAATAAAAAAAGATATTGAAAATAAAGAAACGAAGTAATGAAGAGCATCAAATGAGGAGGGAAAAGGGGTGGGATAGCAAAAAGCAATATTCCCCCATGTGTAGCCACCTCAACTACACCTTGTGCTACCCGGTGATGTAGTTACGCAAGTAGCCCCCCAACCGCTTGTTAACTATCTCCGACTGGCCATCCGTTTGGGGATGGTAGCTCATAGTAGGAGTGAGCTCCGTACCCACCAATCAGAATAGTTCCTGCCAAAATCCGTCCATAAAACGACTGTCTGGGTCACTGACAATGGTCTTGGGGAGACCATGCAACCGAAATATCTTTCTGAAGAACAACTCGGCCACCTGTGAGGCTGTGTACTTGGTCGAGATCGCGCAGAAGTGTGCATACTTTGTCAAGCGATCAACAACCATGTAGATGCAATCCTTGCCCTGCACTGTGGGCAACCTAGTGATGAAATCCATTGAGTTGCTCTCCCATTTCCCCTCAGGGATGGGAAGTGGCTGAAGCAACCCTGCTGGATGTGTCATCTCTCCCTTGTTCCGCTGGCACACCTCACACTCCTGAATGTGCTGCAAAACATCATACTTGAGGCCCTTCCATGAGAACCTCTCCTTGATGGCCCTCTAAGTCTTTGTGAATCCTTGGTTCCCTGCCAATGGTGAGTCATGTGCTGCATGTAGGATTGTCTCCCGCAGCTGGGAGTTGGCCACTAGATAAATCTGGTCTCTATAGTATATCACTCCATCCAGCACCCGGTAGTGGTCATTTGTCACCTGTCCCTCCAAGACTTCGCATGCAAAGCGATCCTTGGAGTAATCCCCTAACAAATGAGCCTTCCGATCCAGCTCAATGCTCATCAGTAAAGAGAAGCTGACCTCCTGCACAACGCATCAGCCACTATGTTGTGCTTCCCCTTGACATATTCAATGTCGAAATCATAGGCCTGAATCTTACTCACCCACTTTTTTTGCCTCTCCTGCAACTATTTCTGCTCTAGAAAGAATCTGAGGCTATTGTGATCTGTCTTCACTCGAAATCTGTTCCCCACTAGATACTGCCTGAACTTGGCTAGCGCATGCATGATGGCTAGTATCTCCTTGTCATAGATAGGATATAGCCTTTCATGAGGCAATAAATTCCGACTCTCGAAAGCTATGGGATGTCCCCCCTGCATCAACACTGCACCCACTCTCTCCCCGGATGCATCCCACTCCAGGATGAAAGGTTGCATAAAATTAGGAAGAGCAAGCACTGGATAGCTTCTCATCACTTGTGTGAGGCACTCAAAAGCCTCTTGCGCTGTCGTGGTCCAAAGGAAAGCCCCCTTCTTGGTCAGATCTATGAGGGGTGCTGCTAACTGCGAAAAGCCCTTTACGAACTTCCTGTAGTAGAGGTACATATGCCCACAAATCCCTGAAGTTTTGTCACATTATTGGGCTCTGGCTAATCCCGGATGGCCCTGATCTTCTCGTCATGGACCCTCACAACATCAACCCCAATGATATGCCCCAAATAGAGCATCTAAATCAAACCAAACTCACACTTGGATAACTTTGCATAAAACTGTTGCTCCTCTAGGATACACAATACTGCCTCTACGTGCTGGAAGTGTTCCTCCCAGGTCCGGCTGTATGTCAGAATGTCATCGAAAAATACTTGCACAAATTTCCTCAACTTGCCACGAAAGATGTGGTTCATGCAGGACTGGAATGTGGCCGGATCATTGGTTAGCCCAAAGAGCATCACCAAAAACTCATAGTGTCCATAGTGACACCTGAGCGCAGTCTTAGCCTTTAGGGACGTCCTTGTTCCTCACTCGGATCTGATGGTATCCAGACCTCAAATCGATTATGGAGAAGAACTTAGCTCCCCTTAGCTCATCCATCAACTCATCGATCCTGGGAATGGGGTAGCGGTTCTTCATAGTTTTCTTGTTTAAGGTCCTGTAATCAATGCACATCCTCAATGACCCATCATTCTTCTTCACCAAAACAACTGAATAAACAAAAGGACTAGAGCTGGGCTTGATGTGTCCCAATGCCATGAGATCATGAATAGCTCTCTCAATCTCGACCCCGTAGGCCTTTGGATGCTTATAGGGGGTCGTGATCACTGCTGGCACCCTGTGCTCCAGCTCAATGGTATACTCAAATCCCCCGTCTGGTGGCTGGTCCGGTGGTATGTCCCCAAATACTATCGGGTATCTATCCAGGATAACCTGAATCTAAGGATGAGGTGGCTTGGGTACACCTCCAACCTTCGAGATCCTCAACTCCATAACCCGCTCTATATCGCCATGCCTAAAATCAGCCTCCATCATGTGCGCAAAAACTGTCTGTGGTGGGTATGAGTGCATGCCCCTCAGCATCACTGGTTTGCCTTCTAAGTCCAAAAACTCCATTTCCAGTCTCTTCCAATTAATGGTGACTCTGCCAAGGGCGTAGAGCCATTGGACTCCCAACACTATGTTGGTGTTCGAAATGTCAACCACAAAGAAGTGGTCGGTCATGGAGTAGTTCCCCATGGTCATAGTCAGCGCTGGGACCTAGGTGGTGCACTACATGGCCCTGTCTCCCTGCACCAACACTGAGAACCTCTCGAACTCCTCTGTCGTAATGCCCCTCCTACGCACCATCTATGCATCAATGAAGTTGTGCGTGGCCCCACTGTCCACAAGCACTGAGACACACTATCCCTGTACTGTACCCCGGATCCTCAAGGTCAAATACTTGGGTACCCCTACTTGGGTATCCCACATAGTGATGCGAGGACCCCTCTTGAAGGGGCAAATGCAGACCCTCCTGCTACTAGTGGGGGTGGAGGTGGAGGTCCTCCCTCCCTGGGTGCTGCGTTGTCCTCTCCTCCCATATCAAAGAATGCCTTGTCATCACCATCACTATCTAGGAAGATCTCTATGTAGTGTACCTTCCCTCCTGCACACCTGTGGCCTCGTGCCCATCGGTCTTGGCAAGTGAAAAAAAGTTTCTTCCTCCGAAGATCCCTCTTGGTGTCATCATCAAGTTTCCATTGACCCTGGTTGCCTCTTGGGGGTGGAGCTCTCATGTCTCTCCCTCATTGCTAGAAAACTGGTCTAGTAGGTAGTGGTGCTCTAGCCCTTGGTAGAGAATCCTACAAATTTCTTGTTCTCCCCACTTCATCCTATAGTGTAGTGGGTTGGTTTGACCCCACTAAACCCTATAGTGGCTCTACCAGCCCCTCCACAAACATGAAAATCCTCCTAGATTCCGACAGGTCCGAAACCATCATTGACAGTCTCAAGAATTTCGAAATGTATACCTCTGGACTTCCTAACTGCTCGAGCTTAGTCAACTCCCCAAAGTATTCTTCTGGGTCCTTCCTGTCAAACCTCTCCAACACCCTCCGTGTGAACTCATCATACGCTGTCAGCCTTGCGTGACCCAGTGTAGTCAGCCAATGGAACCACCAATCGTGGGCTTCTCCCTCCATGTGCAACGTGGAAACCTTGATTGCCTTTGTCTCGGTCATTTGGTTTAGCTGGAAATATACATCCAACTTCTCCACCCATGCCTTTGCTGAACTCTTAGAAGAGCCATCAAAAGTTGGGAGGAACAACCTACCCACGGTACGTTGTAAGTCACTCCCTTGCGTGTAGCCTCCTTCGGTCTGGGCTCTGGGTTTGTTGCCGGTCTCCAACTGGCAAAAATATTTGAATGTGATGGCCTTCTCGAAATCTGGCCCATAAGATTGATATTCTATGAAATAGTCTCCATAGTGAGGCTCTTCCGACTCCTGTTGCCCTCTTGTCCCCGAAGCTAGGAACGTGGGAATAGTGGACAGTGATGGAGTATATGGTACAAACGACAATGTAGTGTGGGGTGCTTCCTGGTGCTGCGATGTGCCAAACCCTTCTCCAACCTGAAACTCCCCTTGGACTCCTTTCCCCTTGCTGCCATTGCTAAGCCTTTGACCCATCTCTTCAATCCTCTTGGAGAGATCTTGTACTGACTTTAGCAGAAGGTGAGAAAATTCCTTCTCCTCATTCCTTCCATCTTCTGCGTCCTCCATCTCCCTCTCTACAACCTCCGGAACGCTATCAACCGGATTTGGAGTGATTTCGAGCTTCCTTTCCCTGCTCCTGTATCTTTGCCTCCGTTAAGTGATGTTTTGTTTGTTCTCCGGTGTCATAGACTGCGTGCTCCACAGGTTGTGCCAAGTCTATGAATTCTGATACCATTGTAATATTCCTAATTGGAATTAGAAGTAAAATCAATGCATCAATAAACATTAAGAACAACAAATAAAATCACGCCATGGAAACATAAATTGGAGCCATAAAATTAAGGTTTGAGCCATTTTATTAATTCTGAGATACATGTACAATGTAGGTGCTGGAATAATGGCACCTGGGCTTGCTCAAGGAAAGATGAAGTAGCCACTGTCACAAGCTCGAATCAACCCCCAAAAGTACGCTATGCTACTCTAGCTTTGCACAGTCTTGGCCAAGAAATGTTGCTGCTGCTCCACTGAATCTGTTGCTAGGGCTTGGAATAATGCTCAGAAAATTCTGGGCTTTTAACCCTGGAGTCTACTCACAAAACCACAATAACCCGCAAATGAATTGTGGAATGGCTGACTCCAGAAATTGGCCCTCTGCGCTAATGGCTCAAACTGTGCACCTGGAAATAACACTGCAAAATTCTCCCAAAAGATATGCAATCACCCTGTTAGGAATCCTTCAACCTCCCCACCAATTTCCTCATCCAAAACTCCTGCACTCCTCAGCTCCTGGATGATGTCTCCCTCACTACTGCGTAGTGACTACGGTGCATTGTTCTCTGCTGATGAATACGTTGTGATGGATCCACAACCTCTCCCTAAATCGAACTAGTGTGATTCTCCTCTCTAGGGCAGGCACTCGAAGTCCCCCGAAGCAGAGGTTGAGATTCTCTCTCGGGAACACTCAGTTGCAAAACAACAATGCAGACTTGGCTCCTGCTCAAGCGTGCTCTGTCAAAAGACAATTCGAATTAGATGATTGAATGAATCAGCAAAATGAGCTGCCTCTTCCTTTTTGTCTCCAAAAGCCCAACGTTCCCTTGGGGCCCCATCAAAAATTGCATTGCCCCTCCTCTGGCCACTCCTGCGCTATCTTTTCCTGCGCAACCACAACTTTGCCTTTTGGAATGCGCAGTGCCTCCTCATTGGCTCATCCTGCCCCCACCAAAGCTACAATATTTGCCTATCAACTATAGGAAAATGTGTTAATTCACTTTAATCTAATTTGTGGGTCCTCGACCCACAATATTTCTGGCTAACATTAGGAAATACAAAATTTATCAAAACTTTTTATTTCTAATTAGCAGAGTTGCTAATTTGGAATATTACAAAGGCAGAGGGAGCAGCAACAATAGTTTTTCTTGCAGAGCAGATATTCAGTTGGGATGCAGTCATTTTGTAACAGTAGCTTGTAGAATAACGTCAAAAGGAAAGAAGAGCGCACATTGAGGGAATTTTGTCCTTGGAATTTTTAGCCAATTCCTTCTTCGGTTGTATGTGATCCTTACTTGTGATATCATCACCTTGTTATAGACTTGTACTGTGTACACCTTGCACCTTCACTTAATCTTACTGGCTGATCTTCAACGTACACAAGTCTTGTTTCCTTTGATGAACAATTTATCCTTTTATACTATAATGATACCCTTACCTCGTACTGCATTACTTTGCTGATCATACTTATTAGACTTCGTACTAGTCCAACAACTCCGCACTAACACAGTCTTGTAGCTTTGCACTTAACATAGTTCTACAACTTCGCATTTATCATAGTCCTGCAACTTCGCACTTCTCACAGTCCCTTCTTCTCACTCAACGCAGTCCTTTCTTCACATTGAAGCCAGACATGTTCTCGCACTTATTGCAAATATGTATGACCGAAATAATCTCAGACTTGTCCACAATTCTTCCTACAATCTATCCGAAAAACTCAGTCCAAAATTCGAATTCTATTGCTTTTATTTCTGCGTAGTCCACTGGGCTATTTATAGTGGTCAGCCTATAATTAGCCGACCTGATAGTGAATAGATATGATTGTTCATTGAGCCGACTTGACCAGGGTTTATGAGGCGACTTGCAGAGGATGTCTTCAAGCGTTTTGTAGGCTGTCTTGAAGGGTATATTCATCATGAATTATGTTGGTGTTTAGTACCATTCTTGAGCCATCTTGGTGAGCTTCTTTGACAAGGTCTTTGAGGCATACTTCATTGAATTGACTCTTCATATACATGACTCTTAATACATTTATGACAAGATGAGAAATCCCTAAAAGAAATCAAGAAGAAGTCTTTTGACCTGTTGTTTAGCCACCTCATACATCAAGGAAAAGGAGCGGCCAAGTGGAAATCCGAGAGATTTATAAAGGTGGTAGGCTGAGCAAGTTGGAAAGAACTTTGAAAGAAAATCTTCCCAAGGGATCAACGTGGATGCTAGACTTGATCGACATCACAACACAACAGATAGCCGCGTTCAAGACTTCACATCAGAACCATGAGGGACAAAGAGCATTGGAGGGGCTTTCCGTCGGCCCCAAAGGAGAGCGGTAATGATAAAAGATAGGCCCCCGGAGAAGGTGACGTCACCTTTTGGCGGGTCAATCACACGCGTTCCATGGGGTGGGAGAATGGAGCACAAGGCTCCTATGAACCCCGCTGAAGTTCTAAGTGGGCCCATCAAGAAAGACAATTGGCACCAGTAAGTAAAGTTAAGGTAAGTCTAGGATGGCGGTATGAAGACCGGTACTTGCCTTAACTCTGCACGTGGCTTTCACTTACCCGACTGCTGTCAACCAATAACCCATCGCCATCTGTCCCATTGTCGGCGTCCTTATGACGCCAGCCCTATCGCTGTCACCATGTCTCGTATTCCGTAAAACCCAGTCTGATATAAGCCTGTTTTACTCTCAAACTGTGTAAAATACTAGTTATTAATCGGTTTCTCGCGCAGTGGAGGTTAAAACTCACGTGCAAGGTCATTTTCAATCCCGTGTCGCTTTCCCTGGGCTACCCTCACTATTCTCAGGTATTTAGTTATTTTCCCGTCGCACTTTTTCCCTTCTGTTTTTACTTTTCAAATGGTTATGGGGAAAATGAGAACCAAGAAGTCTGAGCCTGAAACCCCACAAGCCCACGAGGTCAGGACTGTTCCTGGACCTGAACCCCTCATCGACGCCCATGCATGGATCCATGACCCAGTCTACCCGTTCTGTGTAGCCCACATCAGACCTGACCTTTTCGAATATTATCTAAAAGGCGAATACATGTTCAAAGTCGTTGAGTCAGGCCTGTATTACCAAATCGCCCCGACCACATTCCCTATTCCCGAGTTCATTAGCTGGCTTGGGGAGGCCTATGACGAGTGCAGAGACATGTTCCTCTCCGCTCAGGGAAATAAGATTTTTCGTATTTCGCCCAAACTCATAAGGAAAGCTATCCGCTACACTTTCAGCCAAAATTATGTTGAGTTCTCTGAGGTCTCCCTCTCCTGTCAATTCTCAAAGCTACCCTGGGAAAAACAAAGCGGTTTCCTCAGCCTCCTCTCAGATTCTAGCCTATCATCTTTCCCGCCCATAGACTCTGTTCCTTTGTCTACTTTCTGAACGAATGTGCAGCCTATCGTAGCGCTCATCTCGGGGTTGTTAGGGTTCCAAGAGGTCGACCAGGTGACTAAAGAGGGTATAGCTTTCCTATGGCTCATGATGCAGAAGGGTACCCTTTTAGACATTCCTGCTTTCTTAGCTTCGACTATCCAAACCCAGTTTCAAGAGATTTCCACTACCGGTTCGTTCGAGTTCTGTTCTCTAGTGTTCTACCTGTTCCTATTCGAGCATGCTGATACATTTGAGAGTCTAGGCCTAAACAGATTCTCGAAGATAAGTGCCCAACCCAGAGCCGTTTTCAAGTGGATCGCTTCAGTTCACCGGCAGCCAGGGGGGAAGGGGTATGCAAGGTTTCTTAATGAGTTCATGTCCATAGCTTATGCCATAATACATGACAACCCTCTGCCTAGAATATTTCTTGAGCAGAAGGACTGGCTACAGTTTGACGAGGAAGATTGCACAGGGGACTGGTACCTGTTTGATGATTATACTAAGATCAGGGTCTATGGTGCAGAGGTACCTCCCTACCGCCTGCCGGTGTTTCCAGCTATGTGAGTCTTTGCCCTCGAATTCATTCGACAAACCTTGAAGGCCGACCAAATCCACTTCATGCCTGCGAAGAAAGGCTACATTCTCAAACTCCCAACTTCAGTTGGTCCCTTCACCATAAATTCAGGGCATGCCCTCCCCACCGTGGAGAAATTGCTGTAAGAGATGGACCTCCTACAGGGAAAAGTTTGCCCCTATGATCCTAAGGGAGTCCTCTCGAGTAGGAAAAAGAAAATAAAATCAACTGCGTACATACATGAGACTAGGCCCTTCATTGAATGGAGAGCTAATCTTGATACATGGCCTTTGGATGCACAGATGGAGGTCGAGTCTTTAGTTGCGGAAGGAAAAGGCGACAATGTGTCTATTGGGACAGAGGAACAAGCACAGGTAGGGATTTTAGGAAGTCATGAGGGCATGGACACTGACGAGGGTGCTCACCCTCATAAAAAACAGAGAACTGAAGGGCCGAATGATAGGGGATGAGCTCTCATTTGAGGAAATTCCTGAATTTGGGGCTCCTGACAAGAATAAGTCGGGTTTTCATATTTCGTTCGATGATGCTTCTTCTTCAGCCCCCTCAGGGCTCTCACAGGCAATCACGATCGACAGGCAGGAGACAAGAGAGGAAATAAATGTCAAGAACAGATTTGCCCGGGAGAAATTGAGGGTCGAATTGGCGGGTTTTGTGGACAAACATCATTCTCGGCTTACCTCTGTGCTAGACATGGATAAGGAGCAGCTGATACTGGCTATTCAGCAAGTGGCATTACAGCCCTCGGCTACCGCAGGCCAATATCGAGCTTTAGAAATCATCCTTAACTTAACTATTATTCCCCTGTTGGATAAGCTCGACTTGCACCAGTGCATAGGGGATATGTTAAGGATGGAAGTATTGAAGCATGAAGTAGCCCTGAGGAAGCTGGAACAGAAGCATAAGTTGGTACTAGAGCACCAAAGGAGAGAAACGGCTAGCGCTAGAACAAACCACGCTAAGCTGGAAGCCCTCAAGAAAACAATAAAGGACAAGGGAGCTGACAAGGATGCGGTGCGGCAACAACTTATTGTTAAATTGGAAGTAGAGAACTCAGAGCTGAAGTGAAAGCTAAACATGCCTCATGAAGAGCATGTGCAGACAAATGAGCTGGTTCAGGTGGAAAAGGGAAAAGCGGCCCTCGCCGACTTGCTTGCTAAAGAACAAGAAGAGAATGTGAAAAAGACCAAGGAGATCGCAGGATTGAATCAAAGGCTGTCAGACTAGCAGGAAAAATGGGATCAGCACATATGCGCGACCCCTGTGACAGGTGATCCCGGAACAACCCCAGAACAACTCGCTAAGGCCCTGTCGGATCTAAAGGTATCAGAGAATGAGACCCGCTCAGTTCTTCAGCAACTAAAAGAGGTCGAGACTGCACTGGTAGCGAATCAAAAGGTGATGGCGGCCTTACAAAGGGAAGTGGAAAAATTGCAAGGGGAGACTCAAGCACAAGATAAGTCCATTAAGGACTTAAAGGGGCAAATCAAAGGAAACATGGCACTTGTGGAAGCGAGGCAACTGGTTTGGACAGACAAAATAGCAGAGGTCAGGCAACATTGGAACCTTCTCACAATGATGGATGACAAGAAGATTGCAATTCGCTTGTTCAGAACACAGCTGCAGGAAGGACGCACAGACGGAGAAGCAAAGGCCTCAATGGCCAAGAAATATATTCGGTACCTGAATGAGCTCTCTCCTGAGGAATTGCACGTGCAGGGAATCCATGACCGTTATAGAGTGGTCATGGATGTTGGAAGAGTAATTGAGAAGGAGACCGCACGTGCAAACGCACTAGGTTGTTTGACATTAGCCTCGAAGGGAGTGGAGAAATTCGACCGGGAGTGGAACAAGCTGGTAGAAGCAGGTCTCCCACCATGCTGGGATCCGCAAACGGGCGCGTTCTCTGAGCTAACGGCCTATGAGCAGAAAATGTAAGAAATTATGAACAACACGGACGTGTCATTGGAAAGAACAACCTGGTTGAAAGCAGATACAATAATAGCCGCGCTGCGTAAATAATTCTTCCTCCTCTTCCAGGTTAAGCAATTCCTCGATGTCCGAGTCGATTATACTGAGCTGACCAACATGCAGACCCTTCTTGAAACCTTCGTCACAATGCCATCTCCAGGGAGTAGTACGTGGCAAAAGTGCAGTGAATATGCTAATGCTCCAGTTTCTTCGTCCTCTCATCAGTTGCCACCTCCTCCGACTCGTCCACTGGTGTCCTCTTCATCTTCAGCTTAGTCAAAGCTGTCCTCATCCGAGACCCCTTGCCGAAACACCAACAGATGAAACTCATGATTTGGCCCACGTGGCCTATTTTACTTTTATATTTTATTGTAAAAACGGGTGATCTTGATTTCACCCTCTGCACTCTTTTATTTTCTGTTATGTTTTAGTTATAGCTTGTGCCAGGCCACAATGTTTGAGATGAGAGGTCGTTTTTCCTCATCATCAATTTTGGTTTTTGATTAAGACTGGAAACAGATATATCTTTAGGGAATATTTTGTCTAGGAAAATATTTGCCCTGAGCATTCATGTAATAGACTATAAAAGATCGGACCACAGACTGAAAAAAGGTTCCAGATTTTCTAGCAGAAGAAGTGGCATTTTGTGAATTGTTTGTTTGTAATTTTGAGGATCGCTCTTAGTGCATATTTGAAGAGCCATTTTGGAAAAGTAATATAAAGCCAGTCTGTTGTTTCACTGGATTCCTACTGAGATGAATGAACAGTATGTATTTTCTTGCAATAGTGATTCAATTTAATGTCCATTGTCCTTACATCTTCTCCTTGTTATCATTGTTTTCGGAATGCGAATGTTCTATAAGTCAAATATGAATTTATCTTTAATGGTACTCAAGTCTTGATTTTCAATAACGTTTTAAATATTGCTCGAGGCACGATTCCTGTTTCAAATACCTTTTCATATCGTTATTCTTCTAATGTCATTTATGGGTGGATTCTTGTGTTGGCATAAGCCCGCCTTGCTTTGATGTTCTCTAATTTCTCTACACCATATACCACCTTCATTACTTTTATAACTGTTCATCTGTTTCATATTCGGCCCAACTTGCAACAACTCTTATCTGTCACTGCTTCAGGCCCATTCGGAGCCGATATTTCTCTCTACAGCTAGAACTCATTTCTACCAATATTCTTTCTCTGATATCCTGGACCGTCTTTCAAAACCTTTTTTAATTCATTTCACATCAAGAGGCCCCTTTATCAGCATGACAAATACCTTTAAAACCTCTTGTCTTAAGATGTCCTAGGCACTGGTCTTTAGCAACTCAAGGCTGTCTCTAGGAGTGACAACATGACCTATAATAAAAACCTTTCTCATGAAACCCATGAAGCAAGCATAACAAAAATACATTTTATTATCTTTGTCTTCTTTATAAATACATAGTCAATATGAAGACCGATCCTAGTTACACTTTCCAACAGAATTTCCCAAAACGATTTCCGGGTTATCTGGAATACATGTGTTTAAGCCTCTCTACAAAATTTGAGACTTAGAGCACATCAACACTCCCTCTTAGCAAGGAATGTGCTCTAGCAAATATGCCCTGCTGCACGCTGCTCTAACTTTGAGGCATCTCCCTCTACGCTGCTGATGTTTGACATGCTGCTCATCAACCACTGCACTGCTGCTGCAATTGTACTGTTGTTGATCTTGCCACGATCAACACTGCATCCATACAGCAACTCCCTCTCCATCGCTGCATCTGTGGCTGAGATATCACCTGTTTCTGCCACTGAAACAAATTCTCCACCATACCCATCTGCTCCTTGAAGTGAACAAACTTAGCTCTTCCTAGAGCTTTGGTGAGTATGTTTGCCACCTGATTCCCTATGGGGACGTACTGCAATTGTACTGCCCCTCGCTGAATACAATCTCTAGTAAATTGACACTTGATGTCAATGTGATTTGACCGATCATGAAATACCAGATTCTCAGAGAGTTTGATACAACTCTGATTATCACAGTAGATACTGGTCACTTCCATCTTTCTTTTGAACAAATTCACTAGCAGTTTTCTAAGCCATATTGATTTGCACGTAGCTGTGCTTGCTGCGATATATTTCGCCTCTGCTAAGCTCAGTGCTACAGATTTTTGCTTCCTACTACACGAGGAGGTCATCCTTTATTCGATGCTGAAGAAATACCCCGTGGTACTCTTTCGATCTACTGAATTGCCTGCGCAATCTGCGTTTGTGAAACCGCTCAATTTGACATCATCTCCGCAGGTGTACTTCAACCCATATTCGACTGTTCCCTGCACATATCTGAGAATGTGCCTTGCTGCTGCCCAGTGTACCCTCTTCGGTTCTACCATGAATTGATTGAGAGTGTTGACAGCAAAGCAGATGTCTAGCTTGATGTTGACTAGATACAGAAGTGACCCAATGAGATGCCTGTATAAGGTGGGGTCCACTTCCTTGTCTCCTGATGCATCTATCTTCTTCCAGTTGTTTATCATGGGTGTTGCCATGGGTCGACAATCTTGCATCTTGAATCTCTTCAGAATTTCTAAGGCATATCTTCCTTGTCCTAAGAAGATTTCTCCATTCTTCTGCCATACCTCCAACCCTAGAAAGTAATGCATCAACCCCAAATCTTTCATGTCGAATTCAGCTTCCAAGTTCTTCGTGCAGTCCTCTATGATCCTAGATGATCTTGTAAGGAACAAATCATCTACATATAGTACCAAAATAAGTGGCTCATTCTCTACCATCAAATAGTAGAGTTTGGGATCTGCGTCACTCTTGATAAATCCCAACTGTTGCAAGTAACCGTCAATCCGACCATACCATGCTCTGGTTGCCTACTTGAGCCCATATAGGGCTTTCTTCAATCTACATACATGAGGTTTCTTCTCATGGGTTTCAAAGCCTTCAGGCTGTTCTATGTACACCTATTTTATCACCCCATTCAAGAACGTTGTCTTGACATCCATTTGGTGAATTTCCCATCCCATATGCGTTGCTAAGGACACAACAGCTCTGATGGAGGTGTATCTGGCAACAGGGGCAGAGGTCTCCTCATAATCGATTCCTTCCTTATGTGCATACCCCTTGGCCATGAAGCTAGCCTTGTATTTCTCTATGCTTCCATCTGCAACATACTTGATCTTGTAGATCCATCTCGAATTCACAAATGATTTGTTTTCTGGTCTAGGCACAACTCTCCAGACATCATTAGTCATGATAGATCTATACTCTTCTACCATGGCATCCACCCAGACCTGATGTTGTACCGCCTCCTAAAAGCTAGAGGGTCCCTCAACTTGTGCTACCAAGGCTTGGTATCTGTCAGGTTGTCTACACTGCCTTTTCTCGGTTCTAGGAGCTCCAATAAACTCCTCTGTGTCTCTCAGCGTCTGACGTACTACTTTGTTAGTTCTGCCACTGGTGGTGGGTGGCTCAACTAGTTCCTCTTCCTACTGTCCCATCACTGTGAACTATTTGGATTTTCCTCACCTGAGGAAATACTAGTGCTAGTTACGGTGCTTGAACCGGATGTCTGTCCACCTACTGGTTCTTCCCTCTGCTGCTGCTGGACAAGAGGAACATCCTTAGACTTCTCTCCAGTAGGCATCTCTTGGGATTTCTTGAAAGCTCTGTCTTCCATGAACTTTACATCCCGTCTGACTACAATCTTCCTGCTGCCCGAAATGTAGACTTTGGATGCCTTCGAGGTCTTGCTGTATCCTACGAGATACCCTTTTTTTGCAGTCTGATCTAATTTTCTCCGCTTCTCATCTAGAATGTGACAACATTCCACACTTCCAAATATCCTGAAATGACTCACTTCCGGCTTCTTCCCTGTGTAGATACTCTCAGGGGTTCTCTTGCTCAATGCTCTATGAGGAGTCCTATTCTGGATATATACAATTGTGTTGCATGCTTCTGCCCATAAGAATCTAGGCAGATCCTAGTCATACAACATTGATTTTGCTGCCCCAACAATATTCATGTTTTTTCCGCTCTGCAACTCCATTCTGCTCGTTATATGGAGCTGTCCATTTTCTTTTGATGCCCTCTCTTGCGCAAAATTCTGTGAAGTCCTTGTCGGTGTACTCTCTACCATTATCTAAACACAATACTTTTATCTTCTTCCTTGTCAGGTTTTCAACCAGAGCTTTGAATTTTCTGAACTGATCAAAGACCTCATCCTTGGTCTTTAAGAAGTAGATCCAAGTTTTCCTGGAGTGGTCATCAACAAAGGTGACGAAATATTTGCCACCACTAAGAGCTCTGGTATACATTAGACCGCAGATATCTGAGTGTATTAGCCTTAATACACTTGGAGCCCTATTGTTGCTTTTGGAATATGCTGCTTTAGTGTACTTCCTTAGTACTCATCCTCTACATACGTCATCATGCTTGGTACTTAAGACTGGAACTCTCGTAACAGTTTCTCTGAGTATTCTCAGAGCTCCATGGTGTAGATGCCCCATTCGTCTGTGCCATAGCTCATTCAGGTCCTTTTCCCCATTGAGATCGCTGCCTACCAGTGCCATTGGAGACTTGAGCTGTAACCTATATAGTCTATTGCTTCAAGTTCCAATCTGAGCCTTTTTCTTCCAACTTGGATGCTTGAGGTATACTTTCCTTCCAATGAAGTACACATCATATCCCTTGTCCTGCGACTAGGATGATGAAAGTAAATTCATTCCCAATCTTTGTAAATGCAACACATTCTTGGCTTGGAGGTTATCTCCTGCTTTTGTCTAAAATGCTATGGTCCCTCTTCCTACAGGGGTACACTTTGTTTTGTTTCCCATTGTAATCTGGAAGTTCATCCGTTCTTCTTGATAGCTCGAGAAATATTCTCGAACTCCAGTCATATGAGCTGAAGCCCTACTGTCAATGTACCAATCATCGACTAATATAGAAGTCGATAAACAAGCATATTCTTCTTCCAATCTGGAAGATAACTCTGAGATGTCATGAACTTCCATCATGCTATTTCTTTTCTCTGGCAGCCTCTACAGAAAACTGTATGATCCCTCTGGGGTTCGATTTGCTGTCAATGCAGCACCACGACTTCCCTTCAATGCAAATTCTTCTGTGCCCTTGCCCAATCAAGCTTTGATACCATGTGAAAATTTCTAAAATCGAAATCCTATTGCAGTATCTGATATTATTTCTCCTACTTATTATTCAACAATAGGTTATTTACAAAAATTACTTCAGTAAATATCAAAATAAATTCTACTATAGCCTTCACAAAAAAAATATTGAGCAAAATATAAAGAAATACTAGCACAAGAGTGACACAATTATTTTTGGACAACTGTCCCCGGAAAAATCCAATGTGGGAAACCTATGTAGTAGATGAGGGTTTCTTTATTATTCTTCAACAAAAGTTTCTTTTACAAATAACAATCAATAGTAATGAAGGGAAATATCTGTGATAACACTAGAGAAATTTTTCTCACAAATTTCTGACGGAAATTTGATCTCTGAGAGGCCCTGTTGACCCTCCTGTGTCACGACTGCGTCATCTCTGTGTGAGAACTGCGCAGTTCTACGTCACTGCTCTGTGCTATCCCTCTGCTGCTTCTGCGTTGCCCCTTCTCTGCACTGCGTCGCCTTCCCTTGCACTCTTGACTGATGCTGATACCCTCTCTGCCCTCTCCACCTACAACTCTCCCTCTGAATCGATTTCCCTTTCCAAACTTTAGCCACTGAGAAAATTGATTTGCTTGGGCAACTGAGTATCTGCTTTGGTGTATTTTCCAAATGACCCTCAAGCTTCTTTAAATAATCTTCTAGTTGATATTCAACGACCCAGATTAGAAGCTAATCAATGGCTAAGATAAATTTGACTTGATCCTCGTCTTCTTCTAGAAGTTACACCCACAGTTACATTAATACCCATTAATTATTTTAATTTCCTAAGTTTAGACTTAGGGTCTCATTAAAAATAATTAATTTATCAAATAAAACTGTCTTCGAGTGGAATTTCCCAAAACAATTTTTGGGTTATCTGGAATATATGTGTCTAAGCCTCTCCAAAAATTTGAGACTTAGAGCACATCCGATGCTACCACAAATCAACAGGATCCAGGAGACTTAAGTTAGAGCTCCTCAACTTCTTGAGATTGGTGATCATTATAGTCATGGGTTTGGAATTCATCATCCCTAATTTTTGCAATAATTCAATGATGTATTTTCCTTGCTCCAAATATATTTCCCAAGGTTTCTTCCATACTTCCAGACCCAAGTAATAGTGCATTAGTCCTAGATCCTTCATCTCAAATTCAACTGCCAGCATCTTCTTGCACTCTCGAATTCTTTGCTCCACACCAGTGATGAATAGATCACCTGCATATAGTAGAATAATGGCTTGCTCATTATTCTCTACCTTGATGTAAGATTTGGATCAATAGAACTCTTCACGAATCCAATTCTTAGAAGGTATGCATCCATTTTTGCATACCATCCCCTAGGTTCTTGCTTCAAACCATATAGGGCCTTCTTGAGTCGACATACATGAGTATCTATATTATTTACCTCAAAGTTTTCGGGTTGTTCTATGTATACTTCCTCATCAATGGTCCGATTCAGAAATGCTGTCTTTACATCTTTTTGATGGATATTCCATCCCATGGTGGCATCGAATGAAACCAAATATCTAATAGTAGTATACCTTGCAGTGGGTGTAAAGGTTTCTTCATAATCTATGTCTTCCTTTTGAGAGAAACCCCTTGCAACAAATCTAGCCTTATACTTGTCTATGCTTCCATCAACGACGTGCTTGATCTTATAAATCCATTTAGAGGTGACAACTGATTTGTCACTAGTTCTAGGAACAATTTCCCAAACTCCATTCTTCATGATGGATTGATATTCTTCTTTCATTGCCTTCTTCCAAACTTCTTGATGTGCAACTTCTTCGAATGTAAATGGTTCAACTTCAATTAGTTTTGTTATATATATAGCATATCCATATTATCTCTTCGGCCTTTTCCTTTCTCTAAAGGTTCCTTTTGCGGCTTCATGTCCTTTAGCATCTTCGAGGGTTGTTTTTGTAGAAATTTCTGAATCCTCACACTTTATGCAAAAATTATTACTGTTAATCTGGTTATGCTCCTCCTACTTATAATAGTTATTAACTGAATAAATTCAAGTTAAAATCGAAGCAAAACACATAACAGATCTCTACCAATCTAGATCTAGAACAAGTTCATGCACACATAGACAAAGTGACACAATTATTTTTGGACAAATAGTCCCCGGAAAAACCCAATGCGGGAAAACCGGTCTTTGGCTGCTGGAGGGTTTTATTATTAAGAATATTTTTGAATACACAAATATGGGTTCCGGATCTAGAAATCCCAACAGAGAAAATACTAGATCTACAGCTCATTGGTTGATCTAGGGCCAAAATAATCACTGATCCACACCCTTAAATGGGATTTACAGAACTCAGCGAAGATTAGGGCCTAGAAACCCCATCGCTGCCCCTGAAACCCTCCGCGTCAGCCTCTGAAGCCCCTCAAACCCTCAACGCTACTCCGGAAGAGATTGCGTTACCCCAGACTGGGTGACGCAGTCACTACGCTGCCCCTAAGGGTCTCTGCGTAACCCTCTGAGGGTTTCTTGTTGAAAATCACGTTGTCCTTGTTGCTGCTGCTACTCTCCTCTTTTGCGCTGTCCTTGAGTTGATCTCTACCTCGTGTATTCTAGACCCCAGGATCAGATCATCCCCTTGGTATAAATTCCCCTTTTTACAGCTGAAACACTTCTGAGTATACTTAGCAAACCCTGCCCTAGAATCTCAGCTTAGCTTCAGTGCTCTGCCTCTATGTGTCTTTACAAATGACCCCAAGCCTTTCTTTTATACTTTTCTCGTTGACAAATCAACGACCATGATCAGATCTTGAATCAATGGCTAAGATTAAAAGAAAGTTTGATCCGTGTGACTTAAGACAATTTCATCACATGTTTAATTAAATTCATTTTAATTATTTAAGTTCCCTGAGTTTTAACTTAGGAAATACACTTAAAATAATTAATTAATTTAATATCTCTTAAACGAGATGAAATTTCCCAAATCAATTTCTGGGTCTTGTAGATCAAGTGTACTCTAGTCCCTTCACAAAATTTGGGAGCTAGAGCACAACTGATGCTACCCCAAATACACAAAATCTCAACATTCCCTCTTAACATCAAGGGTGCGCTCTAGCAATACATCACACTTATGCATTACATGATTTTGGGCATTGGTTCTGTGTTGCTGATGCTTGGCCTGTTGCCACTCAACTCTGCACTGCTGCCCATGACTCTACCACTGCCATTGCAACTTCTGTACTGCAACTCCCTCTCAATATGCTGCATCTGTGCTGCTCATAGCACTGCCACCGCTGATCTGCTACACTGCAACTTCAGTTGTTGAGAGAAACAACTGAATCTCCTGTGCAATCTCTGACAAACAAGTCTGATGGGCTGCATCCTTATCACTGAAGCTCCATGGGCTATAGATCTGTGCTGGCATCTAAAGAACAATACACAGCTACAGCTCTGCCTGCATAATCAGACTCCCTCTGCACTACTGAAGTCACATCAGCCCCTTGTGCTGAAGTCTATCACGCTGCTGCTACACTGCATTGTCCCTCTGAAGCCTTCCGCGCTGCTGTAGCTCTGCACTGCGTAAGCAGCATTGCTCTGCGCTGTTGAAGTCACATCAGCCTCTGCGCTGCTACTGCTTCTATGCTGCTGCTGCTTTGCTCTGCACTTCTCCTCCCAGTCTTAAGATCTTCCTCTGCCTCCGCTTCATCTGTGATCTATGCACCCACTGCTCCACTTGTCTTGCTACTGTCTTAAAGCTACCGTAGCTCTCTTGTGATCCAAGAGATGAGTTGCTCAAGGATCCCGCCTCCTATGTAGCTCCTCTACATGTCCATGTCACCCCACCTCCGTGGTTCATGAGCACTCATGGCTGCATCATCTTCTGACCCATCATATGCCACAATTGCTTTGGAAGAAGATGCTTCCTTGTCATTTTTCTTCTGAGGACAATGGCTGGAAAAATGTCCAATTTCACCACACTGGAAGCACTTGATCTTTGAAAGATCCTTTCTCTTCTTTCGCTGCTTCTTTGATGCCAAGGCTGCATCTTCCTCATCTTCCTTCTTCACTTTGCTCAATCCTGGGTTGTGCTGCCTCTTTGTGAATCTGTGGAGTTCTTCTTGACACAGAATTGACCACAAGCTGTCCCAATCTGGGAGGTATGCTTTGCCCAAGATACTTTGGACAAAGGTTTCCCACTCATCCGTGACTGCATTGAGGGCAGTCTTGACTATCACAACATCATCCACCGTTGCACCCGTTGCAGTCAGCTGATCTCTTATTGACTGCAATTTGAAGAGAAAATGTTCCATGTCTTCTCCCTTGGTCATCATAAATGACCTCATCTGAGTCTCCAACAACATTTTTCTTTGGACAAACTTTCCCTCATATAGGGAAGTCAAGGCCTTCCACATCTCGTTAGCTGTCTTCTTCTTAGCTACGTGTGGTACAATATGGTCCTTGATACCATCCATAATCAGCCACTTGGCATGCCCAACAGCCTCCTTATGCTTTCGAAGGATATCCGGATCTGTCGGTGTGGCCAGAGTCTGCTCTGCGTGGTCTCTAAGATTGTATGCCTCAAGGACAATTAGGATCCTTTCCTTCCAAACTAAAAAGTTTGAGAGGCCATCCAGTTTATCTTGATTACGCAGTCCACGAGGAGCCATTTGCTCAGAATGTGTCGGAACTTCCTTTCCTTTTTGCTAGAGAAATGGATCTAAGGCCCTTAGTGAAACATGCACCTTCTGCTCCCTCTGACAACTGATTTCCTTCCTCGGAAATCTACCAAGTTAACTATGATTCAACTTTTTCTTTGATCCTCTGATCAACCTGTAAGTTTCCTTTGGCAAGAAGCTCTTTGAGACACTGATCTCCTCTTGCTCTTTGTCACTTGTGCTAAGGCTAAAAAACTGAAAACTTCAGAAATTTAACCCCACCAGCACCTTCTGAATTTCTGCAAATTTTCTGCAGTCTTTTCTGGATCTGACAGATTCAGATCTGAATAACACTGGCTGGCTTCAGACCAATCCAATGTTGTTTCTGAGCTGCCTTTGCGCAGTAACTGCGTGGGCTTGCTAGGACACAGTGTTGGACAATGTCACCCTTCCCTCAGCGTGGATCTGCTTCTGAAAACTGTGCTGTCCCTTCAAATCTGCGTTTCTGCTGCTTTTCTAGTTGCTTTCCGTAGCTAGAACCTTCAGTCTCTTCTATTGGTGACCCTCCTAGATCTGCAATTGCTCTGATACCATGTAGAAATTTCTGAATCCTTACACTTTATGCAGAAATTATTACTGTTAATCTGGTTATGCTCCTCCTACTTAGACAAGTTATTAACTGAATAAATTCAAGTTAAAATCGAAGCAAAACACATAACAAATCTCTACCAATTCAGAGCTAGAACAAGTTCATGCACACATAGACAAAGTGACACAGTTATTTCTAGACAAGTAGTCCCCAGAAAAACCCAATGCGGGAAAACCGGTCTCTAGCTGTTGGAGGGTTTTATTATTAAGAATATTTCTGAATACACAAATATAGGTTCCGGATCTGGAAATCTCGACAGAGAAAATACTAGATCTACAGCTCACTGGCTGATCTAGGGCCAAAATAATGACTAATCCACACCCTCAAACGAGATTTACAGAACTTAGCCAAGATTAGGGCCTAGAAACCCCATCGCTGCCCCTGAAAGCCTCTGCGTCAACCTCTGAACCCCCTCAAACCCTCAGTGCTGCTCCGGAAGAGATTGCGTTACCCCAAATTGGGTGACGCAGTCACTACGCTGCCCCTAAGGGTCTCTGTATAACCTTCTGAGGGTTTCCTATTGAAAATCACGCTGTCCTTGGAGGGACTGCACTGTCCTTGTTGCTGCTACTACTCTCCTCTTCTGTGCTGTCCTTGAGCTGATCTCTACCTCTTGTGTATTCTAGACCCCGGGATCAGATCATCCCCTTGGCCTAAATTCCCCTCTCTGTAGCTGAAACACTTTTGAGTATTCTTAGCAAACTCTGCCCTAGAATCTCAGCTTAGCTTCAGTGCTCTGCCTCTGTGTGTCTTTACAAATGACCTTAAGCCTTTCTTTTATACTTTTCTTGTTGACAAATCAACGGCCATGATCAGATCTTGAATCAATGGCTAAGATTTAAAGAAAGCTTGATCCATGTGACTTAAGACAATTTCATCACATGTTTAATTAAATTCACTTTAATTATTTAAGTTCCCTAAGTTTTATCTTAGGAAATACACTCAAATTAATTAATTAATTTAATATCTCCTAAACGAGATGAAATTTCCCAAATCAATTTCTGCGTCTTGTAAACCAAGTGTACTGTAGTCCCTCCACAAAACTTGGGAGCTAGAGCACAATTGATGTTACCCCAAATACACAAAATCTCAACAACTTTTAACCAATTTGGCCTTTTCCAAGTGGTTGGTTGACCATAGGTTGAATAGGCTCACTTGGTCCTTCTACTTCTTCTTGAATGGTAGTTGGATTGTCATGTTGTACTTCTTCTTCTTCGAATATAGGTATGTCTTCATCATCAGAATCAATAGGAATGTCCTTAGATCTTTTGTAGGCTTGATTTTCATCAAATATGACATCCTTGCTTACTTCAATATGCCTTCCTTCTTTGATGTAGATTCTATATGCTTTTGAGGAGATACTATAGCCAATGAAGATTCCTTTGATGCTTGCAGATTCTAACTTATTTCGCTTGTGTTTTGGAACGTGGATGTATTCAGGACTCCCAAAGATTCAAAGATGACTCACGCTCGGCTTCTTTCCAGTGAATACTTCTTTAGGTGTGATGTTCTCAAGAATAATATGAGGGCTTGTATTTTGAATGTATACCGCTTTCATTGCTACTTCTCCCCATAAGAATTTTGGTAAGTCTTGATCAAGGAGCATTGTTCGATTGCCTTCTTCAATTGACCTATTCTTTCTTTTAGCTACCCCATTTTTTTCAGGATAGTAGGGAACAATGAGCCCCCTCTTAATTCCTGCTTCTTTACAATATGCAATTAACTCTTTAGAAGTGTATTCCCCACCATTGTCGGACCTCAAAGTTTTTATTCTTCTTTCACCGAGGGTTTCCACTTCAGATCTAAACTCCTTGAACTTCTCAAATACTTCATCCTTCTTCTTGAGAAGGTAGATCCATGTCTTTCTAGAATGATCATCTATGAATGTTACATAGTAAAGATAACCTCTAAGTGATTTGTCAGACATGGGTCCACATACATCAAAATGAATAAGATCTACTATTTCTTTAGACCTTGTTTCACTATTTGGAAATGGTTTTCTTGTATGTTTACCCAAAGAGCATCCCTTGCAAACTCCTTCATGATCTTCTTTGAAATTGGGGATGCCATGAACTAGTTGATTAAGAGTAGGAATGACCTTGTAATGTAGTTGACCATATCTCCTATGCCATAGCTCAATTGGATTGATTTCCATATGAACCAAAGCTTGAGGAGGTGGTGTAATGACTCTATATAGGCTTCCTTCACGAACTCCAATGACCCTAACTTTATTGATACTTGATTCTTTTCCCCAAACCAAAACTTTTCCATCAACAAAAGAAACTCTATTCCCTTTATCTTCTAAACAAGAAATAGGAAGAAAATTCTTTTTCAAACCTAGAACATATATTATATTGTTGAGATGTAACTTAGCTCCATTTTCCAGCTTCAAAGATGTTGATCCCAGGCCTCTGACAGCATAGCTTTTGTTGTCTCCCAATTCCATTGCAAGAGAAGATGGTTCCTTTGATAGAGTGTGAAGTTGTTTACTTTCTCCTGTCATATGTCTTAATGCTCCACTGTCAATAACCCATGCATTATCATCACTAAGAGAACTTGTAAGAGCAACCAAGAACCCTTGACTCTTGACCTTGTTGAATAAGTAGTGGAAGAACTTCTTGATCTAACTTTCTGCAATATTGAATCCCATTCTTATATAGCTTGTCATAGAGGGAGTAGACATTTCCTTTGACCTTAGCTTCTATTCCGTGTTGATAAATCAATACTAGTAGATTAGGGTTTGATTTCTTCTTTCTTGATAATTTCTTGTGAATTATGTTGACTTCTTTTACTTCTTTATTTTATTATCTTTCGTCAAGCAATTGCCAAATTATGTGTGTATGAAGATCACAAAAACACGAGACACAAGATGTAGGCACTCTGCCAGGGCAAAACCCCTCTCTAGGGGGAAACCCAGTCAAAATTCTCTTCCTTCAATAGTTTTCCTTGAGACTCTTCAACCTAGACATAGACTAGACCTTCCTCCACACCAAGTCATCCCTTCCAGATCTTTGACCTTATAGTAGCAACAACTTCTTCACCCCAACAACTTCGACTATGCAACAACATGCAACAACAAGTAGCAACTAACAACAACAATAGTAGAAAAACTTCGATTTTCCAAAGTAGGGTACGAGAGAGAGAGAGCCCAACCTTTCGATTTTCTCTTTTTCTTCTTCCTTAACCAAACTCACACTTCCTTTGACCTCCTTCTACTTCGCACTTTTCCTAGCTACTTCTTGAGATATCAAACTTGAGTGAGAGAGTGTGTCCAAATGAATTTGATCTGCTCCAATATATAGGCTCCAGGTGAGGTCGAATTGCCCAGGTTGAGGCCGACTTGGATCACCTTTAGGCCAACTTGGTGTGGAGGTGACATAATACATATTTGACTAAAAAATAATTTTTTTTACATGATTCGAAAGCCCAAGAAGGGTCTTATAAAAAGTACAATGACTCTAATGACTCAATATTAATCCCAGGAGTCCACAATGGGGACTTTGACTAATATAATGATGACCCAAGGATGAAATCCATGCTTTAATAAGTTATTGTAATAATTTTTTTTTTTTTTATTCTTTTGACAAGTACATTACATAATGACTCAATTACATTTATGAAGACCTAACCTAGTTACAATTTTCAACACAACAGAGCTTGACTTAGAGCTCAATTACAAATTTTTTCACAATCAAATGAGGAGCAAACAACTTCCTTATATATAAAAAATGAGAGCATGAGACCTCTCCAAGCGGAAAAACAACTAGCTCCCTTGATCCATGGCTTGATCCTCGTCGAAATAATTCGATCCCTTGATAACTGCTGCGTAAATCTCCAGAAAAATTCGAATTCCTTGATTGCTGAGCTAGATGGACCAATCTTTGACTTCTGGGTAGTTTTGGACCACTGGAGAATCTTCAAAATTAGATTTCTCGAAATTCCCTCATTCAAAATAACCACCTGGACCAAAAAAATCGATTTCTCTCGAGAAAATAATTCTTTTTGGCCCAACGAATTTTTGTGTGACTTTTCTACCTTGGAAATGTGACTTTTCTCATATTTTGACTTGATTCCTTTTGGGAAAGGTCCTCAATAATTTTTAATATTTTTTCCACTTGGAGAGAATTTAATTTTCTCTCAATTTTTTTTTCTTTTTTTGACAAATTTCTAGCTAATAATTTTGACATTTTTTACTTGAAAATAAAATAAATAACTCAAGGTGGGTTTTACATATATTTTCCCCCCTTAAAGTGTGTCTACATAGAAAGTGTAGGAGTTGTGGTGTAAAATCAAGTACTCATACCCCTCATAACTTCTATAGATCACTTTTTTACATCAAATATTACATAGACATCCCATATAGAAGGGGAAATTTTACAATTAAACATGACCTTAGACATAACCAAATTCTGCGACACTTGACAAATGATCTAATATGATAATGTATATAGACTCGATAACACTAGAACTCACCTAAGACCTTACCATCGAGCCCCACTCTAGCTTTGAGGTATGTGCAGGAGAAAAACTCTATTGATTATTTGTAGTTAAAAAACAAATAATTAGTGGAGGAAAAAAACTCCCTAGAGTGAAACTCTTTGCTAAGAATAAAAAACTTACCTAGATGTTTTACATGGATTTATGGGAATACTAGAATCATTTTTACAATAAGGCCCATAGGGTTGCAAAATTTGGGATTAATGTCAATCTGGAAGCTGCATGATGATGATGACTTTGAAATTTTTTATCTGTTCTTCTCTGTACTCTGCATCTTGGGGGAGTTGACACATGTATGGTCAACATGGCCGACCAACAGGATGATGAGGAGCATATCCCAAGGTGAGTGGAGGCAGCCACCCAATTGGTGACTCCCATTATAGGGAGAGTTCAAGCCAAGTGGGCAGAGGGTTTGTTTAAGGAAGATCAGGAGAGAGTTGGATCTTCCAGTATCACCTTCAACTAGAGGAAGCAACATCAAAGGTACACAGGGTACATGGGACTTATGACTAAAGTGATGGATTCACAGAGCCTTGTTGGAAAGAACAGGTCTTTAGATCAGGTTTTGCAGAAGAAAGCAGGGAAGTCTTCTAATTTAGAGAGAGCAACTGTAACAACAAAGAACGTGGTAGTGTTGGAGACAGATCCAGGTGGATGAGGTTCTTCCAGAAGCACTGTTCCTCGCTAAGAGGGGGTGTTGAAAATAGTAGCGAGTAAGGTCTTCTTTGACTTGTGCCTTAGTAAAGAAGATTACAAGCAGTCTTTCTTTAGCATGCACAAGTTCCTATAAGTTAGGACGAGTTCATGAAGCATTTTAACTCATGCGAATAGTTGGAGGCTCAATTGTTTGTCTTCTAGTGCGAGTTAGAAGTCTCAATGGTTATTTGTGGCTAGGACGAGTTACGTGAGTCAGTTAGACTCAGTTAACTAGTCAATCACAAGACCAAGTTCTAAAAATAAACTTGTCGGATTTAGATGGGTCGAATAGCTTATCAGGAGGACAAAGGCACATCATTATTCATTCTTGTATGCACATGTTGTGTGTGTGAGAGCCTTGCAGTGAGAGCATACTCTTGGAGCAGCCACTATGCAGAGCATAGAGTGACTTCTTGCAGCGAAATGTGTGCTAGGATTTAGGAGATTTTTCCTAAATTATAGGAGCCTATTCCAGTGCTAGGAATTAGGAAGAAACGGGCTGGAAGCAAGTAGGAGCAGAGGTCAAGGTTGCAGGTAGGGTGTTTCTAGCTAGTGTAGTAGTGAGAACAATGAGTTTTCAATTGAAACAATTGCCTTGTATTTGATCTAATTACTCATAACTCTATAAATAAAATCTACAACAAGCAGAGGGTTTTCCCAGTTGGGTTCCCTAGAAAAATCTTTTTTTTTGCTATCGTGTGATTGTGTTTTATTTCTGTTCTATTCCACTACAAATTGTTAGAGAAATGTTGTGTCTTCATGCAACGAATAGTTTCATGTTTGTTTACTACAAAAATTGCAAAATTTCAAGGATTTTCTACAAGAATAATGCTCAAAACATCAATTTGTCCTCATAAATGTTTGCTCCAAGGCCGCATGTGTGGCATAAATTCTCTCCAAAGCTGGATGTCTCACTCCAAGATGTAGGTGTTGTAGAAGTGAAATGTTGCCTCCAAAACTTGCAATGTTTCACCATCAAGGGTCATATCATGCTCCAAAAAGTGTGATGTCATCATCAAAGTGTCCAATCATCCTGAAGAGGTGCCAAATCCATCATTAAGGTGCAACGTCTCATCTCCATGGTGCAATGTCTTATCTCGTATGGGTGATAGGATGTCTCAAGAGGGGTGCTAATTCATCAAAAGGTCCAATGCTCTCTAAATAGGGTGAAATGACCTCCATCAAGTGCGGAAGAGAGACATCATTGGCATCCTCCAAACTATTTTATCTATGCTAGCATTGTCATCAAGGAGGGGCTCCAAACATTCAAATGTGACCTTTTAATGTATGCATTGGAGTCATATGCAATAAAAAAAGTGAGTCATGTTGAATGTAAAAGCCATTAGGTAGATCACATTAGGTATCTTCATCAAATTTCATACTAGCTTATGACTTTATGCAATTTCCCAAGTTTAAGAATGGGAGGATTATCATAAAACCCTATTAGGTGTGCTTGTTGTCACTCAGATTGTACAGGCACCATGCCACAACGACTCAGGGTGGGCGCTGTCACTCTGATCCCCGCCCACTCTGTTCTACTTGTTTCCCAACAACAGGATATGGGGGGTAGTCCCTATGGAAGATGGAAATGAAGGACAAGTTGGCAACCAACGAGTCCGAGAGACACGATTGAATGGCCTAGCCACTTGGTTGATTTAGCAAGTTTTAGAGATTAGATTGGATTTATATGTGAGACCAGTGCCTTATGGGTCAACTACTTGCTTTATATCAATTAAGGACCAAATGACTGGATGAACAACCATTGCTTGACGAATGCTTAACTATCCTATAGATGAAATGCAAATCCTACAAGCTAAGTGAAATGCAAGATTTTGGTTTATTTTAATTAGATGCCTAGCTAAGTATATCCCTTGATCTTTATCTATATTGAGCCTAGTCTCTAAAGTAAGTGGCAAAGAGAAGTCAAGGTGAAGCAAGCAGAGGCTTGGTTAATGATCTCTCTCCTTGAAATCTAACATACCTTGTGCCTTCGACGCTGTAGAGACTATGGCTCTGACGACTGCAAGGTCACCGTTTTAAATACTAGAGGGGCTAGACTTCTCAAGAAAAGATGAAAGGGTGTTCCTATTTCTCTATCAACCAAGGTTATGCTTGGAGGTGAATTATTAATTAAAGACTAGTTCTAGGATGTGAATGCGAGATTATTGAGTGATTCTTAAAGTGAGATTGTTTAATGTCCCTTTAAGTACTTTGTTATGATTGATCTTAAGCTATGGAAATAAGTACTTAATAATGGTAAAGAAAGGACAATATCAATCACAAGAATATGTGCCAATTTTCAAGTCCCAACAGAATACAAGAGATAACCAAAATGTAATCAACAAGATAGATGCTCTTACCAATATAGAATTATTATTCACAATAGATATCCAATTTATACATGAACCATAAATCTAATAACAATTAGAGCACTTATATCCTTAGAACAATTAGCCAATGAGACAATACAAAATGCCAATAATAATTACTTAAAAGAGACAATATGATTATCAATGTTCTTATACAATTAGAAGCTTGCCAAATAATTGCAATTAGATTCGTCAATGCCAATTATTCAAGAGATATTCAATGCCAATATGTGAGAGAATACGAGATACCAATATCCAATAAACTCCTTAGATTATTCACTTAAGCAACCATTCAACAACATTATTAGATTATGAGATTAATGAGTGAGATTATTAATGCAATGATTGAAACTTGGAAGCTTATACAAATCACAAGAAACCAAAGCATTAGATACTTCACCAAAAGCAACTTAATGTAAATAATGCTTTCCACAATGAGCAATTATTATCACTAGAGCATGAACAGGTGAAAGCACTTTATGTTAATTTATGTTCCAACAACATTAATGAGCAGTAGATCAAACTTTTAGGACAGCAGTAAACAATTCATGACAGCAGTAAGCAAATCAATGCAAATATGTCAAACAGTCCCCGATTACTTAATTTTTTAAGAGCACTTTAAAAGAGGATGCAAACCATGAAAATATGCTTGTATGAATCAGACCTTAGTATGCAGTCCAAACAGAGATGACAATCATGAAAAGATATGAAATTTTGCAAAACAATAAATGCCCAATTTGTCCAATGATTAGTTAGTGAACTTAGGAAACTTGTTAATGATTTTAGGGCATCCAAATTAGATTTTTTAACACGGTTATGAATTGATTATCTTGCTGTAAGTAAACAATGAGGGCGATGAGGGTTTTGAGGGCAAACCACTTAGGCTCTAGGCCTAGAAGAGAGCTAGAAAACTTTCCCACAATTTTTCCTATGAAGAGACTACTTGCAACCACCAAAATTAGTCCAATACCTTTGCAAAAACACCAAATACTAGCTCAAAAATTAAATGATCACCAACAAAGATAAAGAGAGGCAAAGAGGGCAAGGTAGGGAAATGCTTGGCCTTGGAAGGCTAGTGACGGGGTAGAGAGACCTTGTAGGCCTGTTGTCCAAGGCAAGGAGGGCCTATGGCAAAGGAAGGAAAGTTGTCAAGAGGTAGTGAAGAGAGGAGAAGGGAAACAAAGGGCAGTGGAGGGATAAGGAGGCTAAGTGGATGGGAGAAAAGGAGGAAAAGGCTAGGGAAGAGCTTGCGACAGAGCTGGGGGAAGCTGTAAGGCCCATGACAGAGGAGAGAAGGCAGGCTGATGAGGATGGGAGGGCCGTTAAGGCTTGCGGCCAAGCCTAGAAGGCCTAAAGAGGCACACGACAGGCCCTAAAAGGGTTGCCATCCAGCTTAGAGAGGAGGTCGAGGCCTCTATGCCTCATGACAGGGGTAAACCAAAGGAGTCATGGCCCTTTTAGGGCTGCGGCTAGGCTAACCAAGGTAGTGACGAGGGCTAAGGGGAAACGCTGGGCCTAGAAACCCTAAAAAAATTTGAAACCCTTGCCAAAAAAGTTTATTTGCTTCAGGTCTACAATATTGTCCAATTTCACTGCATATTCCTTGAATGCTGGCTCTGCAAAATAATTGAAGACTAGATCCTACCCTGAAGGGCCTAGATCTAGCTCGAACCCCAACAAATCTTCTTGAAGCTCACTTGCACAAATGAAAAATAAGAATACCCAAAACCCAATATATACAAAATTTAGAAAATAAACCCCAAACCCCGGTAGCTGCGAAACAAGGGTTAGGAAAATTTATTTACAAAAATTATTATACAAAAATAATTTACAAATATATTTACAAGGTATATATAAATATACAATGCTTGGGAAAATAAAATATTTTTTGAGAAAGTATTTTTTTTAAATGATGAACAATGACAATATATTAGATGTGTTTTGAAAGTTAAAGTGTTTCCCACAACCTTAGCGAAGTAAGAATATCAAACAAAATTCTCGGAGCCCAAACAAGGTCGACTCTTCTCCAAAGTCTATGAACTTGGAGCCCAACGGTCGGGGTACTTGCAAACTCTATATATTTCTTCAAAAAAACTTGTTGGACATATGGCGAATCAAATCATCTAAGATAAACCCAAAATCTACTAATAGAATTTTCTAATCACCATCTAATGAATAAACAAGCTTATAAAATTTTAAGCACAATATAGGAAAGCACATATTTAGCACATACCACATATCATCAGACAAAGAACACCATGAACTGAACCCCAAAGTATTTTATTATGATATTTCAAACGTTCCCAGCAGATCAGTGGAACAACACCAATGTTACAAAATTACATAGGCCAGAGTCAGATATTTCATCATGACTTGAGAAGCAAAATGACTTCTAATTTATAGATAAATCCTCCAAGTGGAAAATAACGGCTAGTTGGATTGATCCCTGTCAAAATAATCTCAATTGTTGATAAATATTTGATCATCTTTTAATCTTTGTCGTCGAAAATATTTATTTTTGAGGAAATTTTGAATTTCTCATAAAAACCATTTTTTATTAATCCAAAAATAAATATTTTGGATTAATTTCCTCAAAAATTTGACTTTGACCTAACCACCAAGGTCCAAGCACTCAATTTTCTTAAAATATCATTTTTTGCCTTGGTGGGGGACCTTCAAAAGTTAACTTTTTTTTGACCCACGAATTTTTTGGTTATTTTCCAGTTGGAGAAATTAATTTCTAAAGAATTAATTTTTTGACTCTAAATTAATTAATTTTCTGGCTTAGGATTTGATTTTATTTTTGCCAGAAAATTAATTAATTGACACAAGAGGGGATTAATTATTTTTCCACCATCAAATACTTTAGCCATGGTGTTTGATTGCGAGAGACCATGCACTAAAATATTTTTTACATCAGATAATTACAAATTCAGTCCTCAAATGGGGAATACCCATTCGTTATATACCCTCAAATAGTTACCCAATTTTTTGACACAATATGATCTAGTAGACCAAGTGATCTATAATAAAATAATTCAACCTAATAGCTTAAATTATTCGGAGATCACTTTTACAATAGACTCAACTAAAAACACTAGGACTCATCTAAGACTTCGTCAATAAATTCCACCCTAGCTTTGGGGTTTAAGCTGGAGGGAAAACTCTGCTGATTATCCGTGTTTAGAAACACACATAATGTAGTGAGACGAAAAACCTCCTAGGATGAAATTCGTTGCCAAAATCATAGGCTTACCTAGGTTGTTACATATGGTCGTATTAGCATCCTTTACATTACAATTTGTAGAAATTGGTTTTACAATGACATGCGAACCGGTTGGCTGATGATTCTGAACTTTGAAAATTTTTGCACAATTGCTTCCTTGGACTTGTGACAAAATGAGTGCAACAGTGCCAATACTCAGGAAGAGAATTATTTCCTAAGAAACCAATCAAGATGTAAATGTAAATGACAATGGTATGACTTGGGGTTTATTTCATGGGAATGGTGTTATTGGTATCCAAGGTTACATAAGATATTAATCTTCATAAGCACCTTTGTAGAGGGAGTGCTTATGCATTGAGTTATCCATTCCACGACATTGTGTCTTACTACCCCTTTCCTTTTTCTTATATTCTTTATTTTGCTTTACAAGCCCTGTTTTCTTGTATATGCATATCATTGCATAGGGGATGGGATGATGTAACTCGGTCTTTCTTTAGTTATGCATTTCATTGCATATAACTTGGTGCAATGGTCTCATAGCGAGGGTGTAGAGCTCAAGTTTACATTGTCTTTTTATTTATCATTAATATCCATTTTCACTTTTTTTGTGCGTTTTGAAATTCATATCATGCTCATTCGTTTTTTTAAACATTTGCATCAACCTCGGGCATCCAAGCCCCTTCTTCTCATGGGATTATGAAGCACTCGCAGGATTATGAAGTATGGGCCTTTTTGGGGTACATGTTGTGAAAATTACTGAATTTACTAAACAGAAACCCTACTATCAAATTCTTGATTTACTTCTCCTACTTACATAAGTTATTAATATGAAAAATTTAGCATTAACATCGAAGTAAATACATTAACAACCTACACATGCAGATCTAAACTGAATAACATGCTCAATGACAAAGTGACACAAGGATTTTCTGGACAAATGTCCCTGAAAAAACCCAATGTGGGAAAATCGGTGTTGCTAGCCTCTAGAGGGTTTTTATTATTAAGCAGAATCTGAGTACAACAAATCTGGGCACCAAACTGGTTAACCCGACAGAGAAATATAAACAGCAACAATTTTTCTATCCGGATGACAGAAAAATTGACTGATTCACACCCTCAAACGGGATTTATAGAACTCAACCCTTTTCAAGATTCTGGAACCCCAACGTTGCTTTGAAGCCCTTTACGTCAGCCTGATTGGCCTGTGTCAGCCTCTGCGCTGCTCAGGAAGGGCCTACATCACCCTAAATTGGGTTACGCTGCCCCTGCGCTACCCTAGCAGGGCCTGCGTCAGCCCTCCTGGCCTCCTGCTGCCTCTACACTACCCCTGCTGGGCTCTCGGCTGCTCTACGTAGCTGTTGCTTCTACGCTGCTCTGGTATAATCCTTCTCTGCCCTCGTTGTACTCTTGGCCTTGGACTACACCATCCCCCTCACCAATACTGCCCCTCGCTGCACCTGAAACACTTATAAAATTCTTAGCAAACCACGCCCTAGAATTCCAGCTTAGCTTCAGTGCTCTACCAGTGTGTGTGTCCTCCAACTGACCCCAATCCCTCTTCTTATACTTTTCTCGTTGAAACATCAACGACTGTGATCTAATCTCTAATCGACGGCTAAGATTAGAATATGCTTGATTCACATCACTTAAGTCATTCTCATCACATGTTTAATTTAATTACCTTTAATATTTTAATTTTCCTAAGTTAGACTTAGGGTCCTTAATTAAAAAGATTAATTAATTAGATATCTCTTAAACAGGATGGAATTTCCTAAAACGCTTTCTGGGTCTTGGAGATCTTATGTACTCTAGTCCCTCCACAATGTTTGGGATCTAGAGCACATCCGATGCTACCCCAACACCCCAAAATCTCAACACTTCCTCTTAGCGAGGAATGGGCTTTAGCAAAACATTTCACCTTGAATTTCTGCACTGATGTAATATTCCAAATAGAAATAAACAACAATATAAAGCACATAAACAAAAAACTACAGCAACTAGAGAGACATCATATGAACAAGACAAAACATGGAGAATGCTGAGCCATTTTATTAAGTACTGAAAGATAAAATGAGTACAAAGGTGATAAGAATGATGGCACCTTGGCTTGCACTAGGCAAGCATAGAAATACTCTCAGACTATATCATGGAATAGCTGCTCCCTCTATGACTATGTTATCTCGAAAGTTGCTAGTGCTGCTGTTGTGTTGCTACTGCTGCTGGAATAGATCAACTATTTGGGGCTGCTCCCCACCTTATAAAATTGTGAAACTTTGGGAATGGCCTCTCCACCAAATACCCAGAAAATCCCAGAGAGCTTTCTGGAAATGGATGACCTCAGAAAATGATCTCCCTTGAGGTATAACGCTATCCCAGTGATGAACGCAGGCCCTGAATGATCTGTTGCAAAATAAGGCCTCCAACTCTACCAAAATGATGGAATAGGGAAGTGCTAACCCCTCTCCAACTCTCCTAGGCTGAATCCCTTGATAAACCCTCGATCCGGAATCTCCTCCTCCAAAGATTGTGTCCTCCCTCTCACTCACTGCGCTGTTTATGCAAGTGAATGATCCCAACTGTGGCTGCTACAAATCTCTCCTAAAAATCAAGGATAGAACTCCTCACTCGAGCAGGCACTCGAAGTCCCCCGGGGCTGAGGTTGGGATCTCCTCA
This sequence comes from Pinus albicaulis, assembly GCA_034641835.2. Taxonomy (NCBI): domain Eukaryota; kingdom Viridiplantae; phylum Streptophyta; class Pinopsida; order Pinales; family Pinaceae; genus Pinus; species Pinus albicaulis. The sequence goes on from CM076575.1 coordinate 685,196,737, forward strand.
CGGAGACACCCGATGCGCTGAACAACACGTGCAGACTTTGCTCAACAGCAAAAGCGCGCTCAATATTAAAAAACAAATATCATAGATGCATAATAGAATGATGAAATGAGGAGCCTCTCTCCCTTTTTATGCTTGGAGAGCCTTGCTCTCACCTAGGCCCCACCACAAACTGCGTTGTCTCCTTGAGCCATGCTATCCCTCTAGCTCTGCGCTATCTTGGGCCCACGCTGTCCATGCTGACATCTCCTCCACGCTGCCACTTCGTCCTCTAGGCCCCACGCTGCCCACGCTGACATCTCCTCCACACTGCCACCTCATCCTCTAGGCCCCACTCTGCCAATTAATCATGTCTCCAAGTGACTTTAGGAAATGCTTTTTATCCTAAGTGTGAGTTAAGTGTCCCTTTCACCCACTTTATCGCTAACTTAACTTTATTAAATTAAAGTAGTCAAAAATTAATATTTCGGAATATTACAACTGATCTTTGGTGTGGGTCTCTGCGCTGATGCTTGGCCTGCTGCCCTTCATCACTGCACTGCTGCTGCTCTTTTGTATTGCTGCCCATGACTCTGCCACCATCATTGCTACATTCATACTGCAACTCCCTCTCAAATTGCCGCATCGTGCTGCCCATAGCACTGCCACTTGCTAACTGCTGCACTGCAACTCAGTTGCTGAGAGTAAGCAACTGAAAGACTCCTGCCCAATCTTTGACATACAAGTCAGTTGGGCTACATCTTATCACTGAAGCTCCATAGGTTGTTGCTTTGCATTGTCCTCTGAAGGCTACTGCGTTGTCGCAGCTCTGCACTGCGTAAGAATGCCTGCTCTGCGCTGTTGTCCTCTTGAAGCCTTTGCGCTGCTACAACACTGCAATGCGTACCCTCCGCTACTGCTGTATGTGCATTGCGCTGCTCCCTCATCAGTGTGTCAGCTCTGCCTTTGCTCCATCCGTGATCTTTCGCACCCACTACTCCACTTGTCTCACTATCGTCTTAAGGCTCCTGTAGCTCGTATGTGATCTAAGAGTTGGGCTACTCAAGGATCCCGCCACCACTCTGTAGCTGCTCTACAGATCAATGTCGCCCCACTTTCGTGGTTCATGAGCGCTCATGGCTACATCATCGTCAGACCCATTGTCTGCTACAACAGCCTTGGAACTAGAAGCTTCCTTGTCCTTCTTCTTTTGAGGACAATTCCTGGCGAAATGTCCAAGTTCGCTGCACTGGAAACATTTGATCTTTGACAGATCACGCTTCTTTTTCCCTTGCTGCCTCTTTGATGCCAGGGCTGCGTCTTCCTCTTTCTCTTTCCTCACTTTGTCTGCTTCGGTGTTGTACTGCCTCTTGGTGATTCGGCAGATCTCCTCTTGTCGGAGGATAGCCCACATATTGTCCCAGTTAGGAAGATCCACTCTTCACAAAAGACTTTGGACAAATGTTTCCCAGTCCTCTCTGACAACATTTAGAGCGATCCTCACCATGACATCCTCATCCACCTTCACCCCCATGCCAGTCTGCACTCTGGATATGAAAGGATCGATTCCTATCCCTTGGACATCATGAATAACCTCAGCTGGTTCTCCAGAAGCATCTTTCTCTGGATGGATCTCCCTTGAAACAATGTGGTTAGGGTGTCCCACATCTCATGAGCCGTCGTCTTCTGGGCTATGTGTGGTACCACATGATCTTTGATCCCGTCCATAATGAAGCGCTTGGCATGTGCCATTGCCTCATTGTGCTTCTCCAGGAGTTTCGCTTCGTTTGGTGTATCCAAGACCTTTTCTGCATTATCCCGTATACCATAGGCCTCCAGGACTACCAAGATTCTGGCCTTCCAGATAGCAAAGTTCGACAGACCGTCCAACCTATCCCGATTACGCAGTCTGTGTGGCGCCATCTGCTTATAAATTTGACGGAACTGATCCTCCTCTCTATGGTAGAGACTCAGATCTAGGGTCCTTGGCAAGAAAGGCACCCTCTGCTCCCTCTAACAACTGACTCCCTCCCTTGGAAGTCTGCCAAACACAACGAATCAGCTCTCTTTGATCCTATGATCGATCTTCAGATTTCTTTGGCAGGAAATTTACTGAGAAGTTGTTCTCCTCCCGCTCATTGTCAACTTAGCTTAGGTTAAATTCTGCACCGACAGAATCTTCACCCCATCAGCAATTGCTGAAGATCTACAACTCAACTTCTGGTTTACGACACTCTGCACAACGATCAAATTCTGGACTGCGTCACCCTTGCTGGCCTCTGCGTGAGCAGCCTGGCTTAGCGTAGCGACTGCGCAATGCAGGCTTCTCCTGCATCCCTTTGGAAGATTGTGCGGTGTCTCTGCATCAGCCCCTGCGCGGCTCTTGCTGCCTCTGCATCCTTCTGCTGCTGTGCTGCCCTCTCCAGTTTATCTGCTGTTGCTTTTTGCAACACAGATTTCTTCAGCCATCTTGCTGGAGATCCGACTTGATCTGCAATCACTCTGATACCATGTGAAAATTTTTGAATTTACTAAACAGAAACCCTACTGTTAAATTCTTGATTTATTTCTCCTACTTACATAAGTTATTAATCTGAAAACTTCAGGATTAACATAAATACATTAACAGCCTACACATGCAGATCTAAAATGAATAACATGCTCAATGACAAAGTGACACACAAGGATTTTCTAAACAAATGTCCCTGGAAAATCCCAGTGCTGGAATACCGATGCTGCTAGCTTCTGGAGGGTTTTTACTATTAAGCAAAATCTGAGTACAACAAATTTGGGCACCAAACTGGTTAACCCGACAAAGAAATATAAACGACAACAATACCTCTATCTGGAAGACAGAAAAATTGACTGATTCACACCTTCAAATGGGATTTATAGAACTCAGCCCTTTTCCGGCTTTTGGAACCCCAGTGCCGCTCTGAAGCCCTTTACGTCAGCCTTCTTGGCCTGCGTCAGTCTCTACGCTGCTCAGGAAGGGCCTGCGTCACCCTAGACTGGGTTACGCTGCCCTAGTTGGGCCTGTGTCAACCCTCCTGGCCTCCTACTGCCTCTATGCTGCCCCTGCTGGTCTCTCTATTGCTCTAAGTAGTTGCTGCTTTTGCACTACTCTGGTATACTCCTTCTCTGCCCTCGTTGTACTCTTGGCCTGGGACTACACCATCCCCCTCGCCAATACTGCCCCTCGCTGTATCTGAAACACTTATGAAATTCTTAGCAAACCACGCCCTAGAATTCCAGCTTAGCTTCAGTGCTCTGCCAATGTGTGTGTCCTCCAACTAACCCCAAGCCCTCTTCTTATACTTTTCTCGTTGAAACATCAACTATTGTGATCTAATCTCTAATCGACGGATAAGATTAGAAGATGCTTGATTTGAATCACTTAAGTCATTCTCATCACATGTTTAATTTAATTACCTTTAATCTCTTAATTTTCCTAAGTTAGACTTAGGGTCCTTAATTAAAAAGATTAATTAATTAAATCTCTCTTAAACATGATGGAATTTCCTAAAACGCTTTCTGGGTCTTGGAGATCTTATGTACTCTAGTCCCTCCACAAAGTTTGGGAGCTAGAGCACATCCGATGCTAGCCCAACACCCCAAAATCTCAACACTTCCTCTTAGCGAGGAATGTGCTCTAGCAAAACACTTCACCCTGAAGTTTTGCACTGATATTTGGTGTGGGTCTCCGTGCTGATGCTTGGCCTGTTGCCCTTCACCACTGCATTGTTGCTGCTCTTCTGTACTGCTTGCCATACTGCAACTCCCTCTCAAATTGCTGCATCGTGCTGCCCATAGCATTGCGACTTACTAACTGCTGCACTGCAACTCAGTTGCTGAGAGTAAGCAACTGAAAGACTCTTGCCCAATCTTTGACAGACAAGTCAGTTGGGTTGCATCTTATTATTGAAGTTCCATAGGCTGCTGCTCTGCACTGTCCTCTGAAGGCTACTGCGTTGCTACAGATTTGCATTGCATAAGCAGACCTGCTCTGCACTGCTTTCCTCTATGCTACCGCTGTGCTGCGTTGTCCTCCTGAAAGCTCTGCGCTGCTACAACACTGAACTGCGTACCCTCCACTACTGCTGTATGTGCACTGCGCTGTGTGAAAATTTCTGAATGTTACTTATGCAGAAATCTACTGTTAGATCTGGTTATGCTTCTCCTACTTAATTAAGTTAATTATGCCGAAACTTTAGATTAACATCGAAGCAAACACATATAGACTTCCACCGATTCAGGTCTAAAAACAGAAAAGTGCATGCACACATAGACAAAGTGACACAAGGATTTTCTCGACAATCGTCCCCAGAAAAACCCAATGCGGGAAAACCGGTCTTCTGGTTGCTGGAGGGTTTTATTATTAAGAGTTTTTAGAATACAACAAATCTAGGTTCCAGATCTGGAAAACCCGACAGAGAAATATAGATCTGCAACTAACTTGCTGTTTTGAAGCCAAAATATTGGCTAATCCACACCCTCAAATGGGATTTATAGGACTCAACCAGATCTTGGCCCTAGAAACCCCAACGCTGCCCCTGAAGCCTCTGCAGCCTCTATGTCCCTCTGCGCTGGCCTATAGAGGGCTACATGACCCCATAATGGGTGACGCAGACCCTACATTGCCCTTGAGGGACTCTGCGTAACCCCTGAGGGTCTCCTGCTGCCCAACGCTGCCCCGGGAGAGACTGCGTAGCTGTAGCTGCGCAGCTGCTGCTGCTATTGTTTCTCTGCGCTGCCTGTGGAAGCTGCTCTCTGCCTCTTGCTGATTCTAGGCACTGGGATCAGATCATCCCCTTTGCCTAAACTCCCCTCTCTGTAGCTGAAACACTTCTGAGAATTCTTAACAAACCCTGCCCTAGAATCTCAGTTTAGCTTCAGTGCTCTTCCTTTGTGTGTCTTTACGAATGACCCTAAGCCTTTTCTTTATACTTTTCTCGCTGGGAAACCAACGACCATGATCAGATCTTGAATCAATGGCTAAGATTAAAATAAAGATTGATCCGAGTGACTTAAGAAAATTTCATCACATGTTTAATTTAATTAACTTTAATTATTTAATATTCCTAAGTTTATACTTAGGAAATACATTAATTAACTTTAATTATTTAATATTCCTAAGTTTAGACTTAGGAAATACATTAAAATAATTAATTAAATAAATATCTCCCAAACCAGATGAAATTTCCCAAATCCCTTTTTGGGTCTTGTAGATCAGGTGTACTCTAGCCCCTCCACAAATTTTGGGAGCTACAACGCATACGATGCTACCCCAATACACAAAATCTCAACACGCTGCTCCCTCATCAGCGTGTCAGCTTTGTCTCTGCTCCATCCGTGATTTTTTGCGCCCACTGCTCCACCTCTCCCTCTACCGTCTTAAGGCTCCCATAGCTCATATGTGATCCAAGATTTGGGCTACTCAAGGATCCCAACACCACTCTGTAGCTGATCTACACATCAATATCGCCCCACTTTCGTGGTTCATGAGCGCTCATGGCTACGTCATTGTCGGACCCATCGTCTGCTACAATAGCCTTGGAACCAGAAGCTTCCTTGTCCTTCTTCTTCTGAGGACAATTCCTAGCAAAATGTCCAAGTCCACCGCATTGAAAACATTTGATCTTTGACAGATCACACTCCTTTTTCCCTTGCTGCCTCTTTGATGCCAGGGCTGCATCTTCTTCTTCCTCTTTCCTCACTTTTCCCACTCCGGTGCTGTACTGTCTCTTGGTGATTCAGCGTATCTCCTCTTGTCGGAGGATAGCCCACATATTGTCCTAGTTAGGAAGATCCACTCTGCCCAAAAGACTTTGGACAAATGTTTCCCAATCCTCTGTGACAATATTTAGAGCGTTCCTCACCATGACATCATCATTCATCTTCACCCCCATGCCAGTCAACTGATCCTGGATCGACTGCAGTCTAGATATGAAAGGATCGATTTCCTCTTCCTTAGACATCATGAATAACCTCAGCTGGTTCTCCAGAAGCATCTTTCTCTGGACGGACCTCCCTTGATACAATGTGGTTAGGGTGTCCCACATCTCATGAGCCGTCGTCTTCTCGGCTATGTGTGGTACCACATGATCTTTGACCCCGTCCATAATGAAGCGCTTGGCATGTGCCGCTGCTTCATTGTGCTTCTCTAGGAGTTTCGCATCGGTTGGTGTAGCCAAGACTTTTTTCTGCATGCTCTTGTATACTATAGGCCTGTAGAACTACTAGGATTCTGGCCTTCGAGATAGCAAAGTTGGACAGGTCGTCCAACCTATCCTGATCACGCAATCCGTGTGGCACCATTTGCTCAGAAATTTGTCGGAATAGATCCTCCTCTCTATGCTAGAGACTCAGATCTAGGGTCCTTGGCGAGAAAGTCATCCTCTGCTCCCTCTGACAATTGACTCCCTCCCTTGGAAGTCTGTCAAACATAACGAATCAACTCTCTTTGATCCTATGATCGATCTTCAAATTTCTTTGGCAGGAAATCTACTGAAGATTTGCAACTCAACTTCTGGTTCACGGCAGTCTGCACAACAATCAAATTCTGGACTGCGTCACCCTGACTGGCCTCTGCTTGAGCACACTGGCTCAGCGTAGCGACTGGGCAGCGCAGGCTGCTCCTGCGTCCCTCTAGAAGACTTTGCGTCACCCAGCTGGGACTGCGTCAGCCCCTGCGTGGTTCTGCGTCCTTCTGTTATTGTAGTGCCCTCTCTGGTTTATCTGCTGCTTTCTCAGCGACTTTATGCAACACAGATTTCTTTAGCCGTCTTGCTAGAGATCCAACTTGATCTGCAATCGCTCTGATACAATGTGAAAATTTCTGAATTTACTAAATAGAAACCCTAATGGTTAAATTCTTGATTTACTTCTCCTACTTACATAAGTTATTGATTTGAAAACTTCTGCATTAACATCGAAGTAAATACATTAACAACCCACACATGCAGATCTAAACTAAATAACATGCTCAATGACAAAGTGACACACAAGGATTTTCTAGACAAATGTTCCTAGAAAAACCCAATGCGGGAAAACTGGTGCTGCTAGCTTCTGGAGGGTTTTTATTATTAGGAATTTGGCTTCTGTGATCCATAAAATGTGTATAAAATTTTTCAGTGAAAATAATATCTAAGAAAATTTTGTTGACGCGTTTTGAACTAGCCAGTGTGGTTCATCATCCAGACAAGATGAGAAATTTGATCTAGGAACCAATTTAAATAGATAAGGAATACTCCAATTAGCTGTTGTAAAATAACGACTAGTTTGACTTGAATAAGAAATTTAATTAATCTAAAAAAGAATTAATTAACAGTTGTATTATTATTATTATTTTTAATGAATTACTTAATAATTATATGTTATATAAGTTGAATATAATTTAATATTCTTATTTTCTTACTTAATAATTGAATTAGTTAATTATATGTTATATAATTAGAATTAATTAATAATTATATGTTATATAATTTGAATATAATTTAATATTATTATTTTCTTTACTTAATAGGTAATTTTAATAAGTTAAATCATAATATAATAGCTACATAATTTATTGAGAATATCTATAAAATATTATAATAAAAAATAAAAATAGAATGAATTAATTAAAACTTATAAAAAACAGAAAGGGAGAAAGTAATCTAGAGCAAGAGGATCAAAGGGAAAAAAAAGGGGGGGTGCGGGGAGGCTAAGAGGAGAGGAAATGACAAGAGAGAGAACCGAGGGGGGGGGGGCGGATGAAAAAAAAAAAATAGAACTGTTAATTAATTCTTTTCTAGATTAATTAAGTTTCTTATTCTAGTCAAACTAGCTGTTATTATACAACGGCTAGTTGGAGCTTTCCTTATCTATTTAAATTGGTTCCTAGATCAGATTTCTCATCTTGTCCAAATGATGAACCACACTGGCTGGTTCGAAACGGGTTGACAAAATTTGCTTAGATGTGATTTTCACCGAAAGATTTTATACAGGGTTTTTATTATTAAGCAGAATCTGAGTACAACAAATCTGGGCACCAAACTGGTTAACTCGACAGAGAAATATAAATGGCAGCAATACCTCTATCTAGAAGACAGAAAAACTGACTGATTCACACCCTCAAACAAGATTTACAGAACTCGACCCTTTTCTGGCTTCTGGAACCCCATCGCTGCTCTGAAGCCCTTTGCGTCAGCTTGTTTGGCCCGCGTCAGCCTCTGCGCTGCTCAGGAAGGGCATGTGTCACCCTAGTCTGGGTTATGTTGCCCTAGCTGGCCTTGCGTTAACCCTCCTGGTCGTCTCCTATTGCCTCTGCGCTGCGCTTGCTGGGCTCTCGGTTGCTCTGTGTAGCTATTGCTTCTGCGATGCTCTGGTATGCTCCTTCTCTGCCCTTGTTGTACTCTTTCCCTGGGACCAAGGTTACTTGGGAGCAGGAGCGAAAACGCGGAGCGGGAGCAGGAGCGCCATTTTTAGAAGCTTCCAGTGCAGATAGTTTCTGGGAGCGTTTATATATATATATATATATTTTATATTTTGATGCATATATGTCAACAAAAACATGTAAAATGATGAATTAGACATAAAAAACATAAAAACATAGATTGAATCATATAACATCAATCATCTAGAAGTTATAATCTTCATCAACCACGCCCACAAGTTGGAAGCATACAACATATTGACTCTTGAGTCTCGCGAATCATCAATCTGAAGGTTTCAAGCTTTCAAAATTCAATATATAACATTTATCATCATTGATATCTAATATTTATCATCATTGATTTCAAATTTCAATATCTAACATTTATCATCATTGATTTCAAAATTCAATATACATTTATCATCATTGATTCATTGATTTCAAATTTCAATATATAACATTTATCATCATTGATATATATCATTTATCATCATTGATTTCAAAATTCAATATATAACATTTATCATCATTGATATTTTATAACATTTATCATCATTGATTCATTGATCACCATATAACTTTCATGAAGCATCATATTCATAATTCATAATGACTTGTAAACTTATAAATGCCAACTTCAAAGTTTCACCTTTCAAATTCAAACTTCAAACTTAAATTGTCATTAAATATATGAAAGAGTCAAATTTCAACTGTTCAACTGTCAACAACAAATAGAAAAGACTAGTAAACAACAAATCTATTTTATCTACTGGCTGGCCCCTTGCCACGCCCACGAGAAATGTCTAATTTGTGTGAGCCACGAGGAAATGGTGGTCTTCTAGTACTCTCAAGAGTACCACGACCATGACTAGAAGGTGGAGGCTAGATCTGCAAAGGAACAATAGTGTGATATTGAGAACTGGCAATGGGACTGGCACTGGCACTGGCACCCGCACTGCTACCAGTAGATGGTGGGACTGGCCCTGTGTGTGGCGGTGCTGCTGATGCTTCATCATCATCTCTAAAAAGGTCTGCTTCCAATTCTTCCATATGTATCGTGCCGTCCTCCAAATTATCATCCTCTGGGTTGTTGTCCCAGACTCTATATGATTGATCCTCATTTGCCCAATCACAGTAATGGCTCAACAACCTCAAGTTGTAATGCACATAAACCAGGCTTTCAGCTCGATTTTCATTCAGCCCATTTCTTCTCACATTATGTATGAAGCTATAGGTGCTCCAACACCTCTCTGCAGAAGAAGTGTTCACAACCTGTGAGAGAACTTTTTTTGCCAACTTTGGCAAAAGTCCCATGCCGCCATATGCTTCCCACCATGTGAGAGCATCAAATCTGTCTTTGTCTTCCATTGCATGGAAAGAACCAAAGTTAGCAGTGCAACTGAAGTATTTGCCTAATTCAAGGCGCAATCTAGCACACTCCTCCTTGTCAGGTACCAACTTGTCTAATGCCTTCATGTACCCCTCTTGTACCTCTAGATCTGTGTGAGGTTTCATCCTAACCCCACCTCCAGGTGCAGGTTGGCCCAACCAAGATGGAGAGTAATATTTTGGCGTAAGGATATATGCCAAGGCATGTAGTGGAACATTGAGTTTATTCCACCGTGTACACACACAGTCAGGAATCATAGCATACAGGTTGGGATCATTATCCTTAACAATATCTTTTATTTGCCCCAACATGCTGTCCATCTGCTCATAAACCTCCCCAATCACTGGTTTATCTGTATCTGCAAACCAAATCATGTGATAAATGGGCTTGGTGAAATTTAAAATTTCCCTCACACGTGCCCAAAACAAAGGGTCAAGGGCGGTCTCCTCCACATGTTCGAAACCTTGCCTGTCAACTATTGTCGCTGCCCTGTCCTTTAATACTTGCCAGTGTGGGCTTGATACCATTGCATTCAATGACTCTCTTACCTTCAAAAGGCGCCTGAAGGTGAGGTAATAGCTAGCAAATCTAGTCTTTGCTATCTTCAACAACTCCAATTTGGACTGAGTACGGAAAAGCCCATGGGTATTGCTATGATTTGTAATAAATTTTATCATTTTTTTACTTCTCTTGTACAAATCACCAAGCCATTTGAATTGAGGTTGTTTGTTTTTTATGATATCATGCATCAAAAGGTTCATTGTGTGAACCAAACACCCAGACCAAAATATGTTGGGGTATTTATCCTCAATAATTGCTCTTGCTGCCTTACAGTTAGCAGCATTATCAGTGATGACCTGTATGACATTGTATGGCTCAGTGTTTTCAATTATATCAAGTAATGGTTCTGCAATGTTAATGCCGGTTTTGAATTTTTCTGAATAATCATATGCTGACAGTAAGATTGCACCACTAACCGACACAACCAAAACACTTATCAATGGCTTTCCTTTTACATTGGTCCATCCATCAGAGACAATGGACACCCCATGCTCATTCCACGAATTTGTCATTCTAGCCAAAGAATGGTTTATTTTAGCTTTTTCATGATCAAGACCCACGGTTCTGGCCTTGTCATACCCAGGTCTTTTGTATTTTTTGGGGGCATCATTAATGGCAGAAACCATTTCATGCCAATAAGGTGAGCGAGGAACATTGAATGGCACCCCACATGCATATAGAAACCGGTAAACTTTTGAATCCACATCATTCCTACACTCTTCGTCCAGGAAATCGGATATGGTTCTACGCCTTAATCTAGATGTGCCACTGCCTCCAAAACCACTGGCATGGGTGGAAGTTGAACTTGTTTGTCCATGACGTGTTGGGCCTGAATAAGAATCAATGAAACCCCTAGATCTTTTAGATCTCTGTAGGGCAGCCTCCTCTTCCTTCCTATATTTCTCTCTCTGTGTTGCTGGCACACTAGTACAAATTTTGATTCCTATATTTTTTTCTCCATCCCATGGCATTTTCCCACAAAGGTGCCTTCTCGCACGGGTGTATGAACCATGGTATTGTTTATTGCAATGGGGGTAAATAAATTTAGTGGTTCCACCACCTTTCCCTCCTTCCTGTTTCTGAACATATTTCCACAAAGGTGTCTGAGTTTGGTCTTGTCTAGTTGGGGAATCTGTGTCTTCATGTTCTCCACTCCCCACTTCCTCCTCAACATAATCCTCCTCTTCAGGATTTTCTTCAAATCCACCATAACCCTCTTCTTCATCCTCCTCTTCTCTGATTTGCTCTTTCTTCTACTACTCTCCAACACCATTATTACAAAGAAAGGAACCAACATGAGGAAAATCCCTAGCCATATAGCCATGATGTTTCAAGTTTCAAGTTTCTAGCATGCAAAACAAATGGAGAAATGCCAAATGGGAATAGGAAATGCAACATAGGAAAAAAACAATTCATTTTTTAAGTTTTAAACACAATAAAATGCAACATTCAAGAAAAAAATCAAGTTTTCATTTTTAAACAACCTACAAATTCATCCTAGAAAATACAAAATTGGATTAGAAGGCCTACCTCTTTCTTGCAATCCTCCTGTTGCCTTACAGCTTGCTCCTTGCTCTCTCCTTCTCACTTCTGCAGCTCTGCTCTCCAGTTCTCTCCTCAAGCTCTTCTTGCTCTCTCTCACTCACTCAACAAACAATAAAACAAAATGACCCTCCCCCCTTATAAACAAAACGAATTTTTCAATAAAAAAATTTTATCGTCGGCGGGAAGCGTTTTTTGTTCCGGGGAGCGTTCGGGAGCAAATGCTCCCCAACCGCTTTCGACGTTTAAAAAACGCTCCCGAAGCGTTTTTTAAACATCGGAAGCGCTCAGAGAGCCTTTGCTCCCGAGCACTTTCGGAAATGCTCAGGGAGCGTTCGCTCCCGAGCGCTTCCGAAAACGCTCCCGGTGGGGAGCGTTTTAACAGGTTTGGAAATGCGCTCCTGAAAATGCTCCCCTCAGGAAGCGTTTTCGGGAGCGCGTTTCCGAACGCTCCCAAAACGCTCCCGCACGGAGCGCGTTTCAGGAGCGGGAACGAGGAGGGAGGGAAGCTTCCCCGCAACCCTGCCTGAGACTACACTATCCCCCTTGCCAATACTGCCCTTCATTGCAGCTGAAACACTTCTGAAATTCTTAGAAAACCACGCCCTAGAATTCTAGCTTAGCTTCAATGCTCTGCCAATGTGTGTGTCCGCCAACTGACCCCAAGTCCTCTTCTTATACTTTTCTCATTGAAACATCAACGACAGTGATCTAATCTCTAATTGACGGCTAATATTAGAAGACGCTTGATCTACGTTACTTAAGTCATTCTCATCACATGTTTATTTTAATTACCATTAATCTTTTAATTTTCCTAAGTTAGACTTAGGGTCCTTAATTAAAAAGATTAATTAATTAAATATCTTTTAAAGATGATGGAATTTCCTAAAACGTTTTCTGGGTATCTTATGTACTCTAGTCCCTCCACAAAGTTTGGGAGCTAGAGCACATCCGATGCCCACCCCAACACCTCAAAATCTCAACACATGTAACAGCCAACCCAAAAGAATGGACAACAGAAAGGGGAGTAGATGGAGTTTGTTAAGTATGAAAAGGCATGGGCACATTACCCTTATCAAGGTCCCCAATAGTACCCCTCTCCCCAAGAGTGACAACATTTGACTAGGAAATTGATGATGACCACCACGGTGAAACAAAGAAAAAGGCATAACTTCCAAGCATCATGATTAATTATCTGATTCAACCCATGATCCTGACTTTCATGCCAAATACATTGAACATAAACACTTGATATGAAGCAATGGACAAATGTACCTCATGTGTGTTGGGGTACCATAGTCATCAATGTGTGAGTTGAGCATAATATAAAAGACATGTGGGCTGTTGTCTGTGGAGAATGCTAAATCTCATCATCGGAACCACTATTTTTAAGGTGGCTCATTGAAAAAAATCTCCTCTAGTTACCATCAAAAGTGAGGGGCTAACAATGACATCACCCTGTAATTCCAGAAGCATCTCATCAGTCGAAGATAGTTTTATGAGCATTACTGCTTCTCTATTTTGCTCATCTTATTTTTTGTTGAAGCGAACAAAGTTACTTCTCACGTTAAATACTCCAGAAGACTTGGAATATAAAAATATCCATGAGGATACAAATATTATATTAAATGTATGATGAATGATTGATTGATATTTACAAATGAGGCCTGCTTATATATCTAGGCAGGTGCCTCTTCACGAAAGGTCATGTCTTATCAGACATGCCCTTTCAGCCTAATTATTAATTAACTAATTAATCATTATTTACATTATTTTATTCATTACATTGCCTTCCTCCTCAAAAAGCTTTGTCCTCAAAGCTTGTTGATGAAAGGCCTCGATTTCTTTTCCGGCTACGAACATATTCTCTTCTCAGAGCAGTCATCCTTGTCGATACAAGTTGATATGATCCTCTAAGTGACAAACAAAACTGTCACACTGAGAATGGATTGGACCATCCTAAATCAATCTTCTGTGAAATCTTACGATGACTGGCAACTTGTGACGACTTGTTATCACCTGAGTGGATTGCACCGACATTAGTATTCTTCGGAATATCAGCTTGTTTATGTTCTGAATACATAGCTCGGCCGAGTTGTCTGCTCCCATGATGTGGATGTCGATAGGAAACGTTTTTGGTTTGACTTCTTTGATTTTCTTTTGGCGAGGATGTTATTGAGTTGGTTATAGAACCTTCACGTAGAATGTTCCTCATCTGAACTGCAACATCTAAGTTTGTATCTTTTGCAACTTGCTTGTCTGCTTCTTGAGTTGTGACATTTACTGGATCAATGTTCATTTTTTCTTCAACTTGAACTTCTACATTTGAAAGTTTCAATGATTCCTTTTCGAAAAGTTGTTGCACCTTGTTTTCTAATGACTTCTTGTCTTTCTTCAGCTTCTTAATTTGCGTTAGTAACTTGTCGTTGTGGTCCTTTATTGTGGATCACCTTTTTACCTTCTTGAAAAATTACTTTTGAAATTTCTAACATGTCTTCCGGTGTTACTGAATTTGGCTTCACTGTGACATCTTGTAGCGTTATTTTTTTCTTTTTGTAAGAAAATGTCAAAAACTTCTTTTTTGTATTAAGGATGAATGACCCTAGTGATTCCATCCAAAGCGAACCCAAAACTATATCACTATGGTTGCAAAATAAGGTTTTAATAGTGAATTGCGAGACAAATGAATACTCCCCAATACTTAGGTGTAAATTCTCTATGTCGTATTGTTTGTCATTTGCGTTAAATGAATTTGTTTCAATTATATTTGATTCAGGGATCATTAATTGGTTAGCACATTTAGTACTAACATAATTATTCTTTTAAGTAAGATCGATAGATATGAGAACCTCCTTTCCCGCAAGTGACCCTTTGATTTCAATTAGCGTATAGACACACATACTATAATTTTTAAGAAATCTTTCAGCCTTCAATTCTAATTTAGACATCATTTTTGCTTATAGATATGACTTCGTCAAATACCTTTAATAGTCTTTGTTTTCCTCAAATATCTTTCTTCAATAATTCCAAATATCCCTTTATATACTTTAGGAGTATAATAGTTCCTTCCCTTTTTTTCTTTATAATTTGTCTCTTATATATATATATATAAACTTTTTTTTGAATTGCTTTGACCTTATAAAGTTGGGTAGAACCTTCAATATAGCTTCAGACCTTCTCCTTTTATTTTTTATATTTTTAATAACTATATTAATTTTGATTTTATAATTTCATTTATATCATATGAATTTATTAAAATATATTAAGGTATGATAATATAGTTCTAACAAAAATATCAATTCTCGTAGTTTTTCATTTAAAAAAAAAAAACTGCGAATTGATTGGGGTCACGGCGGACGGACAAACGCGATGGGTCACGCGTTGACCACTGCAATTAAACTCTAGGATCTTGACCAAAGTCGATGGATGTGAGTAGTGTTACGGGGCTGCTTGGGACAACGATGGTTACACTATTGGCCGAGTTTGTTTAAATGTGGACGGGGTTGGCGTTTTGGAACAACGGATACAAAGGATGCGGGCGGCTATTGGAGGATGCAACCGCGGCATCAATCTCCTTATTTTTTTTTTCTTTAATTTTTATGCCACTATTTACCCTTACTGTGGCTTGGCGCTGTTGTGCAGTGGATGTGGCAACTGTGTTGTACAGGAGCAGCGTCGTAGGCGATGGGTGATTGTGGTCCTGGCGTCGGAGTATGGTGATGGCGGCTTGAACGATGGAGAATGGCACACGCGGTAGAAGGGGTTGGCAAGGTGGTTTAGGTGGGTGCTATTGCAGACGGAGGTGTATTGCCTTCGGTGGTGGCGATCAGTGTGGTGAGTAATGGCGTAGGCAGATGCGTGGGAATGAGGACGACAACGTTGGGCAGCAGTGTAGAGCGGCTGTATTATTTATTTTTTTTATTTTTTTTGCAGTGGTGGAAGGGTGACGGCATATGGAGAGTGGCAATCATAAGCAGTCAGCATGCAGTGGCGTCGGTGGTCGGGTTGTTCTTTTATGTCAGCCGCAAGTAAGTCTTTCGAATTTTTTTCTTTTATGTCAGCCGTAGGTAAGTCTTTTGGATTTTTTATTTTCATTTTTTAATTAACAATTATATATATATTTTTAAAATATCCCTCATTTTTCTTTTCAATATTTGACTTTCCTCTTTCTTTCTTTTTTTATTATTATATAAATTCTTCTTTTTTAATATTTCTTTAAATTTTTAATTCTGGCCAAAGGCTTACTGGTGAAAATTTTTCAAAATTTTTTAATTTTGGCCAAAGGCCTACTGGTGAAAATGGAGAAACTCCAATATTGGTAGCGAAACGCTTCGACAGCAACGAAGTTGATGATTTTTATAGTCAAAGACCTAGATCAGAGAGCGTGGCTCTGTGCAACGGTTAAGCAGCGAAAGACTCGAACTGCTCTGATACCAAATGAAGCGAACAAAGTTCCTTATCACGTTAAATACTCCAGAAGACTTGGAATATAAAAATATCCATGAGGATACAAATATTAGATTAAATGTATGATGAATGATTGATTGATATTTACAAATGAGGCCTGCTTGTATACCTAGGCAGGGGCCTCTTCACGAAAGGTCATGTCTTATCAGACATGCCCTTTCAGCGTAATTACTAATTAACTAATTAATCATTATTTACATTATTTTATTCATTACAGTTGCCTATTGCTGCCTATTGAGTTTCCTTTGCCAACACACTGATTCAGAGACCTGTACTAAAAAATGGCTAATATACACTGTTTCCAGGGATGTAATTTTTACTAGAAAACTTTTGGTTACCCTCTAGCATGATATTGGACAAACTAGCCATTTTGTTAAATAATTTTTCTGTTAAAAGCACTGAAATAGAGACCAATATGCGCAAAATATTTACTTCTCTGCTTCAAACTGCAGACAATGCAGAAAAAGAAACAAAAATACCTGCCCAGATCTCGCTATAGCTGTCAAACACTGCTGGAAAACAGCCAGGCTTTGGTTGAATCTGTTGAAAATATGGTTAGAAAACCTGGGGTTTTCTCCCAACTGTTGATTCTGCTACTGTTCAGTCAAATTTCTACCAACACTAGAGAAATTTCTAAAAATAATGCAAAAAAATGCACAGATCTTCTATAAATCTGCTGAGCAACTGCTGAAACAGAGAGATTTCTTTCTAAAATTTAAAAAATCACTGAAAAAAATGCAAAATTTTGCCTTAAAACAGAGATTACACTGAATTTTTCAGAGATCTGAAGCTGATTGAAAAAAAAAAATCTTTTGGCTTTTCTAGAGTGGGATTTTTCTGGTACTATGACATCTGTTCCAAATGTACTTATCAAGGTCCCCAATAGTACACCTCTCCCAAGAGTGACAACACTTGGAATTGATGATGACCACCACGGTGAAACAAGGCAAAAGGCATAACTTCCAAGTATCATGATTCATTATCTGATTTAACCCATGATCCCTACTTTCATGCCAAATACATTGAACGTAAACACTTGATATGAAGCAATGGACAAATGTACCTCATCTGTGTTGGGGCACCATAGTTATCAATGAGTGAGTTGAGCATAATATAAAACGCATCTGTGGGCTATTGCCTGTGGAGAATGCGAAATGTCATCATTGGGACGACTGTTTGTGATGCGAGTCATTGAAAAAACTTTCCTCTGGTTACCCCTACAAGTGAGTGGGTAACAATGCCATCACCCTGCACTCCCAGAAGCATCTCATCAGTCAAGATAGTTTTATGAGCATTATTGCTGGTCTATTTTGCTCATCATATTTGTCTTGGTCTTTGCCTACTGTTCCCTATCGAATTTTCTTTGCCAACACAAACTGATTCAGAGACCTGTACTAAAAAATGGCTAACATACACTGTTTCCAGGGATTGTAATTTTATTAGAGAACTTTTGGTTACCCTGCAGCATGATATTGGACAAACTAGCCATTTTGTTAAATAATTTTGTGGGTAAAAGCACTGAAATAGAGACTAAAATGCAGAAAATCTGTACTTGGGCTTCAAACTGCAGACCATGTAGAAAAAGAAACAAAAATATCTGCCCAGATCTTGCTGTGGCTGTCAAACACTGCTGAAAAACAGCCAGGCTTCGGTTGAATCTGTTGAAAATATACTTAGAAAACCTGGGGTTTTCCCCCAAACTGTTGATTCTGTTACTGTTCAGTCAAATTTCTACCAAAACTAGAGAAAGTTTAAAAAATAATGCAAAAAAATGCACAGATCTGCCACAAATCTGCTAAGCAACTGCTGAAAGAGAGAAATTTCTTTCTAAAATTACAAAAATCACTGAAATAAATGTAGAATTTGGCCTTAAAACCGAGATTAGAGTGAACTTTTCAGAACTCTCAAGCTGATTGAAAAAAAATAAAATTCTTTTTGGCTTTTCTGGAGTGGGATTTTTCTGGTACCATGATGTCTGTTCCATATGTACTTGTTCTTTAAAGTAATATATGAAGCATTTAAAAGAAGAAGACTAAGGCAGAATTACGAGTACATGTGTTGAAGGTATTGCTTGGGAATACCATGAAATTATTAGATATGCTTTAACAAAATAGATTTTTGATTTGCAATCATGAACCTAATCTCCATAGTAAGCTCATTATAAATTACCCGTATTATTTCATGTAATACAAGACTCGATTTTCTTGGAAAAAACTGTTCATCATGACTTTCTTATTAACATTAATTTGATATGTGGCCTTGCAGCTGATGGATCTGTAGTGCAAACTGGTGATCCTGAAGGACCAGCTGAGGGTTTTGTTGATCCAAGTACAGGCAAAATACGAACAATCCCACTTGAGGTCATGGTCGCTGGAGACAGGTCACCTATCTATGGAGAAACACTACAGGTAATGCTTCTGGTGGTTGATGAATTTAGCAATTTGTAAATGGGGTCTCCTCCGCTCACTGAGTCAGCACTAAAATGTGTTTAGTGTATCAAGTGATCCATCTTTTACTTTTTGTCCTGTCAATGTTGCAAGGCCTAACATCAGCAGCTTGACAAATGTATTGCTTGATCTTACACTTGGTTCTTTTCTTCTTTGCAGGAGCTTGGTCGAAACAATGCTCGGATGAAGCTTCCTTTCAATGCGTTTGGAACTATGGCTATGGCACGAGATGTGGGTTTCTTTCACACATATTTCTACTTCATGATCTCAATTTACAATATATCATTCCTATTTTTAGTTTCTGCATGTAAATGGTTGGAAGTTGGAACACATTTTATGTTGCTGCTAGTAATTAGTATTTGAAAGGTGTGGAATTCTATCTTATCTTTTATATACATGCATGCGAGCCAGAGGATTAAAAAAAGGAGATCCAGCATTGACATAGATAAAATTCGTTTGCAAGCAGGAACTGCAGGATAATTCTGCTTCCAGCCAAGTATTTTGGCTTCTCAAAGAAAGTGAAGTTACTCCCAGAAGATCTAATATCTTGGATGGAAGGTATTCAGTCTTTGGATATGTAACAGAAAACCAGAATTATCTATCTGATCTGAAAGTTGGTGATGTGATTGAATCAGTGCGGGTTGTTTCGGGCATTGATAATCTGGTAAATCCAAGTTACAAGATTGTAGGCTGATTCTTGAAAGGCAATTTGTTTTGCGTAATGTTTACATTCAGATCTGATATTCTGAAATGCATCTCCATGCCACGTGGTTGTTTGCTCACAAGCAAATCTTATTTAGCATGATTTCTTAGCAAGTAGCTTATTTGAGTTTTGGATAGGTAGATCAAACCTGTCAAAATTGGGAGTAAATGTTAGGAGTAAGATAGATCAAACTTGTAAATATTCTTCTAGGGGGCATTCTTTTAAAGTCCATGTAGTACACATGCGATTGCAATGACTTTTTCTTGATCTCAGATTTAACTATGCCAATTGAAAACTTGTGAATAAGTTTGAATTTTGGAAATATCAACATACCTGCCAATAGCTTAAATGTTATGGTTGCCAAATGATGTCTTTGAAATCAGAAGTCAAATCCTATGGTTGCCAACTGATGTCTTTGAAATTGGAGGTCAATTAAAGCCAAAATTTTGATGCAAAGGCAAAAGCAATGCTGACATTTGATGTGTTAAATGGGCTGGAGAAGAGTTTGGAGTAGATTGTTCAATTATTGTTTCAAACAAATTATTGAGCAAGCTTGAAAAATCTTGATTATCACATGCCATTAGCATCGATGTAAACTGTTTTTGTTATTATTATTATTGTCATGTAGTAAAAGTAGCAATATTTTTTATTTCTAGTTCAAACTCAAAAACATAAATCTAAATTTACTCTAAAGCCAACTTGTATTTTTAATTTTTTTTAATGCAAATAGTTTTTTATTATTCTGTAATATAATATCATCTCCATATTAAACTATAGAGCACCTCTTTATGCAAAAATAACCCCTTCCCCATCCCAAAACATGGGGTCGGATTGTACTTACACTATATGATACGGTATCATGTTCTTCCTTTCTCAGAAAGAATTATGTGACAGGCAGAAAAAATGAAAAGGTAGGCACCTTGGCTAAGAAATAGCATCCTTAAGGTGCTAGCTTCCTTCCCCGTATGATGTATCCTGGTACTTCACTCCAGTAAGGGCTCCAATAAGGTTATGAGTTGGCGAGGGATTACAAATTAGACCTAGACAATTTACTTGGGTTTGGTAACATCTTATCAGTCCAACTCAACTAGCACAAGGTCAGGTTGGGAGCTTCTACACTTGTGCCGTTGATTAATACAAATCATTATTACATTAAAAAATTTGCAACTAGTGCTATTAATTAATGCAAATCAATATTACTTAAAAAAAAGAAAAACAAGGGGATAAAAGATGTCCAACACCAACATGATGTGGGACAAAAGTTAATGATGGTCAACGCCATTTGATGTTCATCATGATCACTGATGTGAAAAAAATCACACAAACTTTTCTTTCTAATTTTTCTCCATTATCCTGACGTGTTTATCATCATTTGTAAAATAAATAATAATCTAATTTCAAGATTATTGTCAAGCCATACACCAAATTGGTGTATGAAACCCTCTTGTTTGTAGGACAAGGGATCCATCTCTATGTAGAAAACACATATTCTTAATTATTAGACCCACTCATATTCTAAATAAAGTACAATAAAGTGAAAAATAATCAAAATGCACGCCATTTTTAAAAAATTATATCTTAATATGATTCATTATATAAATATATTCCTGGTTCAATCTATTTGAAATTTATTTATCCCAAACAATGTTTTTCATTACTTTAAAAGTTCAGATCAGATAGATATGAAACTGCCTTTGATACTTATTGCTGACTACCAATTATGATTTTAGAATTGACACAAATGGTGATGCTTTCGTGAAAACAATCCTTTTCTTCATAAAGAAAAGAATAATATATGTAAACATATATATTGAAGCACTACTTTGTCTTTAAATGAATTTTATTTTCCTTTTTTAAATACAGGATTCAATGTTAATCCATAATTTGATTTTATTAATAGTCCCATTTATGTCAATGTATTCAAAATCATTTCTATCAATGTATTTTTTGAATATAAGATCAACACCTTACATTATTTTATGTCTTCCATCAACACATTAAATTTATTTAATTTTAATAACTTTTTTTAAATTAATATATATATTTTTAATATAGGAATAGTATATTTGTTCTATTTTTTAAGACTTTTATATAATAAAAATCAATAAATTCATAATCAAAATTAATAAATACATAACTAAAATAGATTCAAAAAGTATAACAATTAAACATTTTTTTCAATGTAAAGTTAGCACTTATATACATGTGGGATGGAGTTATTGTCTCTCGTTATTTCAAATTAAATTCACCTAACTTTACTAAGGTAGAGAACCTATATTCCAAATCATAGCATGTAATGTAATAAAGTATGATTACTGTTGCCTAAGTTGAGTTATGATAAGATTGAACGCTAGGGGAATGTGTTATCACCAAAACAGGACCCTGATAGGCTGCTGATCAGACTACCTCAGTGTAACTATTTCAAACCAATCTTTTAGCTAAGGCTTAGCCTCCTCAACCTGAGAGGGCTCTCTCAAGGGTTAATGATTTTGTATAAAGATAGATGGCTAACTCTATAGTTTGTGGTTTTGTATGTTTGCAGGTTGAAAGATGAAGACAAGCTACCATTGGGCTATGGAGTCAGTGATAGGGATAAGATAACAAAGTAGCTCTTATTACAAAACTGAGGCTTGCATATACTTTAATGAAAGGGTGACACATTCAGGAAAGTCTCAATATCTTAAGGTTCAAAGGAAACCAGAGCATGAGTGCATGAATTCTGAGTAATGATATCTTAAGACAGTGAAAGGAAAGTATTTAATAGAGATTTACCCAAGCTTAGCACTTAAAGGAAGTCAGAGCATGAACGACCATGAATTCTGAGTGATAAGTATCAAACATTGAATAAACCATCCACATATAGGACCTAAGAACTCAATTCACCATAAATTAACACTTAAAGGAAGTCAGAGCATGTTCCCATGAATTCTGAGTAATAAGCATCAAAACTATGGAAGTAAAACACATGATAGAAGATAAAGCTCACTGAAGTACACTAAGAATCTCAGCTTCAGAAAAGTTAAACTGCTTCTGTATATATCACAGTTCCTTCACAGCATAAAGCAGCAGTTTGCCAAAAAAGTCTTCAACCCCCTACTAATTCGACCTCTTGCTTCATATATAGCTTTTACAATATGGATTCCATGATCCTTCATCAATAGAATTCGAATTTCTATGATTGACACCTATTCTAACCATAAAACAGACCCTTAAAAGCAAATTGACAGCTAATTGTCTCTTCTAGGAGTCCTAATACAAATAGGAGTAAAACTCCTAAAACATGTTTCAACAACCTTATCTAAGACTTTAAATGCTTCCTTTGACACCTTCTAGCCCATGAATTCGAATTTGATGATGCCTCCATTCACTTAAAGTCACCCTATTGCTGATGATAAAATTGCCCTATAAATTTGGGAGCTGTTTCCTGCATTTAAGCTTTAACCTTCATTGATGCTCTTTGAACCCTTTTGTTGGAAAAATAGACCTTTTGAGACAAGTGACATGTGTTATCACTTCCATAGAACTAATGCTCTTCCACTTGTACGAAAATCAAACCTTTGAAGGAGTACAGAAATTGCTGATCTGGCTGCGCTACGAAATTGTCTGCGGTTTTCGTAGTGCAGAGCTTTGTCTTTGTAAACATCACTTTAAACCTTCAGTTATCTATGCTTGACACTTTAAAACTTCATTTCTGAGCGCTTTACATCCTCCAGCAGCATTAACCTTCATAAACCAACTATTCTCACCCTTTGAAACCCTTGCAAAAAGTCAAAACTGCACCTATAGTAGTTTCGTAGCGCGCTACGAAACTGCTGTACATGTCTTTTACACAGCCTTTTTTTCGAAAATTTCAGTCTTCAAAACTTCTTTCACTTTTTCCATGATATCTACAAGCTTTAATAATCAACATAGATCATCTTTGAAATATTATCAAGAAATAAAATCCTTCTTCACAACAAAATTGCATCAAGAAATTGTAACTTACTGTTCTATTCTCGCTGAAAAATAGGTGTTGGGACAGAGCTTTTATCTCCTCATAAAAAATGTATTTTTCAAAACTGAAGGAGGCTTTTGGAGACCACTTTATTCTGAACAAAAACCTCTCTTGGTTTTTTGCAATACCCCCCCTACTGCCTAGAAACTGTCTTTGAACATTAGGTGTAAACTGGAAAATTCTGATTTCTGAAAATATGGCTTCAAATAAAGCCTTATATCTCCCCACTGGTAACACTTATGAAAAAAGTGAGATAGGTTATTGTAGCTGAAGATTTTATGAAGAGAAACCTCCTTAAGAATTCCAAAGTACTTTTTCATGTGGCCAGAAACTGATCTTGAAAAACACTGCTAAAACCAGAAAACAAAGTTTTTCTCTAAATGACTTTCAGTAGTTTCGTAGTGCAAGTTCAACCATCAATTTCTCCTACCTCATAATGAATTTGAAGAAACTGAAAGGTTTTTGTAGTTCAGTATGTTAGGAAGAAAAACCTCTTTCAGTTTTCCAATATATGCTTACAGTTGCCCAGAAACCTCCTTGGAAAAAGATTACTTAAAGAAAAAAAAAAGAGTTTTTTTCTGATGAAAAAGGCTGCTTCAGCCATTTCGTAGCGCAAACCAACTTTTTTACACTGTCTGCGCTACAAAAATGTGGATTCGTAGCTAGTTTCGAATTTTTTTTCAAAATGATGTGAGATATGACCTCTAAACACAAGGTGAGACTTCTAGGACATGGAATAAGGTTGATAAACCTTGTTTGGAAATGAAATATGACCTTAAAGACTTCTAACCCTATGACCTAACCCTTTAAGCATGATTAGAACAAGGGTTTTAAAATATGGCTTCTAAACAGAATATGCGACTTTAAACCATGGAATGAGGTGGTTAAATTTTATTTGGAAATGAGAATGACACTATTGAGATGAAATGACTCAAAACCTATTATAAGACCATGACTAGAAACAAGGCAAACTTTCCAAAGTTTAGAAATTTTTTTAGGGTGATAACAATGGCTCTATTAGGGATAGTGTGCCCTTGTGGTACACTAAGAACTAGTAGTTCTAGTGCTGCAATCCATTCCCTTAAAAATAAGAACTCTGAAATTCTGCCCAATCTGCTTCAAACTGTACCTACTTGAAAATGCTCAATCAACCTTGAGCTTATTTGCATATTCCTACCTACCTACCCTATTAAATGTAAACTTCTTTAAGCTCAATCAATGTGAAATTTCCAATGAAGCCAATCATCTGTTTTATCTAATATTTGAGTTTTTTGCCTGCATTGGAACTTAAAACAACTATGACATTGTGATGACCACTGCCACTGAAATTGCCTCTGATATTCATAGTAAAAATAAAACTGAAACATTGGGGAGTAAAAATATTCCATGTATTCAACTATAGGATCCCAGAAAACATGATCAGCTTGATGATCTTCATAACATCTTGTAACTTCAGACAACTGATTTTTAGCCACATAAAATTTATCTGATATGTTATCCAACTGATTTTCTGCATGATTTCCACAGAAAATGTAATCTTCCTCAATATTATGATCATTATTTGAAGTAATATGTTGTAAGGAATTACATAAATAATCAATCTTTTGCTCTGCCTAAGGGTTATTAAAACCGTCTTCCAATATTTCTTCTTGGTATTTGCAATGATTTTCATCTTCATTAGGATACGAAGACTGATAAGTTTGCAGCATCTCTACATCAATCTTGGAGGATGTAACATGGTTTTCAAAAATATACTCTTGCTGGTTTCCATATTGCATGTCATGGGATGTTATCCTTTCTTCTAGGTGTTGAAATGTATTGTTATGAAGAGTCTCTAAAATTTCTTCATCCATAAATTCATCATCATCATAACAATCCTCCAAATACTGAATAATTCTCACAGAATGTTTACAGCAATCTTTGACTAGCAATAAGGAGGAATGACATTCTTTGTACATCATCATGAAAATTAACAAGAGAACATAATGAACCACTTGCTAAACCTTTATACCAAGACCATGCTTTTCCTTCCTGAGTGGTCACAAACATCTTCATAAGGCAGTCTTCAGGGATTTGAACCTTAAGACTATGTACATGCAGATGAAACCTAACCAAATGAAGAGCATCATTGTCTTTCTTTTCATATTTGAATATTGGAAGTGTTATAGCATCATTTCTCACCTTCACATGATTCATGATTGCTTTGATGGTTTTGGGCACCCATTCCTACAGACTTGGACAAATTCACTAAAAAACAGTGTAAAAATCCCCATATGCGACTATGCCCGTATTTTTCCGCGTGTATACGCGAGTCCAGCTAGACTTTTCCGCGTATGCCATTAAAAATGATTAAAAAATATATAATTATTCCCTATTTTTGGGCTGGGTTGATGGTTACTCAGGTAGTTCAACCACCCCAGCACGTGGCCAACTGATTCCAACTGTTGAAACTACGTGGAGGGAGTATAAAAACCCCTCATGTGTATGGCCTAAGGGAGAGAGAGAATTATTGATATTATACTCTGTTGGTATTCCCTATCCAAGTCTGATTCCCCGTGCCTCCTGCACTTTCCCAGTTCATTATAGGAAACCCTTGTTTCCTTGAGATGCTCATCTCCCTATATGTCATCTAGTATGCACCAGTTTGGAAGGAGTCTTAGCGAGGCAAGGGCTGGACGGATCCAGACGACGGTCTGCTCGAAGGCCGTGGAAGGATCAGGTGATCTCTCCACTCGTTACTTTTGTACATGCTATTTATAATACAGAAGTACCATGCTGTTCCCGAAATAAACGTGTTAGTGTATGCTTATATGTATGTGGAAATTGTTATTTAAGCATTCATTATGATTTATTTAATGTTTTATATGAATCTCACTAAAATTTAGAGTAGATATATACTGTACAACCAGTCCTTTGTGCTTGTTTCTTCTTGTCTTTCAGGTTAAGAAGGAAGGACGGTTGCTGGGGGTTTGAACCCTGCGGGATCTTCTTCAACCGTAGGACCTACGGGTAACTTTCTCATTCTACTCTATTTAGTTTTTCTGAATGTGCATGGTTGTGTGAGTCCTTCTTAATTAGCATGCCCCTGCTCTGTGGAGGTTGTAACCCAACGAACCTCTAGGGTGATATTCCCCGAAACAAGAAGATCATCTAACCAATCAACCTTTGGCATAGGATTTGGAAAACTAGGGATATGAGACCAATTCATAGGAGCATACTTGGCATTTTTTCTTGCAATAGAACTCATCCTGAAACTTCATCTAGGCAACTGATCTTCTTAGCAGTGGAGTCACCTTCCAATTTGTTTTTTGATGTGTGGAGTCGCCAAGGTAGTTTTGCAGCCTCGAACATCTTCCTGAGCTCCTACTACCTTCAGAAGTTCAACTTATTGATTTCGGGAATGAGTAATCTTCAGACTCCTGGCAGACGCACCAAAATGTTATCACCAAAATAGGACCCTGATGGGCTGCTGATCAGACTACCTCAGTGTAACTATTTCAAACCAATCTTTTAGCTGAGGCTTAGCCTCCTCAGCCTAAGAGGGCTCTTTCAAGGGTTAATGATTTTGTATAAAGATAGATGGCTAACTCTATAGTTTGTGGTTTTGTATGTTTGCAGGTTGAAAGATGAAGATAAGCTACCATTGGGCTATGGAGTTAGTGATAGGGATAATATAACAAAATAACTCTTCTTACAAAACTGAGGCTTGTATATACTTCAATGAAAGGGTGACACATTTAGGAAAGTCTCAATATCTTAAGGTTCAAAGGAAATCAGAGCATGAGTGCATGAATTTTGAGTAATGATACCTTAAGACAGTGAAAGGAAAGTGTTTAACAGAGATTTACCCAAGCGTAGCACTTAAAGGAAGTTAGAGCATGAATGACCATGAATTCTGAGTGATAAGTATCAAACATTGAATAAACCATCCACATATAGGACCTAAGAACTTAATTCACCATAAATTAACACTTAAAAGAAGTCAGAGCATGTTCCCATGAATTTTGAGTAATAAGCATCAAAACTATGGAAGTAAAACACATGATAGAAGATAAAGCTCACTGAAGTACACTAAGAATCTCAGCTTCAGAAAAGTTAAACTGCTTCTATATATATATCACAGTTCCTTCACAGCATAAAGCCACAATTTGCCAAAAAAGTCTTCAACACCCTACTAATTCGACCTCTTGCTTCATATATAGCTTTTACAATATGGATTCCATGATCCTTCATTAATAGAATTCAAATTTCTATGATTGACACCTATTCTAACCATAAAACAGACCCTTAAAAGCAAATTGACAGCTAACTGTCTCTTCTAGGAGTCCTAATACAAATAGGAGTAAAACTCCTAAAACATGTTTCAACAACATTATCTAAGACTTTAAATGCTTCCTTTGACACCTTCTAGCCCATGAATTCGAATTTGATGATGCCTCCATTCACTTAAAGTCACCCTATTGTTGATGATAAAACTGCCCTATAAATTAGGGAGTTGTTTCATGCATTTAAGCTTTAACCTTCATTGATGCTCTTTGAACCCTTTTGCTGGCAAAATAGACCTTTTGAGACAAGTGACATGTGTTATCACTTCCATAGAACTAATGCTCTTCCACCTGTACGAAAATAAAACCTTTGAAGGAGTACAAAAATTGCTGATCTAGTTGCGCTACGAAATTGTCTGCTGTTTTCGTTGAGCAGAGCTTTGTCTTTGTAAACATCAATTTAAACCTTCAGTTTTCTATGCTTGACATTTTAAAACTTCATTTCTGAGCTCTTTACATCCTCCAGCAACATTAACCTTCATAAACCAACTGTTCTCACCCTTTGAAACCCTTGCAAAAAGTCAAAACTGCACCTACAGTAGTTTCGTAGCGCGCTACGAAACCGCTGTACATGTCTTTTACACAGCCTTTTTTTCGAAAATTTCAGTCTTCAAATCTTCTTTCACTTTTTCCATGATATCTACAGGTTTTAATAATCAACATAGATCATCTTTGAAATACTTTCAAGAAATAAAATCCTTCTTCATAACGAAACTGCATCAAGAAATTGTAACTTACTGTTCTGTTCTAGATGAAAAATAGGTGTTGGGACAAAGCTTTTATCTTCTCATCATAAATGTATTTTTCAAAATTGAAGGAGGCTTTTGGAGACCACTCTATGCTGAACAAAAACCTCTCTTGGTTTTTTGTAATACCTCCCCTACTGCCCAGAAACTGTATTTGAACATCAGGTGTAAACTGGAAAATTCTGATTTCTGAAAATATGGCTTCAAAGAAAGCCTTGTATCTCCCAACTGGTAACACTTATGAAAACAGTGAGATAGGTTATTGTAGCTGAAGATTTTATGAAGAGAAACCTCCTTAAGAATTCCAAAATACTTTTTCATGTGGCCAGAAACTGATCTTGAAAAAGACTACTAAAACTAGAAAACATAGTTTTTGTCTGAATGACTTTCAGCAGTTTCGTAGCTCAAATTCAACCATAAATTTCTCCCACCTCATAATGAATTTGAAGAAAATGAAATATTTTTTTGTATTTAAGTATGTTAGAAAGAAAAACCTCTTTCATTTTTCCAAAATATGCTTACAGTTGCCCAGAAACCTCCTTGGAAAAAAACTACTTAAAGCAGAAAACAGAGTTTTTTTTGATGAAAAAGGTTGCTTCAGCCATTTTATAGCGCAAAACAGTTTTTTTACATTGTCTGCGCTATGAAAACGTGGATTCATAGCTAGTTTCGAATTTTTTTCAAAATGATGTGAGATATGACCTCTAAACACAAGGTGAGACTTCTAGGACATGGAATAAGGTCGATAAACCTTGTTTGGAAATGAAATATGACCTTAAAGACTTCTAACCCTATGACCTAACCCTTTAAGCATGATTAGAACAAGGGTTTTAAAATATGGCTTCTAAACAGAATATGAGACTTTAAACCATGGAATGAGGTGGTCAAATTTTATTTGGAAATGAGAATGACACTATTGGGATGAGATGACTCAAAACCTATTATAAGACCATGACTAGAAACAAGGCAAACTTTCCAAAGTTTAGAAATTTTTTTAGGGTGATAACAAAATGAATTGAGTTGAAAAGCTTAAATTCTCCATTATTAAAATTCTAGTGAAATGTTTGGTATAAGAATATTATAAATGATTTAAAAGAATGAATTTTTGTTTGTTTTTTTTGTCTTTTAAAATATACATATCTTTTGAATAACTTAAATAATAATATTATAAGGTATAGTTGTAGATTTTAGAAACATGAATGTTCTCTACTAGAATTATGAATGTTTTGTGATAACAAAAAAAATGATTTAGAAAACAAACTCTCTTTCATATTTGACCAAATTTCCAAATTCTTTTGATTATGGTTGTGAAATTATATTTATATTAAACATGAATGTTATCCATCAAAATAATGAATGTTTTGTTATAAACAAAAGTTTTGGTTCAAAAAACAAACTCTTTATTTTGATCAAATTCTTCTTGTTATCGATGTGAAATTACATTTAATATTCTATACCAGAAATAGATTCAATAGCATACTTCTTACATGAGTCCTTCACATTCCCATAGATACAGATATATTTCTCTATATTTATGTTACATAAGTGTCAATGGATTTATAAAAAAAAAATATCAGAATTCATAATGGTAAGTTCACTTTGAAGTATGCCGTTGAATATTTAATTTCTAAATATCAAGTTTGAAGTATAAAGATGAGCGTCATTCATTTATAATATAATATATTGTATTAGATAAATTACTTTACATAATTTATCATGGAAGCATATAAATGCTCAACTTGTTAGTCAACTTCAATTTTACAATATTTGATGGTTGAATTTTATCATTTATTAATATAAAGTTTCAAGTTTAATATCTTTATTATTAATTGATCTTAATGTTTAATTTCACAATTTTAATAACTTTTCAATTGATTTCTTATTACTTAATAATATAAAAATTGTAAATTTAATATTTTTATAAGATTAAAAATGAGATATTTTCATAGAAACAACTAAGAAATGTCATTAATTTGATGACGAAGTAGTTAACAATATATTAATGGAACTTTTGAAAATCTATTGATTCGTAGAAAGAGTTTGAATATAAAAGATTTGATTAAAATTGGAACTTTTGAAAACTTATTGATTTCTAGAAAGAGTTTGAATATAAAAGATTTGATTAAAATTGAAACTTTTGAAAACCTATTGATTTCTAGAAAGGTTTTGAATATAAAAAATTTCATCAAAATTGAAACACATTTTTAAAATATAAAGAAAATAACTTAATTTTGAAATATGCAATTAATATTTTTTACATGTAATTGTTAATTACATTTTCAAGTGAACATGTCACAAGCATGATTTGAACATAGGTGAAGAGGATAATTATTTTTTCTTTTTGATTACTCAATTGACAATGCATAAATATTATTTTGTAAAATTTCAGATTCATTTAAAACTTGTTATTATTATTAATCCACTCAATTGGATATAACTTCATTAAAAGATGAGAAGTAGTGAGAATATTTGTTCTTATATGATTTTTCCCTAAGTAGAGTTAGAAGAGATTATTTAGAACTTGTGCTTGCAAATGTTGCAAGCTTGATTTGTAGTTCATAATTGTTCAAGAATATGCACAAATGTATTCATGATGCACCTTTAAATTCATTAATCCCATCATACTAGTTGATTATATTTTTAGGAAACCCTATGAAGACTTAATCCTTAAGTTTGTGTACTTAAATATGAGAACTTTGTCAATTGGGTCTAACCTATGTTGTTGTGGGATAGAGTGTTATCCTCCCCACCTAGGTTCTATTCTTTTAAGTGACATATTCAACTAAAGAATATATTGTTGTAATGATTTTGAGCCTTATATTTTCCTTGGCTTTGTACCCTTAATGTTGGAAAGTCAAGTGACTTGTAGATTATAGACAATTTTCTTTAACTTGAAATTACTTGTGATATTACTTGACCTATTCTTATTATTTCTTGTTCATCAACCAATTACCAAAACAATGAAGATCACAACGAGACAAAGTACATAAGATATAAGCTCCAAGCCAGGGAAAAACCCCTCCAAGGGAAAACCCAAAAATAATGCTTCTCTTATAGAATATTCTTACAATGAGACTTCCAAGACCCAAAGACCAAAGCCCAAAATCCTCCCAGGAACCAAGTCAACCCACCAACAAGATCTTCTTCAAGGCAGCTTCAAAAACTTCAACCCTGCAACTTCACAACGTCACATAAACCCTAACAGCTTCATACTTGTGGACAAAAAGATGATCTCCAAGACACTTTGACTTATTATTCTTCTCTTCATCCTCCTTGTTCTTTCTCCTTCTTCGCTATTGCAGATCAAACTTTAGATGAGATGAGTCTTCAAATGAGTCAAGATCCTTCTATTTATAGCCTTCTTGAGGGGTCAAAGAGCTTTCCCTTAGGCCGACTTCTCCTTGCTTGGGCCGACTTGGTCTTAGAGAAATAAATGGCTTTTATTGGCTCAAAATAAATATTTTTCCTTTCTACAAAGAGTCCAAATGGGATTATAATACATGACACAAATTCTTCTTTTTCGTATAAACACCTAGAAAGACCTATAAGCACGAAGAACATGCTCTTGACCTAGACTTGAGCATGAAACCCATACTTTGAATAAAATATTTTTTTTTTCTTTCTTTATACAAAACATACAATGATGTGTTTACAAAAGGTCATTATGAAGAACAAACCTAGTTACAATTTCCAACACTCCCTCTTAACATGGGAGGTATTCATAATGCCATCATGAAGTACAAGGAATCTCAACCTTGAAGCATTCTCATATGAAGAGTTAGATTGATAAACCATTTTTCAAGCATTTATATCATAACCAACACTATCATTGAAGGCATTAACTACACAAGCTCAATTTCATTCGAGAGCATTATGCTGGGAGGCTATATGTGAGCTACTACACTTACTCTAAGGCACATACCCCATCCATATGTTCATCGGATATGTCCTTTTAGGACTATTCTTATCTTGGATTTCCAATCCTAAATCCTCAAAAAATATTGGTCATCTTCGACTACTCTTATCTTGGATGCCCTACCTCATCCTCAAAGATCATTGGTGTATAAATTCTTTCCTGGATTCTCTAATCCATAAGAAGTTATAATTTCATATGTTTATCCAATCCTCTAGATTCCATTATTTCCTTATGGCCTTTGCTAAGATTTACAATTGTTAGTCTTGGTCTAGTGCATGACACATAAAGAGAAGAACTATCCAACATCACTCCCTCTCAATTAGGGAAGATATGTTTACCAAACCAAACTTGTATCTCAAATAGTCAAGCTTCTTGTTTGGTAACGCTTTAGTTAAAATATCTGCTAATTTTTCCTATGTAGGTAAATAATACAACTCCACGACCCAATCTCATATTAGGATTTGATGTAGTGGTACTTATTATTTATATTCTTCATCCTAACATGAAAGACCAGGTCTTCTGTCAATCTTATGCAACTTCCATTCTCACAATGTATACATGTAGGGCTAAGCGCTCCTTCAAATAAATCTGATTATAACTTCCTAAGCCAAACAAATTCACGACAGACTTCACTTGCAGTAACATACTCAAACTTTAGCACTACTCAAAGCAACAATATCCTGCTTTCTGCTCATCCATGAGACCATGGAAGATCCTAAGTTGAGGCATCCACCTGTAGTGCTTCTTCCATCTGTCTCACTGTCACTCCAATCAGAATCAGTATATCCCATGAGTTGGATCTCATCACCATTATACTTAAGGTAGAGATGTAATGTTCCATGCAAATATTTTAGGATATGTTTGGATGCAATCCAATGATAATGTTTTGGATCCATCTAAAACTGACTAAGGACATTTACTAAAAAACAAATAGATACATCGAGGACCCAATCAAATGTCTGTAGCAAGTAGGGTTGTTAATTTTAGATAACAATGGTATGTTCTATGCTTGTAACAATTACTTTAATTTCCTTTTATTAGCCTAATGATAAAATCCTCTTCAATTTGCAATAGAAATCACATTAACCATTAATTCACATTGTCAATAACTGTATATAGAACATGAATAATAAAATGCAGAAGAAAATCCAAGACAAGAGAACATAAGAAGTTTCCTCAAGCCAAGGAAAAACCCCAAGATGGGGAAAACCCTTAATCAATCCTTATTATTATCAAATATAAAATGTTTAGCAGAGAGAGAATGTCCAATAGAGTACAATGATAAGTGTCAAAGTCAACGTGACTTGACTTTTTCAAATTACCCAAACGAATATGAATCTGATCTTTCTGCAAATTCAAATTCTTATAACCACACGCGAATACAATGAATTCCTGTAATATAAAATTCTTGCAATCATACACGAATTCCTGTAGTCATACACGAATTCCTATAATCACACACTGATTACTGTAACCATATGTGAATTCCTATAATAAGACATGAATTCTTGTAACCATATGCAAATTCCTGTAATTGCGAATTCCTCCAATTTGTAAGAACCATTTAAGAGAAAATGTATGTTAAATGTGCCAAATGAGGTTGAGAGTCTCCTTTATTTATATGTATTGTATGGGGGTTCAATTTTTCTAATTGACCCCAAGTTTTCCTTGATCAATTATGCTCTTGTGGGATTGACATCAAAAGCATATTTTTCCTTGACCGATTTTAGTGCTTCCAGAGTCGATTTTGTTGAGAAATCTAGGGCATCATGAATTAGGTGATTTCGCTTTATTAATAACTACTTGTGAGAGTTTTTACTTCAATAAATTATGATCTTATCTTTGCTCAAGTTATTAGTGTTCTTCATCATCAAACAACTACCAATCCATGAAAAAGAGACATAGAATGTAGGCTATGAGCCAGGGCCAAAACCTCTCACTTTTGAGAGGAAAACCCGCAAAAATTATTCCTATAGAGATTTCAATTAACGAATGCCAAGAACAAGACCCTTGACCTAGTAGCCACTCCAGGACCAAGACACTAGTTCTTTGTCTTTTTCCTTTACCTTCTTATCACTGAGATTATATCCTTAACAAACTGTAGATACACTAGAGATGGCACCGAGACATGTCGATGTAGTGTCACCAAAATGTGACCATTGTAGAAGCACCAAAATATTGTGATAGATCTCAGAATGATAGGTTCTTCATACCACACACTGGTCTCCAAGTTATTACTGAGTTGTGGTGTTTTCAAAGGACATAGATGTAGTATATATGATTCTAACAAGTGTTATTCTTCTTCCATAGCATCGAGACCCTTATCTCATGATATTAGAACTGTTATTCCTAGACAATACTTTGCCGACCCTTCATTACTCCTTATTGTCCCTTCGCTGTCCCATCTGAACTATCTTCATTATACTAGAGATCTAAACGTCTCTATGTTCTGCTCATCCAAAAATCTTAGAGATAAATGTCCAAAATTTTGACTGTGATTGTCCACCTGAATTCAAAGATCCAAACTTGATGACTGTAACCACATTTTAACTTCGGAGAGAGATATCTGAATTAATTCACTGTGGAAGTGCGAAGAGTCTGCCCATGTATTTATAGTGGTTTTTCCCATAAATAAGCCGACCTATGCTTAGCCAAATAGGTGTGTCTATTTTAGGTGAGCCGGCATGAGTTTACTCTCTTTTTTTGAGGCTCACTTCAAGAGAAGGACTAGTGCTTATCGTTGGAGGGCATCTATACGTTTTCATAGACTCATATACATTGTTATATCCCCAAGAAGGGTTCTTCATACATGACATTGACTCTTTGAATTTAATGAAAAATCCTAAGGCTCTCAATGGGAGCCATTTAAATAAAATCTCTTGATCATGAAACCCATAAAGCAAGCATTATAAAATAAAATTATTTTTCTTCTTTTCATTATTTACAAAAATCACAATTACATGTCATTATGAAGACCAAACCTAGTTACACTTTCCAACACTCCTTCTTAACTTAGGGAAGTATTCATAATGGTACTTGGTCATTCTCAATCTGAAGAATTTCTTATAAGAAGAATCAGATTGGTAACTCATTTGTATAACTTCATATCAACAAACATTTTCACATTGCAAGGCCTTAATAACAACTCCATCTCTCCACATATATGAGTTCAATGCTGGCGAGACCAATGATTTGTAGACACACTCATCATTATCTCTCCTGGAACATACCCTGTCGGAGTTCTCAGGGTCTATTCCATTAGGACTATTCTTATCTTGGATTCCTAGTACTCAAAGAATATCGGTCCTCTATGACTACTCTTATCTTGGATGCCCTATCTCATCCTCAAAGAGCATCAGATGCCAATTGATTACCCAATCCTCCATTATGTCTTCGCAAGTGAAGACCAAAATGATGTGTCTATCTCTCCCTCTTAATTAGGGATGAAATATCTATTCCTATATAGGAATGTACCCATTCCTACAGAAGGACTGTACTCATTCCTACAGAAGGAATGTACCTAGGCTCCTTCTTGGCTTAGCAATTTCCAAGTTTCTTCCAAGTAAGAAACTTGTTTCCATGCTCCCTCTTAATCAGGGACCTACAACATCTCCTAAGGTGGAGATAATGGGACAACCAACTGCTTTGAATAAGTCCTTCCTTTGATGCCATGAATTTATTCTTCGTGATGGAGCCTTCATCTTTTGGGACTTCTTCATAGGGCACATACCATCCATCACTTTCATCCATGAGTCAGTCATGTCATTATTCCTTTCATCAGAAAGTGATCCATCAACCTACATTTGGCCTTGCTTCATGTCATGTTGCCTTCTACATGTGGTATTTCTTAGAAGGATCTTACATCCTTCTACATAGTCTTTCTAGGAAGACATCCATAGTTCTTCCCTTGGCAATAGTGCATAAGCCCACCTAGATATTTGTTCAAAAATAAGAAATGGACACTTAAATCAATGTCTACCTTTGTGATGGTATTTCATCATGACATCTTCCAATTAGCATCAAAATCCTTCATACATGTTGACATATCTCCCAAATATATCCATTGTTAAAGGTCTCCATCTTTTTCCAGACTTCCATCAGTGTCTTCATATATTTTCGAGAGATTTCCTAGTCAAATCTTCTTGGTCCCGGATGTTGAATTCCTTCTTCCATGGTTGCATAATCTATGATCTCTTCATTTCTTCACACAATTCATTCCCAAGAGCTTCCAATCAGAGTTATTCAATTGTATTCAACCACCTCATACTTCATATGAGGACATATTATGTTGATTTCATCTAGTGAATGTGTGACCCATGCATTCCTGCATTCCTTTGAGGGAGATCCTTTCTTTTGATCATGCTCTCAAGATAGAGAATTGATCCATGTTACCTACAACCATATGAAATGACTTCCATAATATAAAATGTAAGCATACATACCTCATTTTTCCTTCGGGTCATCCAGACTTCCTGCAACAACTTCCTTGATTGAAAGAGCTTCAATCCCTTGAACTGATTGAATTCAATGTCATCAAACCATCATTCCATTAATTCCACAATATTGGAATTATTTATGAAACACTTGCTTTTTCTTATGATTGGTGAACCTTTCAATGAATATTCCATTAGAGAATGTTGAGGATCTAAAGTATCCCCATCAGCAGATGTTTCCTTTTGACAAATGTATGAAGAAACTTGTACTAGATGACCTTGCCACTTATGTTCCCAATGAGATTCCCAAGAGCTATATCCTTGACTTCCATATATTCTAACCATATTTCATGCTTTTCCATGATGATGTCCCGAGATATTTCTTTCAATGCTTCTATGATGCCTTGATGCATCCCATTTAGTGAATCATGATAGACACATATTACAAAAAAAGACTTAGGAACTTGAAAATAACTCAGGTGAGGACGACTATCTCAATAGTGGAGATCTATTACTTCCTCCTTGTATTTCTTGTTTTTAGCTTCTTCCACTTCTTTGGTGATATGAGATTCTTCTCTTCTTCTTTTGTTATTTTCCTTCTTGATCTTAGAACAATCTATTTTGTAGTGTCCATATTCTTGAAATCCATAGCATTTTATTTTAGCCATGTTTTTTTTCTTTTTTCTGAGGACCAAAATTTCCAAATTGTCCCCTTCTTCTTGTCATCGCATCATAAGATTGATTTTTCTCACCTGATCCCACATCAGATTTGGCATTTAGTCTAGATTCTTGTTAGGTCCCTATATTACTAGTGTAGTCCATTATTGTTGTTAGTATATCCCACTGATTGTTATTGTTGTACCAATGTAGTCCCCACATTTTTATTATTATGCCCCATAAAAGCCCACTGTTGTTAGTTTTGTTCCCTTACATTATTATTGTTAGGTCGGCTAGGATTATATTGTGACCCCATGGACTCCTATATATAGAAAGGAGGTTTTTTCATTTGTATCATCCAATAATTGTTCATTTATATAATGTAAAGGAGGTTTTCCCCTCAAAGTGGCCGATTTATAAGGTATTTATGTCTCTTTTCTTCTATTTTGGGAGTTGGTTCCATAACATTTGGTATCAAAGCTTTGGATTCTAGGGTTTCATTACTTCAAACAGGTCATCATGGAATTTTCGCGATAAATTTTTTTCTATGAAGGTTGAAAAGCTAAAAAAAAACTCATTTGCGAAGAATCTCGATGAACGTCATGTAAAAATTTCAGATCTTGGTTCGCAACATTTTCAGAGATATGATTTGTGGAAGTTAGGCTTTTTGCAGGCTCCCGAATTTCATATCAAATAGGTCACCTTGGCAAGATCATCATAAATCTCTCTCTGAGCATCGGATTGGAATTATGTAAAAATTGTCTGAAAGTGCACATACTATAGTTTATTGTGTATCAATTTCAGAGCCGAAGGTGGAAACAATGACACGTGGAATGTTGTACTAGTGCGCTCTATTGAACTAGTCCATAATTAGGCCATTGCGGGAGATTAGGCATAACTTTTCCTTGAAGAATCCAAATTAGGTGAGACCTATGGCATTGGAAAGAAGATTCAGAGGGCTGCTAAAGGACAAAATATAAAATCTCAGGGATCCGAAATTCCAAAGATACATTAGTTTTAATATATGCCTCCTAAAAAGCAAGAAAAAAGTGTGTATTTTTTTTAAATTGCATAAGTCTTGTTTGAAAAATCAATTTGAAGTGATTCCAAGGGCATAGTGAATCATAGATATCAATATTTGGTTCTAAAATTCCCCCTAAAAATAATTCAACACCCATTAATCCCTCATAAGGCTCTACTATGACTCATGAAGAGGAAGAATTGCAACATGATATATCAAAATTATGGTACCAAGTGCAACAAATTTTGATCTCACAAAAAGCAACCAAAGATGACATAAATGGTTTAAAAGCATAAATGCAGGCCAAGTGGGATGGTTTGAAGGATGAAATTAAATCTAATATGGATGATCAAGCAATGAAAGATCACATCGAGCATCAACAACAAGTTCTAGAACTCTTAAAGGATAACCTAAATTTGGTGTAGAATCGAATTAAACTACAGGAAGATCAACATCGCAACGAAAGAAGTTCTGAATCAGTCACAAAAAAAAGAACTCGACACCTACAAAATCGATCAATTTCAGAGTATCTTAGCAAATGGAAGAACTTACCCGCTGAAGATTCCATATGGGAGGATGATATTTTATACAGAAGCATCTAGAAATAATCAAGCGTTGAGGACAACGCTTGTTTGAAGGAGAGGGGCATGTTAGGTCCCTATATTACTACTGTAGTTCCTTATTGTTGTTTGTGTATCCCCCTTATTGTTATTTTTGTACCCATGTAGTCCCCATATTGTTATTATTGTGTCCCATAAAAGCCGGCTTTTGTTAGTGTTGTGCCCTTACATTATTATTGTTAGGTCAACTAGGATTATATTGTGATCGCATGGACTCCTATATATAGAAAGGAGGTTTTTTCATTTGTATCATCTAAGAAATATTCATTTATGTAATGTAAAGGAGGTTTCCCCCTTGAAGTGGTTGATTTATAAGGTGTTGATCTCTCTTTTCTTCTATTTTGGGAGATGTTTTCATAACAATTCTTCAATCTTGCATAGTGACCATAGATACAGGAATGGAGTAGCTTCTTTCTTCCCATAAATACTTGAAGTAAAGTTACTCCACTCCTCCGGTAGTGCATTTAATACCACTGTAGTCATTTCAATATCAAACATGACTTCTCCTAGTTCTTGTTGTTGATCCCTGATCTTAGATGTCCTCATAAAGTATAAGGATATTCCATCTTCCCTAGACATCTTCAGTTTGTAGAATTCTTGCCTTAATGAGTTAAATTCTCCAACAGTGCTTACGAAATACATCTCTACCAGTTTGTCATAGATTTATTTTGAAGTTTCGAGTTTGGATACTATTGAAGTTTGCAACAAGAAACAGTGAAATTGGCATCCAAAAACAACATGACAACACCTACACTAGTGTGGGACCATAGGTCGTATAGTGATGGGTCCTAGCGATACATTAGTGTGAAATTAAATTTATTTAATAAATTGGATATGTGTCAAATTTAATTATCCCTTAATTAAATTGGATAATAAAATGTAATATTATCTCATGATCACTTGTAATAGTTAACTGAGTCTGATAAAATCGGTTGGCTCATGGAATTCGAATTGAGGGTAGTTGGTGATGCATGCAAAGTGATTTTATGTGCTTTATAGTTCAAGTTTCAGCTAAGTTCATGAGTTTAATGCATGAGTAATCAGTTAACTCAGTTAGGTGAGTTAAAGTATGTTGAACTAGTTGTAACTGTTTGTTGCACTAGTGAGAGATCAAGTGAATTAAATTAGATTTAATTCACAATCAATGATCCGCCATGAAACTGATGATTTACTACTAATAGCTGCATGCATGTTAGTTCCAGTGGAGACTCAGTTGAGACAAAGGTTAAAGGGAAGTTAACTATCAATTGTATCATTAATAGGTTGCCCAGATGCAGATAAAACACCAAAGGATGCCCATGATACTTAGCGAAGTTGAGGAAGGCTGAAATTCCTAAATAATAGCGATTTCATTCATCAGGAATTGCGTGAGAAAGGAAGGCTGAAGATAGGCTGAGGATTGGCTAAGTGTTGGACCAATTTTGTCTGGATCAGTGTGAGA
Organism: Pinus albicaulis; assembly: GCA_034641835.2. Taxonomy (NCBI): domain Eukaryota; kingdom Viridiplantae; phylum Streptophyta; class Pinopsida; order Pinales; family Pinaceae; genus Pinus; species Pinus albicaulis. Next base: position 685,237,392 of record CM076575.1, read on the forward strand.
AGATAGGCAGATTGCAAGAGACTCGTGTGAGAAGAGTGCATTGTAATTGTTTCATGATTTCTTATGGAATATACAATATATGATAGAGGGTTTTTAATTAGGAATTTTCAAAACAAGGAATTAGATCAACTTTGAAAAATTCTTTATAGACCTTGTCAAACCTATTCTATTAAAGATTGGTCAAGCAAGGATTGTCCAGGAAATCCCTAGGTCAAATCCAAACAAGGAAAGGGAGAAAGAGTAATGCAAAAAGATCCATGAAACTAATAAGAATATATGGAAAAATAAATTTAACACATATTTAATTGGTATATGTAGTTTCTTATTGAAAATCCCTTGCCTCTATACTTAATAAGGGTCCTTTCATGGAATATCCATGGGTTGGATCATGAGTATAAAAAAGAATAGATTTAATGAAAAACATTGAAATTTATGAGCTTAGATTTGGATTTATTCGAGAATCCAATATTTTTGAAGAAGAATATAAGCAAGGTAGAAGAAGAATTTGGATTCTTATACATGACAGATCTAAGGGAATCGTAAACATCAAGAGATATATTGACTTACTGGGATTCTTTCAAACAAAGAGTGATCTATATTAGTGAGGCTACCTTTTACTCAAGCATCATATTCTACTCTAAATGGAATAGAAATGTAATGTTTTCCATTATATATGGCCCTCATATTCCCATCCTCAAACCATTATGTTGGGATCTAGTTTCTAAGGAGATATAAAGACTCACAAACCTCAAGGTTGAAAAGAAAAATCCTCTTGTTTCAATTCTTAACTTATATATCATGCAACAAGGGATAAAAGTGGTAATAAGGTGCTTAAAGCTTTAATTGCATGTGTCCATGATCCCTAATGTTTATTATTATTTATTTATTTATTTATTATTATTATTATTATTTCATTTATTTTTTAGGCCTTGAATATTCCTTTCTTGTTTCCATCTTTCTCACACCCTATCCTATAACCAAATTCTATTTTGTATCTCCTCATTTTCCCATAGATTAGATTTGGTTCCTCTCCTTTTCTTATAAACATTATTTTTTTGTGAAAAGATATATCTTTATGATACTGAGCTCCTCTTCCCTTTCTCTTGCTAACGCCCTCTCCCTTTTCCCCATGCTACCTCCTTCTTAGTTATTTCATTTTCCATGGCCTCACCATTCTTCATGCATCCTCCATATTCCTCCTTGTCTTGACATGTGGCCATGATCTCTAATGATTTTTTTTTTTTTTTTTTTGGCCTTGAATATTCCTTTCTTGTTGCAATATTTCCCAGACCCAATCCTATAACCAAATTCTAGTTTGTATCTCCTCCTTTTCCCATAGATTAGATTTGGTTCCTCTCCTTTTCTTATAAACATTCTTCATTTTTGAAAAATTCTATAGTTATGATACTGAGCTCCTCTTCCCTTTCTCTTGCTAACCCCATCTTCCTTTTCCCCATGCTACCTCATTCTTAGTTATTTCCTTTTCCATGGCCCCACCATTATTCATTCATACCCCATATTACTCCTTTTCTTGACCATCCTCCTCCCTTCCATCCCCACTCCTTACAACCCCCCACCATTAATCCCCTTATATAAAATCCCTAACCCCCTAGCTACGGTCCTACCTATTTTTCCCTTACCTATAGCCCCCCCCCAACACCACCTTCACTGCCTCAAGTAGAGGATACATCAACCTCACTTTCCATATCCATCATGGTGGCATTTCCAAGAGGGAAACAAAAACCTGAAATGGTAGAGAATGGAAACAATGATACAATACAAGTTCTAAAAGTATGGGAAAATAAACTAAAGGAGAAAAAAACATAAGTTTGAGAAAAAATTAAGAGTTCAAATATGAGAGTTAAACATGAGAATCAACTATTAAAAGGCTGAATTTCATAGTATCATGAATCAAGTTTTAGAAGTTGAGGCTAAGAATATTATTCTCAAATTGTTAGTTTAGGATTCGAAAACACATGGAACCTTCCAACCAATTAATGACTCATTGCATGTATAAATTATGGAGCTCAAGAAAAGGCAATATGATTCACTCCCAATGGGAAACCTTCAAATAGAAAACTAAGACATAATTGAAATCTTGGAAACATGTTTACGAGATTGAAGAGAACCCCCCATTATGGAGGTTGAGGAAGTAGTGTAGACCAAGCTTAAAGAGATTTTGATGAGGAGAGGTCGAGAGATAAACTTGAACATCAAGGGACTCCTTTCATCTCCAACACTAAATCTTTTCGCCATGTCTATAGGTATATTATTCCTTTAGGAGACTTTAGACCTCCTTGATATCAATTTGGAGAGAGATTGATTTGATTCAAATTATACTATTTTTCTTTGATTTAATTTGTTAGTGAATTTTTGTGATCCCTCCCCACCCCCAACCCCGAAACAAGATTTTATTGGATGGTGATATTACATGGTCCTAAGGCATAAAGCTTAAGTTCTATAAGGAAGAGGTGGCAGTAGCATGATAGGCATGGAAATGGGAATTTAGAAGAGATATGAGGGTGGTCATTAAGGAATTTATTCCTTTGTGGTGAACATATCTTGAACTCCTTAAATGAAGGTCATCGAGGGGAGATGAGAAGTATGAGAAAGTAAGATGGGATGTTTAAATTGTAATGAGGCATTTTGGTATCCCTCAATAGTAGTTTATGATGCACTCACACTTTTATTTATTTTCTTCATAATTGAGACCCATGTGATCTTGTTAGGACTATCTCGGAATATATATGGTGTCATTTATTATTATCCAATAAACATGAGACCCATATCTTAGGAGGTTTTTTAGCATTGAAAGGTGTATATCACGTTCATTTGGATTTCCCTTGGGGTACAATTACAATGGTTGTATCATATGAGTTCTCTAGATTCATGTGAGTGCAACTTAGTGTTGGAATGGATGTTGTAAGGAGGTGATGGTTGGCATTGATTTCAATCTAGACTCGTGTTGGAGATGATACGATTGCTTTATGGTATTGGTCTCTATGGTTTCTATGGAAAATGTTTATGTTGCAGGTGCTTTGATGGTTTTGTTGGTTGGTTGGTCAACTAGGTCTCCATGTAGATGATGCTCGTGTTGAGATGACTTTGTTTGTTAGAAGATGCTTGTAGTGTTTCATTTGAGATGTTATTAATTCTCTTGAGTTATGAATTGGAATCTTGATGATGTCTAAAGGTGTTTAAGAGGTTGTTTGATCCCATCTACAACTGAGCTTCATGTTTTATGCCACTCGATACAATTTAGTCTCTCATGAGTTGGTTTTTGAACTTATGGTGACTACATCATGTATAAGCTCAACACGAGGTTGAAAATATGGTTTTGAGGCTTGTCATGGCTTGGAAAAGTATTACAAATGCTGGATATGTTGAGAAAGAAGTTGGAGGCAGTTCCAAGTTGAATATTTTATGTTTTCCTTGATCCCCTACCCCAGTCACTCCCTTGCATGTTTGTCCATGTGACTGAAAGCTCCAATTGTTGGGAACAAGGCTTATCCATGTGAATATAGTCAAGTTATGTTGTGCTAGCAGTTTTGTTTGTGGGTTGATTTTCTTAATATTCCTCGTGCATCTCATATGTTTTGATTGGTTTTTTTATGTTTCTTGTTTGAGACTTTTCATAAAAGGTTCAAATCGACTAAATCAACATGATGTATTGTAATTTGAAGTAAGTAGTGGAGTAAGGGAAAAAATTATTTTAAAGGAGAGAAAATAGACCATTGTTGAGTGTGAGAAAGGAGTAGAGGTTTGCATAGAGAAAAAATGGTGACCTCGTACAAAAGATAATGATACATAGGTTGAATTTATTGAGTTGTGCACACACAAAAATAATTTATTGAGATTAGAAAATAGTGAGGTGCATGGAGAGGCCGATTATCACTATTTTTAGAGGAAGAATTTTATCTACAACCAAAGACAGAGTTTTCAGAGTCTAATGTAGAAGTTATGCAACATTTTGGAGCAGATGGATCAAAAATTGTTGGAGCTCAGTATATTTTGATGTTCATGTCACTGACATTAATGTTTGCAGGGATTACTTCTTGTTGTCTCCTTTATGTGAGAATGTTGTCATGGTTTTGAGTCTATATGTTGAATTTAGTTGGATGTGTAGAGGTGTTGTTGTTGGTTAACTGTCAATACTTGGGTTGTTTGATTGTTTGAGTCGATGCTTGAGAATTGGTTTGATGAGATGATACTAATGTATTGAGGTTTTCAAAAAGAGAAAGTCATTGTTGCTTTTTGAAGGGGTCCAATTTGAAACATTATGAAATGAGGCCCTAGTGATCATCAGATCAAGATAGCTTTTTGAAGAAGTGATGGGTGTTCCTTGTCGATGGGTGTCGGTAGCTTCAGTAGAGGAAGTAGCATTCTCATTGTCCAATGGGTGTTAGGTGAGGCTTGTTGGGGGTATATACCTTCAATAGACGGGTTTTCACAAAATCAATTTCATATAATAAATTTCCTTGTTGGACATAGCCAAATATGATTATTTAAATTGATTTCTTGATTAATAAATTTTTAAGCAGAGCAATAGCAACAACAATGGGTGGGTTTTGACTTGAAGGGAGTTTTACACTAGAGATCCTTGTGTCCCTTGTGTATGTGATTGTTTGATTGTATTATGGTTTTCATGTGATGATTATGGTATTTACTTTGCTGGTTAATGAATTATATGAACTAATATACTAATGGAATAATGGATGATTGTGAATCAATAAATTGAAAAGGAATTTTAAAAGTATACATATAGACCTTGTCATTACTAATTCACCCCCCCACTCAATAGTGAATATATTTCCAACAATTGGTATCAGAGTGGGGTTCTCTCTGTGAAGTTCAATTGCTTGAGAGAAAATCGTGGGCCATAGTGAAGAATAAGAAGAAGTAGTCTCAGAAAAGGAAGAGCAGTAAACAAGTGAAATTTTTTTCAAATTCGGAAGAACCACTCTTCTTGCTAGTAAAAAATAACGAAGGTAAATGTTTTGATCATTTATATCTAGAAGTACATTTTCTTGTATTGATGACGATTTAATTGATTTTGATGGTTTAGAAGATAATGATCATTCAAATCAGTTTGATTCTTTGGAGAGAAGTGGTAATAACACTTTTGCAGAGAATTCAGATATCGAAGATGAAGGGCCTTGCAAGATTGAAACCCTACAAGCATAAATTAGAAATCTCAATGAATAAAATAAAAACCAACAAAAATTATTGCAAATATTTGATGAGAAGGAATGTGTTCACAAAGAAGAGATCATCAAATTAAAAACCCAATTGGACGAATCAAGGAAAATTGAATAAGGAATGAGAAAGAAATATGAGGAAAAGGAAGATCAATATCAAATTATGGAAGCATAAATGGATACATTTAGAAATAATTCAAAATAAAAATCCATTCAATTGATGACCAATAAAATTCCTCCAGATACTAGCATGCACAAAGAAGAAACATGTTAAACAACAAGTTTTAAAAAACCAATAGAAAAAGATGATTCGAGTAGTAAGAATAGCAAGGAAGAAGCAAATCAACAAAACCATAAGTCAAAGAAGGAAAAATTTGTGCTAGACAGATCATCCACTTCCTCAAGATCAATAAGATGCTTTAGTTGTAAAAATCATGGGCATATTGCTGAAAAAAGTAGAAGCATGCAACAAAAGAAGTAGTTGGATAAAAGGACATACCAAGCAAAATCATCCATGGCCAGATATATCAATTCATTTTATGTCTGTTATTTTTCGTGTAATAAATTTGGGCATACATATTTTGATTGTAGGAACTATATGAAGAAGAGGAGTTTCAAAGCTTTTCCTTTGTTTCTTGGACATGTAAGGCATTAACTGTGTGACAAAATTAGACATAAGGCAAAAGACTGCAAATTGCCTACATGTTACAGGGGATTAACTCAAATGAAAAGACTAATCAAAGAATATTAGACAAGATATCAAACAATGAAATTCATGTTAAGAATCAAATCAACAAAATCTGGAAGAAAAAGGAGCAGCAAGTGACTCCCATAAAAAACTGATGCTGACATGGTCTCTAGGGGAGCATATGGCATCATTATGATTTTGAAAGAGAATAATTGATTTAATGCAACCATAGTTGGATAAAAGTATATTAAGGTTTGAAATTTTCTTATTGTTTGAATCAATTCATTGCAGCAGTTTGTTGAAACTTTGATAAAGACATGGAAGCATATATAAATTTATCATGCATAGTTTTCTCTTATGCAAATATTGTCATGATGAGAAGATAGATGCCACGATTATTGAGTGAAGATTGCCTTGGTGACAATTTTCAAATGGTATGTGCATTAAAATATTTGCACAAGTTTCTAATTTCATGACCTATCTACTGATTTATGCTTTTCATGGTCTATATGGTTAGAATGCTACACACTTTCCTTGGTTCATGAATAGTTGCTGATATTCTTTTTACAAGAAGTCATTTTGGTGGAAAATATGTTCTTCCACGATGCATGTTTGTTGAAAATATGTTTTTGTGAACATATTGATCTATATTTTATTGCATGGACTTGGGTTTTCAGTTTTGTTGAAGAAATTGTTGTTGTAGTGATCCATCTATTTTTGGTGATGACTGAGCTTCATAGAAGACATATTATTCATTTGATTAGAGAGTGTTGATGGTATTCATGGAGATGATTGTTGAGTCTACTGCTATTTTTACTGATGCTGTTATGCTTCCTAGTGACGTGGATGGAAAGTGTGATGTTGCTCATGCTCATGTTGCTGCCTTGATTTGGTAGTGATATTATTGGGGAGTTTACTACTGCTAGCTATTATATATTGTTGTTGTTGATAGTAATAGTATGGTGTTGCTATTATTACCATGATATGGATGATGATGTTTGCTTTGGTTGACCGTAATGTTGCTGTTGAGTTTATTGCTGTTATGATATGCTTCATTTTCTTCTTGAGATATCCACATATTATGCTTCTCTCTATCTCTTTGTGGAAGAAATGTAGTTGTCGATGCTACATATAAGTTCAATTATGGTTGGTGTTATGTTTATGCTCTATGATGTTATGTCACTGCTCTATCTTCATACTAGTTCACATGTTGCTTATAGCTTCTATTTTGGTCAAAGAGATCATGAGCTGCATATGCTGCTATTGTTATCATTGATGCTGCCAAGGGTGCTTACAAATGGTAAAGAATTTACATGGGATATTACACATTGTTGTTGCTTCTTTGGATATGGCCAAAATGTTGAATATTTCTACGCTTATTGATGTCATTCATTAATTCATGACATGCATATGGTTTTATTTCTCTCCATTAGAAATATATATTCATATATGATATTGGTAGCTCGTGCCTCACATTATACAATGGTAGTCTTGACACCTAAAAGACATGGTGAGAGTTGTATTTGTTCATAATGTTTCATAACAATTGTGTATTCTCAATGTCGTAGACATGTAATATTTTTATTCATTCATATGGAGTTGTATTTGAGTTAGGCATATATTGGAAAAAGAGTCAAGAGATAGAGTCATGGGTCATGTCAAGTGTGTGTGTGTGTGTGTGTGAGATGAATTTTTTTACAATCATGTTTAGGCTAATTGGTGTGACCACATACTTCAGTCTTGTATGATCTCTTGGAGTCCTTTGAGTAGCCATATATTGTCACATCATTCATATGAGTCATGGCTGGGTCATGTGTGTGTATTTCATACATGAGAAAGGAGTCATAGTTCAGCTAGCTAGAGGCCTTGTAAAGACTTGTATTATCATTTACTCAACCTTATATCATGCCTTGTATCTTATTGTTCATCATTGGGACAAGTTGATTAAAGAATTTATATATGAGGAGTAACCTTATTTTATATGAAAAAGAGGCACTAGAAACAACAAATATAGAACATTCAATAGTCCAAGATATGTTTTTAAAATCCCTTTATATGTTTAGGGGGACATTGCATTGGTAGTTGTTCATTGGCTTACATCAACTTTATATCAACATGACAGGGGGAGCGTTGATTTGGGGTAGCATCGGAAGTGATTTAAGTCTCAAATTTTGTGGAGAGACTTAGACACATGTATTCTAAATAACCCAGAAAGTGTTTGGTGAAATTCCACTCGGATTATATTCTATAGAAATAATTAATTATTTTTAAAGGGACCCTAAGAAAAAAAAAACGTAGTAAAATAAAATAATTAAAGTGTATTAATAGAATATGAGTGAGAATGATCTAGAATAAATGGATCAATTCAAAATCAATGGATCAAGTCAAAATTTAATCTTTTACATTGATTAGATATCTAATCCGGGCCGTTGAATCCTCAATGAAAAGATTATAATAAGGACTTGAAGGGTCATTTGGAAAACACATTCATGGAGACACAAAGAATATAGAGATCGATTTTTTTCTAACGGAGCAAGTGCTCGAACGAATATCAAATCTAAGTGATTCTTGATTGTAGTGAGGGGTAGTTATACTAGATGGAAGGTTTCCTGAGCCGGAGAGTACTTAGCAGTAGAGACAGAGAGAGCCACATCATCAGCGCAGAGAGCTAGTGATGTAGTGCTTACGCAGTCACTGCACATAACAAGAGGGAAATATTTTTTCCTGTCAAGGAGACAACACAGAGTCTGAGTCAGATCCTAAAGAGCTTTTTGGGAGGCTAGAAGGCTTCATTTTCTAGCCAGTAGTGAGACCAAAATAGAGGCAAAAGGGCAGCCATAGTTGTGATGCAGTCACTGCGCAGAGGAAACACATGGCAGTCCAACCTTAGTGCAGATTAGTGCCAGTTTCCCATGGAGGAGTGAGGTTTGTCTCACGAGATCTCTTCTGTCAGTTTCTCTGTATGATTTGAAAGTGTTTTCAATCATATATTTGTACTCAGAATTTACTACATAATAACCTAAACCCTTAGATTTGTTGCACCAGTTTTCCCACATTGGATTTTTCTAGAGACATTAGTCCAAAATCAATTGTGTCAAATGGTTACGTGATCTATGTGTGTTCATATTTGTTTCCACATTTGTATTTCTTCCACAGTTTAAATATGTAGGATGTAGTGAATGGATTTCGATATTTTCTTGTAGAACAAAGTAAATACTTTGTTAAGTAAAATAAAAAAATAGAAGATTTTCCATCAGTTGCTGCAGTAGGATTACATGTAATATGAATTTTCACATGGTATCAGAGCTTGTTTAAGATGAGTGCAGGTGAGACAAAGAAAAAATCCAATATATCCAATGTTGAAGTAGTAGTTGGGGATCAAAGAGCTGCATAAGTGGTAGATCAATTTTCCACTGAAGTGCGCAGTCCAAGCTAGGAGGGCCAGATCAACAAGGAAAATCTCTCTCTGAGTGAGCCAACAGAGAGGTAGAATTTTTCCATATTGTTGTCTGTCCGAGGAAGAGAGAGCAGCGCAATATATCTATGCAGATTAGCAGCTGGAGGGACGCAATTGAATACGTAACATGGATTGCTGGTACAGAGTGTCAGGAAGCATACCGAAAATATAGTTTTGGGGATTTTCTAACCTTAATGAGTTTATAGCCCGAGAAACTCAGATTACCGTGCAATAGCAGTAGATCTTGTGGCTTATTCCATCAGGAGTGTGTAAATCCAGCTGCACAGAGGGTGAGAGGCAACAGATCGACAATAGTCGGGTGAGATGGCTACCAACATATTGCATGACCAGGACCGGTTGGATGGTGCCTCCAACTATGTAATATGGAAGGAAAAGATCTCATTCCTTCTAGATGAGCACGACCTCAAGCAATTTATTGATAGCGCTCAAGTTGAACCTGCGGATGCAACACCATTATGGGCCTTCAAGAATAATATGACAAAGAAAAGTTGTTGATCCTCGACTATATCTAGCAAAGGGACAACCAAGGAGATGTGGGATGGGCTGGAAACGCTGTATCAAGGGTCTTGCAAGAAATGGAAGATGTTTTTGGAGGAGAAAATGTGCACCACCAGGATGTAGAAGGGAGAGCATATTGGTCCATTCCTGTCTATACTTCAGGAAAACCAAGATTAGGTTGTAGCCATAGGGGCAGCTCCTAAGGCCACCGATATGGCCAGATTGGCCCTCAACTCAGTGTCCAAGGATTACCAAGGTTTTTTCCAGAGCATATTGGGTAGAGAGAACTTTCCGGATTGGGAGTCAATGTGGGCAGCTCTTCAATAAGAATATTTATAGAGAGACTTACTCAAGTGTCAACTTGAGGGTGGAAACAATACTGGTTCAAAGATCAAGAAGGAGGAGGAAGAAAATGTGACCCTTGCATCCAAGGGGCAGCAAGAGCAGTGAAGGAGGAAGAAGGATTTTTCAAAGATCAAATTCTTCTAGTGTGGTGAGATGGGACATTACGCCACACAGTGTCCTCTTAGAAAGAAGGACAAGGATGAGAAGCATGATCCTAAGGTCAGAGCAATGAAGATAGAGGAGGAGGAGTTTGTGATGATTTCTCATATACCTCTAGGAGGGAGGTGGGTTGATTTGGAGTTGTAGAACCAAAGATCTACAAGATTGGGCAGGATCATTGAGGAGTCCACCTCTTGGATCATCACCTTGCTACGAGAGCCCAAAAATAGAAGTAGGAGGATCGATGGGTACCAGTTGATGAATAGGAGTGAGAAGGGAAAACATAGTAGTTAGCAGTGCCAAGAAATGTTACAACATCACAGAGGGACGCAATGCAGTGCAACAGTAGCACAACAACTTCAGAGGGACAACACAGAGGGACAACACAGAGGCTAATAATAGTAAGATCTTCATCACCGAGATGCATCATGTTGAAAAGGATAGTCAGGTTTTGTTTTTTGTTTTTTGTTTTGTTTTTTTTTTCTAGTTGCAGCGTAGTAGCAGTTAGCAATGAAAAATTCATCAGCAACATAGATGCATAATTCATAGGGAGTTGCAATACATATGCAGTGTTGAAAGTGACAGTGTCAACTGTAGTACAGATGCATCATTTTCGTAGAGTTATAAATCAGCGGTGTAGATGGAGATGCTTCAGAGTTAGAACAGTATGCAGCAGGGCATATTGTTAGAGCACATTCCTTGCTAAGAGGGAGTGTTGATTTGGGGTAGCATCATATGTGCTCTAAGTCTAAAATTTTGTGGATAGGCTTAGACACATGTATTCTAAATAACCCATGAATAAAAAATTTGGTGAAATTCCACTTGGATTGTATTTTATAGAAATAATTAATTATTTTTAAAGGGACCCTAAGTCAAAACTTAGGAAAATAAAATAATTAAAGTGTATTAATAAAATATGAGTGAGAATGATCTAGAATACACAGATCAAGTCAAAAGTTAATCTTAGGCATTGATTAAAGATCTAATCTGGGCCGTTGAATGCTCAACAATAAGATTATAAGAAGAACTTGAAGGGTCATTTGGAAAACACATTTGTGGAGACACATATAATCTAGAGATAAAATTTTTCTGATGGAGCAAATGATCGGACGAAAATTATATCTAAGTGATTCTTGATTGCAGTGAGGGGCAGTAATACCGGTTGGAAGGTTTCCTGAGCCAGAGATTACTTAGCAGTAGAGACAGAGAGACCCACAACATTAGTGCAGAGAGCCAGTGATGCAGTGCTTACGTAGTCACTACACAGAGCAAGAGGGAAAAAAATTTCCTGTTGAGGAGACAACACAGAGACTGATTAGATCCGAGAGAGGGTTTTCAGAGGATATAAGACTTCAATTTCTAGCCAAATTTGAGACCAGTGCATAGGAAAAAGAGAAACTATAGTTGTGACAAACTCACTATGCAGAGGCAGTGCAGGGCGATCCAGCCTTGGTGCAGATCAGTGCCAGTTTCCCGCGGAGGAGTGAGGTTTGTCTCATGAGATATATTTTGTTTGTTTATATGTATGATTTGAAAGTCTCATCAGTCATAGATTGTACTCATAATTTACTACATAATAACATAAACCCTTAGATATGCTGCACTGATTTTCCCACATTGGGTTTTTCTGGGGACATTAGTCCAAAAACAATTGTGTCAGATGGTTGTGTGATCTATGTGTGTTTAGATTTTTTTGTGCACTTGTATTTATTCCACAGTTTAATTGTGGAGGTTGTAGTGATCGTATTTCAATATTTTCTTGTAGAATACAGTAAATAATTTGTTAAGTAAAATAACAAATAGAATATTTTCCATCAGTTGCTACAATAGGATTCCGCGTAATACGAATTTTCACAGGGAGTGTTTCTTTCATTAATATGTTAGATTCCTTCATATGTTGGCTTTGTCGAGTTTCTCCCTTTTCCATTGATGTCAAAGGGGAAGAAAATGAGGAGTTCAGTTCTTCATGAGGTTGTTTAGATGGTTCAACTAGGGGTTGCCATCAATGCCAAAGGGGGAGATTGTTGGCATTGATGTTATAATGAGATGATGGTTAGCATTTATGTAAACCTAGACTTGTTTTGGATATGATATGATTGCTTTATGGTATTGGTATCTGTGGGTGCTATGGAAAATGTTTATGTTGTAGTAAATTTGATGGTTTTTTTGGTTAGTTGGTCAACTAGATCTCCATGTAGATGATGCTTGTGTTAAGATGAATTTTATTGTTGGATGATTCTTATGGTGTTTCCTTTGAGATTTTCTTGATGCTCTTGAGTTATGGATTTGTATCTTGATTATGTATAAAGGCGTTGAATAGGCTGTCATGATCCCATCCACAATTGAGCTTCATGTTTGATCCCACTTGATACAATTTCTACTCTCATGAGTTGGTTCTTTCACTTATGGTGAATACATCATGTATAAGCTCAACAGAAGGTTTCAGAGATGGTTTTGAGGCTTGTCATGGCTTGGAAAAGCTTTAAAGATGTTGGAGTTGTTGAGTAAGAAGTTGGAGGAAGTTTTGGGTTGAATATTTTATGTTTTTCTTGATCCTCTACTCGAGTCACTCCCTTGCATACTTGTCCATGCAACTGAAATCTCAAGTTGTTGGGAATAATGCTTATCAATGCGACTGAAATCAAGTTCCAGTTGTGTTGTGTCAATTAATGTGTCTATAGGTCAAGTTTATCTTGATTCCTCGCACATCTCAAATGTTTTAATTGGTTTTATGATTTTTCTTGTTCGAGAATTTGCATAAAAGGCTCAATTTTTTTTACGATGGAATGTAATTTGAAGTAAGTATTGGAGTAGTGAAAAAAAATGTTTAGAAGGAGAGTAGATCGACCATTGTTGAGTGTGAGAAAGGAGCAGAGCTCTATGTAGATAACATAGGGAGACCTCCTATAGAAGACAATGATACAAAGGTTGAATTTATTGAGTTGTGCACACATAGAAATAATATACTGAGATCAGAAAATAGTGAGTTGCATGGAGAGGCCAATTCTCATAGTTTGTAGAGCAATAATTTGAATTATATCCAAAGAGAGAGTTTACAGAGTTTGATGTAGAAGTTATGCAAAATTTTGGAGCATATGGATCATAAATTGTTGGAGCTCAGTATAGTTTGATGGTCATGCCACTAACATTTGTGTTTGTAGGGATTGCTTGTTGTTGTATCCTTTATATGAGAATGTTTTCATGATTTTCTACAGGGTTTCGAGTCTATATGATGAATGTGTTGGATGTGTACATGTGTTGTTGTTGGCTAATTGTCAATACTTGAGTTGTTTTATTGTTTGATTCAATGCTTGAGAATTGGTTTGATGAGAGGATATTGATGTATTGAGGTTTTCAAAGAGAGAAAGTTGGTGTTGCTTTGAAATGAGGCCCTAGTGATCAACATATCAATATAGCTTGGTAAATAAGTGATGATTTTTTCTTGTTGATGGGCGTCGATAGTTTCAGTAGAGGAAGTAGCATTCTCATAGTCCAATGGGTGTTGGGAGAGACTCATTTGGGGTAGAGACCTTCAGTGGATCGTTGTTCACAAATTCAATTTCATATGAGAAATTTCCTTGTTGTACATATCCATCTATGATGATGTAAATTGATTTGTTGATTAATAAAATTTAAAGCAGAGCAACAACAACAACAAAGGGTGGTTTTTGACCTGGAGGGGTTTTTCCACCAGAGATCCTTGTGTCCCTTGTGCATGTGATTGTTTGATTGTATTATGGTTTTCATGTGATGATCATGGTATTTAATTTTCTGGTTAATGAAATATATGAGCTAATATACTAATGACATAATGTGTGATTGTGAATCAGTAAACCAAAAATGAATTTTAAAAGTATATAGACCTTTTCATTACTGATTCACCCCAACACACCCCCCAACCCCCCTCTCAGAAGTGAACACATTTCCAACACTTAGTGGAATAATGTTCCTCATCACCTAGGACATTCACTTTATGATTTTTTATTTCCCATCACTTCTTCAGAATTTCCATCCGCAAAGATTCAAATTAGGACACTTTCTAGGATTTGTATTTCAACATCATCCAATACTTTTCTCTTTTGGAGGTCATTCTTCTTGTCGGTTTCAATTATCACAATAATAATTGATAAATTTCACCACATGAAAATTAGAGGATGCTTTATGTCTCCAAGAGATCAATCTAGCCCCAATTGTTTTTCATAGGATATTAGATGATGCCATGGGACCCCTCTATATAAATAACTTGAAATTTGCAGCTGCTAATGAATTCAAAATAAAAACAATAAACAAAAATTTCTTCTACACAGTCTGTGGAAATGAAAACACAATAGAAACACATGCATTAGCATGAAACCATTAAATCATAATGAACATAGTATTTTTCCCAGGGAACCCAACTGGGAAAAACACCTCCTCTGTTTTGTATTGAATTAAGCGATAATATGGATCTATTACAATGTTTTCTTTAATCCTTGAAGCTATACCTACACTGCAATATTGATCTTCTACTCACTGACCTGCTCTGACCAACACTTAGCCAAAATAGGCCTCAACCGTCCTCCTATTTCCTTGCGTAATCCTTAGGGAAATTAGCTCCTAAAAAATAGGATAATTTCCTATTTCCTTGCTCAAATCCTGAAGGAATTGATCACCTTCTCTAATAAAAATCTTGTACACTCATCTAGTATACAATTGACAATTACAATGTGCCTTTTCTTCCACCTCAACTAGGAAATTCAAATTCCATCCATGACTAGGGCTATTTTTTTTAAATTGATCAGTTAAATGAGATATCAATGAGTTAACAACAATTATACTACTCAAATGAACTCCTACTAACTCCACTCTAGACTAGAGCTCAGATAACTGAGTTTAACTAACTATAAAACCACTAGATTGCTAGATTTTAGCAATAAATTCATGAAAAAACCTATTTCTAGCGTAACAACTCAAATTGAATGATTTAACTAAGTGATTTGGACATATTACTCTTGCTAACTGCAACTCAAGTCATCCTGTTGATGTGGAAAATTGAATTTATCCATTTGACTAAGACACAAGTCAAAGGAAGCCTTTTCTAGCTACAATTCAACACCCTCTTAGTGTATGGAAAATACCTATTGGACCTTGGGGGAATCCCATGACTTGTTGATCCTAAATGATATCACTAACATACCTAATTCCAATCACATGTTTCCCTTATGCTCATTATAAATCCTAGGAATATTTGTCTTAATATGATTCATTATATAGATATATTCTTGGTTTTGATCTAATTGAAAATTCTTATATCCTAAAAGATGCTTTTCATTACTTAAAATTTCACGTATGTATAAATCCATCATTAATACATGTTGATGACCCCTAATTACAAGTCTAGAACTAGAAAAAATGGTGTTTCTTTAATGAAAACTATGATTTTCTTCATAATGAGAAGAATAATATGTGTAAACTGTTATCACTCCACCAGATTCCCAAGGCTGAGGAAGGAATCCCAAAAGAGGTAACCACAAACCAAGATTTTGACTTGATAGCTAGCCCTATCAAGCCAGAGAGGGCTATCTCCAAAGGGTCACAACCAGAAGCGCTGAAGAAATTAGGGTTTTATGCCAGGTATGAAATGAAGAGGTTTGTTTTGTTTTGATTGGGTTTGGGCTCACTGAAACAAGGATTAGGTCAAAGGGAATAGATTAGGGCCAATGAGATGAAATTGCAGTACATTTGATGGGGCAAGGTAGGTAGAAAGTTTAACACTTAAAGGTGATTTTGGTGAGATGAATAGACCAGTGAGGAACTAGGAAGAGTATATGAGATGAATTATCCCTAAACTGAAGAAAATGGAAAAATTATGCAAAATTCCCCAAAATAGAGCATGAAAAACATGAATTCTGACTTTAAACTTCAAATTAAGCATATCATAGGAATGAAAAGGTTTATGAGTTTAAAATACATTCATACAACTGATCACAGAGAAGAAACTATGTCAAACATTCATACCACATGAATCCCAAAGAAATAGCTGCAATTTGTCATTAATATCCAGGCCAAAATGTTTCTTGATCAATACACACAATTTCAAACTAATGCCAACCCTTGACTCCTATGAAAAACTTAGATAAATAGACCTCAAACCACCTCCTCTCATCCTCAGGAGTCGAATCCATGAGGTGAGGAGCTATTACATGAAAATCTAAACTGAAAGCTAGAGTGTAGGATGAGAAAAGTGACTCATTCCTATCTCTAGGAACTGATTCATTGCACCTCAACTGATTGACTTACCTAATGTATATACAATAGATAAAAGTAAAAACATGAATTTTACATTCATCTTGACCATTTACATAAGTCATTTCTCATTTCCCGAGGTGAAAAGTCAAACTGGAGAAAAATTGCTGAAGACCGTGAAAATTGGAAATTTCCTGGTAAACGCGCAATGTGCAAGCAAAAAAAATAGCCTGTTTTCAAAGCTGGTTTTGAGTGCCTTCCCGGTGTCCAAATCCACTCCATGATATCTCATTCGAAATAAATTAGAGTCTAGTTTCCAAATCTACCTCCAGTTTCCAAAATGGTGCTAATTTTCCGTGTCAAAAACTTGATCTCCCACGACTGGTAAACGCGCAGTGAGCAGGCCAAAAAGGAGGCAGAAACATGAAATTTTGGTAGTTTTTTGCATTTTTGAGGGACCAGTTCTCCTCCAAATATTCTAAAATTTTCTAGGGTTTATGTATTCATCATTATGAACATGATGGTGGTGGTCATTGTTCAATTGGAGGCCCCAAAAAATAGCACAAAGTGTAGGTCGCTGCGCCTTTAGCAAAATTTCTGTGTTGAAAATTGCAAAAGTTTACTGAAATGAACATAAGTGAAAAAATGTGCCAAAATTATGAGGGTACTTTCTCATTGAGTTCTTGAGGCATGGAGTGACACCTCAGAAAGTATATCCAACCTTTCTTTCTCTCCATGCTTGGTCAAAGTTTCAATTTTAGCATTGGCTCTTTTGAGCTTGGCTAATGAAATTCTCTCTTCCCGTGCATGAATTTTGACCCTTGTTCTCAACAAGTCATTGTACTTATTTGCCTTCTCAAGAAAATTCTCCAAATGTATATAGGCTCTATCAAGCCATGGTTCCCTGTCCTTGCTGATTTCTAGGGAAAGTTGTTCATTTAAGGTAAGCTGATTTGCTAGGTCAGCTTCCCTTTGTCTCTCAAGGGCTAGAGCTCTTTTAAGCCATCTAGTCCTTGGTCTCTGTCTTGGAGGCTGATCCTCCTCATCATCAGGTTCACCAAACCTTTCCAATGTTTCCTCAAGCAAGGCTTTAGTATTCTCTGCCTCTCTCTGTGCTTTGATACACTTCACCTCATTGATGGCCTGCTTGGTTTTCAGCTGCTGATTTTATTGCTCAAGGAAGTCAAATACATATTTTTCCCTCTCAAGATTAGTTTCAAGTTCACTAATATTTTCCTCTTTTCCTTTGATTTATGCACTGGTAATTTTGTCTTCATATTCCCCACCTAGGTAAACCAAATGAAATTCATGCTCTGTATCATGTTTTCCCTCCTCATCATCAATGTTTGGCTCTTTTTCCTTTTCCTTGCCTTTGTCTACCTACTGTGTTGATGAAGAAGGCATGGCCCCCTTCACTCCAAGTGAAGCAAACACATGCCTACAGCCTCTTTGATAAGTTTTAGGAAAAGGGTGAACCTCAGTCAAACTAGCCCTTCTTGCCTCAATATCTTCCTCACTGCTGGATGACTTTGAATCATGATGTGATGATGATGTAGGGTTATAGAAAGGTGAAGAAGAAGGATCAATATGAGGTGAATGAAACTGACTTGGTGATGATGTATGAGTAGCAGGCTAAGATGGGGGAGTAGATTTGGGAGGATGAGATGATGAGGGGATATTCTGATCATGCTGACTAGGTGGGGTAGTGAAAATCTCATTTGATATGAATGTGTCCCATGGAATGTTCATTTGATCAAGCTGGTATATGACTATCATTTTGATGAGGGAGTGGTGGAAAATACTCTGCATTTGATGAATATAATCCTTTTTTTGTACGATGTATGCCATATTTTCAATGCTGTGGAAGAGAAAATAGGGTATGTGAAGCATTCTGACTCTAGTGAAAAGCATGAGAAGCCAGATATGATAGGAATAGAGTCGAGAAAACCTCCCCTCATAGGTGAAGTATTTCATGATGACTTTCATCATGGGGATATATCTGTCAAGGAGATGATAGAAATGGAAAATGGTCTTTTTATCATCCTTGTATCTTGGTTTAAGATGTGGTTCATAGTAGGAATGGTCAAGGTTTCCTTGCTTAAACCAATTTTCTCCTACACTCGAGATACCTGTAGCAGCTGCAATGATATCAGTGGACATAGTAAATGTGACCCTAGCAAGAGTGACCTTCCTATCATGAAGATTGGAAATGAACAACCTTGTCAACATAGGGTGATATTGGATCTTTTTCACTTTCTCACAAAACTCAAAACAACCAACTTGTTTAAAACATGACACAGTGAGGGGAGAAGCCATGAGCTCTTTTGTGGTTTTTGGTTCATATATGATGATTTTCCCTCCTTTATTATGTGATTTCTTCTTTTTTGGTTTCTCCTCACTAACATTTTTTTCTTCCTCTTTAGACCTTTTGAATTTGAAGCCTTGAAACCCTAGGGTGAATGAAATGAGATGAAGGGAGTGTGAGGTGAAAGGAATAGCTTAGGTAGATGGAGGGAGTGAAAATGTAAATGAAAACCTAGGTCTATGAAACCCTAGGATTTAGTAGTATTTGTGAATGATATGTGTTTTAGGGATATGAGTATGGGCATCATGCATGAGAATGGGAAGGGAAAAATGAAAACTAGGATTTCTTTTAGAGTATACTTCAACTTTCTTATGAAACACAAAATATACCAGAGGAGATGTGTCTTAGGGTTTACTCACCGATTTAAAGGCCTTTGAAGAAATTTGTGACAAAGTCTGAACTTGCTGGAGGTTGTGAAATTTTTTGAAACATTGTATGATCAAACGCGCAACGTGCGAAGGGAAATGCGCAACGTCTGAGTATTTTGGTTAGAGGTTGAAGGGAAAATGCACAACGTGTGAGGGTAAACACGCAACGTTTAAAGCAAATGTGCAACACCTCTAAAATTTTTGCTGAGATGCTAAAAAAACTTGAAATTTCTCCTTTGCTTCAAACTGTGGATGGATGAATGAAGACAATAGGTTTGCTTTGAGGATTTTGAATGGGTTTATAGCTTTGAGGATTTGAATTATCCACTTTCCTTATGTTCACTTTTTCTTCTCATACTTTAACACTGATACTCTTTAACTTCTCTAACTTTTGGGCTTTGCAGGTTGATCAAGTAATGAAGCTTGGATTTCTTTGTTTCATTTTGGCCGGAATGATTGCATTGACAACTAGGGATGAGTTTATTACATATGAAAACATAAAATTACATTTGGAAATAGAAATAAACTACATATTTTATTTTATATCAAAATGGCATTTGATATAAAAATCATTTAAAAAAAAAATTACAACTTGAAAATATAAAAATTACAAAGTGATGATCTTCTATATAGGAAGATAAAATTATCTTTGAGTCCCTCTCATATATTTGCTAACTTTATCTAAATGGAGTAATTACCTTGAAAAACAAAAAACCTAATGACCTAATGAGACTCTTTAGTCCTGATCTTCATGATTGATTTTGACTGAGACAAATCATAACGAGGAGAGAATTTTCATAGGTGTTGTTATGCTCAAGGAGACATGGGAATAAGTCAGCAAATATGGTTTTCTGAGGGAGAATGAAGTTTTATTTGAGGAAAGCTACCATCAGTGAAATAATTATTAGCATGACCTAATGGAATGATATAAAAATTTCAGAATGAGACACATAATATGAGAAATGAAGGAATGATATCAGTCACTGATGGCATAATGCATATTATAACTCTAACATAAACACGGATTTGTTAGAAAATTATATATTACAGAGCAATGCAACGCATAAAATATGCGGAAAATGCAAGCACACAAAACACATAAAACCGAAGAGACACAAATATACATGGTTCATCCAGTTTGGGCTATATCCACCCCAAACAACCAATCCTTCCTTTCTATTATCCAGCAAAATGAATAGACACAACCTACAACAGATCCACTGTAATATCCTCTGTTCTCTCTCACAGTCTCCCTATCTGTTTCTCTCTTTGAGAATACACATACAATGCACAACCACAACACAATACCCTCATACAAGCGAGGGGTTGCCTTCTAGGGAAAAAAACCCTAAACTAAGCATAACTTCTACCACCAGATCATCCGCCTAACGAAGGACCCAGATTGACTGGAAATTACCATACTTTTACAAGGAAATTTTACATCTATTTTTAGCTTCGGGGGCGCTGCCCCTGAAACCCCCCGCCAGGGTGGGGGCTCCATAAACTCATAGCTGGCCCCCCTGGACCCCCCAGGCAGTGTTTAATTACGGGCGGCATTTCCGCCCCATTAAGGTATGGGGGTCCAATGTTGTGATACAAAATAAACAAGATAATTAGGCTCCACAACCAACAGGATAAATATGAAGCGCTATATTGTCATATATGTGCTTTATCATTCCTTTTCAACATGAGAGGTGATACATCTTAATTTGTAATATAATATTAATTATAAAGACATGAATCAATGTTAGTACATAATTTAATCTCACTAATATTCATTTTCATCATCATATTCTTAATTCTATATTTCTAATAACCTATTTCTATCGTTGTGTCTTTTTTGAATATAAGATCAACATCTTATATCATTTTATGGTCTCCCATGAACACATTAAATTCATTTAATTTTAATAGTCTTTTTGAATTAATATATTTTTTTTTAACATAGGAGTAGACTTATTTTCTATTTTTAAATATTTTATGCAATTAAAATCAATGAAATCACAATCGAAATTAGTGAATGTACGACCAAAATACATGAAAAAATTCTAGCAATTAAACAATTCCTTTGAAAAAAAAGTTAGCATGTTATACATTATATACATGTGTGATGGAGGTGTTATCACCCATTAATACACATTAAATTTATTTAAATTGTACTAAGGTAGATAAACCCATTCCCTAAATGGTAGTTTATAACGAAGTGAATTATAATTTTTATTGCCTTCAGAGTAAGTTGAGTTATGATAAGATTGAACATTATGGCGATGAACTGAGTTGGAGAGCTTAAATTTTACATTATTAAAATTTTAGTGAAATGTTCTATAGGCATGTTATAAAATAATTTACAAGAATGAAATGTTTCTTTTCTTTTCGAATATACATATCTTTTAAACATATGATTTAATTGTCCTCAATGGGGGTGACTTAAGTGCATGTGGAAATCGAGCCCTGTGAGTGATCACATGTGACTAGTTGGTGGGGGGCTGGCCTCCCTGTCCCTTCTCCATAACAAGTGTGATGGGAGGCGTACCGTCGAAGTAAAGAGTAGTTGTGCGGGCCTTCACATCGTCTTGGAGTTCGTGGGTGGTGCATGGATGATGATCAGGATGGTGAGGGAACTTGGAATTTGCGTTTTCATCTTGGTCTGGTGTTGGTGATAGTGGGGATACCCACAAAACCCACATTCCCAGTTCAAATTATTTCAACCTCAATCTGTGTGTGTAATGTATCCAAAATTTCAATTCCAAAAGCTGTGCGCCATTCTACAATCTCACAACACCCAGTTCCCGTCTATTCATTCAATAAGGGTCTTCTTAATCCTCTCTTCAATTCATTCATCAAATTCCTAGAATTTGATTAATGAATACCTTTACAACCTTCATAGGCCTAAAAGGCAGCCCTTATATCTCCCAATATAACAATTCCTTTGTCAAAATGGAACCAACGCACTCAACCATCCACAATTCTGGAAACTCAATAGGTTCTTGTTTCTGGGACTGGAAATTAAATAAATCTCCAAGCCAAGGTCTCGCAGTCTCACTACTTAATTCATTCTTTCTTATTTACTTATCAATTTCATGGAAATTGATAAGTGAATACTTTAGACGAATCTTATATTGAACCCAAATAGTAAGGCTCCCACATTAAAACCTCGGTCTTTTAACTACGCACCTGAATCACAATCCGTATGGCCCCCACTTTGCAAATTCAAACATTATACGCACGCTACGATATATCAATGTGTATATTTCGGCCTTCTCCAAAGTCATTGGAAGAATAAAACAACCAACGGCACCGGACATAATTATATTAAAACCCCACAACCCTTAGTTTAAAAGGTTCCAATTGATATAATTTAGAGCTGGGCCCCAGCGCTGACGAGCCTTCCACATCCGATGGCTGTTCTCACGTCGCCTCACTCCAATTAATCCAATGGATATCGCACGGGCTACTTGCACGAACAATAACGCGCGATGGCGCGCAGTGGAAGGCGGTTTTTCAACCTCGCCTTATGCCACGTGTCGAGATTTCTATGGAATCGCTCGCAACTCTTCAAATACCGCTTGCCAACGATAGGTGGTGCGATAAAACCCACCGTTCAGCTCTAAATCGCCGTTACTGTTCCTTCGGTCACGGTTCCCGACTCCAGGTTCCACTTATATCACGCAAGGTTCCGTCAAGCACAGTTCCATTCGCCGGCTCCCCACACGACTGCAGGATCGCTCTTCCTCGCTACCATCTCAACATTGTATTTATTCACATTACAACCTCATTCCTCGTTATACAGTGCTCATCCGATGAACACCACTATCGTTATGCGTGGGTTAAAGCCATGCCTTTGTTGTGGCCTACACTCACGGCTCTATCACTCCCATGTCGATAGTGTCGACAATATTTACATCGATTCCGCTAACTGCATGCAGAGCACCATTAATCCCATCACAGGTTCTTAATTATCATGGATTTCGATTATTCTCCACCAGGATGTATGCATATATTCACACAGAACTTATTCAAGAAAAGCAGATATACATTCACACATAAATTAAATCCACAAGGAAAAAATATACTGAAACATTTCTTATTTACACAATGGATTGAATTACAACCACTGGCTGGCCAGATCTTCAATCTGATGGCCTTCTTCCCCTATGCATCTCTCTACAGGTACAGGCAGGTCTAGGTACAGGCTCGTGCAGGTCTATGTAGGTCTCTCGACCCTATCACAGAGTTTTATTTTTATACATATTGGAAATCAATCAATTCACTTCTTTGATGACTCTTGGACTCCTAAAGCTAGCCTAACTTCTGAAACTGGCCATCTCTTCAGGTGCCCATCAATCATTCCGGTAGTTACAATATTTTCCTAAAATTAACTAAAATAACTCAACTATGAATATTTACATAGGGGAAACAAAACATAAGAACCCCCTTATGTTTATTTATGTACAAAAGTGTCTTGGGCCTAATGCCCCTGCATCAGACTCCCCAAGTTCAAATGATTCATGATCTCCTGATCATGTGCTTTATTTTTATCTACCTGGATTCCACACCTTGTTCTGCAATTGGCCATCCATTGTAGCGTCCTTCTTTAGCACTCCTCCTGGCTTCCAAACTTTATGCTGTAGCTTTCCACAGGCTGTACCTTCACATCATCTGTATGCTTTGATTGTGCTGCTATTTCCTTGTTTCCTCGCTGCTGCCCTTTTTTGAGGCATCTTCTGCATCAGTTCCCTTGTCAATTCAATTTCTCTGTCTAATCTTTCCTCTGACTGTTGGACACTTACTTCTGTTTGCTGCACTATTATTTCTTCAGTTCTTACTACTGCCCTATTCGCCACCCAATCATCCATACTCTCTCTGCAACAGTAAAACTTTTGCTCCTCTGCTGGCAACACTTCAGTTTGTTGCTTCAGCACTCTCTCCAGCAACACTCCAAGCTGCTGCTCTGGCATTTCACCTTCTTTTCTGAATATCTTCAGCAAACATTCTTGCCATCTCCTTTGGCCAAACAAATCTTCTCCATGCTGCAACTCAGGTTCAACATCTTCTTCTTCTGCCTTGGCAATCTTCAGCAATTGCCTTCCTTCTTCTTGAATGACTCCAGCAATCAAATCAAGTTCTCTAGCCATTGTATCTTCATCTTCTGTCAAAGTGAAACTCTGGTTCTCCACTGCTGTGGCAGCTCCAACAGTCTGCCATATAGCCTTCTCTTTAATCTTCCCTTGGCTATTCGGACAAGCCAATTCTTCTCTGCTACCAATAGCAACAATCTTTTCTGCATATGAGACATGGCTGTCTCATCTTCATTCAACTGCTCATCCTCATTCTGCAACAGCTCTTCTTCTTCTAAGACAGCTCCAAGTGATGGATTGTCTTCTGCTTTTCCTGTCAACATAGCCACTTCATCAGTTCCAAAACCCCAAGAACCAATGGTCCCAACTGATGATTCAATCAGAAATTCTTTTCTATCTTCATCCCATTGTGTCTTCACATTCTGCAACCCCCAATTCTGAAATTTAGGTCTTCTCTCTTGTATGGAATCCTAATGATTCAGCATACTCTCTAGCAGCTCAATTTCTCCATTCCATGGTTTAAAGTCTTCCACATAATTCTCCTTCTATATCAATTGACTGCCCCATGCTGTCAACTTATCTCCGTCATCAACAGGATCTGCATTCATCAAACATTTGTCAGCATCAAACTCACAAGGCCTCAGAGAATTTCTCTGCTTTGCCATCACCTCAATATGCTGTCCCAACTGCCTCTTCTTCTCAATCAGCATATCAGAATGCTGATTCCAATTATTCAAACATTTCTTGAGACCATCAGTTAGTCTCCCTTCTACACCATCCTCTTCAAGGATGTCTCTTTGCTCCAGCTCATAAAAATGAACTTTCCTCTTCCTATTCATCTCTGTCCTTACCATATGAACACCTTATCTCCGTGGTTCTGTCCTCTGCCCATGCCACAATCTTGGCATCTCACCACAATCTTCTCTATCTTCTGCTGTCACTATCTCCTCATTCTTCATCAGAATAAAATCCTGATTTCCCATCTCTGCAAAGACTCCAGCTACCTGTCCATAATTATCCACATGGCCATTTAACAAAAGCATCCTGTCATTATCAGCATTAATGAAAAACTCATCACCATCAACCCCATTGAAACAATCTCTTCTACCAAATAAGGAATTAACGAATTCCTTTTGCTGCAGTAGTTCAATCTGTTCTTCATCTGAAATATACTCATATAATTTACTTGGCAACAGTCAAATTCATCTGTCACATTTTCATCATGTGAACTGCCTTCATTAACACCTGCATTCACACACAACTTGTCAAATGCAAAAACACAAGACCTCATGGTCTTTCTGCTGTTCCAAGCCTTCTGTATTTTCCAGAGATTCTCCAATGGTCTCTTCTTCAGAGTCCTCAAGCTGTTCAACCTCCAGCTTTTGGCCAATATCACAAACTAAAGCTCTTTTGCTTCCAATATGTTGGAAAGCAGAATCTTTCTCCAACTGTGCATGGGCATCTTCAAAACATGTAGCTGCTCCATTTTCTTCCTCAATGACAACAACAACAGTTTTTTATTTCTCACCTGCTATTCCTGAAAACATACAAAATATGTCAGATGTAAGGCTCTTGGACCCCTTGGTCCCACTTAAAGCTTCAGTCTCCAAGTCTTTCTCCAGATACTCAATCACTCTGAGTATTTCTTTCTTCTTCTAAGCATTCATCATCTGCTCCTTCTTCCTTTGTAGCCTCTGCCACTTTATCTTCTTCTTCATGAGCGAACCAACTCTCTGGCTTTCTTCTATCCTTCTCTTCAGTTCAACTGATCTCAGCTAATTCCTTCTGCCATTATTCATCTGTGGATTTCTTCTTCCTCATGCCATTTGCTTTGGCATCTTCACACACTCTTCTACTATGGTTTCTCTCAGAACCTCTGCAATCTTTGCAATCTCTGCTATGGATCTCAGTAGTCATTCTCTTCTCTAGGAGTTCTTCACTCACAAGCTGCACTAAGCCTCTTCAACAGCAAGCTCTCTTGCTGCAACTTACCTCACCAAGCTTCTCTCATGAGCTCCAGCTTTTGGAAAGTACTGGTCCCCTCTCTTTGGAACCTCCTGAGCACTCTCTCTTCTCTCTAGGCTTCACTCTGCAAATTTCTCAAGAACACCCCTTTTCTTCTTTCATCCAACCTCAGTTGGGAATTATTTCAGGTTCTACCACACTCTTTATGCACTCAGAATCCCTTGCTGGACTCTCCTATCACTGCTCTCAAATCTTGTGATCTACTTCTGCTGAGATGTCTTCCTCAATTTCTTGCACTCTGTATTCTGCAAACAATACCTTCCAACCAGAGTTCAAATAAGGCTCATCATATTACCTCTCAAGATCCTTGAATGATCTTGTTCCTTCTCTCCTCACCTGCACTGCATTTCTACCTGCTGCAATCTTATGTCTTCAAATCCAGATTCTGTTCATCTGGAGACCTTCACTGCATGTCAAATCAAATCTGCAATTTTCTCTATTAAACAGATTCTTACATCAACTATTCTTTCCTGTTCAGTACATGTGCATTTCAAAAACAAACTCTTCAACGAGCTAACTAAATTCTAGCTTTGATACCACTTGATAGCGGGGATACCTGCCAAACCCACATTCCCAGTTCAAATTATTTCAACCTCAATCTGTGTGTGTAATGTATCCAAAATTTCAATTCCAAAAGCTGTGCGCCATCCTACAATCTCACAACACCCAGTTCCCGTCTATTCATTCAATAAGGGTCTTCTTAATCCTCTCTTCAATTCATTCATCAAATTCCTATAATTTGATTAATGAATACCTTTACAACCTTCATAGGCCTAAAAGGAAACCCTTATATCTCCCAATATATCAAGTCCTTTGTCAAAATGGAACCAACGCACTCAACCATTCATAATTCTGGCAACTCAACAGGTTCTTGTTTCTGGGACTGGCAATTAAATAAATCTCCAAGCCAAGGTCTCGCAGTCTCACTACTTAATTCATTCTTTCTTATTTACTTATCAATTTCATGGAAATTGATAAGTGAATACTTTAGACGAATCTTATATTGAACCCAAATAGTAAGGCTCCCATATTAAAACCTCGGTCTTTTAACTACACGCCTGAATCACAATCCGTATGGCCCCCACTTCGCAAATTCAAACATTATACACACGCTACGATATATCAATGTGTATATTTCAGCCTTCTCCAAAGTCAATGGAAGAATAAAAAAACCAATGACACTGGACATACTTATATTAAAACCTCGCAACCCTTAGTTTAAAAGGTTCCAATTGATATAATTGAGAGCTGGGCCCCAGCGCTGACGAGCCTTCCACATCCGATGGCTGTTCTCACGTCGCCTCACTCCAATTAATCCAACGGATATCGCATGGGCTACTTGCGCGAACAATAATGCGCGATGGCGCGCAGTGGAAGGCGATTTTTCAACCTCGCCCTATGCCACATGTCGAGCTTTCTATGGAGTCGCTCGCAACTCTTCAAATACCGCTTGCCGACGATAGGTGGTGCGATGAAACCCACCGTTTAGCTCTAAACTGCCATTATTGTTCCTTTGGTCATGGTTCCCTACTCTAGGTTCCACTTATATCGCGCAAGGTTCCGTCAAGCACAGTTCCATTCGTCGGCTCCCCACACGACTGCAGGATCACTCGTCCTCGTTACAATCTCAACATTGTATTTCTTCACATTACAACCTCGTTCCTCATTATACAATGCTTGTTCAATGAACACCACTATCGTTATGCGTGGGTTAAAGCCATGCCTCTGTTGTGGCCCACACTCACGGCTCTATCACTCCCCTATCGACAGTGTCGACAATATTTACATCGATTCCGCTTACTGCATGCAGAGCACCATTAATCCCATCACAGGTTTGTAATTATCACGAATTTCGATTATTCTCCACCAGGATGCATGCATATATTCACACAGAACTTATTCAAGCAAAGCAGATATACATTCACACATAAATTAAATCCACAAGGCACAAATATACTGAAACATTTCTTATTTACACAATGGATTGAATTACAACCATTGGTTGGCCAGATCTTCAATCTAATGGCCTTCTTCCCCTATGCAGCTCTCTGTAGGTACATGCAGGTCTAGGTGCAGTCTCGTGCAGGTCTGTGTAGGTCGCTCGAACCTATCACAGAGGTTTATTTTTATACATATTGGAAATCAATTGATTCAATTCTTTGATGACTCTTGGACTCTTAAAGCTAGCCTAACTTCTGAAACTTACCATCTCTTCAGGTGCCCATCAATCATTCGGGCAGTTACAATATTTTCCTAAAATTAACTAAAATAACTCAACTATGAATATTTACATAGGGGAAAAAAAACATGAGACCCCCCTTATGTTTATTTATGTACAAAAGTGTCTTGGGCCTAATGCCCCTGCAGCAGTTGGGCTCCTGGGTGGTTTCAAGTGCGGAAGCGGAAGCGTCGTCGGAGAACCCTTGGCGCTGGTGGGTGGTGTTTGATAATTTTTAGTGACTTTTGGTATGGTGCATTCAACTTCTCTGGGCTTCACTACACCTACATTTTTTGGATGCTCGCGAGAAAGGGAAATTATAATTTTAGCTCTATATGTTTTATAATATTTTTGAAGGACTGGTTTGAGAGAGGTGCCTGTAGGTGGAATTGTAGGAGGTTCAACGGAAAGTAGCAATGCTTTTGGGTCAATTTCCCCACTTCCGAAGCCTGGCATGGAAATTGTAGCGAATGGTAGCTCGACGGGTGGCTTTTGGTGGGCGGTGAAGGTCCTTGTAGATCGATGTCTTGGTGGGAGCTGCGCGTAGCAGCTTGGGAAGGTGTAGCTGGGGGTGTGTTCTCATTTACTTCTACTTCTCCAATTTTTTTTTATCGTGCTATGGGTGGCCTTATATGGAGTAGTAAGTGTGTTGGGGGTCTTGTATCAGGGGTGGCGACCACAGACAAGCAAAAAATTCTAGACTTCAAATATTGTGGGTGTTGGCCCTCCTTCGTTGATCCAAATGAATCCCTTTGCGCAGCACAGACACTCTTCCCTCTAGACATTCCTGGCTCTATGGTCACGAAGGACATGGAAATTATGACTGTTGGCCCTCAATTTTGGTTAGTTTTTCTTATAAAAAATCCACCTAATTTCCATCAGATTCGACCTTATATCATCCATATATGCCTCATTTTGACCTTATTATTCATATTCATGTAATTAAATTAAGTTTTTCAATTTTTAGAGTTTTTTGTAAAATTGGGTTTTAAGAGTATTTTTGGACTGCACTGAAAATTCCCATAATAGCTTCATGGAAGTCATATGTGTAGGATACCTGGGTGCAAGCTGAGAATATATTTGGAAATATTGGGAACCACAGATGGAAAAACATCTATTGGTTCGGTAAAATTGAGCTAAATAGGCCTGATCAACGCTGGTCAAACATGACCTGATTTTTCAGAAATCCCTAGGAAAAAGGGTAGAATTAGTATTTTTTGGGATTTTCCTGATTTTGTGAAATTGAATGGATGAGTTCGACCTAGATGGATGTCATTAGGATGGATAGGAATTATAGAGACATTATAGCTTAAGTTTTTTTTTTTTTTTTTCTTATTTAAACCAAGCTTATGAACCATTCAAGCATGGAGAATTTGTATAGTTTTGTATTGAGACTCTTGAAGACTTGGAGATAATTTGAAGAAATATTTTCGTTTTCTATTTTTTGTTTATCTGTGGATGATTGCTTAATTTTTCTGTTGCTGATAAGTTCTTCAAGTGTGCAAGGCAAGGGTGGAGGGCCCCCACACCAAGCTAAGTACACTTTTTGATTAAATTAGCATAATTTTCATGAACTAGTTTTGCTTCAGATTTATTCAATCATTTAGATGTGTGAAGATTTATTATGGTTGTTGGATGATTATTGGTTTAATTATAATTTTCATATGAAGGGACAAACAATAATTTAAGTTAAATTCTCCTTCTATCTAATCATGAACAATAACTAAAATTCATCCTCTTTTCCTTGCTTGAGTTATTTCTGAATTTATAGTTTTAATGCAATGGTAACAATGATGAATAGAATTGTAAAGAAGGAAAACTTGGACCTCCTAAGTTAGGATCCTCTTCTCCTACTTCTTATACATCATAAACTATTGTTAATCAGTTATTTGGTTTCTCTTCATGAAGGTATTATTGTGGGGAAGGAAAATCAAGATCTTCTAAGTTATGGGCCTCTTCCCTCACTTATTACATATTGAATCAAAAAATACTTACTTAGATTTTATATTTGTAATATGCATTTCCAGAAATCTTAGAATTAGAATATATTTGTAATATGAATTTCTTTCAACTTCTACAATTTGTCTTCTAAATTTGAATACATCTGAAATCCATATATTTTGGACATGCTTCCAAGTCTACAAACCCAGATTGATAAGTATGATATATGTGTTAGTTTACTTAGTAAATTGACCCAACATTTTTGGTGCAGTTTCCGGGGAAGTATACTTCAACATAGTCAATTAGGAAGATTCTAAAAACTAAAAGTAAAACCACAAAACACAAAAAAACAACAAAACTTAGTTTTTCTTTTAGTTATGTTTCTTTATGCCTAGAAAAAGAAATAAAAAAGGTATATTTACTAAACAAACCCCACCAAAAATTCAACCACCGATAGGAGCAGGACCATCAGGACTAATTACACCAGTTGTTGGGAGACTAAATTTAGAGGAAATGGAAGAAAAACAAATATCGGGACAAAGATTGACTCTTATTGAAAGACAAACCTTGTTAGCCTATGAAGTGAAAAGAAAACAAACACCAAAAGAAACACCTTTCATAGAAAAAAAATGCAGACAAGGAAACCAATTGTTAAACAATTAGAGCAACCGGTTCTTGAAAAAATAGAGAAAATTGAGGAAACACCAATTCAGCCTCTTATTGAAACATTACAAACATCTGAAAAGAAAATTACAAGGGAAGGAGAATGATATAATATACCAAAAATGACTTCAGAACTAAGTATTCAATATGAGAGACAACAAAAATAATGGCAGAGAAAAAGAGAGGAAGAAAGGAGAATAAAAGCAGAGAGGAAAAGAGAAGAAGTGACAAAAAGAGAATATGATAATAAGAGATGTAATGATATAGAACCAGCCAATGATGAGGAAGCTACTTTTGGCTTCCCAATTATAGACACAAGAGAAATTCTTGGAGAGGAGGTACAAATGAAGAATATTCCACCTTCTGTTTTGCCCAATTTTTATGGAATGTCTACTGAAGATCCTGGTTCATTTATGTTTGAGTTTGATATCTTATGTCGGACTTATGGATACACAGATGACACACTTAAACTTCGTCTCTTTCCTGCTACTCTTAAAGAATCTCCACTTAAATGGTTTATGGGATTAGGAGAGCACACTATTGCCTCTTGGGATGACATGAAGAGAATTTTTCTCAAGAAGTATCAAGCCTATTATAGGCCTAGAGATTCAAAAGAAGATATTTTCATGATGTCTCAACAAGAAGATAAGAGTTTGGAAGAATAATTAGAACGATTCCTTTAGAATCTACAAAAATCCAAACAACACTCTTTGAATCCTGATACCATTCGAACAAATTTTCTTAAAGGTATAGGAGATGAATACCTTGATATTCTCAATGTAATGGGAAAATGGGAAATCTCAAATTTTCCATTTGATGAAATTGCTGAACTATGTCAAAAATATTCTAGGGGAAGAGAAAATACTGGAAAAAGAGATGTTAATTCAAGAGCTTCCAAATCAACATGAGGAGTAACAAGAGCAGAAATAGGGAGTTTGTTAAAAAATTTAAAATTGATCCTTTGAGCACTTTAGGAACACAATTTGATGTTTTGAAAGAAAAGAAAAAGCATGATGAACAAGATCAGATCTTATCAATATTTTGTCCTAAGTGTAGAAAGAAGCATCCACTAAGGGAATTTACTTTGGATAATATTCAGGTATGTGGAATTTGTACATAAAATCATTCAACTGAAAATTGTCCAAAGCTTAAATAATTGCAAGTGAATTCAATGGAAGAAGTACAAGGGATTGATTCTCTTTACTATATCGAACCAAGGAGACATTGGCAACCAAGGATTCCTCAGCAATTGTCTCAACAAATCCCTCGGACTTTTCAATATCCTCCTCAAAATTCATGGAACGCTCTAATGCCATGGCAGGGTTGGCCTCCAAAACAATACTAAAACCAACCTTCACAAGGTTGGCGAGGATATAGTTATGGAACTCAACCACCTCATTAAATATATCCTCAACAACAATACCAACAACCATACCAGCAGCCATATCAACAACCATATCCTCAACAACCATTTCAGTATCAACAATTCCAACAAAATACTTAACCAATGCCATTTCCACAACAAAATCCTACACCCTTACTAGCTCAACCATAACAGCTTCAACTATCTTCTAACCAACCCCCACCTAGACCAACTCAATTACCAGCTCAACTAGTAGAAAATCTGAGTAACAAGGTGGAAATACTAGTATATAATGTGGAAGAAGCAACATATTTTCCTACATATTCTATCCTTCCTATGCAAGATGTCTGCTTAAGGTCTGGGAAAGTATTATAAAAATATTCTCCACCAATCATAGAAGAGAAAAATGAACAAGGAGAACAATCTGGAAAATATAATCTAGGAAATCAAATTAAAAAAGGAAAATCTATTATGACTCAAACACCACCTTATCGAGAGAGGTTAGTAGAGCAGAAAATTCCAATTTATCTTCCTGAATTCGATATTTTGGATGAATTAAAGAATTCTTATGTCAAAATTCCTTTGCTGCAAGCTATCAAAGATATTCCAATCTATGCAAAAATAATAAAGGAATTATGTATTAAGAAAACTGACGGAAAGAAAAGAGATCCACCCACAATCCAAGTCATTAGCGAATTACCTTTTCTCATGTCTGCAAAAAATAAAATTGAAAAGTATATTGATCCTAGGATACCTATGGTTACCATTTCAATCAATAATTTTTCAGTTCCAAACACTTTAATAGATTTGGGAGCTTCAATAAATGTCATGACAATAGAGACTATGAAATATTTAAAATTTCCCAATATTCAACCTACTACTACTATTTTGGAGCTAGCAAATAGATCTAAATTTGTACCTGAGGGAATATTATAAGACATCATTGTTTCTTTGGATTCATGGGAATATCCTGTAGAATTTATAATCTTGTAACCAAAAACAAATCTAGGAGGCCATCCTTTAATTCTAGGTAGACCATGGTTAGCCACAACAGATGCCTTCATTGGATGTAGATCAAAAAATATGATCATAGCACATGAAGATGAAAGAAAGCATGTTACACTCTATCCTCCATCACAATATCATTCTTTATTATCATGGTTTGATGACCAACAACAACAATAAACTCAATCTGTTCTAATCAAGTCTTTAATTTTAGAGAAGAGGAAGAAAATGAGGATCTAATAGACCTTTTCATCTCAGAACTTGATATATCTGAGCAACTAAGAATAACACAATATGAAGCTACAAATCATCTTTTGAATCAGTGTTTGCAGGAAAATTGTACTATTAAATCATTGCAAAATTCATTTGAAATCATTTTTCCTATTAAATCAATTACCAATTCATAGAGAAAAATCATTGAAATAAATCCTGGAAAGAGTTTAAATATTGGTAATAATCTATGATCATCACAAGAACAACATGTAATTTCATTATTACAGAAATATTCAAAATCTTTTGGTTGGGATTATACAAACATGCAAGGAATTCATTCAAAGACATGTATTCACCATATCTATAATGATGATCATATCAAACCAGTTAGACAACCACACATAAGAATTAATCCTATGATGAAAGAAATAGTCAGATGAACTGCAAAAATTGTTACAAGTAGGATTCATCTATTCTATTTCAGATAGTCAATGGGTTTCTCCCTTAGTTGTGGTACCAAATAAAAATGGAAAATGGAGAATATGTGTAGGCTATAGGGAACTGAATAAATTCACATTGAAAGATCATTTCCCATTACCATTTATTGACCAAGTACTAGATTCATTAACTGGAAAGAAATTATTTTATTTTCTTGATGGATTTAGTAGATACAATTAAATTAACATAGCATTGGAGGACCAGGATAAAACCCCATTTACTTGTCCATGGGGAACATATGCATATAATGTTTTTTATTTTGGGTTATGTAATGCACCTGCTACTTTTCAAAGGGAAGTCCTAGCCATCTTTGTTGATTTAATTAATGAATGTGTAGAGGTCTACATGGATTATTTTACTATATATGGAGGTACATTTGATTATTGTTTGAATAATCTTGAAAAAGTTTTAAAGAGATGCATAGAGATAAACCTATCCCTCAACAATGAAAAATTCTTTATGATGTTAACTAAAGGGATAGTGTTGGGACACCATATTTCTTCTTCAGAAATCAAGGTGGACCTGACAAAGATACAAGTCATTGTAAACTTATTGCCAACAACAACACAAAAATAAGTAAGAAGTTTCTTGGGATATGTAGGCTATTACAAAATATTCATTGAAAATTTTAGTAAAATAGCTCTACCTCTGTTCAAGTTACTTGTAAAAGACATTGAGTTTCAATGGACAACAAATTGTCAAAATGCATTTGAAATATTGAAAGAAAAATTGTCAATAACACCCATTCTTCGAGGACCAAACTGGTCATTTCCATTTCATATATCTACTGATGCATCTGATACATCTATAGGAGCATCACTTGGAAAAAAAAGAAAATCAGTTTAATTATGCCATATACTTCATAAGAAAAATTTTAACTTCGACAAAATTGAACGATACAGTAATTGAAAAATAAATGCTAGCTATAGTGCATGCAGTCAATAAATTTAGGCATTATATAACAACCTATCAAGTGTTTATTCATACATACCATTCAACCATTAAATAATTAATGAACAAAGAAATTAATAATGGAAAAATTACTAGATGGTTGTTATTAATGCAAGAGTTCAATCTCATTGTTCTAGATCGACCAGGTAAAGACAATCAAGTAGCAGATTTCCTGTCAAGACTTCATTCGCTTGGTGATCCTATTCCCATTTCAGACACTTTTCCAGATGAAAATTTACTTTCTATAATAACTAAAACCCCATGGTTTTCAGATGTAGCTAATTATTTATCATCCATAATATTACCATCCCATTTCACAAACAAGCAGAAAAGAAAAAGATCAGAGAAAGTGCTAGATATAGCTGGGTCAATGGTGACCTCTTTTATACTAGTTATGATATTTTGATAAGAAAATGTGTTAGATAATATGAAATTATTGATATTTTGAAATCATGTCATGCCGAACCATGTGGTGGCCATTTTACAGACAAGTGGACAACATACAAGGTGCTCGAACTTGGCTACTACTGACCAGCCATATTCAAGGACTCAAAATCCTATGTTAAACGATGTGATAGATGCCAAAAGAATTGGAAGACCTGTAATATCAAATGAAATGCCATTGAAACCGTAAGTACTTATAGAGCCATTTGGACAATGGGCTCTTGACTTTGTGAGACCAATTAAATCGCCTTCAAATGGAAAGAAGTACATTCTAGTGTGTAGAGATTATGTTACAAAGTGGGTAGAAGAAAAAGCAATGGAAAGAGAAACATAAGAAACAATGGTTTCATTCCTATTTGAGGAAATATTTGTTAGATTTGGAGTTCCAGAACAGATTGTTACAAACCAAGGAGCACAATTCACCTCTAAACTTGTTTGGGATCTTACGGAAAAGTATAAAATCAAACACAGAAATTCTACTCCCTACCATCCCCAGGAAAATGGACAAGTAGAGTCCACTAATAAATTCTTGGAAAACATCATGACAAAGACAGTTCAAATGAACATAAAGG
Organism: Pinus albicaulis; assembly: GCA_034641835.2. NCBI lineage: Eukaryota > Viridiplantae > Streptophyta > Pinopsida > Pinales > Pinaceae > Pinus > Pinus albicaulis. The sequence continues at coordinate 685,273,687 of CM076575.1, forward strand.
ATTGGTCAGAAAAATAAGAGATGCATTATGGGCATACATAATTACATCAAAGAATACAACTGGATTCAACCCATATAAGTTGGTATAGGGTAAGGAAGTTTTGTTACCAATTTAATTTCAAATTCATGCATTCAAAATTGTAGCAGAATTTGGACTGGACCTGTCATAATAACAACAAAAGAGAGTCATGCAATTAAATGAACTAGATGAAATCATACAACAAGAAGTTGAGCATACATCACTAGTGAAACAATAGAGAATCAAATGGCATGATAGATTTATCCAAAATTTTTTTTTTTTCATAAAGGAGACTGGACATTAATTTTTGACTCCAAGTTCAAAGATTTCAAAACAAAGTTCACAACTCATTGGCTTGGGCCATATGAGATAGAAGAAATCTTTGACAATGGAGCAGTTAAAATAAAGGCAATTGATGAAGCAACAATTTAATTTCTAGTTAATGGCCATAGGCTTAAAGTCTATAATAAGCCTATCAATAAAGAGGAATTTCTGAAAAGAGTCTCAATAGAAAATAATATGGAAATAATGGAACACCATAGTGATATGCCTTCCTTACTTCTAGAATTAAAAAAATAAAATATAAAAAATAACAAAGGAGTTTGGTTGTGAAAATCCAGGAAACTGGCACAATACAAACTCTAATTCATATCGGAAAACCAAATTGTTTGGCCAATATTAATTCCCTATTTTGTTGTATTTTTTCTTCAATTTTATCCTCCATAATTCCAATACTTGAGGAAAAGTATAAAAATAAGCAAGGGGGAGGATTCATAATAAAAATATGCAAATAGTTTAAGTAGTTGTATTTCAGAAGGGACCTAAAACAACATTCAAAATATCATTGCAGAAGAGATCTGAAACAACATTCAGATATCATTACAGAAGGAACCTAAACATAATCAAATATCATATGATTGCAGAAGGGACCTGAGACATTAATATTCATCAGAAGGGACCTGAATCAATATCAGATGCAAAAATAACATGACACATCATAATCTACATCAAGAGGATCCAATAAGCAGATACTAGCATCTACATTCCATCAGAATTAATCTTTGAAGAACTATCATCATTAAAGAGAGTCAATTACTAACAAAGGTTGTCATCAACGAGCATTGCATTCAAATATTAAGCACGAAATGAAAAGTACTGTAAGTGTAAAAAAAAAATTCTTAAAACCTTTGATTTTGAATTTTTTTCTAGAATTGTTAAACTAATTTAACTTGGATATGCATCCTATTACAATTATCATCCTACATCCTACATTTATCATACCTAAATCCTACATCATATTACATTATCTGCCTACATCCTAAATTAAAAGCATTATATTAACCTCATCCTACCCTCATCATAATTCATTATCCTACATCCTATATTATTTCATCATACTCCTACATTAACCTCATATACTCCTACATTATCTTCCTACATAAGCATTTTTGATCAAAAATTGTGGCTCAAATTTTTGCCTCATAAGGAATTGCCTTGCTTGCCTACAAAACCAAAAAGAGTTAGTGTCATTATAAGATAAATTTGATTTTGAAATGACCTATGCATATGGTCATTTCAAAAACAAATTAATGATGATCATATAAAAATGACAAACATAGTAATAAAAAAGAAAACATATGAAATGCAACATGCAATATGAAAACATACAAAAGGAATTAAAATACAAACACATGATTGCAAATACATGCAATTCTAAGCATACAAATAAATGAACGAATCCATGATGAAGAATGTAGATAACAGAGCATGGGTAATACAAATATTATGGTGACAATACAAGCATGTAAACCTATTGAAGGAAGAATGTACATGAAACAGAGAACGCAGTGAAAATGTGACATATAGGCAGCCACGAGTACAAAAGTAAGAGTACGAGCTGGGAACAATAAATGGTCAAAAAAATTTCAAACAAACAAACCAAGATCTGCGTAATGATCTCTTTCACCATCAGAGCAAAAGAAAATGGGAACAAAAATTGAGCCAAAATAATTCAAGTTAGATAACTAGGGGAAAGAAACCATAGAAAGACTATATCAAGCAGGATTGATAGGGTTTTTACATAATTTTAATGGATATAATGACAAAATAACACAGGAATTCATAAATCATTATAAAAATGGACAAACAAGAGTGGGTGAGCTCTCCATACCACTAAACCTAGAATTTCTCTCCCAAGCATTAGATCTTCCTTTGACTAGATATGAATATCACAAAGGTTTACACTTCAAAGAGAAAGGATGGAAATTATTCCTAGAAAAACATAGAAAGGGATCCTTTGACAGGGAAAAAGGGATTCCAAAGGACTGGTTAAGTGAACCATGGTTTTTGGAACAAAGACTATCGTCAGAAGAGCAACAAAAATGGGTCACAGAGATGTTGGGTTATGACTTTGAAATAATCTACAAAAAAGGAAAGCTTAATGTTGTTGTAGATGCACTCTCAAGAAAGAATGAAGAGGTGGAAGCATTGCTTTGTGCTATTTCTATTATCCAACCAGATTGGATAATTGAAGCAAGAGATGAATGGAAGAAGGACAAAGATGTATGGACACTCATTCAAAAGTTGCAGCAAGATCCTAGTACATATGATACAATTAGTTGGAAAAATGATTCCTTATGGTACAAAGATCGCTTATATCTTTGCAATAATTCCCAACTAAAACAAAATATTCTTCTGGAATTGCACACTTCTCCTTTAGGAGGACACTCAGGATTTTTAAAAACTTACCACAGGGTGAAGAAAGAATTTTTTTGGGATGGCCTTAAATCTGATATTCGAAATTTTGTGGCGGAATGTTTGGTTTGCCAGTAGAATAAAGTGGAAACAATTAAGACCCCAGGACTTCTACAACCTTTATCCATTCCAAGTCAACGTTGGGAGGAGATTTCAATGGATTTTATCACAGGTTTGCCTAAGTCCGAAGGAAAGAGTGTCATCATGGTGGTAGTTGATAGACTTACCAAGTATGCACACTTTTGTGCATTATCTCATCCATTTAAAGCAAGTACAATTGCTATTACATTTATGGATAGAATTCAAAAGCTACATGGAAGCCCAAGGGTTATTGTGAGCGACAGAGATCCCATTTTTACTGGAAATTTTTGGACGGAGTTATTTTCTTGTTTGGGTACTCAATTAGCTCACAGCTCATCTTATCATCCTCAATCTGATGGTCAAACTGAGATAGTAAATAAATGTTTGGAAGGATATCTTCGTTGTTTTGTATCTGATAAACAAACACAATGGGTCAAGTGGTTACCTCTCGCTGAATGGTGGTATAAAAATTCCTTCCATACTGCAGCAAAAATGACCCCATTTATGGCACTTTATGGATATCATCCACCATCCATCACATCATCTTTAAGGGAAAATTTGAAGGTTCAAGCAGTGGAAGATCACATCAAGCATCAGCAAGAAGTTCTCCAACTCTTAAAGGATAACTGGAATTTGGCACAAAATCGAATGAAACAACAGGTAGATCAACATCGCAATGAGAGAAGTTTTGATGTAGGAGATTGGGTATTTTACGGCTACAACCATACAAACAAATGTCCCTCAAGCAAGCTAAGAAGGATAATAAATTATCGCCAAAGTACTATGGTCCTTACAAGGTGTTGCAAAAGATTGGTACTATGGCATACAAATTGGAGCTTCCTGCTTCTTCGCGAGTACATCCAATTTTCCATGTTTCATGCTTAAAGAAGGTTATAGGTGAAAATCTTCCTGTTCAAACAATATTGCCAGAACTTTATGAGGAAGGAAAAATCATATTGGAACCTGAAGCGGTCATGGAAACAAGAACTCGACAGCTACGAAATCGATCAATTTCAGAGTATCTCATCGAGTGGAAGAACTTACCCACTGAAGATTCTACATGGGAGGATGAGAATTTTATACAGAAGCACCCGGAGCTACTCAAGCGTTGAGGACAACACTTTTTTGAAGGAGAGGGGCATGTTAGGTCCCTATATCACTAGTATAGTCCTTTATTATTGTTAGTGTAACCCCCTTATTGTTATTATTGTACCCTTGTAACCCCCATTTTGTTATTATTGTGCCCTTAAATTATTATTGTTAGGTCGGCTGGGATTACATTGTGGCCCACTAGGATTACATTATGGCCCCATGGACTCCTATATATAGAAAGGAGGTTTTGTAAATTGTATCATCCAAGAATTGTTCATTTATGTAATGTATTGGAGGTTGCCCCCTCGAAGTGGCTCATTTCTAAGGCGTTGATATCTCTTTTCTTCTCTTTTTTGAGCTGGTTACACAACAACCACCTTGCAGAGAAAGTGGAAAAGTTGGAGACTTGGCTGGAGCAATTTGAAGGTCACGTCCAGTGCAACTTCCACCCCCCCCACCTCCTCCAGGAACAAACCCAGACAACCCAACTTCCATTACGTCAGATGAATCGTATGATCTCTAGTGTTTTTATGTATTGTATGTTTTATGGTGCCTCTGGACCTCTCGTTTGTGGACGTTGTCCTTAGCCACTTTTTTGTATTTTTGTCACATATTGCAAACTTTGGTCAGCAAACCTAGTTAGGGTGAAACCAGATGTTTTCTACTCAGCTAGATGTATATCTTTTTCTCCATATGAATATAATATTGACCTACAAAAAAAAAACATGTCATTTAATTGGTTTATAGAATGAATAACTTAATTGTTTTTACTATTATTACATAACTTGAAATTTTTTTGTGTGTGTGTGAATTCAACTACTTCATGTTCATATCAAAATAGGATATTTACATTGAAAACTTGATCATCAAGTTCATATACTCCAGAAGCACCATCTTCTCCAAAAACCACAAAATCCCAGAACCACATAAACAACATTACAACAATACTAGAATCCCCATTACAACAACAAATAAATATATGAAACAATAGATTAGGCCTCTCACCAGAGTAATAAAATTATGGAGAATGAGTGAGCATAAACTGATAATGAATGTGCTTACGTAACAAGTTCCTTGAAAAAAATTAAATAAGAGCACCGAATCCAAAGAAGAGAAACCATTGACAGAGGGGAAACATTTGTAAACTGAGCCATAGTATTCCGAAGCATCCTCTGCAAATACCATGCCATCCTCCAACATAAAAGGAGTAACCACCTTCTCTTAGGCGAAATCCAACATTACCATCCATCCTAAAACAAACCAAGTTGTAAGCATATGTCAAGACATGATTCAATTGGAAAAATACAAGTTATAGTTGCCCAAAAAATGAGTGGAAAAAAGTATACACTGATGCTAGCACCAAGTACGAACTAGCATAAAACCATAAATCACCAAAAAAAGATCATGTAAGAATTATAGCAATGAAAATGAAGGGAATATTCTTCCTCCATAGCATGTACAACGATATCATCAACAAGACCATAAAAATCCATACAATCACACACATGTGACAATAAGACATGATTTCATCACTTGTGCTCTTCAGAACATGCTGAGAAAAGTGGACTATCATACTATCTATAGCTCTGAGATATTTAAACAAAAAATAATATAATTTTTTTTAATTCTACCATACTTAATCCTAATAAGAGGAAATAATTGTGGGAGTTTTTTCATGATCCACTAGAGGATCAGTAAGGTCTTTGGAGGTAGAGTCACTCACAAGAAAACCTTCAACACGAGCTAATGGGGATTCCACACTATCCAAACAGTACATGAGGTTACAAATAATGTTTTGACATCTTCCAAGGAAGAAAAGAGATTGTAAGTATCAACTTATTTATCCTTAAATTTTAGGCGAAGCAAAGTGGCCATTTGTTGGTGAAAGGCCAATGAGTTTAGAAAATGAAGTTGTTTCTTTGGATATTTTCTAGATTTGGGTACCCATTTCAAATCCCCCCCCTATCAGCTATAAATCTGAGTGATAAGGGAGGTCTCTTTACTCTTGAAAAATAAAATCTCTTACTTGACTTGGTGTAAGGTGACTGGTCTGGGCAAAGGCTTCTCTTGTGTAAATTTACCTCACCTCCTACTAATTATCCTTTTCTGAGGAAGCATAATATTAATTTCCAAAGAACATTGAGAATAAGAGACAAGAACCCCTTCCTCCACGTTGGCATTGAGGATGCAGTTGTTGGTGCGGTTCTTGGTTTCAAGGATTGCTGGTTGGTATTGATGTCAACTTGAGCATGTATTCCTGATGATTGTATTACAGATGACTGTATATGGATGCATATGTTGGCTTGGTACAAGTGCTTTATTTCTTTTATTATTGGTTGAAAATGTTAGTGCATGTAGTAGATGGTGGTTGGTGTATTTGGATATCTATGTAGATGTTATGCATGTGTTGCAGTTGGCTTATGTTGGCTTAGCTTATGCAGATGTTATGTATGGTTGATGAGTTTATGCATATAGCCGATTACAATTATGTAGATGGTTGGAGTAAAAATTACCATGGTACATGTATTCTTGGCATTGGAATAACCTTGATATTGTTTGTGTATGTGTGTGGTCCAGGTCGAATTAGTATTGGAATTATAGGTATCGACATTACCATGATATCTCCTTATGGTAGTGGCTTGGAGATTAACATGGTACAGGGATCTGTGGTATTGGCATAACCATGGTATTGACCTAGATATTACCATGGTATAGGGATCCACGGTATTGGAATAACCATGATATTGGTTTGGATTTTACTATTTTTGGGTGTGTGTTATATTCTTTCCATGAATATATTTTAGGGAAAAGCGGGGGATAAGAGGGGGGCAGGCAACCCCCCATGTAGAGGGATTTGCAGGGGGTCCAGGGCAGCACCCCGGGGATTTTTTTTTTTGGACCCTATATTAGGTTGGTGAACCTAACTATGGTTTTGTGCATGGGTTTTGCACATAGTTTTGGGCATGATGGTTTTCTGTCCATGGTATTTTGTAGATCTAGTCAAGGGAACTACAATTATGTTCTAATCTAGGGTTAATGGATTGGGGTTTATGAATTATTTGACATGTATATATATGTGTTGTAACATTGGAAGGAATATAATAAAAAATTAAGCTGGTAGTTCTGGTTTTGGGATCCAAGGGAAAATCTCTATGTATATATGTTTTATGTTTTATGCTCTCGCTATTGTTTATTTTATGTTTTAAGAGTTTGTTTGCAGATAATTTATGTACATGGTTAAAACCTACATTTGGTATCAAATCCATTTCAGATTTAAGGGGACACCTTTGCTACTGAGGGTTGTTTGCTCAAGCCTATGTTAGACCTTGTTTAGTGGGAGATCTATGGGATCAATTCTTGCGGTGAAAGAAGATGGAGAGTAGTGGAAAGATAGAGATCGATAAATATAATGGTTAGATATTTTAGTTGTGGAAGCTCAAGATGGAGGATCTGGTGGTGGATAAATATCAGTGGATCGCGATAGATTCAGGTACTAAACCAACGAAAATGTCAGATGAAGACTGAGAGAAGTTGTATCAGAAGGAAAATAGTACAATGGGTTGTGTATCTCAGATTTGGTATTGTTGAATGTATCTGGGGAAGCTACAACGAAGGCTTTGTGGGACAAGTTAGATACTTTGTACCAATCTAAGTCTTCGGTGAATAAATTTTTCCTGTGGAAAAAATTGTATAACCTAAGGATGAAGTTTGGAGACTCGGTGATAAAGCATATTAACATCTTAAATACTGTGGTAATTCAATATTTATCTGTTGATATTAAAATCTCAGATGAAGATAAGTGCATCAATTTGATGTGTTCTCTACTAGACTCGTGGGACAGTCTGGTTGTTGCAATAGTTAGTAATACAACTACCTTGAAGTTTGATGAAATGTCTCAGCCTTGCTATTGGAGGAAATTCATTTTTTGTACGAGGATGGGCCCATAACATAAAAAAATAAGTTCTCAAGTGGGAGATCTAAATCTACAGGAAATCATGTAAAGGTGTGCTGGAAATGCAGAAAGGAAGGGAACTTCAAAAAGGAATGTAGATCTAAATCTCCTGAGAAAGGAAAGGGATATGATGATGCTCCTTCTGTGGAGGAAAAAACCACCTCAGATGAAGGTGGGTATGTGTTCTTGGCTTCTTCTTCAAATACACATGTAGATCATGAGGCATGTTTGATTGACTCAGGTGTATCCCTTCACTTCACTCCCCATAGGGAGTGGTTTTGTGAGTATGAGAGGTATGATGGTGTTGATGTCTTCTTAGGGGATGATAGGAAAACCAAAATCTTCAGACGTAAAAAAGTAAAGCTGAAATTGCAAGGTGGAAGGATTAGAACACTTCTTAGTGTTTTTCATATTCCCGCATTGGCAAGAAATATAATTTATGTAAGCAAGATGGATGATGCAGGTGTAAAAGTAGTGTTTGGGAAATATTCCTGCAAGATGGTTTGGGGAGCACTGGTATTGATGCGGGGAGTTCATATTGGAACTTTGTACAAGATTTTGGGTAGCACTGTTATTGATGGGTACAAATGTTTTGTGGTTCCTGAAAGTGGAGTAGAAAGCCTAGTGGTCTCTAGAGAAAATACCATGCTATGGCATCAAAGGAATAGACATATTGGATAGAAGGGCATTCGAATACTGCATGGTATTGGTATGGTAGAAGGCATGTCCAATTTATCTCTAGATTTCGATTTTGTGAAAATTGTGTATATGGGAAACAGAATCGGGTGAGTTTCCCCTCAGGTGCTAAGAGGGTGAACAAGATATTAGAGATTGTGCACAGTGATGTGTTTGGACCTGTGTCGGTTCCATCACTAGGTAAGTCTGTGTACTATGTTTCATTTATAAATGACTTCTCAAAAAATACATGGATATATTTCCCGAGGAAGAAATCTAAAGTCCTTGAAAAATTTAAATAATTTAAGTCTCTTGTGGAAAACCATACAAAGAATAAGAGAAAGGTGTTGAGGATGGATAATGGTGGAGAGTTCTGCAAGAAGGAATTTGAAGAGTTCTGTAAGAAGTGTGATATAACAAAAAATACAACTACTCCATACACACCTCAAAAAAATGAAGCTGTAGAAAGAATGAAAAAGACATTGATGGAAAAGGCAAGAAGCATGCTCAATGGTGTCAGGTTAGGACAAAAATTCTAGGCAGAGGAAGTGGATACTACATGTTACTTGGTTAACCGATCACCTTCATCAACGTTGGAGGATAAGACTCCACATGAGGTATGTACTAGTAAGAAACCCTCTCTTTCACATCTGAGGGTATTTGGGTGTGATGCATAAGTACATGTTCCAAATGAGAAAATGACCAAGTTGGATAATAAATCCGAAAGGTGCATCTTTATTGGGTATAAGGATGGTTTGAAAGGTTATAAGCTTTGGAACCTAGAAATAAGGAAGGTTGTGTACAACTGAGATGTGGTGTTCAGAGAGGTGAAAGATGTTGTTAAACGTGAAGTCCTACCAAAGGAACCTTAGAAGACAAATTTTGAACTAAAGGAGGAAAAATCAAAATCTACAATAGAACAAGATTCAGAAGAGGAAGAGCCACAAACTCCATCTGTGAGAAGGTCAGTTCTAGAAAGAAGCCAACCATAAAGGTATAGTCCATATTCTTTCTATTCAAATTTTCCTTTATCTATCACTGATGATGATCCCAGAACTTTCAGGGAGGCAGTGGATTTAGAGGATGGAAAAAACTAGAAGGAGGCCATGGTTGATGAAATGACATCCTTGCCAAAAAATGAGGGATGGGATGTGGTGGAATTTCTAGCTGGAAGGAAAACCATTGGAAGAAAATGAGTGTTTAAGAAGAATATGAATTCATAAGGAAATGTGGAGAAATAAAAAGCTTGGTTGGTAGAAAAAGGTTATTCCGAGGTGTCAGTAATTGATTTTGGTGATATTTTCTCTCTTGTTTCCAAGGTAACTTCTATTAGATTACTTTTATCTCTTGCTGCTGCTTTTGATTTTGAGGAGAAGACAACATTTATTCACAGGGATCTGGAAGAGGAAATATACATGAAGCAACTTGAAGGATTTGTGGTGAAGGGTAAGAAAGAATTGGTACGATTTAAAAAAAAGTCTCTGTATGGGTTAAAAAAGTCACCAAGGATGTGGTATCAAAATTGATACATATATACGGGGACTTAGATTCACCAGAAGCAAAGAGGATCATTGCGTGTATCTTACATTAATTGGTGACTTTGTTATACGTTTGGTCTTGTATGTGGATGATATGTTGCTAGGTTGAAATGACAAAGAAATTATCTAGGATTTGAAAACAAAATTGTTCTCCAAATTCGACATGAAGGATCTGGGTCCTGCAAAATATATTTTCGGCATGGAAATTAAACTAGATCAGGAAAAGAGGAAGCTCTGATTAAACTAGAGGAAGTATATCGAGACAATATTGTAGAGGTTCAATATGCAGGATAGTAAACCAGTGAAGGTTCCTATTGGTGAGGCTTGGTATTGCACCAAGAGTGTTGCAACTCCCAGAGGATAGTCAAATTTACTTTATCAACCTGGGGTTCATAAAAACTTGGAGGTGACAATGCTATATGCATAGAAAATGATTTCTACTCATGCCATCCTCATCTAAGTTCTACAATGAGGTGCTACTGCTAGGGTTTCTAGGAAAAGAAGTATGTCACACTTCTAGATGTAATCTAAGAATGGAAATAATTTACAACCATTACTCTATCAACAAGGAAATAAAATACTCTAGATCACACTGATTCATCTAGATATTTGTAGGAAATAGAAGTTCACACTTATGCTAATGCAAGAAAGGAAATTACATTAAGTGGCATTCATAATCTAGATTTCTGAATTGAATTACTTAAAATGAAACTAATCTATAACACACATACTAAATCAAATGACTAACTAAGTCCTATTTAACTTATTCTTAACTACCGTGTTTAATGATGCATCTAGTAATGAATTAATCACACTTCAAAATGACTCTATTTTGCAGCAAAAGAAGGAGGTGCCTAGGTGGTCTAAGAGGGTCCTTGGAACAAAGGTTTAGAGATAAAGTTCTATTGGTGGCTTGTCTAGGCTTAGGTGAGGTGGAAAAATGGTTTTGCATTGAAGGAGAGAGTGTTTGGCATTGCTACAGGATTTCCTGTAGTGCTACATGATGTCTTGAAAAGCTACATGAAACAAACCGAGTGGAGTTTGAGGCTAGAAATGGTGAGAAAAAGGTTAGGAGAGGTGGGGTAAAGGTGTATGTTGGTAGATGAAGGGTAGCTGACCCCTTGTCCAAGCTCAAAAATCTTCACAAATATTTCCTTCCACCCTCAAGGTTGCTCTCGGTGATGTGGTGGTGACCTCAAAAATAGGGTTGTAGGTGACTTGGATGGAAGGTGGTTAGTGAAGGGGTGAAGGCTGAAGATGATGGTGCTGAAGGGGTCCTTTTCTATTGCTCTATTCAAACCTATAATCAATATACATGTTCATGCATTCATCATAGATAAAATTGTCCTAAAAATGGTGGAAAAGATGAGTTGAATTTAAATAAATCTACCTATGCAATTGAAACATAAATATATATCTGCACCTAAAACATGTTCATGATAAGAAAAGTAAAACTATCTAATTTTTCCAAGAAATCATAAACTAAAAGGATATTTGGTTTGTGGTGGAATACCTTCCTCCTCAAGCTCCAATGGAAGAGGTGAGTTGGTAGGCTTAGCACAAGGTTTTGATATTTTATATGCTACCAAAAATGAAAGAAATTAACTATTGCAACATAAAATAAAACACAAGTAAATAATAAAGACTGAGGCCAATAGATTGGGATCTAACCGACAAGCTCAACTCCTTGAAATCAAATCAGTGGAGAAAAGGCCAAATTATCATTTTATTTCATAAACAGTATTGTACATAACATATGAAAGTTAAAAATGTCTAATACAAAATACAAGAGTGCTTTAGCTACATCCAAAATTCAAATCCTAGTGAGATATTGCTTTGGCTTATTTATGCTAGAGGGTAGCTACGAACAACTCCCTAAAAAGTAGGTTTTTGTTCCCTTGGAACTCGAGAGAAGTGGAGCTTGGATCCCTTTGATCTGCACTTGCTTGGCTACCTCTGATTTCAAGTTGTTGGAGGGAATGTTGAGGAGATATTGGCTGCCTTTAGGAGTTAAGAAGGTGGTCAACCCTCCTAAAATCACTCTTTGTTGTCTACTCCAAGCCCTGACCATGAAATATTTCTAAAAAATGGCACTATTCCCATGATTTTCTTGCATTTAAACCACATTAGGCCTCGAAGCATGACAACCATTAATAGACCACTCTCACTAAGAAAAATATGACAAAATGCAATAAAATGTGTGTGAGAGAGAATAATTAATCTAAAAATGTGACAATTAACACCTTATAATGTACCTAATGATGGTGCTCATCATCACCCACCTACCAAATGTTTGCTCATCCTTTGAAAAACTCAATCCTCTTTCTTGATTTATTTTAGAAACCTTGTGGCCTCTCTAACATCCCAAGGTATTATGGAAGGAGTCCTTTCAGGAGGGTAAAAACATACATTCTTTTCTAATTCCTCCCATTCCTTATCTTCCTCAGTTTGGTCTTTTCCTTCACTCAATCCCATCAATAGAGGTGGACTAAGATTTAATCCAAGGCACTTGATCTTCATTATTTGCATGGCCCTTTTGTACTAGGGTGATATTTCTAGGGAAGTTCTCAATATTTTTGGAGTATGATACTCCAGGTTTCTTAGGCTAAGTGGGAGGCCATTCCATATTTTATGACATGCCATCACACACTCCTCTCCAAATATTCTAGATATGTCATCATAATGTGAAATTACTTGGGTGTTGAGATATCTGTCTTCAATATTGTTATCATTGACTATCATTTTGTGGTTGTTTATGACCCCTCTAGTGCTGATTAGCTCTGTCCTGATTTGGAGAGGCTCTTTTCCTTCTCTCTTCATCACCTTTTTAACCTCCTATTCACTGGCTTCTTCATTGGTCATCCAAGAGGCTAGGGCCATCTGTTGCATATCCCCCAATGTAGATTTTGGGTCCCAAATGTTCAGATCAGGTAGGAAAATATTATGCATGTAAAACTCTGCCAATTTGGCCTTATCTTCTATGTTGGACTAACTATAAAAATAAATAAATTTCCTATAATTTTGGAAAGGAAATGAACCATGTGATGCTAAATTTTTGATATGGAACTATAGCCACTACTCTTTCAGGTAAGTGGCATAATAGTTTGAGGGATTCCTGTGTTGCATTTCCTCCATACACAGGTTTGCCATGGTGACAATCTATTTTTCTTTTTGCTGCAATTGTTCATTTAATATTTCATTATTTTCTTGTTCCATGTGTAGCTTCTCTTTCAACACTGCTTCCCTAAGTCTGAAATTAGACAAATATCTCCCTATCTTAGTGAGTTTCTCTTCTATGATCCCCACATCTTCCAGATTCCTATTTTTGGAAATTTGCATTCAGTGGTGGGTGCATGCTCTCTCTTTTTCTAGCTCATAGAATAGGGGAACATATATCTTTTGAGGGATCAAACTCCTACTTCAATGAATGTGTAATAGGAGCTTAATTTTGGTTGTGGGATAGGATGTTGAACTGATGTAATGTATTTTGGGACAATTATTGGAGAAGCTGGTTCTTCCTTTGGTTCCTCCTTTTCTTTCTCTTGTTTTTCAACTTTGGCATCTTGCCCCTCAAATTATACCTATTTTTCATCACCTTGGGCATCCTTCCCTTCTAATGGTGCCTTGTTCTCTTCCCCCTTGACATTTTTCTCTTCCTGCAACAACTTTTGAGTTTCCTATAACGCTTTCTGGGTTTCCTGTAGCAAACTCTATGTTTCCTGCAACACACGCTATTTTTCATGTTGCACTTTCTTTTATTCCTCTTGGAGGTTTGTGGGTGATTGTGCTTGATTGAGGGATGCTAGCCTTGAGGAGTACCTTCTTGTGTAGGTCACAAGTGTCTTTTTGGGTGAAGTGACCTCTTGAATATTTCCCTCCTCTGGCCTATTTCTCCTTTATTATTAGATGATTCTTAAATTATGATGGGGCTCTTGGTTGGAGTTTGAAGCCTTCCTTGTCTCACCCTGGCGCTCTTCCTGGCCTTGAAGTATAGGGGGGTTTGCCTCTTCCTTTTTGCTTTCATAGGGGTGCTTAGAGTGGCTAAAGTGGTAGCCACTTCCTTTTTCAGTGGTCCTTGTTGAAAGGCTAGTTTGTTGAGGGGAGATAACAGTGGTAAGATTGGGGTCTAGGATCTCCTCCTCTTCCATTTTTCCTTCTTCCTCTTCTTTTTCATGTTTCTCTTCCTCCTCTTGAATTTATTTTTCTTCTCCGACATCTTCTGTGGGTTCTTCCTCTATTTCCATCTCTTCTTCTTCCTCTTCTTCCTCTGCCCTTCTAGTCCCTTCTTCTTCTAATTTAATGCCCCTTTCTCCACAGCTAGAGGCAAGGGTATCTCCAAGAGTGATGATTTCTGTCCAATGAATGCTTCTCTGTCCATGTCAATGAATGTGGACCAAGGTACAAGGATGTTGAGTCTGTTTAGAGCATCACCCACTATGATTTTAATGAGACCATGATGAGCTAGGTGTTAATATTTCCTCTCCCTTACCCTATAGCTCATATATATGATTGAATGGAGGAGGAAATATGGGATATTTAGTATTTGATCTAAGGGAAAATCCCCTTTGAACCTAAGTTCATGCAATAATATAAAATGTTATCCATAAAACACACTTAGTTTTCCCTCACAGGAGATATACTTCATGATATGGTAAGATACCTCATCCCATGGGTAAGGTAGACTTTACCTTCATACCCCATTCTTATCTTCAATGTATTATTCATTGGGAAAGAAGAAACTCTTCTTAGAGGCAGTACTAGAGACTATGTCCTCTCTGTTCCATTTAACTCCTAGGGGTAAGGTGGTGAATCTGCTAATGAGCTCAGGGGTTATGGTAATTTCTAGCCTTCTTACCACTGTGGTGGCCCTACCATCTTCTTGAGAGTGCAAGGCTAATGCAAATTCTTGAGCCACTTCATCATCAAAACCCTCAAGGAGATCAAAGGATCCCAACCACTGGTGATTTCTAAAGATGTCAACCACATGAGGGTGTAGTCTAATTCTTTTTATGTCTATGGGCTCCCCTCTATTGAAACCTCCCCCCATCTTGTGACTGTGTTAGAAAGGTGGTTATCTGTGGCTTGTTTCCAAGAGAACTGTGATATGGGACCCTAAATATTTTAAACTTACACAAAATGTGGTTTTCTTATCCCTATTCCTTTGAAAAACCCCTTATTTTACTGACTTATGGTTTGACTGTGTGTAAATTACCATGAAAAATCTTTGTAACTTGATGGGGTGATGGCTACTTACCTTTGCAATTTTGATGTATATGACTTGAAGGATGGTGTTGGGGCATCAACATAATTTGAGGGCAGCTTGCATGACACTTTCTAACCTTCTGTGGCTTCCCTGGAAACTTCCTGTAGCAGTAGTAGAGATTCCTATAACACGGGATGCATGCAAAGATAAACTATGGATCAAATCTCATCAATGTCTCCTACCTTTGTCTTGCTCTAACTGATATTTAAATTCATAATAGAATGAGGGGGAATGAGCCAAAGTACACTTTTTATTCTAAATCGAGTGGGCTTGGAGTGTATTGGTAATGTGGATTTGACACGAGGTTTCCTCATTTGGACTGTTGGTCCCACTCGAGCCAATCATTCCCTTCTGGCTTGGAATCAACTCCCACTTCTATTTATCCTTCCCATAACTGATGTGACAAATCCATGTGGCATGAAAAATACACGAAATTTTCATTTTAACTATTAGAGGGTGGCCAAGTTAACTGGCCACATTTTTTCCTATTAAACTCTGTTTTCTCAACATTTACTCATTTAGTCAAATGATGCATAGAGTGAAGATGAAGGAGCCATACTTGAGCCTACCTGATTGCTGATGAGTGGTAAGATCCTTTGATGCAGGGAGCCTATTACACAGTATTTTTTCACCATCCCTGCAATCCCCATCCCGAATATTGGAGGACCATTTCAGTGAATTTTGTGTATTGTCATACCTTGCAAAAGGTGTCATTGCATCCCTTGGAATGTGAAGAACATTTCCTCTGTTGATCATTCCTAGCGAAAGCGCTCAAAAACATATGATTTTGGGTCAGCGCTGGTAAGTAGTTATGGCCTCACACCCATAGAGAAATTAGCATTGGGTCTCGCACCCATTGGCACTTTGTCTCAGTGGACTGCCCGTGCTGAGCTATTTTTGGAAAGTTTATTAAAATAGAAACGAAGATTCCATGCCCAACCACTTCGTGAGCGGAGTCATCATGGTTTGTTTGACTGAATAATGTCGAAGTCCTTCCTTTGGATTCTTGTTTCCTACATTTGGGAAAATCCCTAAAGGATAAGGTCTCCCTTCCACCTTATGAGGGATCCCAAACCACCTCCTACTCTCATATAAATACATCCTTCTCACATAGTTTCTGCTAGTTGAACAATCATTACTATAGTTGGTGTGAGAATAAAGCAGAGAGGAATCCATTGTCGAGAGAGATTTTAGGCCCATTGCCTCACCAAGTCCGATCCCCGACAAATTCTTGAGAAGTGTTTAACTGGACCCGTCGAAGGAGGCTGCAATGTCAAGGCTTTTTGTTTGTAAACTTCTTCTCTCTATCTTTAATACAAGACTGGTTTTTTGGTTCCAATTTTTTGTTCGATAATATGAAAAGTGTTTTGATTCTCCTTGATCAATCTAATAGCTATGAATGAAAATATGTTTTCGTATGCTACCACCATTCACTTAATGCTTGTGCAGGTACACGAACATTGCCATGGAAATATCGCGACATGTGAAGACAAATATTAGCAGATTGTTGTTGCAAACAACAAAAAAAGCATTGGACTAAGGTAGGTCATCTATCCTAACTCATTTTCATTTATTAGCTAGGAGTCTGAAATTCAAACTTGTTCCCTTGTTGCTAGATCCACTCCAGGGCTAGAGGGATCAACTCTATTCGCAGAGGGGATTTACCTGCACAACAAGTTGGTGACCGTACTAGGGAACAATGTGTTTTTCGTCTCTCGTTGTTCATTTAGTGTTTTGATTGTCGAGTCGAATTTGGTTGTTTCATATTTTTTCTAATTTGATTTTCTTGTTTGACTATTTTTAGCCATCCTGTTCAGTCCCAGAGTGTCAAGTCTGACCTCTGCTCAGTGGTTGTTATTTTTTCCATGGTTTTCTAGCTCGGCACTGCTATTCCTTGAACAGTCATGCCGATTGGTGCATGTTTATTTTGTCACAGGTGCGCCAACCTATGTTTAGCATGGATTACAACTAAACAGATGCACTGAATCTGATAGGTTAAAATTTTAGCCTTTTTCCTCAGTTTTGTCAGTTTCTCTTGCCTCTGGGTTAGATTTTTATCTTTCAATTGGTCCACTGAGATTGTTTTGGCTCTCTTATCTCGTTCTTCTCAGCTGTTTTTCCCTCATATAATCAGTGGAGTTAGTCATCTTAGGGTTTATAGGTGTCTCTACTGCTTGTTCGACTCTCTCCTCACTGAGCCTTCTGAGTTGAGTTTGAGTTAGTTTTGTTTGTGTTGTTTCAGTTCGTTGAATAATTGTTTTAGCTTTTCTTTCAGTTCTACGTGTCTTTGGTTTCTTGAATGATCATCTTGGATTTCATTTAGCTTTCCATCTGCACTTTGAGCATAGATTACATTACTTGTTGAACAGGTTCGAAAGCCCTCTTTTCCTTGAATGAGTGCATCTTTGTTTTGGGTGTGTTTAATTCATGTTAGATTGATCTCTTTGTTTTAGATCGTTTCATTCGAATTGCTCAAAAATAGTGTCCATTTTTATTTTTAGTGTAATAGTGCATTTTTATTCTCATTTATATCTAAAAAGACAAAATTTGCATTCTTTCTCTTAGTTTGAAAATGGAAAATGTTCTTTTGCATTAGTAGCTTTTAGTGAACAAGGAAAGAGATTTTTCGTTTTCTGCTTTGGTTTTCTTAGAGGGAAAATTCTCTTGTATTCGATTGATTGCTTCTTTTTTATAGACTACTATCCCTCTCTTAGCTAGCATTCATTGAATTGGAATGATTTTATTTTGCATATAGTTGTGCATTAAGGATTCGAGATCACATTCAGTAAGGCCTTGAAATCACAACATTAATTAAATATCTACTTTAAATGAATTCAATCAATATAAAGAAGCATTGAAACATAACGCACATATTTTAGAGGTCTAGGCTAGTGATGTGTTCTGGTGTCATTAAACCTAGTAGCTATCATTCGCCATCTGGCATTAGATAGTACTAGCATAGACTTGTGCTCCCTGTACCACTGAGTATATAAAGGGAGACCCTCATAGGTTGCAATCCTTTATCTATAGGAAGCCGAGTCTACCACACTGTAACTGTGATATAATGAACACAACATTCGGGGAGACTTCTTGTACGTACGTCAATTCCTTGGTAATTTCTCTTTCATTTGATCACCAAGGTGTATATTGGAGTTCACAGAAACTTGGTACACCCTCTTTCTTAGGTTTCCTGAGTAGTCATTTTGGTCTTTTCGTGACTCTCTAAAATTTAAAATATCCTCAAACACTTGTCCTTTCACGCTCATTTCAACCCGAAAGTGACTAGAGTCACCTTTTTCCTATTTCTTGACTCTTAAAATATGAAACGACAGAGTTTTGTTTCAATGTCATAAAATCAATTGCCTACGATCACATGCCCATTAAATATATTTTATTGGATTGTTATTAAGTAATTCCTTATTATTTGATATTGAAGCCTCAAATTGGTCTTCTTGTTTCTATTCTGTTTTGAGACGCAGTCATGGTGGTGGAACCACCGGTTTCATCGTCCTCTTCATTACTTCATAGTGGCGATCCTTCTCTTGAAGTTTCTTCGGAAGCATCTCAGCCCCCTAGGTCTGTCGATTTCTGGAAGTCTATTCTTTTGAGTATCTTACCTCTCGCTACTTGATCTCCTCTTGAAGAGCCATTTAATATCAATTGGAAACCTCAAGATGCTTGGTCTAGTTTTAGGAATGAGGAAGACTTTCCTTCTATTACTTCAGAACCATCTTTACTAACCACTACTCGTCACCTTTTCGACGATCAAATGGCTTCATCCGACATGGATTCTTCGAGTCCCATCAGTAGTGAAGAGCTTTATGTTTCTATAGGAGATCATCAACTCCCTCCTGAGAACTTTCCTTATGTCTCAGGTCAACCTTCCTCACAACCGGTATCTCTGCCACGCGATTTTTGTACTTTGGGTCAGATCATTTATGGCGTTGCATCGTTGTATCAGAACCTGATATGGTCTGATACACCGACTCCCTCGAGAAGCTCAGTTGTCTTGGTATCGAGGTAATCACCCTCGAATCCCATGACATTGACAATTGTAATCTTTGTTCCAGTCTGACCCATTGTCTGTGTGGCTTCATCCGCACTAGCTGTTAGTATGACTCAGTCATCGTCAGTGTCTTCTGTTGTTCATAGGTCCATTTTTATCAATCCCACGATACCTATTAGGTCCACTGTGAGTGGATCACAACCTCACATTGCAGGAACCCAACCTGTTAGTATTGTGCCTATGGATTCTACTTCCATTCCTGGAGGTTTTACATTCGATGAGTATCTTTTGGCCATTCAGCAGTAGAATTCCGCCTCTCAGGGTTCTCAGCAGCTGCACACTTCTGGTAATCCTTTGCATCATTATGACATGTATTTTAATCCCATATATTTTCCTCTGATTGATCCCAATAAGACCGTATACAAACCGGGACAACCCTATGGTCCATAAGGACAACCCTTATAGGGACAAAATTTGGTCCAACAAGGACAACCCTACGGTCTTGCTCGTCAAAATCATGTTCAATAGGGTGCATCTTATGTTCCTAGGGGGAAAATCTATCCTCAACAGGGACAAACGTTTATGCAACAACACCAACCTTACATTCAGCAGGGCCAAAATTTTGTACAACAAGGAAAACCCTACAGTCTTGCGCCAGGTCAACCTAGTCTTTAGAGGAAACTTGGCCCATCCCAACCATTAGGAAAACCTCTTCTGCAAGGGAAACCTGGTGGCTCTCAGCATCCAGGCCAACCTGATCCGTAGGGATAACCTGTCCAACCTCAGTATCCGGGTCAACCTGCACCCTAGGGGCAACCTGTTTAGCCTCAAGGTGCCATTTAAATTCCCTAAGGTCAATCTCAGGTGGTATATAGTGTGCCCCAAGGCATTACTTACATTCCTTAAGGTGAATCCAAAATGGTATACAGTGCGCCTCAGTGCACTACATACATTCCTCAAGGTCAAACCCAAGTGTTGTATAATGCACCTCAAGGAAATGCTTACATTCCACAAAAAAATCCATATGTTGCTCAGATAGGACCTCAATGGTATGCTTAGAATCAATATCCTGGTCCTCAACCCATGTATGGGAAAAAATATCAGGCTTATAACCCCTATGGATAAAATCATCTGGGACAAAACATATGGGGGAATAATTTCTCTCAACCTAGGTGAAATCCTAATAATGGTCTTTATCAACGACCTGCAATGCCTTTCAATCCCCAATTATCTTTCCTTGCTATGTTGGAACTATCTGATGTGTCGATGTTGACGAACGATCCTATCCTTCATAATCCATATTGGCCTCCAGTTACGACTAAAATTCCTGGCGATTGTCCCAAATTTGAGAGCAAGTCCGGAGAAGACCCCCAAGAGCATGTTATGACGTACCATATTTGGTTCTCCTCTAACTATTGGGTTGAAGATTCCATTCGACCCAGTCTTTTCCAACGGACTGTCACTGGTGTCGCTGCCAAGTGGCACATTGAACTATATCGTGATGTCTTCCAAGATTTCAACTCTTTAGCCATGGAATTTCTCACGCACTTTTAGTTACCAGTTTGGTATGAAACTAGGACACACCTCCTCACATCCTTGAAGCAAGATCGAGCTACCCATATCTCTGATCATATTCATGAATGGAGGTGTCATCGTCGTTTGATCAAGTTTGAGATTCTTGATCAACTTCTAATTGATTGGTTCACTACCTCCTTCGTTGCTCCAATTGGTAAGGAAATTGCTATGGGGGCATGTGTTACTAGGGAACAAGCCATCGTTCATGCCCAGTACCTTGATCTCGTGTACTCTCAGTCTTGCACATTGTACAAAATCTTGCCTGATGCCTCTTGACCTCGAACTTCCAAAGCACTGGCAATGCCATTTGTCGACGGTATCATTGGTTATGTGTCTCAGACTTCTCAGAAGTCTTCTCCAAATCCTGTAAAGAAAAAATCTACTCCTTCCAATGATACTACTTCTCAGCCACCTCCGAATTCTAGTAAAACCGTGCAAGTGAACGCCATCCAGTCCAATCTGGCTGATAAAACTTCCAAAGGTAAAAATAAGGATAAAGGTAAGGCCAAAGCTGATACCTCGAAAAAGGATTCTCAGAAATCTCGTGCTAATGATGGTTCACAACAAAAACTGAAGTACCCTTGTTTGATTTGTGACAAAGAGAATTACACCAAGGACTGTCCCCGATGGGCCAAAGTGAGTCGATTTCTAAAAGGCACCCAAGGCACTCCGGTTGTTATTAAAGAACCCTTCCCATCACAACAAACTCAGTTGGTGGAGCAACCTCAGTTCTCTGCCCCATTTGGCTCTTAGGTTTTCATGATGAACGGTCCTACATTCATTTCTATTGCTACCCGCTTGAAATATTATATCGAACTACGTCAGGCAGCAGGGAAGGAAATCACTGATGGTCCTCCTCCCTCGCCTACTTCTGGCCCTCTTTAGATAGAAAGGCCCAGTACTGAGCCCGTTGTATGACTACCTTCCAAAGGTGTACTCCGTAAGTTTTCCTACAATCCTAACACCCGTGCTGCTCAGTATTATAGTATTGTTGAGGATTTGGCGCATGTGCCATCTGCTATGTCTGCATTGGGAGTACTTCAGAGTTATCTCTCTCAACGAAAGGCTTTGTTATCTGGCATTGGTGGGGTTGATCTCGCCGATTCGAGCCTTATCACTTTCGATTTGGAGAATTTTGTCCCCTGTCTCCCTCACCAGCTTTTGCTGATCATCCAATTTTGGATTAATGGAAAGAATATCCATCGAGTGGTCGTGGATGAGGGTGCATCTATGTGCATTATGTCATTTGCTTGCTGGAAAGACATCAAATCTCCAACCCTCACTTCATCTCCAAACACCGTAGAAGCTTTTGATGGAAGGGAATCTTGACCTCTCGGTGTTCTCGCTAGTTTACTTATTACTTCAGAAGGGAAAACAATTAACGTTGAGTTTGAAGTCATTGACGCCAAGCTTAATTACAATCTTCTCCTTGGTCGCAATTGGACTCGTGCCATGCTTTGTGTTTCGTCCACTCTCTTTCGTGTTCTTTGATTTCCGCATGAAGGAAATATCATCACTGTTGATCAGTTGACCTTTTTTACTTCTTCGTCTTCCGAGAGAAATGTCCCATATGTAGACCGTATTCCTATGCCTTATGAGAGAATAGGGATGGGTATTTTCAAAGATCCTGCCCTCATGGGTATTTTTCCTCTTCCTCCACCCAACACTACTCAGGTTAACATGATCTCCAGGTCTTCTGTTCCGTGGGTCATCCCTTCGCCCGTGCAGATTGATTCGTTTGGTGACTCGATGTTGTTAAGCCCAATAGAAATTGATTATTGTGAAATTATTTTGGTTTCGGCTCCTCTGCCCTCTGATCATACTCCTTTGAGTATGTATCTTGACACTTATTCTCAATCCCCTTGGCTCGGGACTTCAGATTCGCCTGATCCCTTAAACCAGATATTTCCCACTGATGAGGCCATCGTGGAAAATATGTCTTTTGAGGATCCTCCTTGGGACGATAGTCATCAAAATTTCTCATTCATGCCTAGCCTTGGGGCCATGTCTACTTGTCTTGAGAAGTTCGCTTCTCAAGTTCCTTCTCATCCGCTTAAGACGCCCATCCTGACACACAAAGTCTTTGCGAAAGGTAACTTGGGAAACATCACAAAAACGATACCTATCGACATTTCTGTCAAATCGAGGGTTGTCGAGAACATCCATATTGGGGTGACCTATTATCCTGATGAGATCGAGGTCTATACTAGTCTCTTACGCAAGTTTTGCGATGTTTTCGCTTGGTCTTACGAAGAAATTCCCGACATCGATCTGAGTATAGTAGTGCATTAGATTCCTACTTATCCTAGTGCGAAGCCTATTCACCAACATCTTCATCCTATGCACCCTAGAAAGGTGGCTACTATTAAAGGTGAAGTTGAAAAACTTCTTAGAGCTGGTTTCATTTATTTGATTCCCTTGACAGAATTGGTTTCTAATATTGTTCCTGTAGATAAGAAATAGGGTACTTTTCGGGTCTGTGTAGATTACCTTGATATCAATCGTGCTTGCCCTAAGGATAATTGTTGAGCCCCAAAGATGTCCTTCTTTTCCACCAAATTTCACTTCATTTCCTTTGTCCCTCATCAATCGCAGGCTTAAATGATCAATAGGATTGATTAGGATTACTTTAAGAATGTATATAATGACTAACTTGCTATGTTTTCATGATTTTGTTGTTGTAGTAATTTTTGACTAGACTCGGCTACAGAACGTAGTCATTCTGTAGCCAGTCGCCTATTCCACAACTATCTTCATTTTTACGCAGGTTCCAGGTGTCACCTCAAGGAAAAACACATATGGTCATATTACACATCACTCCCCCATCATTTCTTTCTCTCCACGAAGTCTGAGCTCGAGTCTACAGGTAGTTATGCACGTGGGAAACCAAAACTAGGAGATAGACTTCTAATAGGACAAGGACTATACAGATGTCCTTAATCATAGTACGAGACCACCACCAGAGTTCTAGTTTTATTTTAGTTGGGAAAGACATTTATTCCTGTTTTATCTTAAATACAGTTATGTAATTTTGTTATAAGTATGGCTTGGGAGATCGAGAGACGGCTAGCTAGATTTTTTTTTGCCGCTAGATCTCAGAAGACCGTAATACTCTGTTTTTAAAGAATTTCTCCTTTAATGAAAGAAGCATCACTTTATTGCAAGAGCTGAGTCAATATTGAGTAGATTTGCGTGCTAATCCAGTGGTAGAGGGCCCCTGCTACCTGAGAAGCTTTGTTCATATGGTTTAGATAAGTAACTTGGCCTTGTTTCATTCTTAGTTTAATCAATTTTCTGAACCTTGTGTTTTTTTATACTTACTTGCAGTGGATGCCACAGTCAGTCTTATCCATACAAACTATTCCAAATACCACTAACATTGGATGAGATATAACTGTATTATTTGAGGAGTTAATTTCGTTTTTTTTTCCTGAAACTTTATGTTTTATGCTCATTTTCATTGAAAGATACAACCAGACTTGTTTTTACAAATTATTCCAAAATATCACTCATATTGAACGAGATAGGGCTGTAGTATTTCACAGAATTAGTTGCATTTTAGTTCATTTGAAATACTCTGGAGGTAGATGTCACTCTAGTTTAATTCTGTCACTGTATTTCAAGTTTGATAATGGCACTCTAGTTCAACTATGTTCACTGTATTTCAAGTTTGATTAGTAGAATTCTAGTTCAGTTCCAGTTCACTATATTTCAAGTTAGGATAATGGAATTCTAGTTTAGTTGTGGTCACTGTGTTTCAAGTTTGATCAATTTCATTCTAGTTCAGTGTTATCCATTGTTCTTTAAGTTGTATTAACTGTCAAAATTAGACTTCACGGCCTTCATTGTTTACAAACTACTCTTGTTCTGACTTTCTATTAATGCATCATTATATGGACAGGAATTAGTGACATCAGTTTAAGGCCTTGATTGTTCTGCAATCCTTTGCAATTTCACAAATAAGCCTTTTCCCAAAAAAATATTCTAGAAAATCTCTAACTTTCAAATGAGGCTTAGTAGTGACAAGTTGAGCTGCAGAATGGATTAATCTTAGCATTACAAGTTAATTCAAAGTAGAAATCTTATTGTGCTACAAATAATCTTTCCCAATTGTGTTCCAATAAACCTCTAGCCATGGATGAGATTATTTGTAATATGATAAGATGATTGTTTACTTAGGAGAACCTCATTTTCACTAAACTTGTCCTTTTCTTAAGCTATTCCAACATATTTCTAATGAATGAATTGGATGAGTTCATGTTATGAGTTATTGAGTTCATGTTGTGATTTATTTCCTTGCTATGAGTCATTATCAAGCTTTTCATTTTCTGTTCTTTAGTGCCATACATAGTTTAGAATAGGTTTTGCTCTGTTTTAGTGTAACCATCCACTTCTCTTTACCAACACTTATTTCTTTTCATTTTTAACATAAAACCAAAAACATCAGAAAAACACTAAACACAACGTAGTGAGAAACAGATACCTAGGCACACATAGTGCACCTCACTTCAGCAGTTTACTAGCCCTGGTTGACAATTTATGACCTCAATTTAGGAACACTAAGTTGAGCACACAATAATTATCACACTCCTTTTATCGACAAGATCATTGATGACTATGCTGGGAGCGAGATCGTTTCCCTTATGGACGGGTTTTTTGGGTACAACCAGATCAATATTCTTTCGACTGAACAATACAAGACCACCTTTATTTGTCCTTGGTGTACTTTCGCCTATAAGAATCTCCCTTTTGGCCTTAAAAATGCTGGGACTACATTTCAAAGAGAAATGTCATATTCCTTCCATGATATCAAGTGCATTGTTCAACCTTACCTGGATGACCTTCCGGCTCATTCGGCTAAGCGTAAAGACCACCCAGATAATCTCCGTCAAATATTTCTTCGATGTTGATGCTATAACATTTGGCTCAATCTGCATAAGTGCATATTTTGCGTTGATTCTGGTAGGCTCTTAGGGTTTATCGTCTCTAAATATGTAATTCTTCTCGATCCCCTCAAAGTTGAAGCTATTTTTAATCTCCCCTCTCCTTCCTCCTTACATGAGCTATAGAGTCTACAAGGGAAAGGTAACTTCTTGCCCTGTTTTATACCGAACTATGCTGAAGTGGCCAAAGGATTTATGTGAATACTTAAGCAAGGCATCCTGTTCCTCTGGGATGATATTTGCCCAAAAATCCTTCGATGGACTAAAGACGTTGCTTATCAATGCTCCTCTTTTGTGTCCTCCCAATTATCATAGCAATTAATCCCTCTATTTGGTTGCCACGTTTAGAACTATTGCCATGGTTTTGGTGCAAGATGAATATGATGGTGACGAGCACATCATTTACTATTTGTCTCCTAATCTTATGGATACTGAAACACATTACGCACATGTCGAGAAGTTGGCATTGGCTGCAATTCAACTTTTTCGTCCTTATATTCTTTTGCGCACAGTGACTGTGATTTTTGATTGTAACCCCATGACTTACATCTTGACTCGTCAATTGCTGGGGGGGAAATACTCAAAGTGGGTTGTGATCCTCCAAGAGTTCGATTTGGAGTGATCTCTCCCTTCTGATTCTTCTACATCTGGTTCTGAGGAACGCATTATGGATGACACACTTTTTCTTATTAGCACCCTTGATCCTTGGTACGGTGATATCATCGTATATCTTCAGAATTCCACCTTTTGATCTGAGTTGACAAAGGATTCTCATCGACACATCCTCCATCATTCCCAACCTTATCACATAGTTGGAGATACTCTCTATCGCATTAGAGCTGATTATGTTCTCCACCGGTGTTTGTCTCTCAAGGAGGCTGAAAAGGTCCTCAATAATTGCCACACTGGCGCCCGTGGCGGTCACATGTATGGATATGCTACTGCATAGAAGATTCTTCGTGCTGGCTATTTCTGGCCCACCATCTTTAAAGACTGCATTGTTGCTGTCCGTAAGTGTCATTATTGCCATATTTATCAGCACAAGATGCGCGTGCCACACACACACCTTCATCCTGTCATTACCGTTTGTCCCTTTGCGAAGTGGGGCATCGATTTTATGATGTGTAACCCTCACTCAGTCGGGGCACATGCTTATATTATCGTATCCGAAGAAATGCCTACACTTACAGCTTACAATAAAACAACCGCACAATTTCTATTCAATCATGTCATTACTATGTTTGGTGTCCCTCAAGCCATTGTTACTGATCATGGTCCTCATTTTCATCATTACATGATGGTTGAGTTGACTTCTAAGTTGGGTTTGTGTCAAGACAACTCAATTTCGTACTACCCTCAAGCTAATGGCTAGGTTGAAGCCATGAACAAGGTTCTTGTCACTATGCTTCAACATATGATTGGATGCACAAGTCAAACTGCCATCTCATGTTGTTTTTCAGCTCTCTGGGCTTACGGAACCTCAGTGAAGGATGTGACCAGATTCACTCCATTCCAGCTTGTCTATGGTCTGGAAGCCATGATCCAAGTGGATATTGGTGGCCACCCGCCTATTCCACTTGAGCCCCCACCATTGTCTCTTTCAGTTTTTCAGTTTCAGCATAACTTACTATTTTTAGCAGTTTTTCGGGTCCTGAACTTCCGGAGCCGTTTTCGGGTCCTAAAATTGCTGAAGACCGTGAAAATTGGAAATTTCCTGGTAAACGCGCAATGTGCAAGCAAAAAAAATAGCCTGTTTTCAAAGCTGGTTTTGAGTGCCTTCCCGGTGTCCAAATCCACTCCATGATATCTCATTCGAAATAAATTAGAGTCTAGTTTCCAAATCTACCTCCAGTTTCCAAAATGGTGCTAATTTTCCGTGTCAAAAACTTGATCTCCCACGACTGGTAAACGCGCAGTGAGCAGGCCAAAAAGGAGGCAGAAACATGAAATTTTGGTAGTTTTTTGCATTTTTGAGGGACCAGTTCTCCTCCAAATATTCTAAAATTTTCTAGGGTTTATGTATTCATCATTATGAACATGATGGTGGTGGTCATTGTTCAATTGGAGGCCCCAAAAAATAGCACAAAGTGTAGGTCGCTGCACCTTTAGCAAAATTTCTGTGTTGAAAATTGCAAAAGTTTACTGAAATGAACATAAGTGAAAAAATGTGCCAAAATTATGAGGGTACTTTCTCATTGAGTTCTTGAGGCATGGAGTGACACCTCAGAAAGTATATCCAACCTTTCTTTCTCTCCATGCTTGGTCAAAGTTTCAATTTTAGCATTGGCTCTTTTGAGCTTGGCTAATGAAATTCTCTCTTCCCGTGCATGGTACGACCCTTGTCTAAGCAAGTCATTATGTATTACCTTCTAGAAAATTCTCCAAATGTGCCTTATAGGCTCTGTCGAGCTGTGGTTCCTTACATCCTTGTGATTTCTAGGGAAAGTTGTTCATTTAAGATGTAAAAGGTGATTTGCTGATGCAGCTTGCCTGTCTCTCAAGAGACTAGAGCTCTTTTCAGCCCTCTAGTCCTTGGTGTCTGTCTCGGAGGCTGATCCTCCTCCTCATCAGGTTCACCAAACCTTTCTAATGTCTCCTCAAGCAACACTTTAGCCTTTTCTACTTCTCTTTGTGCCTTGATACACTTCACCTCATTGATTATTTGCTTGGTTTTTAGTTGCTGATTTTCTTGCTCAAAGAAGCCAATTACATATCTTGCCCTCTCAAGATTAGTTTCAAGTTCACTAATTTTTTCCTCTTTGGCTTTAATCGCTGCATTAGTGATTTTATCCTCATCTTCATCACCTAGGTCAATCAACTGAAAGTCATGTTCTGTGTCATGTTTACCCTCCTCATCATCAATGATTGGTTTTTTTGCCTTTTCCTTGCCTTTGTCTACCTGCTGTGTTGATGAAGAAGGCATGGCCCCTTTCACTCCAAGTGAAGCAAAAACATGCCTGTAGCCTCTCTGATAAGTTTTA
Organism: Pinus albicaulis; assembly: GCA_034641835.2. Classification (NCBI taxonomy): domain Eukaryota; kingdom Viridiplantae; phylum Streptophyta; class Pinopsida; order Pinales; family Pinaceae; genus Pinus; species Pinus albicaulis. The sequence continues at coordinate 685,302,565 of CM076575.1, forward strand.
GGAAAAGGGTGAACCTCAGTCAAACTAGCCCTTGTTGCCTCAATATCTTCCTCACTGTTGGATGACTCTGAATCATGATGTGATGATGATGTAGGGTTATAGAAAGGTGAAGAAGAAGGATCAATATGAGGTGAATGAAACTGACTTGGTGATGATGTATGAGCAGCAAGCTAAGATGGGGGAGTAGAAATGGAAGGATGAGATGATGAGGGGATATTCTGATCATGCTGACTAGGTGGGGTAGTGAAAATCTCATTTGATATGAATGTGCCCCATGGAATGTTCATTTGATCACGTTGGTACATGACTATCAATTTGATGAGGGAGTGGTGGAAACTACTCTGCATTTAATGACTATAATCCCTTTTTTGTACAATGTATGCCATCTTGTCAATGCTGCGGAAGAGAAAATAGGGTATGTGAAGCATTCTGACTCTAGTGAAATGCATGAGAAGCCGGATATGATAGGAATAGATTCGAGAAAACCTCCCCTCACAGGTGAAGTATTTCATGATGGCTTTCATCATGGGGACATATCTGTCAAGGAGATGAGAGAAAGGGAAAATGGTCTTTTTATCATCCTTGTATCTTGGTTTAAGATATGGTTTATAGTAGGAATGGTCAAGGTTTCCGTGCTTAAACCATTTTTCTCCTACACTTGGGATCCCTGTAGCAGCTGCAATGATATTGGTGGACATAGTAAATGTGAGCCCAGCAAGAGTGACTTCCCTATCATGAAGATTGGAAATAAACAACCTTGTCAACATAGGGTGATATTGGATCTTCTGCACTTCTTCACAAAACTCAAAACAACCAACTTGTTTAAAACATGACACAGTGAGGGAAGATGCCATCAACTCCTTTGTGGTTGCTGGTTCATATTTGATGATTTCCCCCCCTTTATTATATGATTTCTTCGTTGATGTTTGCTCCTCATTGACATTTCTGTTTTCCTCTTCAGACATTATGAATTTGAAGCCTTGAAACCCTAGGGTAAATGAGATTAGATGAAGGGAGCGTGAGGTGAAAGGAATAGCTTAG